>LT669795.1:28811710-29465459 GCA_900128785.1 Arabis alpina
AAAAGCCATGACTGAGCTCGAACAAAGCAGAAAGCTTGAAATCATAAAGTGCGATTAAAGAAAATGCAAAAATGGAAACTTTAAACTTGATTAACACTAACATGGGAAGTACTTAGCACATTCAATGTTTACAAATGCACTAAGAAAGCTGAAATTCTTAAAGAACACTAAAGGAAAAGCTAAGCCTTGTGAACAGTAGTCGGGTCAACCCTAGTCAACGCGTGTCAACAAAATAAAACGGTCCGAAAAAGACAACCAAAATCATAAGATAACGGTCACAACCAACATGATGGTGACTGGTAAGCTGTGTAGTCCGTCTTGAGTCCATGCGGTCAGTAACCGGTACGTTTTCTTATTGGGGTGGTCTATGTGTCTCGATCATCGGTCTTCACCGATCCCACAAGGTATCGGGTGTCTTCTCTATCGGTCTTCACCAATACACCACCCATTGTACCGCGGTCAATAAATCTTCTTAAGTCCTTCGTATCGCGGTCAGTTCCGCGGTCTATCGGTTTCAACCGATACTTGAGCTTCCGAGAACTGCTCATCTGCTTCATTCTTTAAGCTTTTCCTCTCCTTTGCACCTATATTTACATCCTCTGCACTCCTCTAGGCTTTAGCTAGCCAGATATCATCAAATATGCACAAATACCACCTGAAAAAGGGTAAAAGAGAAGAAAATATGTACAAAACCTATTATAAGGTCCTAAGATGCGAATCTAATTATGTAGACTAAATGCACTCTAAATGATGATAAAAGATGCATAAATGATGTTAAAGAGATGCAAATATACACAGGAAAGGAGAAAATATATGAGTATATCACAAAGCGAGAGTCAAAAACTCCAAGAGTAAATCACTTTGCTCGCAGAACGTACAGAGAAAACTCTCGACATAGAACGACTCGTATCGACCGGAACTTGTTTCCAACTGAACCAATGCCTAGAACCCTATCGGAAGGAGATCAAGCTGTGACATTTACTACACCATGAAGAAAGAGACAAGGAGATTGCGACTCTGCTGATTATCAAACTTTGTAAGTAGTGGCTTCAGCGTTGCGGAGACATCAAGCTCTAGATCCTCGATCGTGATCACGTTTGAAGGCGTAGTTTCAGCACGACCTTCACGTTGGTTATCTTTTCAGCATTGGGGGTGTTTACGGTTTCATTCTGGTTCTTTGTTGTACTTTGCACCTCACAAGAATCATCGGCTCCCTCTACTCTTCTCTCCGTTCTGGTTACATTCATGATTGGTGGAGTTAGGTCTTCGCCTTCAAACATCTTCGTAAGAAGTTTTCTGGTGAGAGTTACGCAATAAACCCAATCGATTATCTTAGACGGCGCCAATTTTGTGATGTCGGATTGAGCAACATTACGAGGTCGTTCCAAAGAATAAAAAAATTAGGTTTAAGCGTAAAATCACAAAGAAAACAAGAACTTATAAACATGTGTATAAAATTCTCTGTTGAAGTCGATGTCCTCAATTTGGAGGAATATATCCAGTATTTGTACAAGTACAAAGTCGGAAAAAATAATCCTAATAGATAAATACAAAATCTTCTAAAAGATAAAGGGAAAATACAGTAATTCTAAGTATTTCTTTTTATCTGAGCTAAATTTCCCTTTTTCCTGGGATTCGCCTAGGTCGACTAGTGCTCCTTACGGGCCAAGTGTTTGTTAATGAATCCTCGCTGGCTCATCATTTGAGTTACCTCCCGAAGCTCTTTGGGTCGGATCTGGGTCGGGTATGGTTTTGGGTGCTAAAGCCGGTACCACACAGCGGTCTGTTTCCAAACTTAATGTCATCATGTTTGACTCCCATCCTTTCGAGGGTGTTTCGGTATATTAAGTCTACCGAGCTTCCAGTGTCAATAATCACTCGACCAGCTTAACAGTCGTTGAATACTAGTTCGACCACTAGAGGGTCGTTATGAGGTGGATCAAGACCATTAGTATCCTCCTCGTCGAATGTAATGAACAAGTCTTTTTCAACTGGCACCGACCATCTATGGGCGATTTCAACCTTCCTTTCGTACTGATGTATTGATCTCACAAAGTCATCACATTCTTCAAGCCCTCCCATAATCATGTAGAGTTCTTTTCCGAGGTGCTGAGGGATTTTTATCCCCATGTCACCCGTCTCGGTCATGTTACTCTTTGCGGCAGCATCTTCGGTTGTCTGCGTTGTTCGTCTTCCTTTTCCCACGTGTTTGTTCGACCAGGGAAGTCCTTTTGAAAATCCATATTTGGAATTTTCTCGGCCTATTAGAGTTTCATCAGAATATCTAGGAGATGGCGTCACTTTTAATTCTGATAAGTGTCTAATTTACTCATTCTTAGCATGCATTTTTGTTGTATTTTAAGACATTTAGCTTAGATTTTTACATGTTTTGTTGCATATTTTGTTCCCTTTAGATTAGATTGAGTCTAGAGTCCAAGTTCTTGTTTTCTTGCATTTGCTTGCATATTTCGTCTATTCTACGTGCAAATGGAGTCTTGGATCAATTGCGGAACAAATGGAGAGAAGAACCAAGTTAGAAAAGTGAAGAACAAAAAACTGGAGTTAGAGCAGCCGTATGGATCAACCACCTAGCCGACCGCCAAGCCAATCCATACGAGGCTTTGAGTCAAATCTCTCCAGCCATGATTTAGCCATTTGGACCGACCAGTAAGCCGATTGGTTGACCAATTTGTATCCTCTCTCCATTCTCAGTTTAGTAGTTTGACCCAGTTTGCCGGGTCGACCCGGGTACACTTAGCTTTCCTATAAATACTCTTATTTTCTCTAAACCCTAAGCTTTTTGCCTCTTCTCTTATCCATTGTGTAAACTTTAAACTTAATGTGTTCTTGAGTTATTGGAGGGGAAAGTACTTCACTTTTTATGATTTAGCAAAGTTTTCTTGTTTATTTCTTTAAGTCTTTTCATTATGCATCTTTATATTCATGCTTTATGTGTTTTAGATATGATTAGTGAGTAGTTATCTTAATGGATCTTGGGTAGGGAATATTAGGATTGATTCATATGAGATTAGTGATGCTAAGTTGTTAGTCTTTCATATTTCATTGATTATAGAGCATTTAATGCTAGATTAGGACCCCAAATCTAGATCATTATCGTTTCATGCCCAGAAGGTGTTTGTGAAAATGTCTAGATGACTTTAATCATGCATTTCTCATCTTAGCCAATGGAAGTTGATGTCTAAGGAGTTTTGTAAGCTAATATGCACATGTTCATGAATGATTCTTGATTAGTCTTTAGCAAAATGAAAGTTTATGTTAATCATGGATTAAGATATGGATTAGTACCATGGAAGTGGATTAGTCTAGATTAATCAATTCATGCTTTGAAATTAGCTATATTTAGTTGTTTTGCATCACTATCTTCACTTGATTCAACCCAAATCTATCACATTTACTCAAGATCCACGTTTTTATCATATAGATCATCTTTGTTAAGTTTGATGACTTTGCATTGACTTTTGTTGACTTTCGTTGACTTTTCTTAAATTGCATTTTGATCTTGTTTTACCATTACTTATGCATTATTTTTTTTCATTTTAGTGTTTTACTTTGTTTTATTCATTGCATTTTACTTATTGCGCCATTTATGTTGTCATTTACATTTAGTAAAAATCAAAATCCACCCTTTGAAATTGCATCCACCTAGCTTCATTAGTTTATTACATTCCAATTGTTTAGACACCAATTCCTTGTTGAAGAATGACCCGTGATTACTACATTGATTGCACCATGCACTTGTGGTTAGTCGATTGAGGTTTTTAGAACTCATAAATCTTCTTGAGCATTTGTATTAGCATTGATTATTTAGTGTGCATCAAGTGTCTGGCGTCGTTGCCAGGGAATTGTTGATTGATTTTTTAAGCATTTGGATTGGAATCTTTTGTAGACTATGTTTTATTTTTGTTTGTTATTGAGTCTATATTATTTGTCTCTTGTTTTGCTTGGTGTGTAGGTGTATGATAACAAGAAGCAAAAGTTTAGACAACTTTGATCTACACACCGACATTAGCCAAGTTGAGAGGCAAGCTATATTATCAGGAAGAAAAGAGAACGCTTAGCAATAGAAGCTAACGCGGGGAATGGTAATGGCGGTAATCGCCAAGTTGAATAAGTTGCTAGAAATGTGGATGGTAATGGTAATAAGATACCGGTTCACGGCCCTAGAGATGAAAGGAAGATTGGAGCTTTCGATAAACCGCTCACCAACGGAACTAGGATCGGAATTCGTCCTCCACCTTGGGTTTTCAAATAGGATGCCAACAACAATTGGGAGATCAAATCTAGTTTGATCAACATGGTGGAAAACAACCGTTTCTTCGGTTTACCTTTGGAGCATCCCATGGAGCACCTAGACAACTTAGATCGATTATGTGGTACGGTAAAGATGAATGGAGTATCCGAAGACGTCGTGAAGCTCACCTTGTTTCCATTTTCTTTGGGAGATAAGGCTAATCACTGGGAAAAGAGTGTGGTGACATCTTCAATCACTACATGGGAAGAATGTAAGAAGAAGTTCTTGGCTAAGTTTTTCTCCAATCAACGCACCACACGGATTAGAAACGACATTACAAGCTTCAAGTAAGGTCCAAACGAAGCTCTCTATGAAGGATGAGAAAGGTTGAAGGGATACACTAGATCTTGTCCTCACCATGGAGTTGGAAGCTCTACTTGGAATCTTTGATAGAGGTATTGAAGAGAAGTACTACTTAGCTTTAAACATAGCTAGTAATGGAGAGTTTGGAAGCTTGACTATAGAGAAAGGAGAATAGCTCATTGAGAACCTAGACCAAAGCAATTAAAGCTACAATAGAGAGTATGATAGATCATACAAGGAGCCAAAGAGTGAGACTAAGAGTGAAGATCAAAGGATCCAAGAGATGAGTGATAAGCTAGACAAGCTCATCTTAGCTAGTATTAAACAAGTCCACTTTGTTGGATATTTCGATGGGAATCAAGAGAAGGTTGTTGAAAGAGCCCAAGAGGGACAAGAGGAGATAAGTTACAGTCAAAGTCAAGGGTATTACCAAAAGGGTTTCAATCCAAACTATAGGTCTCATCCCAACTTATCCTATAGAAGCACTAATGTGGAGAATCCCCAAGACCAAGTCTATCCACCTAAGCAACAAGCATTCATTCCCCAGCAAGTTCAAGGCTTTGTGACTCAACAAGGTTTTGTTCCTAAGCAACAATTATACTATAATAAAGTTGCTCATACCAATCAAGCTATTACCTTTACTCAACCTGCTTCTTAAGACCAAGAGCTGAACGCGTTGGTTCAACGAGTTTTAGATGGACAAATCAAGAGTAATGCAGATATTGCAAAAAGGTTCCATGAGATTAACTCTAGAATTGATGGGATGTATCAAGAATTGGATGGCAAGATTACAAGTCTAGCTTCTCATGTGAAGACTATTGATGTGAAACTAGCACAATTCACTTCTAGCTCAAAGGCACCGAGCGGTGTTCTACTGGGTAAAGCGGAGTCTAATCCTAGAAGCAACATTTGCAATGTGGTGATCCTAGAAGAAGATAAGGGATGGCATTCAAGGTATGGACCTTTGACTAAGGAAGACTATGAAGAAAATGAACTCTACTTGGAGGAATTGGTTAATCTATTGAAGCCCCCACAAGAGATGAATGTGATTGTCAAGAAAGAGCACTCAAGAAGGATTACTCTGATTATGGAAACTCCTACTTATGAAGAAAGGCAACACAAGCCTAAGCTAGACCTTCCAAGACCGGATTTCACTAAGGCAGTTAAGACAATTTTAGCTAGTTACAAGAAGGATATGGAGGAAATTGGGATTAAGTTTCAAAAGGAAGATGATTACAAGAGGATTGTTACGGAGCGGGATCTCATAACGGATGTGTTAGCTAACCAAGGAAAGGTTAGGGAAGTTAAGATGAAGTACCAAGCTAAAGGAGAAATGGATAAACCAAGAAACCTTGAGAAGAAGCTCAACCCTCGAAAATTTATGATTTCTTGCACACTTGGAGACTTGGAAGTCGACAATGCGTTGTGTGACTTCGGATCTCATGTTAACGTGATTTCTCGCGAGATGATGGAGCTTCTAGGAATCAAAAAGCTCAAGAAGAGCGCTTGCACTCTCATCTTTGGAGATGCAACATGTAAGCAATCGCTTGGAATCATTGAAAATTATCTTCAAAAGCGGTAATTGCGTTGTACCGACGGATTTTAATGGTTATGGAGATGGAGACGTCTAAATCGCTTCCGCTAATCATTGGTACGCCTTTCTTGGCACTACCGGAGCTAGTTTAGACGTTCTCCACATGAAAGCTCTATTAATGAATGTTGACCCTTACAATTACTACACCTTTGAACCCATTGAAGTTGATATTTGTAGTATGGTCTCTAGTAAAGATTTAATGAAGAAATGATGAGCCTAGAGACTAGTGAAGAGGTCAAAAAGGTTGTGAATGAAGATCCCAAGATAGATGATTACAAGGAGAGCTTAGATATGTTTGATCGTGGCGGTATTGGTTCGATGTTTGAGACTGATATGCTCAAATTTACCCTGAGCTACTCTCTCAAATTAAGAGGTCGTCGTAGTAGAGATTGAACACTGGGAATTTCTGTCACACAACAAAATTCTAACTTCGAATTAAGCTAAGGAAAATAGGAATGTATGAATGTAAAAATGAATGAAAACAGACTTTGATTTTATGTGATATAAATTCAATGTTGGAAAAGATTAAGGCTTTTGGAAAATTCGCAGAAAAAGATAAATTGCAGATTAAGAAAACAGTTAAGATTTTAGTGAAGATTCGTTCTCGAACTTGAAACTCTAATGTAAAATTAAACGACTTCCGTTGAATTAATTATCTATGCATAAACCCTAGAAAATCAAATTCCTCTGTGAATTCAAACAATTTAAGCAAGCATTAAAGTTCAGGTTTCAATTGTTCACAAAATCTCTAAACCAAATTCCTTGGAGAATAGGTGATTTTAGGTGATTTTGCTCATCTAAGATTCTAGTCAGGTTACTAATTGATGCTTCCACTTCTAATTGAATCAATCTACGATGTCTAATTCAGGGTGATCAATCCTAAATCAGAATTAATGCAATCTAGATAAAGAACCATAAGATAATCCTAACATGAATTCAATTCTAACAACTCATCTTAAATCCTTTGAAAAACCATAAACCTAACAAGTAGATTACTCAGACATGGATGCAGAAAACATGATGACTGAATAATATTGCATTAATAAAAGAAGGGTTCGAAGAAATCTGAATGGTCTGAAAACTTGTCTTCGTAGCTCTCAAAAACTCTCCCAAACTCTAAATCTCCAAATTGAAAGTCTCTCCCTAAAACTAAAAGAAAACTGAATATATAAATGACAAAATTCGTGCTAGGCCAAATTTGTGAACTTTTGGAACTTCTGGAAGAAAAAGGAAATCTTCAAAACTCTTAAAACTCGTTTCTCTCTGTCTCATAGGTGGTGTCGATCGTTACCCATCAATGGTGTCAATCAACACCAGGCGGAAATTTCAGCTTCAACCTTGTAACTTCGGCTGCTCTTTCCTTCATGCTCCATAATGCTCCAAAATCACCAATTTGGCTCCATACTTACATAAACCTGCAAAGACTCTAAAAAGACTCGAAAAACACTGAAAGGACACGATAAAAGGACTTATATCATGGTTAAAAACCGATGAAAACCATGATATATCAGAGACGGTTGATGAGACGGTTGATGAGACGGTTATGGTTATAGCTAATGAGCCTAAGGGGGCCAATGGTAAGAGCTCCAAGATATCTAAAGAAAAGGTCAAGAACAAGGTCATACTAGAGCCTATCAAGAAAGTTGAAGGAGGACTAGAGTGTAAAGCCATTTGGAATGGCGGTATTCGACTTTTCTCTTAAGCTAAGATCATTTTTCCAACCGGGATGAGCCAAGAAGAGATAGATAAGTCCAACAAGGCCATGAAAGAAGCCTTTGATGTTGATTTGGGGGATTGGGAACCAAGCAAGATTCATGGTTCTCCATTTATCTCCAACTAGCGCCTTTACCAACCGTCAAACTTAGAGATGTGAAACAAGCGCACTTGGGAGGCATTTCCATGGTATCCTTTGTATATATTTCTTATGCCTTTTATCTATGTTTGAATGTTTTTGGAGATTGATTTTGATGTCGGAACTAAGAGAGAAGATTGGAAAGGTCTTGAAGCACGTTTAGAAGGTGAAAAAGGGTTCTACACAGAAGTGACGGGATGGATCAACCAGCCTGGCCGATCGCCTGGTCGATCCGTAGGGTGTCTCAAAAGACAAAAATCCCCTGCCACAAAAACCGGATTTCGACCGACCACACAACCTGATCAGTTGGTTGATCCGTAGGGGTCCCCCAACTGCAAGTTTGTCTCTCTCTTTTTCTACGCGTTAACTCGGTCCAATTTTGGTCCAAACCGGTTTACTTCAAGTGTTTTCAATCATTTTTGGCCGGTTTAGCCTCTTAAAATCAGAATTTCTAAACCCTTCTCCCTCATTTTCAAATTATTTTGAAATCTTTAGCAACTCTCTCTCTTACTTTACTCTTTCTCTAAAGAAAATTTCAAACTTTTAAAAATCAAGAACATGTTTCTCTCTAAAACTTTGCAAGAACTTTAGATTCACCGTTACCTTTGGATCTCTTCTTCCATAATCTTTGATTATCACAAAGTATGCTCTTTCTCCTTTACCCATTTCAATTACTCTTGAAACTCATGGAAGCTTACATGAGATTCTTGTGGGATTCACTATCTTTGGGTTATGAAATGAGTTGCTTTGTGTTTGATATGAGTTATAATGCTTAGGTAGATGATTTCATATACAAATTTGGAACTTTGATGGTTGAATTTTAGATTCTATTTACTTAAGAGTTCTTGATATTGAAAATGCTTTAAATTTGAAATCTTTAGATGAAATTAGGTTTAATTATGAGTTGTGCTAATCATTTATTGCAATTAAACTTTGTTGGTACCTAGTATTCAATAGAATGTTTGAATTTGTTCAAATTTAAGTTTATAAAATGAAATGGAAAGTTGGAATGTGATTGATTATGTGTCATTTCTTCTTAGATGTGTTGAATATAAAATGGTTCTCATTTGAGAATTACTCTCTTTGTAGGAAGCTATGGCATCCCAACAAAAAGAAATGATGCTACGCCTACAAGCGATCGTTGGAACCGGTGACATTTGTGAACAATTCGAGAAGAGTTGTTTAGAGATCTTGAACCGAGCAACGTTTGAAGCTACAATATTTGCATGTCCCAAGCTACTAGCTAAAATTGGTCTCAAAGACGATGTCAAAGAGCTTTTGAAGGGAATGCACTTGGGCGGGTTAATTAAGATGAGCTACGCCACTTACCCTGACCAATCATGACAACTTCTAGCGATAATTGATTGTGATTGAGACGAGATATTGGGTACTCACCTCATTTCATTCAAGGTTGATGACATCAAGTACTCTATAACTTTTAGCGATATTTGTGAGGTGTACGATTTCCCACCAGGAAAAGATGGTGATAACACTGAATTTGGCATGGAATCAATGGTGTGGCGTAACATAGCTCTGAATGAGCCTTATTCACCGGAGATGTCTCACGTGACAAGGGTCAAGAGCCCCACGATCTGATACGTTCTCCATCTATTAGCCAACACCTTCTATGCAAGACCATCTCCCGACGTTCCCACCGCTAACGAGCTCAAACTACCCTATATTTCCATGAACCTTTCTATGCAAGACCAATTTAGGTAACCAATGGAGGTGGATCACGATTACTACGGATGTGAGATTGGTCCTATGTTCTTTGACCAACTTTACCGCTTCTGCTTCATTCTAGCTAGCACGGATACACCGTACATATGTCTTGGTGGTATGCTCACGCCTTTGTTCCTACGAGTTGGACACGATCTTGATGTTTTCCAACCGCTTAGAGCACAGCCATTGTTAGATCTTAACTATTTCATCGAGAAGAAACATTGGTAGGACCATTTGGATCGCGACATTTCATCTATCGGTTTCACGATGTAGATGGGGAACCCCTTTGTTGCTATTTGCCCATTAAGAAGTACACAAAAACGTCTAGCAACATGGACCTTAGCTTCAACCTTCCTCGTCGTTTCATCTTCGTTCCGCCACCGCCTCTTCTTGATCCACAATGATCCTAAGGTACCAACTCCTTTCCATTATATATACCATTTAGCTTTCATTTATGCATTTTTAGATTTACTTTCTCTTTATTCCATCTTCGGTTTTGCTTTCTCATCGAGACGATGAGAAGTAAGTCTGGGGAAGGCGTTTGCTAATGCTTATTTTAGTTGTTTTGTTTTACATTTCTCATCCTTTGAGTCTCATAGCATGCATTGCATTGTGCATATGAGAAAACCTTGAAAAACACTAAAAAAATTAAAGTTTTCGCACATAGTTGCATTTCATATATTTGTATGATCATTTAGGTTGCATTGTGCATGTTTTAATTTGTTTTTGAGATTTATAGTTTAGCATTCAATATGATCCTTAGGATAATGCTAGATATTGCTAGTGAATTATTAAAATCTCTTTTTTGCATCTAGATCTCTTCGCTCGAAACTCGTGATTAGGTTAAAGCATATTAGATTTGAAGCCAATTATATCAATTTGAACCTAATATTGACTTTAATTTCTTGCTTAGAGACTTGATATGCTTGTTCAAAGTAACCATATACACATTTGGACTTTCTTTCACCATTTTTACCACTCTTTGATAGTCCAAATGGCATTCCCGATTCACGACATCTAATGTGAATGAGGATGGTTTCCCTTACCTTGCATAACCTTGACCCTTCTTTGAAACCTACATGTATTTTTTTTAGTAAGGCCGCCTTTTTAAAAATGCATACACAAGTAAAAGCTTGAAAGATGGGAACGACAAAGATGTGCTTTCATTTAGAGCTAGTCTCGTTTTAAGACTAGTAATAGGTTAGGGTTTGTTGTTCTTATGGGTTGGGTTTGGTGATTGTTTTGGTGAGCAAAAGAAAGAGTGTATGAGTTTGGAATGAAAAGAAGCCAAAGAAATAAAACAAGTTGAGCTACTATAGGGAAAGGTTGTGGTATACCAAAGTTAAAGGAAAGACACTAGTGTTTGATTCAAAAAGTTAAATCCCCTCAATAAGCTAGAACCCAAATGGCTAGTAGAAAAATATAAAAAGAAACCATAGAGGAAAGGATGGAAGGGAAGAAAAGAGTCTAGCAAGTAAAGAAACCCCCTAGAGTAAGCTAAAAAGTTTAAAGAAAGATTCAAGGGCATAAGATCACTAAAAGAAAGAAGAGTTTGCAAGCTCATGGGTAGAACTTAAGAGTTTAAAATCATATGGGTTGGGTAGAATGGAAGCACTAATTTGTATGCATCAATGGTTCCATTTCTTCCTTGCTTTTACATAATGTTTTGCATTACTATTTCTTGAGTGTGAGTCACCTAAAAACGTTTTATAACCGCCTTTTCTTTTGCATCTAGCCTTCTTTTACCTAACCTTGAACATTGTTTGATAGTTGATAAGCAAGATCATGCATTAAACCGTAATGAATATTAAAGAATTGGTGGATAGAATGGTATGTGAACCCTTGATCATTTAGTCTAGAGGCAAAAGATTCGAGTAGCGATAGATTGGGAGAAGATTGATTGACCGTTAAAGCACTTAGCAATAGCTTTGTATTATCTTAGGTGATGGTGTTGGATGCTTTGTTTGAATCTATTGTTTTATTTCCTTGTTTTCGAACCTCTCCATCAGTTTTGTTCTCTTTGTTTGCTCGAGGGCAAACAAAAGGCAAGTCCGGGGGAGTGGGTAAGTGTGTAATTTACCCATTCTTAACATGCATTTTATTAATATTTTGAGAAATTTACCTTATGTTTTTACATGTTTTATTGCATATTTTGTTCCCTTTATATTAGATTGAGTCTAGAGTCCAAGTTCTTGTTTTCTTGCATTTGCATGCATAATTTGTTTATTCTAGGTGAAAATGGAGTCTTGGATAAATTATGGAACAAATGGAGAGAAAAATCAAGTTGGAAAAAGGAAGAACAAATAACTGGAGTTACAGCAGCCGTATGGATCGACCAGCTGGCCGATCGCATGGCCGATCTATACGAGGCTCCGAACATCAAATTTCCCCTGCCAAGATTTAGCCATTTGGACCGACCAGCAAGCCGATCGGTTGACCGATCCGTAGCCTCTCTCCATTCTCAGTTTTGCAGTTTGATCCGGGTTGACCCGGGTACACTTAGCCTTTTATATAAATAGTCTTATTTTCTCTAAAACCCTAAGATTTTTGCCTTTTCTCTTATCCATTGTGTAAACTCTAAAACTAATGTATTCTTAAGTGATTGGAGGTGAAAATGCTTCACTTTTTATTATTTAGCAAAGTTTTCTTGTTTATTTCTTTAAGTCTTTTCATTATGCATCTTTATATTCATGCTTTATGTGTTTTATAAATGATTAGTGAGTAGTTATCTTAATTGATCTTAGCTAGAGAAGATTAGGATTGATTCATATGAGATTAGTGATGCTAAGTTGTTAATCTTCATATTTCATTGATTAGAGAGCATTTAATGCTAGATTAGTAAGTAATTACCCAAAATCTAGATCATGGTTGTTTCACGCCCGAAAGGTGTTTGTGAAAATGTCTAGATGACTCTAATCATGCATTTCTCATCTTAGCAAATGGAAGTTGATGTTTAAAGAGTTTTGTAAGCTAATATGAACATGTTCATTAATGATTATTGATTAGTCTTTAGCAAAATGGAAGTTTATGTTAATCATTGATTAAGAAATGGATTAGTACCATGAAAGTGGATTAGTCTAGATTAAATGGATTCATGCTTTGAAATTATCTATATTTAGTTGTTGGGCATCACTATCTTTATAACGCCCCGACCGTCATGCCGTGGGCCCCACGCCCACTCTCGGCTCGCAAGCCAAAACTTCTCGGCCCGCAGGCCCGAGACTTCTCAGGCGGTTGGTGCGTTAGTCTGTGAGGCTCGAAATACATGTTTTACTGACCCTGCAATCACCACACGATCTTTCCCCGAGTTTTGGCCTCACTCGCACGGTACTGGAAATGACTTCCCAGTAAGTCACCCATCCTTCGAGTGCTCCAGCTCAAGCACGCTTAACTCTGGAGTTCACTCAAGACAAGTGACTGAAAAGATAAGTGCACTTTGGTGACATATGTAGCCAAATCAATTCTTTTAAGCCTCTCCGCATGCACCACATATTCTCAGACAATGCACCAAGCATTTCTAGAATATGGGGTGTTACAATCACCCCCTCTCACAGTGCGCAACGTCCTCGTTGCGTACCAAGATCGTTACCATAACAGTGTTATACTCACACTCTTCAAAGTTCGGCTCTGATACCACTTATAACGCCCCGACCACCCTGTCGTGAGCCCCACGCCCACTCTCGTCTCGCAAGCCAAAACTGCTCGGCCCGCAGGCTCGAGACTTCTTTGGCGATGCGTTAGTTTGGGAGGCTCGAAATGCATGATTACTGACCCTGCAATCACCATGCGATCTTTCCCCGAGTTTTGGCCTCACTCGCACGTGACTGGAAATGACTTCCCAGTAGGTCACCCATCATTCGATTGCTCCAGCTCAAGCACGCTTAACTCTGGAGTTCTCTCAAGACAAGTGACCGAAAAGATAAGTACACTTTGGTGACATAGCTAGCCAAATCAATTCTTTTAAGCCTCTCCGCATGCACCACATATTCTCAGACAATGCACCAAACATTTCTAAAATCTGGAGTGTTACAATCTTCACTTGTTTCAACCCAAATCTATCACATTTACTCAAGATCCATGTTTTTATCATATAGATCATCTTTGTTAAGTTTGTTGACTTTTACATTGACTTTTGTTGACTTTTATTGACTTTCTTAAATTGCATTTTGATCTTGTTATACCATTACTTATGCATTGTTTTGTTTCATTTTAGTGTTTTGCTTTGTTTTAGTCTTTGCATTTTACATATTGCACCATTCATATTGTCATTTACATTTAGTAAAAAACAAAATCCACCCATTGAAATTGCATTCACCTAGCTTCATTACTTTCTTGCATTCCAATTGTTTATACACCAATTCCTTGTGGAAGAATGACCCTGGATTACTAAATTGATTGCACCATACACTTGTGGTTAGTTAATTCAGGTTTTAGAACTCATAGCACTTCTTGAGCATTTGCATTAGCATTGATCATTTAGCTGATGAAAATTATCAATCGAATTTTGATCGAGCCGTGAGAACCAAGCTAGAGTATTGCTAGCGAGGTGCTCTACGAATAATTGATAATAACATGCCTCCTTTTCATCAGGAGGAAAGTGAGTTCTACCCATGACGATGTTGAACGCCATGAGGTGTTGAGTCGGGTCGGTCTTACCATCGTAAGGTGATAGAACCTCAGAAACTTGTTCTGTCTTGAGTGACTCAACTGATGACCTCGCATCTCGAAGCAAACAAAATAGAAGTGTGGGTTAATACAGTTGGAGCAGACGGGACATTCTGCTGGATAAGAAGATGTGGCTATAAAAGCCTACAAGTATCTATAGAAAAACTGCAGGGTAAAGGTGGAAGCTACCAAGTTATCATTTAAAGGTAAGGTGGATTTGTCCTTGGAGAAAGTGTGTCAGGTTCGTGACACTGTAGTTGTCTGCTCTACTGTAGCAAAAGAGAAGACTTCTACGGAGCAGGTGGGACTTACAAGTGGAAAGGTGGAAGCTACAAAAGTCATCATCAGTGGCATGGTGGACTTGTCCTTTGGAGAAGATATGTTAGGCATGTAGCACTGTAGTTGTTGGCACGTGGAGTAACACTGTAGCTGTCTGCAAAAGAAGTATAAAAGAGAAGTTGAGGCTTTCTTTTAGAGTTGGCCTTTCACGAAATAAAAACATAGAAAGGGTCCTTATGATATTAGAGTTTCCAGAGTGCATGGTTTAAACTAGTGAGTGAATAAAAGAGAGAAACCAGCGGTTGCTGGTAGGTAAGCTTGGGTAGTTCGGGAATTGATTCAGGAGCAGATCACTTGCGAGTGAGGATGCGTAACCCTGAGTAGAACGAACTGAAAAAGGGTGTTTTGTAGAGATTCGAAACTTATAGCTGGTAAGGTTAAGAATAAATTCATAATCAAATCACTTGCGGGTGATGTTGTGTAACTCTGTGTTGAACAGATTGTAAAAAGATTGTTCATAGTATTCTTAATAAGAAAAGTTTTTACTGCGGTATTCCTGTGTGTTGTTGTACAACGAGGTCCCTGGTTCTTTCATAAGGTGTGATCTGAATCTTAATATTAGGTTTGACCAGAGTGTTAACAATTCGGGGTGTGAAGGGGGTTGGCTTTGTCCCCTCAAGGACCTTGTCGAGCTCGGGTGTCGAGCTGATTACGCGGCGCATCCTTGAGTTCATCAATCGGGTCGTTTCTTTTGTGGTTGTGATCTCCTCATCTCTTTCCTCTAGACTTTGTGAAGGCAGTGCGGTAAGAGTCGCAGCTTTCTCTCCTACTGAACAAACTCTGGGAGTTTGCTCGGTCACTGACAAGTTTCGATCGATGCGAGTCATCCTGCTCCGGTAGTTTTCCTCTGTTTGCTCTGTGAGCACAGTAATTTTGTCACGAATCTCGTGACTCTCACTCTGTTGTTGATCATTCTTCGCTAGTAGTGATTTCAGCGTTGTTGAGTTATCAGCTTCATGTTCACCGATCGTGATTATATTTTTGGGCAGAGTTTCAACTCGATCCTCAAGCTCGCCGTCTTTTTCGAAGTTGGAAGTCTCGGGGGTTTGCTTCTCGGAGGTTTTTGTACTGCTCGAGAACCGTCGCCTGCCTTCTTATTTTTCTCGGTTGCAGTCACGTTCATGGCTAGTGTTTGATTCTCGACTTTAGACATCTTCTTTTAGAAAATTTTCAATGGGTTTTGACGTAGTAAACCTAATCGATCACCTTTGTCGGTGCCAATTTGGTGATGTCGGATTGTGCAACACTCCGAGATAATTCCAAATAAAAGAGGAATTAGGTTTAAGCATAAAATCACCCAGAAAACAAGTGCTCAAAAAGATGTATATAAATTTTTTTATTGAAATCGTGGTCCCTGATTTGGAGGAATATATTAGTATTTATACAATTACAATGTCATTCGAAATCTACTATATGAAAGTAAAATAACCTTCTCCATCTATGTGACACGGCATCACACAAGAAGAGTGCACGTGGCAAATAAAACATCTTCGCTTTTCATATATCGTTTCACTTCATCTTCTCCTCTTTTGCATTCCCTTCACAATTCAATCGACAAAATTGCATCTATATCTCTTTCATTTAGATTTGTTGTATAAAATAACTTTATGTCTTCTCGAATCTTATTTAATCGTAAGAAACATGGAGATTTTCCCATTTTTCTCTCACCATTTTCGGCCAAGAAGCTATGGGGGCGTCGATGGTTGATGTAGAATACTTGAAGGAGATCAACAAGGCTTGCTTCGATTGGCGTAAGTTTCCATTTCTATGGTTTTTTTTGTTTTCACTGCGAGGATGCGACATGGTCCGTTCGTTACTGGGTTATATTTAGTTTTCTTTAATTGTCTGATAACGTTTATGCGAGACTAAACTCGACTTCGCCGTTTTTTAACTTGGGAGACTAAAGTACTCTCATTCTTTAATTAATTTCGTTTGTCCCCAATCGTTCATGCAATCGTTAAAATACCTCTGACGAAATCTTCTATACGTTTCGTCTTCTTCGTCAAATACTAATGGAAGTCGAACTCGCAGATGTGGAGCGAAGGCAAAACCTAGAGGAATTGATATGTATGTGTTTTGGAACATTCACGAGCGGCAACAAGGCCATGCCAATCCATCTTTCTCCAGACGAATGTAAATATTAATATATATATATATATATGTGATTGATGTATTTAGCGCTTTTACCCAATGTCTTGTGAATACATATTGCAAGGGTTTGCCTTTTTGGTAGCATGATGTCCTAGGGATTTTCTTTAGAACAGAGAATGAGTCATTGAAGGAAAATAATTAACTTGACTCAAAATTGCTTGGAGTCTTCTATGGGTTTGAAGGAGATGCGTTCTATGTGCAATATCAGATGAAGAGATATGCGTAAATGATTGTTAAGCTGATGAAATCAAAGAACATGTATGCTTCCCAATCATACTCTTACAGGTTATACATTTTTTTCATGTATGTTTCTTTCGGAGTTTTATTTTACAGATCTCAAAATTATGCAGATAACATATTGAAAACGAGTATGGGATGGTAGGTAGAGCTTTTCGAGAATAAGGGAAATCATATGTCAAGTGGGCAGAAAAATTGGGTGTGGAGTTTGAAACAGAAGTGCCATGGGTCACATGCAAGCAAGATGATGCCTCTGATCCTATGGTTGGTTTATATGCTTGTCATGAAATGTGGTTCACTTGCCCTTTATAGCTTTTGACTCTTTTCATTTGAGTTACTAAATTACTTGTAAGATATGCCAGATTAATGCTTGCAATGGGAGGCTACGTGGAAAAACATTTGAAGGACCCAATTCTCCAAACAAACCTCCAATATGGATTGAGAACGGGACGAGTTTGTATGGTCTCATTCCAATTCACTGCATTGCAGTTTACTTTCCCGACCCCATATTAAAAATTAACTTTCAGTTTTTTTTTTTGTTCAACACATTCTTTTTCATTAAATCTTAAGCGGTGATCTTACATAACTGCAAAATGCAGAAATTGAAAACAATAACAACATGAAAGAAAATAACATTACAACTAATAGACAGCGAATCCACAACCCGGATGCGTCAGAATAAGTTTTAAGATAGGTTAAGCGGTTTGAATCAGAGATAGAAACCGGAAGCTTCTTATAAAGAGCTTCAAAATCTATTGCAAGCAATACGATCTTCACTTCTTCTGCCATTGACGACAATAGAACATTATAAGCTGCCATAAAGGTTGAGCTTTTGTGTACACATTCCATCGGAATGGTTGGAATAAGTCTCTCCTTGACGGAGAAAGGTATACCGACGTAACTGAGCATTAACATGCTCGTTACTGGGAAGCTATGGGTGAGACCCAAGAAGTTACAACTCCGGACTAAGTTATGAATGAAGTCGACGGAAACATATTGTCCCGTTGTTTCCGTCGACTTCATTCATAACTTAGTCCGGAGTTGTATAGTTATCAAACATATGGTGGTGAGAAACCATTGACAAAGTCAGCTGAGGGTATAGCATTTCAGGATGCTTTATTCATCGCCAAGAACGAAAGTTTCGTAAACTCCTACATGGTACGTTTTCCAGTCTCACTCTCTGGTTTTATCTTTAATATACAAGAAATGCATAAATGATTGATGAATTGACACATTATCTTATTCCAGTATCATGGAGGAACAAATTTTGGAAGAAATGCTTCGCATTTCATAACCACTATAATAAATGATTGATGAAGTTGGGGTTTCGAAACTGCATAGACAATCGCTGGAATAAAGAGGGAGTGAGTGTCCCATGAATATGTTATCTTCCTTTCTTTTAAATTTTAATTCATTATTTTGGTGTGATGCTCAAGTCCATGTTTTTGAATCAGACTTCCGTCAATCCCCTAATTCTAAACTTACTTTTCCCTCCGTTACTTTGTAGCTTTACAATGGTGACCTTTGATCACAACAAAATTGTGTACGCATGTACATTTGATTTTTCTAATCATAAACCAAAATTTACATTATTGTATTGGCTCTTACAAATAGTCATCTAGAACCGGTGTTATGGCTGGATGGACCTTGTACAGTTGCACTCGTACCTAAGTTAATTTCAACAAAATATTCATACACAAAGAGAAACTAATATTTTGATCTAGCTAAAGTACACTTGTATCTTCTCTTGTGTTTTATATCTGATTAGTCAGGCATAACAAAAACTGGTATAAACTATATTTACAAAGAAAACTAAACTAAAACAGAGCAAGTAAAGTGAAACAAATTAAACCAATGGTATTAATCACTCAAACAAATAAGACACCAGTTAGATTAGCGGTAGAGATGGAGATAAAGCTTTTTACTTGAATTGGTTAGCTTGTCCCGGTTTGAAGATTACGATTCTTACCTTCTTAAGAAAATTACCGAACCAAGAATTGAAAGAGTGTGAAATACAGGTTCTTCAAGCCGATTGTGTTGGGAAGATACTCAAGAGAAATGAAAACACTTGGAGATCTTTCTGAATTCACAAACTATGATCTTAAAATTAAAGCTCCAAAAGTGGATTAGACTTCATGGGAATTATGTTGACTTTTTTAAATGTCTGTTTGCATTACTTTTGTGAATCGAGTAAAGGAGGATCCATAGCTTAAGGTTTCGTCTATTCAATCGCTCTAAAAGCGGTTTACCTTTAGGAGAACCGGTATGTAGGCCGAGCAATTGAAAGTAAAAACCGTTCTAGAAAATGATTCCTTGAGTTGTTTGGTTTGATGTAGACTAGAGTAGATTGGTTTAATATCTATTCTCAAGGACTCAAGAAGATATTGATGTACACAACAAAGCGGTACAGACACATTGTAGGATCATGATTTCTACGATATGGCAAACTGAATAATTTGCATAGATTATGATAACAAAACAGATTGAGATCAAACAATTGATACCAATTTTGGATTCATAAAGAACGGTTTATGCGGAGGCGAGACACTCTTTCCTTAATTCTTTAAATTGCCCGTAGTGTGACGGTTCGATGCAATTCAGAATCCCAGGATACAACCGCATCATCTTCTGATTCGCAACACCCAAAATCAGAAGTCTAACGAACGCTTAGTAATATGTGTACTCTCAAGACTCAGAGAAAAAGAGAAAGAAGAAACATGAAAGGGATTTTTATCTTGTTGTTTTGTGATCAACGACGATCTGATGAATCTCTTCGAATGAGAAGAATAATTGTTTCTCTTTTATAGAGAACAAAACCAATGTAACTGCCAAAAGATGGTTAGTGGAGATAATGGAGTTTATGAGAATTTATCTCACGTAATTGACTTCTTCAAAACCAATTTGATTTAGTCATTAATATTAATTATAAACATATAATTAATTAGAAGAGATATTTTATTAGTTGACTTTAATCAAAAAAAGATTTAATCTTATGGATTATCATCCCATTTATTAAATCTTAAAACCGAGTTCGGTTCGAGTATCTCTTCGTTTTAATACACCAAAGTGTATTCACCATTCATCCACTTTCGACATTAATTTCTCATTCAAATCAACTGCGATTTTGACAACCAAACACACTATGTTATAGTGCTCATGGCGACGATTCCAACGTACCTAAAAACCGGTCATTCCGACGAACGTCTTCGCTAGAAATATTTACCGGAAAATGGTCTAAAACCATTTTGTCAAAAACGAGTTCCAACACACATTACATTGTATGTAACAGAAAAAGGTAAGCAAGTGGCAAAGACTGTCTTTAGTCTGTGCGGTTTTGGTAAAAGGTTTTGATCTCATCACTTTTACAGGTTTTGGTGAGGACAATACCGGAATATTGTTACCGGAGGGTGAAGTTTATGAGTAATCTTACTTAGATGCACTTAAAAGAGAAATGAAGTAGTAATAATTGCTCCAACTTTATACAAAACTTAAACATGTCTTGATTCAAAAAATCTCAAAGCTAGTGGTGAAAACATGAAAGAAGCAAATGTAAGAGGATACTTCACTTGGTCATTGCCTGAAAACTTTAAAGTCGGGTATACCACATGATTCGGTCTGTACCACGTCGATTTCTATACTTAGGAAAGAACTCCGAGACTATCGGCTTCTTGGAACTAGAACTTCATTCTGTAGCACATACCTCAATCCAAAGATTACGATGATGCCTAAAACAAATGAAGAGCCAATTTGTTAGCCTTTGTTAATTGGAGTGTATTCCGAAGCTCCGCGTCGGATTGGATCTGGGTCGGGTATGGTAATGGGTGCTAAATCCAGTATCACCATGGGTCCTAAGAAGACTCATTCAAACCGGACTTGACATGAGTCAGATTTGGTATATGACAAATCCAACTCCAACACAATTCATCTTTTGTTGCGTCATGATTCTTTATAAAAACCATCCGTATTACGAAATAACCAAGCTCCATATGAGGCTTCTCCAAAGCGACAATCATAGTTGCATTTAACAAAACTGTGCTTTGGTTTAGACCAATTCAAGGTAGAGAAATGTTTTAAAAACAACTTTAACATGGATGACTTTACTAAAATCATTCATTGACCTAATTTCACTACAGAAGACGTGGCTAATAAGTGAATCTTAACCTAGCAATCATATTTACTAAGCCAATGATGATACCCAAATTTTAAACATTATTGCAATCAATTAAACCAAACAGTCACGCGAGATATAACATTCTGGTTGAGCCGTCCGGTCCTCAACTTCCACCTTCGTTCGATCTGTTAAACGTAAACTTTCACTTCCGTTCCTTATTCTTCACAGATCCGCGTCTTCTCTGCAACATTCGATTCGCGTCTCTCTTCTATCGCTTTTCGGTTGATTCTCAGGATATCTAGGGTTTACGAGGAGAAGGTGAGTTTTGTTCTCTCCTGCTTCCGATTCGAGATTTATGTTTATCGCGCGGTACAATGAGGGAAGACGAGTGATTGAGTCTTCGTACGGACCTGATTGTAATCATTTTTCTCCGGTGCTCCTTGTTGCCTTAGATTTTGGAATTTGCTCTACGGAATTACTCTTTTACATCAGTTGATTGAATTTGGTAGTCTCATATCTGGTTTTCGTTTGTTGGTGGTGTCGAATTCTCATGGATTGGTGTTTGTAGTCTCTAGTATCAAGTCTGGCTCTGGCTCTCTTGAGTTATTTTGTGATTTAAGGTTTACATGACGTAATTTGAGTGCTTCCTTTACAGGTTTTTTCCTGAGGTGTAATTGGATTTTCTGATTTCTGAATAAATGTCCTCTAGCTCGACAGGAGATCGAAGGTTTCTCTTCCTTTCCTTCATTTTAACTGTCTTGTGGTTCTTATCATCTTTCCTTTTTTTCTGGTTTATGGCTCTTGCATTTTACTAGCTTTCTAAACATTTTTTTCATGATTTAGCGTTTCCTGTACATCATTGTATGTTCACTTTGCTGACTCTGAAACATATTAAGTTTTGGTTGCTTATTTAGTATGATTATAAAAAGTCTATTCAATAATTCTTCTGTGTACTTATTATGCAACAAAACTGTGTGATTTACGTAGCTTGATGGAGAAGAATTGTTAAAAGTATGTGTAGAATGATTGGAGCTGATTTCTATAATCCCTGCTCTGATTTATGTGTTAATTGTATAGTTGTTCCTCTTACTTTTGCTGTTTTCCCTCTGATAGAAGTTTTTTTTTCCTGTGATGTTTAGTGATCATGGATTTCAAGAAAATTAACTTTTGAAACACGATTTGCAGATGGGGCACTACCAGAAGAAGTGGCATGACTATATTAGGAAAGGTTGCTGTTCCAAAACCCATAAACTTACCAAGCCAAAGGTATTTAGTGAAACCCATGTTTATTCTCTACGTAATTTATCTGTAATTTTATCTCTTGAATACTCATATTCTTGCATTAAGGTTAGAGAATAAGGGCCTTGACCCAGATGTGGAAATTGTTCCGAAGTAAGTTTTCTTGTTTTAGAGGTTACATTTCTTTATTTGTTCTCAAATTAGAGATCTGGGTTCATTCTCTTTTTGAGTATTTTTTTGTAGGGGAACCCTTAGCTGGGGAAGTAAATCATCACTGAATGCATGGGGTTCATCGTCATTGTCACCGCAAACTGATAGTGGGGCTGTTTCGCCAAGCCACTTCAGTAATCGCCCTTCATCTGGTGGAACTGGCACGCGACCATCAACTGCTGGTAGTGATAATGCGCATGATTCTTCTAGTGCATGGAATTCGAACTCTCGGCCATCATCAGCATCTGGTGTATTACCATCTACTCAGATATCACTTGCTTCACAGCGTCCACATAGCGCAGAAACAAGACCTGGGAGTTCCCAGTTATCCCGCTTTGCTGAACCCGGGCCAGAGAATTCATCCTCATGGGTATGGTTCTTTGCTTTAGATTTTGACTCTGTTTTAATGGTGGCCTGAGCACTATCATTTTTGGTATTTCTACTCTGTTTGTTGAGATCCATGCTACAATCCTGATACTTTTCTTTGGATTAGTTTAGGAAGCATACAACAAGTGTTTCTGCTTATGGATTTTTGAGTACTCATATTTTTCTCAATTAAATACCTATAGCCAATAGAAATATTAGTTTTCGTTTTTAATATACTGTTGTTGCCAGGAGAACAACTTTAGGATGTTGCATTTTGTCAATTATGCTGGATGTGCATGTCTCTTCTACATTAGTGCTGAAAATCATTCAGTAAGCAACTCTAAAATCTGTTCAATCAATGGAGCTCCAATGCAAGAGTTTCTTTATCATTTGACTAAGTCCATAACTTGAAGCTCTTATGGAATAACTGTGTTCATTTTCCTAGTTCTATGATAAAATTTGTTTAATTTGTAGTCAACAATACCCGTGAAGATTATTCTTTGGGTTTTAAATTTTCTCAAGTTTGATATACATCTTCTTTCCTTTTCCACAGGGAGTTACTCCATCGAAGAAAGATGCTTTTTCCTTGGCTTCTGGAGATTTTCCTTCGCTTGGTGCTGAGAAAGAAAGTTCTGGAAAGGGCTCAGGGCCGCAAGGTATAATGTGTTAACAGTCACAACTATATTGACATAGTGTGATACTGAAATTTCCTTATCAATTCCGTTTGTGTCTATTAGTTGGTCTTTGCCCTTTTAAAGAGTTCCATTAGAATGTACTACAGAAATGATGAAAACTTGAGAGTTTCACTGAAAGTTAATACTTCTAAACCTATCCTGTTCTTGTTGCATGTTTTTGTTGAAAGCAAATATCAGAGTAGTTTAAGTCAGAAGGTTCTGCTCCAGAATTAGAAAAATGTTTAATATTTTACTATTTAGGGTGTGCCTTTTCTGGATTGGTGTTGGCTTGCGCACTCAGAGTGGTACTTATTCTGTGGTTCTAGGGGATTTTAGGGTCACTTAGATTATATACAGTAGTGTAGTGCTAGAATGGATACAAGTATTTGAGTCATTTTACATGGTACTTAGAATCTCTTGATATGCAGACTATGGTCTTCATATTCGTCCTGGATCATCATCTGAACAATGTGCAGAAGGGCGAGCTGTAGATTGCATAGAAGGTTCTTATTTTCGAATCTGTTTTTCTCTTATTTTCTTTTTTGTATGAATGAGCTGCATACATGTTTCCGTTCATGTTTCCGTTCACTTATAAATCCTTCAGAATTGTTACTTATCATACCAGGCTTGTGCATTCCACATATATTTCCTGTATTTAGATAATGGAGCTCATGATGATTTGTTCCAACCTTTTTTCTGCACTATATTATCAGATTCTAACCCCTCTTTCTTTGCAGATCCCAATGTACGGAGTGGAGATGGCAATACCTGGAGAAGTGATCATCAATCATATTGTGAAGCTGGTACAGGAAATGGTATAGAGGGAGGGCAAATTGACTGTCGTGGTCCACAAGCATATCCTACTGCTAATTTTCCTCATCACCAATTTGACACATCACATGGCCCTCCAGTAAGTAATCATCCAGGTGCTGTTTGGTACCAAGGGAACCATCCATATGGTCGCCCAATGGGTCCTGGGGGATTTCATATGGATCCATTTCCATATTATCCCCCTCAAGTTCCACCTGGTCCTGGAAGTAGTGCTGGTCCTAGGGGTAATCAACCTACCAGTGCAGATATGTTCAGAGCTCCAATTTCTGATCCTGGTGTCCTCCCACGTATGCCTATTAGGCCAGGGTTTTATCCTGGCCCAGTGCCGTTTGAAGGCTACTATGGTCCTCCCATGGGGTACTGTAATCCAAACAACCGAGATCTGTCTTTTGCAGGTAGGCCAGCTGGTCCTTATGGTTATAACATGCACTCTGGTCAAGGAGGATATGATCCTCCTGGCAGTTCAGTTGCTTTGGAACAGTTTGAGCCTACTCATTCACAAGAAGCACGAGCACCATTCAAGGTCCTGTTAAAGCCACAAGATGGAAGGTTCGCGAAAGATGAAGCAAAGAGGGAAGAATCTGGTACAAATAGACTCCAAAATTCAGAAAAAGTAGGGCAACACAGACCATCTTCAAAAGATGACCGAAGGGAAGTCAGAAATGATAGAATTATGGAAACAAAAACGTTGGTTTCTGGTTTGGAGGTTTCTTCTAATACCTGGGAAGATGATCCTTCTGAGACTGTCAAATCAAAGCTACCTGAGCAACAACAAAAATCCGGGGCATGTGGTGAGGTACGAGTTAAAGAGGAAGAAAATGCTGCAGTAGGAGATCCCACTTTGATACGAAAAATTGAGGGCATAAATGCGAGAACTAGAAGCACTGATGGTGGCCAAAATTCATCTGTCTCTAGTGGTGATGAGCAGGGAATTAAATCTCGTACGGTCAATTCTGGGAACTCTGTAAATATAGTTTCAACAAGAACACCTCGAACTAAACATGCACGAAATAGAAACGCTGAAGAAGAAGTTATTGGTGGAACTACCGTATTCAGGTCAGTTGTTATTCTTCAATACGCTTGTTTTGCTGTTTTGTGTTGGGAGTATTTACTATTTTTATTTCCAGGAGGTATAATCAAGTGGCTCAGGGTAAAGCAGATCATCCGAGCGAAAGAAGAGTGATCAATAAAGACATTGATGGTCCACATAAGAAAGCTATATCCGGGTCCTCCTATGGGAAATCAGCTACAAACTTAGACAGCTTTACCCAGGTCATTGTAGGCAATACCTCTATTAGTGACCCTATCAAGAATCCTGGGTCCTATCCTGTAGGAAAGATGAGGAGAGAATTTGACGTTTCCACGAACACAAAAGGCAGCCAGGTAGATATTTGTTCATATGATTCGGGTTTGCTTTTTTTTCTCTACTTTTTTTTCTAGTTCTACTAACTGTTTCGCATACTCTCTTAACAGCATTCTACAATGAAAGATTTGGCCAGGCAGCGTGCTCAACAAAGGTTGAAAGAGGAGGAAGAAAGAGCAAGAGAACAGCAGGCTAAGGCTCTGGCAAAACTCGAAGAGTTAGATAGACGTTCGGTTGGTAGAACAGAGGTTACTGATGTTATTCCATCTCCTGAGGTTATCAGTGAAGGTGTTTTAAGTCCTATATCAGGTTTGGCTGCAACGTCAAGCATGTTAACAGAGTCAACTTACCCAAAAAGGAAAAATAATAGAAATGGTAAAAGAAGGCATAAGGTTGAAGAGACAACGACAGTTAATGCGTCGGTAACTGAAGTGGGGAAAGAAATAAAGTCCAGAGATGAGTCAATCAGGACCGGTAAGGCAAAAGTAGCTGAATTGGAGTCAGGTTCTTGCTTGGGGCCAAGCTTAGACTGTAATGTGTCTTATAGTTCTGCTGAACAGAGAGCTTCCTTGACTAATGAAGTGTCCCAAGGCAGATCAAAGACCAGTTGGAAGTCTCCGCATTTGCATAAGACACCAAAAAACTCACAGGGGAATAAGCCTACTGAGAAGTTTCATGTCACTGAGGCTGCTATCTGGGCCCCTGTTATTCCTCAGCCAAAGTCTGATATTCCCCCAGTTGATACTAGCCAGCATGCTGTTTCTGAGTTTGGCACCTCTTCAAAGAGTCCTGTGCAGACTAATTCTAAAAATAGAAGAGTGGAAATTGAAAGATATGTACCCAAACCCATAGTAAAAGAAATGGCCGAGCAAAGTGCAAGTAAAAAAGAAATAACGGCTACTGACATGATCCAGGCTACTGCGCAAAAAAATGATGGCGGATCTGAAGGTAATAGAAGTCTGCAACTTTCTGTTTTAACTGAAGAGAAACCTGGGTCTCCTTCAGAGTTGGGAATCGGGAGTGGTAGGCAGAGCAAAGCTGGTAGAGGAGTGCATGGATCATGGCGCCAACGGGGCTCTGCAGAAACTGCTAAAGCCTCTGAACATGTACAGTCCTTAGCCTCAAATCAGCCCAGCCGGAGATCTAATTCAAATCGCCAGACTGATAAAAGTGATGTAGTGAAGGAGCAGACCATGTCTACTGATGATGGATGGAGTATGATTCCTGAACCAAACAACTCTCCTTCTGGACAGTTTGATCCAACCAGTGCTCATCATGTAGGGAAAGTTCAGGGACAGGCCATAGCTTCCAGAGGCAATAAGGGTGGTGGAGAATTTAATTATGATCACAAAAACAACAATAACACGGATTCAAATAAACTTCATACGCAGCATTCTGCCTCTGGGTTACGTCAATCAGATCTGCCTTCGGCGTCGAAGGAAAGTCGTGGCCCTGGGGTTCATTCATCTTCTCACTGGAAACCCAAGACGAATACAGATAAGTATGGTGGACCTGGAAATGACAAACGTGTAGCTTATAGCAAACGTATGGTGGACCTGGAAATGACAAACGAGTTTGCTAGAGAAGAGGAGATGTCATCAGTTAATACACACTCTGAGCTGGAGCTAAATCCGAGTTCCGGGTTTCGAAACAACTCAGGCCAGAGTCAACGGATCGGAAAGGGGCAAGAGAATGTGCACCATGGGAAGCTGCCTGCAAGCAGAGACAGGCAGAGGCAGAGTTCGCATTATGTGTACCAGCCTGTTGGGCCACAAACTAATTATGGAGAACGCAATCAAGAACAACTGAGAGAGAATTCTCAGTCAGCAGGACGACAGAATCACGGCCACCCAAGGCATGGTGGAGAAAGAGTTTACCAGCAGCAGCGAAGGGGTAGTGTGCAGAGACACTCTGGTTATTATGACTAATGGCAGTTGGGGAGCAAAATAAAATAAGTTTGGCTTCTTTCTTATTAGGTTTGTACGAGCAGCTACGACGAGCTTGTTGAATCATTGTTTGGGTACTCTGCGCTATTGATGGTTAGCTGAATGATGTTGCAGTATGTACCTGTCAGCCGGCCATTTTAATATTGCATCTGAAGTTAGCCTTTTGTAGGAACAACCAATCCACGATTGATTTCAGGTTTTCTGTGTTTTGTTTCCTTGGGGTTTCAGGGAAGCTAGACATTAACAAATGCAGAATTGTATCGGAGTGTAACATAGTCGACACATAACCTATATTGTTTCAATATTTCCGTTTGATGTTAGCCGTTTCAACCAACCAGAGCTTGACAAGGCAAAACATTGGTCGGAATTGAACTGTTAATTTATCGGCTTGCTTTCGTTCTGTTTTTCCATCCTAGATATAATATTAAGTAACCAACGAAAATATTCCTCAAAGGATTGACCCCAAATCGAACCAGTCAAAGCAACAATATACACCTGACATCTAAGGAGAATTTCCAAAACACCGTAGAGCGGTTCCTCGTATAGGGTAATAAGTTCTACCTCACAACTTAGAGGTTCCTAGGTAATTCAACCGGGAAAACGAGACCAAGCCAAAAGGCATCTAGATCTTCATATCACCCACAATCCATCCTTAACCATTGCACATCACACTGCAGACTGCCAAGATTCCTCTCTACCCATGAGAACATGACGATGGGACTTGGCAGTCTAGGAAGGAGGAATCAATGCCATATTTTCCCACCAAAACTCGAGCTAGCAAAGAATTTGGCTGTTCAAAGAATTTCCAAGCGAGTTTAGCCAAGCAAGCATCATTGAAAACCGAGGCCTCCGTGACCTTTAGAGAGAAATTGCTTCTCCCAAAATACCCAACTTATTTTTCGCTTATCCGGTTTACCATCCCACCAATACCGAGTAAGAGCGAATTGTATTGCTTTGCTAAAGGACACATGTATTTTGAAACAAGACATGGTGTAAGATGGCCTTACAAATAATACTAATTTAAGTAACACTTAGCTTTCCTGCACTAGAGAAAAATCTAGAGGACCAACTTATGCTCGTTGTTGGATCCTCTCAACAATGCCGGTGAAACTATCCTTTTTCTTTCTACCAATGTGCTCGGAAGTCCATGGTATTTACCTAGCTTCTTTCATTACGAATCCGAAGTGCTCTTTGTTTCTTTCTCTTGACTTCTAACAGAATTTTGGCTGAAAAAATGATCGCTGATTTTGACAAATTTATTACTTGCCCCGATGTTTCCTCATATATCTTAAGAATCGTTATTAGAGCATTACAACTCTTTGAAAATGGTCTTCGTGAAGAACATAGTATCATCGGAGATGATTAATGGATGGACCACGCCTTGCAACTCTCACATTTGGTAAAGAACCATCCTCTATTATTTATATACAAAAGATTTGAAAGAACCTCGGTACAAAAAATGAAGAGATAAGGAGAAAGAGGGTCTCCTTGTCTCAAACCTCTAGAAGGTATATATTACCCTTCCTCTAGGTGACCCATTGATTAAGAAATAGTATGACACAGTTTCAACACACTTTGTAACCCACTTTATCCAAGTTTCGTGGAACCCAAGGCGTGTAAGCAGCGCCCGTAAAATGCTCTATTCACTATAAATCATTGCAAAAATAATCACAAAGCTCCTCTAACCTCTCATAGATTCTATGATCTTTCCTCATCAATCGACTTTTGTGCCTAATAGAGCTATTTTCGAACATAGCTTCTTAGAGCATCATTAATAGTGATATTGGGTAAAAAGTTTTAAACAAATAAAAATTTAAAGATTAAATTAAAAATGAAAAAATGACCAATAAGAAACAAAAATTTGGGAAGAACTTTTGAAAAATATTTTTTTAGTTTCTATGCAAATAACCAAATGATGTTTCTCTCTCTCAAGTTTTTTTATCTTTATTATTTGTTTAATTAAAGACACTCTAAATAAATCACCATTAAGGATGTTCTTAGCATTCAATGGTTGGATGAAGAAAGTATCTCGTGAGCGATGAGAACGTTATCGTTTTAACTAGTTACATAAGATGCCATTTTGAACTTTGTTTTGTTTTTTGCTTGTTCGTAATTAATTATATTGAACATTAATAATATTATTTTGACCGGATTTTATAGGTTAATCTGGTACTGAAGGGTGAGATTCATGAACGGGATGGACCATCAATCCACTACGTAGCTGAGGGACCAACTCTCCTCAAGTGAAAGAAATAGGATCGCGACTACCACTTCACCCATATCCTCTACACCCTTGAAGATATTTTCCACATCATTCACGCTTTGAAACTAAGTGGACTAGGCAGATAAAATCTCATGCCCGTCTATGATTTTATATTTACTTCTTTTTTTCCTTTTCCAATTGTTGTCATTCTTACTAGAAATTTAACTTATTTCCAATCTCATCAATTAAAGGAAAATTTGGTTCTATAAATAAAATGGTTAGGATCCTACACATTACTAGACGAAAATTGGCTACATTTTCTCTTTTTCCACGATCTCTTTTTTTGTATGGTGAATCCCATCATCTCTTTCTGAATACGTATTTGTTTTACTATAAAATAGGATTGAACCAAATGAGAGGCAGAGCCGTGCCAACACTGATTGCACACAGAAGCGATTAAAAAAAATGCCTTTTATTCATAAAAAAATTTGTTTTACGATAACAAATATTATTGTTACTTAGCAAAAAAAACCCAAGTGAATAACAGTATTAAAATGTAATTTTTCTTCATTTATTTTCTACAAAATCATTTACCATTCGTTCAAAATCAATATTTCGTAAGAATTCTCTTTCAATCGATAAAATAGCTAAATAGTTCAATCTTTCTTATAACATAGTGAAGAGAAGATAAGATTTTATCAGTTTCATCTTTTAAAAACTCATTTCGGTAGATGCAACTGAAACTGGAATCATCAATAAGATTGGATAAACAATCCATATTACTAAATTATTAATTATGGGCTAATACACTTATTTTCATGTATAATTAAAAGCCCATATTTGACAAACTAATATTTTGACCTATATGTAAATATGTTCTAATAAATTAAAGTTAATAATTAACAGTATATGTTACTAAGCACTATTTTTAAAATTGATGCCCTAAATTTTAATTATCCAAATGATGCCCTAAGCAAAAGCTTTAATTTTATCTACTACCGCACGGCTCTGATGAGATGGTAAATATAATGAGCTTTGATTCATAGAACTGGGTTTCATGTTAGTTAAAACAAAATATAAATCGATTTAATAGTGGCACATGTAAAATTTAACAAAAAGATGTTTAAATCTTTTGCTTTGTGACGAGCATTGAAAGATACTCAAATAATGTGTAGGGGCAATGCTTTTACTTTTCTTTAGGTCAATTATAGCCATTGAATTTTTTTCATAAATAAATCATCAAATAATTGGACACACAGTAAAACTAAAAGCGACCGCAATTCAAAGGATCCTAATTCATGTGATCTTAGGCCAAAGAGCAATGTCTCATATTAATAGGCCTTTTCCACAACTCCATTGCCGCAAACTCCTTTGGTCATACAAAAGCCTTTTAAAATTCTTCTATAAGATCCATGAGAAAGCAGTATTAATTCCTTTGGGATGTATGAGCCTCTTGAAATGTTTGAACATGAATTGTATTCTCGTAAATAGAATCCGAAAGGCCATTGGAAGGAGAACAAAAGTTCGATAGAGTCTATAAACTCTAAAACGTTAGTCTAGTTTAAGCAACAAAAACGATAAGTGGCAAAATCTTACATAATACTAACATGTAATATCAACAAATATCAACTAATGTAATATCATGTCAAAAATGTGTTATCTAGTAAAATAACATGATATCTATTAAAAGGGCTTTTAATTAAAAAGCACTTCAACTAAACATTTAATGAAATATCTTCCCAACTAAAGTTTCGATAATGAAAATCCCCTCTTTCTATAATAATGTCAAAATACTAAACAACAATTGTCATTAAATCGATACTATGCACGCATTGATTGATTGTTTCTGATTTTTAATTCATTGTATTGCGTTTCTAATGTTATTATCAAACCATAATAAGATCAAAAGTGTACAACTACGCAAGCCCTCCTTAAAATGATCATGTGTTATTTTGTAGTTCTCGTTCATGACACATTCCAATGTTATGTACATGTTTCATGAACATAATGATATGAGTTTTTTCTTCGAGATCTCTTAATTGTAGGGTTTATTCATGGACTTTCAATTGATTTGTATGTTGTTTCTAAACAAACAATGCATTTTCTAATGTTTAAATATATGTAATTTTCTTAACAAACCATACCTCATAGTATCAATTGTTTAGTAACTTGCATTACTATAGAAGAAGAGGCTTTTCATCCAAACTTTACAAGAGTGATTTTTTCATTAGTTTTCTAGTTGAGGGATTTTTGCATTAAAATCTTTTAGTTGATAAATTTTTACATTAATAATTTAATTGAAAGATTTAAAATGTTTCAACTATCAACAATACTTGAGGGGTTTTCCATTAAAATCTCTTACTAAAACCATACATGAAAACAAAAAGCATGTCAATAGCAGTAAATGACGCGTAATTGTTTTTATTGCATCATTATAGTAAATAAATAACAAAAATATATTATAATTTATATTATCTGGAATTCGAAGTCCATATATATTAATGTAAAATCATTAATGAACTATTTGTGAAACTACGGGTCAAGGAGTTTCACTTTCACCCTCGTTAATTTACTTAATCCACTATAAATTTGATTATCTTCATTGGATTTCCTAAACTAAAATCTACACCTTATTGGGTCTCACTTTCATTTGTGACTTGTGATGTAGTGGTGGGCCCGATTCATTGGGTCATCTTTCTTTTGATTTCATATATAGAGAAATGGGAAGAAGCTGCACAAAAAAACCAAACCACCCTCAAACATAGGAACTAACTAAAAGTAGTGAACACTAGGATGGCCAAAGTGTTGACACTGTTTGTTCTCCGAATACTCATGATCCTCTTACTTACCGGTTGGGTTTCTCTCTGGATCATAAAACCCACCACTCTTTGGATACAATCCTGGCGTCAAGCTGAAGACACCATCAAACATACTTTCATCGGTTATTACGGTAACCCTCTACTTAACCACCAATCTTCTCTTACTTTACTTCCATATGTCTCTGATTTATACAATTATGACTCTTAAAGGTCTCAACTTTGCCGTATTCTCATTCCCTCCTATAGCTCTTTCCATCATTGGACTCATTTACTTGAGTTTACTGTCGCACCATCATCATCCAGCAAGGTAATGGCATTTCTGTCTCAAGTCACAAGTTAAAACTAAGTAAAGATCAAAACTTTGATGCTGTTTTTTTGTTACAATAATGAGCCATAGAGGAGGGAGGAAAAGAGCTTTAAGTGTCTCAAGACCAGCGGTTATCAATAGCGTCATTGGAATTGTGTCCTGTTTCGAGATCCTTGCTCTTGTTTTATTCATGCTCTTTCTAGCTTGGACCTTCTATTCACGTGTCTCTAACGACCTCAAGAAGCTGATGCCTGTCAAAACCATGAATCTTGACTTGTAAAACTACTCTCCGAATCCATTAGTAATTGTAGTCCATGTATACAGAGGTTGTTAAACTTTGTTATGTTTTCAGATGGCAGCTCAAGTACTTTAGAGTTGCTACAAGGTTCGGTCTATTAGCAGAAGCATGTCTCGCTCTGCTTCTTTTCCCTGTCTTGAGGGGGCTCTCGATGTTCCGGTTACTCAACATTCAGTTTGCAGCTACTGTAAAGTATCATGTGTGGCTTGGGACCGGTTTGATCTTCTTTGCTTTTGTTCATGGTGGAAGCACCTTGTTCATATGGACTATTACTCATCACATTGAAGAAGAGGTAAAATATAATGAGCCAGCTGTTTCTTAGAAACAATCCTGAACATGTGATCCTGACACTTCTTCTGGTTGCTAAAACAGATTTGGCAATGGCAGAGAACGGGCCGGGTATATGTAGCTGGAGTGATCAGTCTTGTTACAGGATTAGTGATGTGGATCACGTCACTTCCTCAAATTCGAAGGAAAAAATTTGAAGTTTTCTATTACACACACCATTTGTATGTAATTTTTCTTGTATCCTTCTTGTTTCATGCTGGTGATCGTCACTTCTACTGGATTCTCCCTGGAATCTTTCTCTTTGGACTCGACAAAACACTTCGGATCGTTCAATCACGGTTCGAAAGCTGCATTCTATCTGCCCGTCTCTTCTCTTGTAAAGCCATTGAGCTTGTACTGCCAAAGGACCCAAGTACGTAAGAGAGTTGATTTCTTTCTATATTTACGATTACACATGTATGTAAGAGAATTTCTTTACTCTGGTGTTTTGCAGGGCTTAACTATGCTCCATCTAGTTTTATATTCGTTAACATTCCATCGGTATCGCGGTTTCAATGGCATCCTTTTAGTATTACATCAAGCTCGAGTGTAGATAAACACACAATGTCCGTTATGATGAAATGTGAAGGACAATGGACAAACTCTGTTTATAACAAAGTAGAAGAAGCTGGAATTTCTGATAACAAGATTAGCAACATAACCATAAGAGTAGAAGGTCCTTATGGACCTGCTTCGGTAGATTTCCTCAGGTTGCTAAAACACTCTCCACATCAGCTCAATTTCAGTAAGTTGCTTAAACTGAAAGAATTGATTTGTTTGGCAGGTATGATAACCTATTTCTTGTGGCGGGAGGAATCGGGATTACGCCATTTCTAAGCATTTTGCAGGAACTTGCCTGCGAACATCGACTCAAATCTCCCAAGAGAGTGCAGCTTGTGTTTGTGGTTAGGTCATTCCAAGACATTAACATGTTGATTCCAATATCCTCTATACTCATTAACCCAATCAACAACTTAGATCTCAAGATAAAAGTTTTCGTCACCCAAGAAAAAAGGCATGCCAATGGAACAACAACATTGCAAGAGTTCTTGGCTCAGTCACAAGTTCTATCTATTCACCTCGGAACCACCAACAAGGGCTATTCAAGATTCCCAATTCTGGGCCCTGAAAGTTTCAGATGGATGGCCATATTAGTACTTACAACCATGTTTATGTTTGTCAGCTTGCTTATTGGTTTAAGCCATTTCTTTAAACCTACAGAACACAGGAATCATTCACCGTCTATGAAATTAGCTGCTTCAGGAGCAATCAAGACAGCTAAAGAAAAGGTTCCTTCGTGGATTCCAGATGTGGTTATCATTGTCTCTTACGTTATAGCTATAACAACCGGAGGTTTAGCTGCAACTATTCTACACTGGAGACGACAACACGGTGAGACACCAAGAATGTCTAAAGAAGCAGTAAAACCACAAGAAAAAAACTTGACCAAGCGAATACAAATTGATCATATTGAGGAAGATGGGATACATATTGGAGAAAGGCCGAAATTCGAAGGTACTGGTTGGTTAAGTAAATTTCAATCTTCTGAGTAGTTATAATGTCTCTAAAGTTGTATGGCTTTTTTTTTGTTTTATTTGCTAACACAGAGATATTGTCGGCGTTTGAGAAGAACTTGAGAGGATGGTCGAGTATGGGAGTATTGGTATGTGGACCGGAGACAATGAAAGAAGCTGTGGCATCCATGTGTTACCAAAGGTCGCAGTGTTTCGGAGTAGAAAGTTCTGGAAGAAGCCGCATGCAGATGAATCTCAATTTTCATTCCCTTAATTTCAACCTCTAATTAATCTCAAAGCCTTTTTCCCAAGTTTGTATCGTTAGCTTCTTATTCTCGTGTAACTTTATCTTACCATTATATTATCTTGGGTCTCGTATCTATACTTTATCTTTGCAATTTTGATCGTTCCTATGAGGCATAATTTTGCAAGCTATACAATTTCTTTTTGGCTGTTTTATCTTTGTCAATTCTGGACCTTTTACCAAAACATGTAATTAATGTGAAATTTCCAACCATATACTATTGTTTTCTTTTCCTCACGCATTCTAATGCTGGGCACTTTCAAATATTCTAATATCTCCAAATAGTTTCCCATAAGATGTAGTTGATAAGATTTAGATCTTATTATATAAAGTTGAGATCTTATTATATAAAGTTGAGTTTGTCAAAATTGTAACTCACCATATCTTGCCACGTGTCTAATATCGATCGAGATCTTGCCACGTGTCTAATATCGATCGAGATGATGACATGTGTAAAAAGAATAAAAACGGAAAACTAACAAAAAAAAACTGTTAAATAATAAGTAAATAGTGAAAAGAAAAAATTGTAATAGTTTAACTTAATTAGAAGAAAAAAAATAGAAAACTACCAAAACAAATTGTTAAGTGACTAACTAAATAGTGAAAAGGAAAATTCTAATAGTTCAAACTAATTAGAATATTTTTTTATAATAGTCTAAAATAATTAGAAAATAAAATAAAATTTATAATCCAAACTACATATATAAAAAAACTAAGAAAGAAATCGAGAAGACATATAAGTGACAAAAAAACTGAAAGTATAGAACGAATAGTTAGTAAAAATATTAACCTAAAAAAATTATAAAAAATAAATAAACAAAAATTATAGAGAAAATCAAAGAATCTTATTATATAAAGGAGAGGTGATTTGAACTAATTTATATTTTCTATCTTGCGGTTAACAAAATGCAATTTATGATAAATAAATTGTTATACGGGTTTCAACTTAAAATACGATTATATGAGTTTCAATTTAGAATATACTTATATGTGTTTTAATGTAGAATATAATTATAAAAATCATAACTATATAAATAATCAATTTTAATATCTAATACCCGCATATTATGCGGGTCCAAATCTAGTTATATATAAAACTAGTATTATACCCGGTGCTACGCACCCGTAAGTTTACCTATAGTTACATTTGATTAATTATTTTCTATTTTGTAAGCAAATGCTATTTTTGTTTTTCAATTTAAATTTTTGAGTTTCCTATTTTTGTGGGTTATTTACTTAATTACGTTATTTTTTTCTGATTTTTTGTTTTTCAAATTAAATTTTGAGTTTCCTATTTTTGTGGGTTATTTACTTAATTACGTTAGATTTTTTTCTGAAAATAAAAAAATTATGCTATACTTGCCACATGTCGTACTCTTATTGGTGAGGTGATTTGTGTTTTAGTAGTAAAGGATAAGGATTCAACTTCATGGATTATGTGATATATCTAAAAAGATTGAAACGATTAACCTTAAAAAATGTTGACCATAATCTATTAAACATTCGAAGGATTGCACAAAAAGAAGCATCATAATGGTTTTTAGTTAATAATTCAGAAAAGACATCACCCAAACTTTTGACCTCTGACATCACATCCCACTTGAAGGTAGTAAGTTTTACGTGTTTTGTTGACGGATGTTGGAAAGATGGCGAACATATTAATGAGGTAAGCTCACAACTAGAGCTCCAAAATGGAACGGCATACCTCATAGCAATCAAAGGGGGACATCATGGATTTATATGGGTTATGGACTAGTTCAAAAAGGAAGAAGCATTTTTGCTCTTTCTTTGTAACAATATTCCAAAGTTTATTCTGATACAGAGATAAGAATGGTAAAACTGATTTATTAACTCGAAATGTACGTCTCTACAAATCAAAATTCTTACATTAGCCCTTAGGCCTGGGCATATATCCCGAACCCGAACCCAACCCGAAAAACCGGATTTGGAACGGGTACGGGTATTCCTAATAACCCGAATGGGTTTTATAATTTAAAATTTTGGGTTCGGGTTAGGGTTACCCGACAATAAAACGGTTACTCAAACTACTCAAAGAATACGTATGTATACAAATATACATTGTTGTTTTTGATTCAATGTAGTTTCTGAATTCGATTGTTATATGATCGATTTGTCTTTGGTGATTGTTTGATTTGTTTGATTTGATTATATATAAATCCTAGATTCTATATAAATCGATTTGGTCAAATTTTCAAGTTATGGTGAATTGTTCTATAACGAGAAGATACCATTATAGAGGTCCTAGTTTGATGTTTGGAACAACGATTGTTTTATTTAGATAATCATTTGTTTTATCCTCTATAGGATAGTGATGGTGATGATAAACCGTAAACTTCTCACAAAATATTTGTTTAGTAATTTTAGCAAAAAGATCAATACTTTAAAGAAAGAAAAAGGCATGTTATCTAAATTGGTTGATTATTACCACTTGCTAATACAACGATCGTTTAATATGCTTTGGATTTATAAATTGTTTCTCGCATGAACTTGTATAATCATTCTCTAATCTCTATTTGTTATTTGATTTGTACTTATCATAAGAGGAATCAAGAATGGACAAGAGAGGATGGAGAATCACAAGAGGAAGCTATCTTTTAAGTTTTTAGTTTGCATTTTAGTTTCATTATGTATTTGAAGTCTTGATTTAGTTTTAGACATTACGTTGCTTTTTTTTATGTGGTTGTTAGACATTATGTATGGATTTGAAGTCTTGGTTTGATTTAAACGTTGTTTTAGACATTATCTTGTTTGTCAATTTGTAACTTAGCGTAAATTGCGACATTACTTTTGAATTTCCAGGTTTGATCGGGTTAATTTTGGTTTTTGATGACAAACCCGAAACCCGCCCGAACCCGAAAATACCCAAATTGTACCCAACATGTATTTCTATATAACCTATTTCTATATAACCTGTATGAGTTTTATATTCAGAAATTCGAAAACCCGAAACCCGATTGGGTACCCGGATGCCCACGCCTATTACCACTTATGATCTTTAATGATTTATAAACACAAATCATGTATTCATTTAATTAACATATTCTAGAAAATAATAATTCCAGTTAATACATACTAGATTATATAGATAAATAACCTTACAAACAAACATTGTTATATATTTGAATTAGTTGACCAAAAACAAATGAAAATATCACATAGTGAATGAAGTGAAAAGACGAATCTTATTATATAAAGGAGAGTTCTTCAAAATTGTAACTCATTAGATGGTGACATATGTCTAATATCGATCGAGATGATGACATGTGTCAAAATATTACAATTATATTAAACCAATAAAATAAAGACACATTAACATATTTTCTTATTGTTTCATTAACATATTTCTAAAAGGTAAATCAAACTCTAATGTAAATTGTTTAAAATATATATATACTAGATTAGGACCCGCATAATATGCGGGTATTAAATATTAAATTGATAATTTGTGTATAGTTATATTCTAAATTAAATCCCGTTAATATAGTTATAAATTACGTATTGAGTATGCGGGTATTAAATATTAAATTGATAATTTGTGTAGTTATACCCGTATAGTTATATTCTAAATTAAAATCCTGTTAATATAGTTATAAATTACGTATTGATTATATTCTAAATTTGATGTTTTATTCTTCAATTTTTTTTGTTTACACAAAAATAGAATTTATGAATGATAAAAAAATAAAATTATAATATATTACTATTCTATTTTATAAATTACTTTCTACAACATAAATAAAGTATGGTAAGTGTTGGATAAGTCGAAAATTTTAAAATTTGATATAATTGATATATACTAACATTCTCATCAAGTAGAAGAACTTTCATTCCCATATTATGTTGTTTGCTTTAAGATTTCTAGCCTCCCACTTTCGAAGAATATATGCAATAGTTCGACGGTAAACACGATTTCGATATAATTTATAGTTTTAACTGATTTGTGGGAAGGTCGTATTCATGATTTGCAAAGAAAATTAAGGATTTGGGGTGTACGTTAAATTGTGGGAGGTGTGTGTTATTATATAATTTTTGAATTTACCTTTTCTGAAGTAATAACATTTTTGGATGGTTGAACGTATGTTTACTTTTCATTTTTAAATAATTTATCGTTTACCATTTATAAGGTTGAACGTATGTTTACTTTTTCTTGTAAATTAATTTATGGTTTAACATTTTTTTTTTATATATATAAAGTTTCATTTTTTGTGATGTAACATTTATTTTGTTTAACATAAATAAAATTTGGTTTGGCTTTTAGAAACATGGTAATGAAACAATAAGAAAAATATTAATGTGTCTTTATTTTATTGGTTTAACATAATGATAGCTTTATTTTTCTAACTGTTTGATTTAAAATATAATATTTTAACACGTGTCATCATCTCCATCAATAATAGACATATGTCACGATCCTATGAGTTACAATTTTGACAAACTCTCCTTTATATAATAAGATATATATATATATATATACCATTAAGTTAAACAAAAAAAGCCAAACCAAAAACTAGATATGCCAAAATGTAAATTATTAAAATAGGAAAAACATTAAATCTAAAAAAAAAGTTAATACTTCAACAAAAAGGCACATTACCTTATTTTTACCTTACTTCTGATTCGCAAAAAAAACTATTATATAAAGCTTTTCAATGTTTTTCAAAGGTTTATATAAACGATTTTTTGAAAGGTTTTTCAAAAAATACAAAAATCTTTAACACATACTTTTCAAGATAACTATAGAATATTTCAATATAGGTACTTTCAATGTTTTTAAAAATAAAATTGTATGAAATCTTATAATATAAAATTCTATGTGCACCAAACTATAACTCACGTGATTACGACATATGTTATTGTTAGTTTAGATTGTGATATGTGTCAATAAAAAAATTCATAATCTATATTATTTACTTTTTAAATCAAATTGTAGTCTAATTTAAAAACTAATAACAAATCAAAATAAATTGTCAACAAAAAAGGAAAACAAAAAAAGTAAAATCGAAAGAAACGGAATTAATGAAAAAAGTATAGGCATAACAAAAATAAGGCAAATAAACTGCATAACAATTAGATAAAAGATAGTCAATGCAATTAGAATAAAAAAATTAAGTGTCGACAAAAAAATATAGTTGTCATTATGGTCAAATAATACCAATTAAAAAAATTAGACAATACAATTTAAAAAAAGAAAATTAAGCTTAAAAATGGTATAATTGTCATTATGTTCAAATAACAAAATGTTATTACTCAAATAAAAAGATATAATATCATATTTTCAATTAGCAAACGAAAATCTATAATTTTATATAATACATGAAGACTGTTCGCAATTTTAATATGACATCAGTTTATTTTATTTTATTAATCAAGTGAATTATAAGTTCAAAATAAAATGAAACAATATGAAAAGATTATTTTTGCAATTGGAAAAAGTTATCTGATAATTATACGGATTTCAATTTAGAATATAATTTTATGGGTTTTAATTTATAATATAATTATACGGGTCATAATTACATAGATTATCAATTTCAATATCTAACACCCGCATATTATGAAGGTCCTAATCTAGTTCCTTATAATACCACGCTTTGAAGTTTTGTTTCCAAACATACCACTTTTTTTCAAAGTTCCAAAATTACCACAATTTGTCAAAAGTTTTAAAAATACCACTAACACAAAAGTTGATTTTCAAGGGTTTGTAATTTAAATTTTTGGGGTTTGGATTAACTATTGCAAAATTAGAATATAGTTTTAGGGGGTATGATTTGGGTTTGGGTTTTACGGTTTAGTTTTGAATGTCAAAAGTTAAATTTATTTTTATGGTATTTTGGAACTTTGACCTAAAGTGGTATTTTTGAAATTAAAAAAAGTGGTATGTTTGGAAATAAAACTTAAAAATATGGTATTTTGAGAATTGTCCAAAAAAAAAAACAGACATTCTTGACAAACTATTTTAGGAATTCAAGATATTTGTCAAAAAAAATAAACACAAGAGTGGAATAAGAGGTTTCTTTCCCCATGTGGAAAAGAGGTGGTGCTTAAAGTGGGTTATTCGCCATGCCTATTTATGAGTGAATGTTTTCAAACTCCCTAAAGAGATTTGTGATGAGTGATGACATAAATGGGGTTCTTGCAAGATATTGGTGGGGTTCAGGTGATAACCAAAACGGAATGCATTGGTTTATTAGGAATAGGATGAGCCTACCCAAGAAAGAAGGAGGAATGGGATTTAAAGATTTCGAGAACTTCAATGTGGCTTTACTTGGTAAACATGTATGGAGAATTCTGCAAAAGCCAGATTATTGATGGCTATTACTTAAAGGGCGATATTTTATGGACACAAATATATTGAATGCTCACCCAAGAGAAAGTCATCTTACATTTGGAGATCATTACTTATTGGCCGCAACTTGGTTAAAGAATTATTGAGATTTGTGGTTGGTGATGGATCATTGATTAATGCTTGGCATGATCCTTGGTTGCCTGTGTACTCTCCAAGACCCAAAATAATTATACAAGACACAAAAATGGTCAAAGATTTGATCTCCAGATCCAATTGGAATGAACCGAAGGTTAGAAACTTAATTGCTGAAAAGGATGTTGATATTGTCTTAGCAATCATACTTACTTCACGAGATAGACCTCTTAGGGTGGCATTACACCAATGATGGATTATACACAGTGAAATCACCGTATTGGTTATTCACACACTCTACTCTGCAATAAAAAGTCACTCCTCTTCCTTGAAATCCATAAGTGAAAAGATTGATTTGCAAACTTAGAACAACTCCAAAGATCAAATATTTGTTCTGGAGACTACTTTTAGGAGCTCTAGCCACATGAGATATTCTATTGATATACTCATATATTTACCGTTTTATGTGCATATTTGCATGCCTTTAGCATCGTTTCTACATTTTTCTCATCATTTAAAGTGCATTCAGTCTAGATTAGCGTAGGTTAGCATTTTAAGACCTTAATTTAGGATTTGTACATATTTCCTTCTCTTTTACCCTTTTTCAGGTGGTATATGTGCTTAATTGGTGACAACTAGCTAGCAAGAGCTTTGGAGGAGTGCAAAGGATGAGGTTTTGGGTGCAAAGGTGCGGAAAAGCTTGAAGATTAGAGTAGATGAGCAGTTATCGGGCGCCAAATTATTGGTTGAGACCGATAGACCGTGCACACTGACCGCAGTACACAAACAGAAGAAAAATTATTGACCGCGGTACGAGGGCCGGCTTATCCACGAAAACTGATAGAGAAGACAACCGATACCTCGTGGTATCGGTGAAGAGCGATAGCCAAGACCAATATACCGCTCTTGCCAATAGACGTACCAGCTACTGACCGCCTGGACTGAAGACGGACTGCGCAGTCTATCGGTCACATACCATGTCGGGTGCGACCGATATCTTATGATTTTGTTGACTTTTTCTTTTCTCTTTTATTTTGTTGACCCGCGTTGACTAGGGTTGACCCGACTACTATTCACAAGGCAGTATAAAAACCATGTTTTTCGTCTTGTGAAGTGTAAGCAGAGTCTCGTGATTTTCGTTGTAGTTTTAGTTTCTTGAGATTTTAACTTCCTTAGCACATTCTTGTATACATTGGTGTGCTAAGTATTTCTTTATTTTGAGTTTAATCGCATAGAAGTTTATAATTTCTGCTTTTCTTTACTCTCTTTATGATTTCAAGTTCAGACCTTTCCTTGAGCTCAATCATGGTTCTTTCCGTAACCATGAGTGACTAGTCAGCTCGTTGAGCTAATGGGTAGTAGGTTATGAGCTTATAAGGTCTTGCTAAGGTTGCATAAGGTCCAAAAGAGTAGATCCTCGAGCTTAGGTGAGGTTAATGCTAGATCTAAACTTGATCTCTCGGATCTTGAGCTCAAGCGTTTCCCTGCCCGACAGGTGTTTGTGGAAATGCGTGACCGACCTTTTGCTCGGCGTACTGTCCTCTGCCACGACAGTGATGCAGTTGTGGTGCGTGGACTCGATTGGATCTTGTTCTATAAAGCTTGGAGCTTCTCTGAGTCTCGCCACGACAGTGATGCAAGAACAGAGATGTTCCATAGGAGTATTGCGCGACGACAGTGGGTGTGTTTATCTCCATGGTCCATGTCCTAGGTGGTTCTTAAAGGAGATACCTTTACCTCATTTAGCTTGACCTTGCTAGTTCTAACTAGTTGCCATTCCTAAAGCTCAACACTATAACCATTCTTGCATCTAGAAATCATACTTCTTGCGTTTAAAGTTTCTTTTTTTTCTTATTTGTTTAGCTCTGTTACATGAATCAAACCACTCTCTCTATTCTCTCTAGCTTAATCTGAATGTCCTGCATCTTAGTACTCTGTAACCATGCTTCCTTGTGTTCGATTCCAATCTATGCTACAATTAAGTCGTGACTTAAGTTGTTAGCATTGCATTGGTTTATTTGTGACATTTATATTTGCTTGTTTTGCATGCATAGTAAGAAAATGACTCATCATCTACACAAACGTCATATTCACACATTTTAGTTTTGGTGTAGGTGTTGTTTGCGTGAAGAGACAATTGATCATTTGTTCTTTGGGTGTTCATGTGGTCAACTTACATTGTAATCACATTGGTCCCATATAATACAATTTTAGTTTGAAGAAAAAAAAAAATATATATATATATATATAAATATATAGAGAATGAAGAAGTACTAAAAAGTCTCGTCGATTTCACGCTCATCACAGTTCGCAGTTGTAAGTTCTTGGGGTTAACCCATACCCTTCCCATACCGAGTTTAATAAAGCTCAATTACGTCGGTATACCTTCCTCCATCAAAGAGCAATGTATCCCAACCACTTCTCTAAAGTGGATCTACAAACGCCTAGCCTTAATGACAGCTTATTATGTTCATGTACCGTCAATGGTAGTAGAACGAAAGATCGATTTGTTTATAATCGATTTTGAAGTCCTTGTTAAGAAGCTTCTGGTTTTGGTCTTTGACCCGAACCGTTTAACCTATTGCTCGAAGATTATTGTGACTTATCCGACTCTTTGGATTCGCTGTCTAGTACTCTTGTTGTTACTTTCCTTTATGCCTCGTTTGTTTTCATTATCTGACTTTAGCAGAATTCATGTACTAGTTCGATTTAAGTTTTAATGAAAAAGACATTGTTTGAAAAAAAAAATGTACTAAAATAAAATTAAAAATAACTTAGTTTATTGATTTTTTCCAGAATATCATAGATTTCTTTTACAAATATTATAAATTATTTTTTAATATAATATGCTATTCCTTTTTTCATGATGAGAATATGCTGTTTTAGATAATGTTATTTTAAAGCATGTATTTTGCCTAGCTAATTTTAGTTAAAAATTGAGATATCTAAGAAAAAAAATATATTGAAAAAAATCATAGAAAGAAAGAAATCACAACAATTTATACAGATGAAAGAATAAAACAAAAGTGGAGTAAGACAAATAAAGACTTGAAAATGAAATGTTCATTTTGTCAAAAGAAAACAAACCCGGAAAACAAAACAATTAGAAGATCTTCTGAGCTCTTTTATATTCAGATTTCCCAAAGATGCTGTGAAACAAATTGGTTGAAAATCGTGTTCCACAAATCCACTAAGGCTGAAACGGTTTTGGCTTAAAGCATTTAAAAAAGAAAAGAAAACATAAAAAGCCTAAATTGATGACTGAACAAATTTCGGCGAATGTGTGTGTAATCTCTGAAGTCTGAACCGACCCATTACCATCATCCCAATCATCTCTTTCCGTGTCGCTCTCTTCCTCTCCCACGTTTCTTCTCTTCTTTTATTATTATTAACTTCTTCTTCTTCACTTTCCTTCTCCAGTAAGAGTAACCGTTTCGGTTTCTGTGATCGACGATGAGGCTCTACGTCTACGTCTTGCAAGCCAAGGATTTGCCGGTTCATGAGACGTTCGTCAAGCTTCACGTTGGGAAGCACAAGTCCAAGACGAGACTTGCCGGAGACACTTCGCACCCGATCTGGAATGAGGGATTCGTCTTCCGAGTCAGTGACGTCGACGAAGCAGCTGCCGATGTTGTTCTTGTATCGGTTTTTCACCTCCTCGACCATGACCACTCCACTGGGCTAATCGGTCAAGTTCGGATTCCGCTTTGTTCCGTCGCCGCCGAAGAAAACCAAACTCTGTTACCGACGTGGTTCGTCCTTGAAAAACCCACTCACGGCAAGTTCGTTAACATCGAATGTGGTCAGTGTTTGATTCCCTTAACATGGATGATATTCATTTCCTTCTGCAACCATTACTTACCAACTTGAGCATGAGATTGGCGAATAATCTCCACTTTGTTGATTAGCTGCGTTTAAAATTGTGTTTTCTAGTTTGAGTAGGTGGGAATTTAAGTCTGTAGTAGTTAAAGGGCATGGCTTACTATTAGTGAGTGATATTAGCTTGAGATCATACATGAGAATGTGTTTCTTTGCTTCCGAGACTTCTCTGAATGCGACTGTTATTTTTGTCTTTAGATACTAGTTACAAGCCTGTACTGCCTTCTTTATCTATCTATCTATCTGCAGTGTATGTTTCTCTCTTATTACTGAGATACCAGAATCATCAAATTCTTTGAGTTTGATATCTTCCCTTGTTGGCAATGGCCTCTGTATCTGTGTGTGTATATGAATGTCTTGGTTTATCTCTGTATATTAACTTCACCTTTGTCTCACAGGCAAAATCCTTCTCAGTTTGTCTTTGCAAGGGAAATGGGAAAGTATCCCTGGTGACGAAGTTTGCCATGACAAGCAGGATATCAACTTGGAGAGCGTTAAAGAACTTGAAGGACCGGCTAAAGATTTGGGTTCCTCCAAAGATGGGAGACGGCGTAAACACCATGACGGAAAACACATAATGAAAAATTTTGTCCACCAGATTGATAAGCTTTTTCATAAGAAAGAGGAAATCTCTAAAAGACTCCATGATGACTCTTCAGGACAAAGTGAAACCTCAAATTATGAGGACCCTACAGACAAATCCTCTTCCTCTGCTACTTGTACTAGCTTTGAGGAAGGCCTTGACCTGATGCAGTCTAGTGACAGCGAAAAGGAAGAAATGCCTGAGAATCTTCTAGGTGGAATTCTTATTGATCAGCAGTATTTAGTCTCACCTTGCGATCTTAACAAATTCCTTTTCATGCCAAGCTCGCAATTTAGGAGAGAGTTGGCTGAAATTCAAGGTTTAACAGATGTACAGGAAGGGCCTTGGACAATGATACAAGAAGATAATCCTCGTCTAACACGGGTTGTCACATACATAAGACCTGCAACAAAGTTGGTCAAAGCAGGAAAAGCTACAGAGAATCAAGTATACCGGAAAGCGAGTGGGAAGCAGTTTTCAGTTTTTGTTAGTGTAAGCACACCAGATGTTCCCTATGGAAATACCTTTAAAGTAGAGTTGCTTTACAAGGTACTACCTGGAACAGAGCCAAATGCTGGTGGGGAATCTTCTCGACTGATTATATCATGGGGAATTCAATTTAGTCAAAGTACTATAATGAAAGGTATGATTGAAGGAGGTGCTAGGCAAGGGCTAAAAGAGAGTTTTGAGCAATTTTCTGATCTCCTCGCTAAGAATTACAAAACTCTTGATTCGGCTGCTTTATTGGACAAGGAGCAGGTTCTAGCAACTGTGCAGTCAGAGAAAAAGACTGATTTGAAAGCTTTTCTATACTTCTGGAGTTCCTCTGTCGTATGTGCTGTTCTTTTGTCTGTTTATGTTGTGGTACATATACTGCACTGTGAGCCCAGCAAATTCCAAGGAGTTGAATTCTATGGGCTTGATTTACCTGATAGTTTTGGAGAGCTATTCACTAGTGGGATACTAGTTCTTCTTCTGGAGCGTGTTTATACGATGACAGTCCACTTTATACAAGCTAGATTGCATCGAGGTGAGATGATAATTACTATTTTAAAAAACATCCTCCAAACTTGTATTACTTGTGCTGTCTAGTTGAAGTCTAGTTTTTCTTTTTCTGATGTCAGGAAGAGATCATGGAGTCAAAGCCAATAGTAAGGGTTGGATTCTGACAATAGCTCTAATTAAGGGAACAAATTTGGCTTCTGTGGAAGCAACAGAGCTTTTTGATCCTTATGTTGTTTTCACTTGCAATGGGAAAACAAGAACAAGCTCTGTCAAACTTCAATCTCAGGATCCTCAGTGGAATGGTAATCAAACTTTTTTCTCTTGGCTATCCCTGCACTTTCAGTAAAATCCTCTGGCTCCTTTTGCTATCTGTTAATTTTACTATAATTGCTTTTCCATGCTGCCATGCTACTAAACAAATGTATGGTACTGTTCTTGCAGAGGTAATCGAGTTTGATGCTATGGAGGAACCACCGTCGGTATTAGATGTGGAAGTTTTTGATTTTGATGGTCCATTTGACCAGGGTGCCTCTCTTGGGCATGCAGAGATCAACTTCTTGAAACATACCGCTGATGAACTTGCAGACTTGTGTGTTCCGCTAGTTGGTCATCATGCTCAAGCGTCTCAGTCGAAGTTACAGTTAAGAATTTTTCTGGAAAACAAGAACGGGGTTGAAACAATGAAGGATTACTTGAGTAAGGTGGAAAAGGAAGTTGGAAAGAAGGTAAACATGTTCATATACTGTAAGGAAGTATCATTAATCTGGCTGTCTTTGTGACTTGGTGTGGTTGCTTGAAAAAGCCTTCATTATTTTCATGTACAACTCTGACATATGTTCTCTTAATGTATGTGTCGACAGTTGAACATTCGGTCACCACAAAAGAACTCTGCCTTCCAGAAATTGTTTAGTTTGCCACATGAAGAATTTCTTCTCAAAGAATATACATGTTACTTGAAGAGAAAACTGCCTGTGCAGGTTTGCGTCTGTTTTCTTTTCCCTAGCTGATTCTTGAACTAGTTTTCCCTGTTATACAAAAGAAATATCTTGGAGAACGTTGTGGACTTGACCCATAGATTTATGTGTATTGTAGTTAAGCGAGGATAGAGATAAGACACATTATGTTAGAATGAAAACTGATGACAGAAGATAAGATTTGTTTGCTACTATTGTTGACAGGGAAAGCTCTTTCTCTCTGCTAGAATTGTGGCGTTTCACTCCAATTTATTTGGACACAAGACAAAGTTTTACTTCCTCTGGGAAGATATTGATGACATCCAAGTTCTTCCTCCCACTCTTGCTTCCTTAGGTAGCCCTTTGCTGCTCATAATTCTTAAAAAGAACCGAGGTCTTGATGCAAAGCATGGGGCTAAATCTCAGGATGAGGCAGGAAGACTTTGGTTCTATTTCCAGTCATTTGTGTCATTTGATGCGACTAGTAGGTACTTGAAGCAATATGGTTCACGTGATTTGAACCTATCGAAACCTATAACGTAGCTAGTAATCTGATGATCCATGAAAATGCCAGGACAATCATGGCTTTGTGGAAAACGAGGACATTGAGTGTAGATCATAGAGCACAAATAGCAGAAGAAGAACAGGATGCGGCAGACCCCTTCGTCTTGCCTGAAGATACTGCAGTTGTTTCAGATGCGGATGCATCCAAGATGTCGAAAGTGTACACGTGTGATCTGCCTTGTGATGTATATCTTTGACTCCTCCTCGTGTTTACTTCACGCTCTGCGGAATTGACTCTTTAATTGCAGTGAGGTTCGGCTTGAAGATAGTGTTCTTTTGCAGGTAGAATTGGTTATGAAGATCTTTGGTGGAGGAGAAATGGAGCGTAAGATCATGGAGAAATCTGGATGCCTCAGTTACGAGACTACAACATGGGAATCTAAAAAACCGGGGGTCTATGAAAGACGGCTTTCTTACAAGTACAACCACTATGTTTCAGTGTTTGGAGGCGGAGTCACCTGCTCACAACAGAAATCTCCAGCTCCAAATGATGAAGGCTGGATCTTGAATGAGATTGTGGCTCTCCATGATGTTCCATTCGCTGACCATTTTCGTGTAAGCCTTCTCCTTCTTCCACTGCTTTATTTCATAGCCTCTCTTGAAACAATCTGTTGTGCTAAATGACATTAATGAGTGTAGGTTCATCTAAGGTACGAGGTGAAGAAAGCAGGAGGTGATTGTAAAACAAGCAAATGCGAGGTTTATCTGAAGATCAGGTGGCTCAAAACAATCAAGTTTGAGCAGAGAGTAAGCAAAAGTATAATGGAGAAATTCAGGAATCGATTGAAGGTGATATTTGATTTGTTCCAGAAAGAATCCGTTGGGAATTCATCATTGACACTTCTATGATAAAAATCAAATAAAAAATATACATGTTGTAGAATGAAACCTTTTTTGAAAAAAAATTCGACATATAATTTGTCACCTTCATTTGCTTACCTTGCACGTCACTAACCCTCCCATTTATATCTTTCTCATCTCCCTCGCCCTCTCTTTCTCTTTCTCACATTCATCTACTTCCCCTCTCTCTCTCCTCTAGAAATCTCTACACGACATCTATGATTTTTTACATTATCTCATCTCAATTAATGTATAGGGTTCAGCGGAATCTGTAAAATGATAACCATTCGGGTCATATAGTATCACCAAAATCCATCCAAATTGCTTTATATCCGTTTTGTTTGGTTTGGTTTGGTTTAAGTTGTCATTTTAAGCATCCATACTGTCATACTGATAATTATAGCATCTTACACAACTAACAGTATATTTACAGTTTACTTTGGCAAAACTCTGGCATTGGGGGTTGTTGATTGCAATTATTGTCCCCAAAGATGTTTCTGTTTTAAGAAGCATGCCAATAGGCAATACCAACAGACCGGATTCTTTAGGTTGGCATTTTTCAAAATCTGATAGATACACACGGTAAAGTCTAGTTATCATACCAAGAGCCAATAGCTCAACCGGTAAAGATTCCAGGTAAAACTTAGAGGTCGCTGGTTCGAGTGGCGTTTGGGACAAAACTAATATTACATGTTGTGGTTTCAGGCTTGGAGGATTATTGGCTTAGGCCCAGAACCTCCTGGTAATTAAAAAAAGAAAAAGAGTTTAATTATCATTTGGAGCGAGTATACTCTAAATTAGGGTCGGATCCACGACCTGTGGTTTGGGGAAGGTTTAGAGTTTAGGTTATCAATCATGTGTTGTTTGAATGCCCTCTAATTCTTCTAACTTTTTTTTCGCAAAACTTCCGTTCTAAAATTTTCTTTATCGTTTTTTTCAAATGTGAACTATCTTTTTGGGGGTTACAAAGAAACTTACCATAATTCCCGTAGACTGTAGAAAGCAAGAAATGATAAGGGATTTTTAAAATTTGGACAAGGACCCTAATGGGATACCGTATATAGCAAACATTTAGGCAAACCTTTGCGCTATGGCACAAACGGATACAGAAGTAAGCATTTCATCGACTACAAGCGTAATTGTAGACGTTGGTCGACCCAAATGCTACATCGATGGTTCCTGGAAAGAGACACACATTTTCTCTAGAGTGGGCTGGTGGTATTCCTAGGATGAAGAAGCAAGTATCTTTTTAGGTGCTACAAACATCATACAGAGTCTCTCGCCTCTCCATGCTGAATTGGAAGCTCTTCTTTGTGCAATGCAGTGTTTGGCCCATGTTCAAAAGACGTCTATAAGCTTTTTTACAAATAGCAACAGAGTTGATAATGATGGTGGCTAACCTGAACAAGTGACCGACCTTCGTAATTCACCTAAAAGAGTTCAAGCGGAGTAAGGGGGCATTCCCAATGTTCTTCTTGTTGTACACCCCCACGCCTCGGAATGCCAAGGCGGACAACTTAATTCGTAGTGTTCATTGTTATCCGTATGATATATTGTATGTAACTCAGAACTTCCGGTTTGGATTTTCAAACCATTTTAAACTAGTATCTTGTTGACAAAAAAAAATAAAAAAATCGAAACCTCAAATGCTGGTTTAGTCAAATGGTTTAAACATCGTTCGAAATTGTTAATGGGGGATGACATGACGTATGCGATGGGAAACATTTAAATAAAATTGAATGGTTGCACTTACCAAACATTTAGGAGTCGTCCCACCCCGTTATTTGCCTCATTTTGGGAAGTTGTTTGTTGCCATTAAAATATATCTTGTGGCTAGGTTACCATACCAACTTACGAAATCGACTCTCTCTCCCCCGACTCTCTACCTTTATTCCTTAGAAATTGTTCACCTCAATGCATGGCTAAGAAACTAACAACTAACTTCCTATCACTAACCAACTTTGTAAATAATAATTTATTTTAAATATAATGGAAACTGACAGATGAAAACATATTCTAGAGTAAATAGTCTCTTTAATCAAGAGTCAATAGTTCAACTGGTAAAGATCTCAGGCAAAGCGTAGAGGTCGTTGGTTCGAGCGGCGCTTGGGACGAAACTAATATTACATGTTGGTTTCGGACCATGGGGATTACGAGCTTCGGCCCCCAACCTCCTGGTAATTCAAAAAAAAAAAAAATACCATCTCTTTATCTACTCTTCAAATAAACTTTCAAGGAAATCTTAAGAATAAATTTTTGATTTTGATATGAAACCATAAACATTTGTTTGTCTAGATTTCAACATTTGTTAGTATGTTGGGTTTAGACTTTAATATTTGAAGTTTAGGATTTAGTATTTCGGGTTTAGGGTTTAGAATTTAAGGTTTAGTATATTGGGTTTGTGGTTTAGGGTTTAAGGATTAGGGTGTAGGATTTACGGTATAGTATTTGGGATTTAAGATTTCGTTTTTTAGGATTGAATGATTTAATTTAATTGTTTTATTTATATAATTTTTTTTTAATTATATTACATGCCAATTATGATTCGTTAGTTAAGAGGGGATAAATAAGAGAAGTTCACCCCTAGGGGTGAACCTAATAATTGTTCTTTTAATAATACAATTCTCAGATGTATTTAAGTAATATCTCAATTTTTTTTATCAAAGAATTTAACTAAAAGCAATTTGAGATCAGGTATCAAAATTGTGGAAGCTTCTTTGGTATAGTGGTTGATGAAAGGTTTTAAAGTTAACGTATGGGGTTTGAATCCCAGAAGATTGCGATTTATTTTATATTTGCAGATTAATGGATCCAAGCTTGCAAGGGATGTTTAGCGTGGGGCAAGGTAAAATCATCTGGTGTAAATCAAGATGGAAGACAAGTTCGTTGTAGAATCGTCGATGTAACAGTCCTCATAATTTCTAATAGTATAGTAATAAAAATGTAGTTGATATGCTCAAATTTACCTTGGGTTACTCTCTCAAATTAAGAGATCAATTGTAGTACTTAGCGTCGAATCACTGGGAATCCTAATCACACAATGGAATTTCAACTTCGAATTAAGCTAAGTAAGTATGAATGTAACAAGCGATAGTAAATAAACTCAGATTAATGTGTGATTCAAATTCAATTTAGACAAAATAGTTAGATCTTTGGGAATTTCTCAAGTAAAGCTAAATTGCAAATTCAATTACGATAGGATTTTATTAAGAAAAGTTCTTGAGCTAGAACACGAATGTAAAGATAACCAACTCTCGTTGCGAAAAATATCTATGCCTAAATCCTAGAAAATCAAATCTCTTTGCAAATTCTAACAACTTAAACAAGCATTAAAGTTCAGGTTCAACTACTCACAAAATCCCTAAACCAAATCTCTTTGCGAATAAGAATTTTACTCATCTAAGATAGTTCAGGAAATCAATTATACTCTCGTATCAATTCATTAACCTAAGATCTTAATTCTAAGTGATCAATCTAGAACAAGCATTAAGAATAAACTTAGATGAAGAACAAGATGATTATCTTATCAATTATGTGAATCTAACAATCCATCTTTAACCTTTGAAAAACCCTAAACCTAACAAGCAAACTACTGAGACATGGATGCAGAAAACAAGATGACTGAATAATACTGCATTAAATAAAGACAAAGAAAGAGATACAAAAGGGTTCGAAGAAATCTGAAACGTCTGAAAAGTTGTCTCCCTAAGTCTCAAAATCTCTCTGAATATTTAAGTCTTCGAATAAAAGAAAGTATAATGAAAACTAAAAGAAAACTGAGTATTTATAGGTTAAGTTTCATACTGGGCTTGATTTGTAAACTTCGGGGGCGAAAAGAAAATCTTCAGAATTTGGAAAATCACGATCTGGCTTATCACCATAAGGTGCGTCGATCGTTGCACATAGGTTGGTGTCGATCGACGTGCCCATCTGACGGCAATTGAAAATCCGTCGTAGCGACATCAACTTCTATTTCCACAATGCTCCAAAATGCTCCATAATCACCAATTAAGCTCCACACGTACACAAACCTGCAAAGGCTCTAAAACACTCGAAAAACACCGAAAAGACTTGATAAAACGGCGTTAAATCATGGTAAAAAACCGGTAAAAACCATAATATATCAGTAGTATAAAAAAAAGGTGTAAAAACTTCTTCATGGGTTTAAAAATAGTGTTTTATATTTTTATTGATATTTTTGTCAATCAACATACAAATGGTCATCTCCCAAATTTCATATGAAAATATTATAAGAAATGCTATTTATTATTAAATTCTTTTGAAATTTCCCACAACCAAATTTTTTAAAAAAAAACTAATTTACCCATTTGCACCCACGTTCTCTCCCTTTGTCTCTATTTTTTTTATAAAATATAAAGAAGGCTTACTCGGAATTGGATTATGCTCATAATATTGAATGATTTTTAAAATCAGAAAATTTACTAAATTTGTAGAAAGTTTGGTGTATTTAAAAAATTTAGTTATAAGAATTCTAAGAATCTTATGGATTTTCAAAGTATTCTAAAAATTTTGTTTAATGAAGAAAATTATAAGTAACAATGGATTTTAGTAGATTTATATAAAATCAATAAAATGAATGGAATTTAACCATCCTCAAATTAATAACAACTGATTTCATTTAGAATGTTATAATCCATCAACCAATAACAATAGATTCTAATTTTTTTTAAAATTTTAAAAAATCCATCAACAAATAATCCCTCCTAAATCATTGATCTCTCTTCTCCTCCAAAAAGCAAATCTCTCTTCTTTTTTTCTCTCTCACTACAAAAAACAAATTTCTATTGTTCTCTCTCTTTCTCTCAAGGGTGAATTCTCTCTCTGTGATATGGTGGTAGTTGGTGGTAGACGAAGACATGCTGGTGGATAGAAACGACGGCTGTGCACAAAAACGAAAGAAAGAGACAGTGGTGCAAACGATGGTTGTATGAGGACGGGCATGGTGGCAGAAACAGAGGATGAGATGGTGGTTGTGGACGAAAATAGCGATAGACGGTGGTGATTAAAGATGAAGGTTGTGGTGTGTAGACAGAAACATAGACATTGGTTGCGGACGGAAACCGAGACGATGGTGGATGGTGCTGGATAGAAACAAAAAATGGTGGATGGTGATAGATAGAAACCGAAACTCATACTGTAATTGTAGATGGAGACGATGGTAGATGGTGGTGGACATAACATAAATTGTGGTTATGGACTAAGAAAAAGAAAAAGAAAAAAGGAAAAATCTATCACATTTGTCATAAAACAAATTATACTACCAAAATCATTAATTTTAAGTGATAAAAAGAAATTTATTGGTCATAAAATCATGTCGTTTATTGGGGGTGCAAATGGTGCAATTGCACCATGTCCAAAATTTTTTTGCAAGTTTTTAAGTTTTTAAGGACCGTTCAATATTTAAATTTTTTTTTTTGACAAACTTGTTTAACATTGTCACAAAATCAGCAAGCACCGAATCCTTAATTTTTATGAGCCCGGTCTTTATAAATCAACCACAAAAGTGATTTAATGGATAATTTGGACAAATAGCATATTTGAAAAGAAATTTTGAAACAGAAGACATTTCTTGTAAAATTTCCTTTATTTTTTGTTGCCACTCAACAAATTAACACTTTTTACTTCCGAATTGTTCATGTGTGTCATTCAACTACTACAAGCTACCAGCAATTTTAGCTACAAATCGATTATTAACTTAAATAAACTAAATTACTATTTAAAATAATATTAAATGATAGCATATGTACGTACGTATTAGGACTAGCTCGAATTTGCTACAAAATTATATAAATACTTATTGTGTGATAAAATAAAGTTTGGGGAGGTCCATGTTGGACAATCCCTCATCAAGTTGCAACACATCCCACAGCCGAACACATACACTGCTCCTCAGTCTTTGCCCCATTCCCATGCGTCTGTCTGTTCATTGTCTTGGCCCATCCTTTTTTATTTATTTTATATTTTATCCTTTATGTGTCTTCTACTTCAAACACTTTCATGAATCACATAATCATAAAACTCAACCTCTCCCATGTGCCCTCACATGCATTCCAATGAAATACCACTCACTTAATTATTTTTCTTTAATTCCATCAAGGATTTGCTGTTAACATAACTCCCACAATTTCACTTTCACATTAACAAGCTATGGATCTTCTTCGCAAAAGCAGAACAAGAACAACCACCGTTACTCTCTCATGTCTCCTCTTCGTCTCTTCATTCTACACAATCTCCACCGCAAAATCAGTCACAAATCCGCTGTGGTACCAACTCATTCTATTCGCCGGCTTTGTTCTCGCCGCAGCTTTATCGCTTTTGATACTTGTGACCGCTGCGCGAGCCACTATGGTCGCGTGGATAACGGTGCTCGTCCTTCTGGCCTTCTCGGGCACACGCCGCCGTGTTCTTGCGCGGCGCGGGAATACCATCACGGCGGACGTGGCGATGTGCTTGGTCAGGGTTCTGATTAGAGAGGCAGATCCTCGCGGTTAGTCTCATGGCAGTGGTTCGTGTTAGAGAATATTGATGTATTTGTATATAAGAAAATATATATATATATAATGTCGTTTGTGAGCCATTTTCCCTTTTTGTTTCATTATACGGAATCAAATGTTAATTTTTTAAGAAAAGATATCGGTATGTAGTTTCTTATGTGTTCATTAATTCTATTTTACGGTTATAACATGTTTTGCTTCTGTAGATAGTATAAAATCTCTCAAATACAAAAACTAAATTTAAAATTCGGACTGCATATCTGAGCTTTAACTTGAAGATTATAGTTAAGTCCTGAAAAATCAATAGAACAATTAATACTAGTTCAGCATTATTATGAGTCAGCAAATTTGACTGATTCTATAATCAAATTAAGAACTTTACTTATATTTTTATTTTCAAATCTCTATGGCCTTTACAACAATTGAGTTTGGCGCAATTAAGAAGATCAAAACTATTTGCACAAAAAAAGAGAGATAAAACTGATCTATAACATACAAATACAATTTTGACATATCCAAAATACTTAGTTGCATCTTTGCATAGACAACTGAAAGTGTATTTTCATGACTCATGCATGCTCGTTTAGTATTCTAGGCATTTATTTTTCTGCCACCGAACCGTTTTTGAAATAGTTTTCACCATTTTTACAACAATTAACCCGTTATCCATGCTAAGAGGTACGTATTCATAACTGTCCATTAACTTTTTAATCTTAGGAGTATACTTTTGAACACATTCTTTTGAACAAGTCATCAATGTACTCTCAACGACTATTGTCTCTTGTGGGTCTAACATTTAATGTGTGTGCTATCGGTAGGCCCGGCCCTAAAATATTTTAGGACGGACGCAAATATAATGTTTATATATAATTTTAGATCGAGAGAAAAATGGCGAAAAAGAAAAGTGTTAAATCCTCTCTGACACGTTTACCAATGCCGAACCACTAGTTCTCTTCTGGTGAAGCTTCCGCCTTGAATTCATATTCGATATCCTCAGTTGGCCACCCTCTTCCGCCTCCCCAACCACCAGACCCCCCTCCCTCATCTTCCACCCTTTTCTGTTCAGCTTTTTCCTCCTTTATCTCCTCTTACTTTTCTTTCTCCTCGTTCAAATCGGGTTGTCTCCTCTGAGATTCCCTTGGTTCCTCTTACTATTGATGTTGTCATGACTCAGAATGCTCCACTACAGGTCCCAAATGTTATCATGGCATCTGTGGATGATGGTATGACTAACCCTCCAGGTTCTACTATTCAAATCCCTAGAGGTGAAAACATTGTTTCTGAGAAATTTACTGTTGTCTTACCTCAAGACTCCTCTCCCCTCCTTACTAATCTTGCTTCTTCAACTATGCCCCTGTTGGAACTTGTACCTCCCACTAATGGTGAGACGTTTGTTTCTCCTCCTGTTCTTAGCCCAAAAAACCCCATTTTGCAGTCACCTACAGTTAAACCTCCTCCTCTTGTTCAACAAACTACTCCGGCTGCTTCTCTTCATGCGCCCCTATCTCTAGTTGAGAAACTAAGAAGGTCTGAGGACAAGACTCTTCACAAGGTTGATAATGTGATTGTCACGGAATCTCTTGCAGGTAGGCCAAGGGTAAAGATCCCGGATGCAGTCTTTCAAAAGGGTGCTGACCTCCATAAAGAGTTATTGTGGACTATTTCTATGGTCGTGATCCTGCATATGCTTCAATCCAGAGTGTGTTAAACCACATTTGGGGTAAAGGTCAAAGAATTGAGATCCATCTAAACTCTACTAAGCGCTCTATGTTAGTTCGCATTCCAAATGAGTTTATTAGGATAAAGGTCCTTGCGAAGAAGATTTGGTATGTTGGAGACTCAATGTTTCATGTTGCTCAATGGGGAGATTCAGTTACCCCAGGCTCTGACTCCTCTCCTGTTGTCCCTCCGGAAAAACTATCAAAGATTCCCATTTGGGCTCATCTGAAGGGTATCCCTTTTGACCTCATTCATGATCAGGGATTGAGTCATATTGCTGAGATCTTTGGCTTCCCTGAGGAAATGGATGACTTTACAAAGAATCTCACTAGAGTCAATGAGGCTCATATGAAAGTAGTGATGGATGTTTCAAAGCCATTACCTTCTGTGATTGAGTTAGAGCGAGACAATGGACATGTTGTCCTGGTTGATGTCGTGATCCTGCATATGCTTTATCCTATTTATGTCGTGATCCTGCATATGTCGTGATCCTTTATCCTATTTCTATGGTCGTGATCCTGCATATGCTTCAATCCAGAGTGTGTTAAACCACATTTGGGGTAAAGGTCAAAGAATTGAGATCCATCTAAACTCTACTAAGCGCTCTATGTTAGTTCGCATTCCAAATGAGTTTATTAGGATAAAGGTCCTTGCGAAGAAGATTTGGTATGTTGGAGACTCAATGTTTCATGTTGCTCAATGGGGAGATTCAGTTACCCCAGGCTCTGACTCCTCTCCTGTTGTCCCTCCGGAAAAACTATCAAAGATTCCCATTTGGGCTCATCTGAAGGGTATCCCTTTTGACCTCATTCATGATCAGGGATTGAGTCATATTGCTGAGATCTTTGGCTTCCCTGAGGAAATGGATGACTTTACAAAGAATCTCACTAGAGTCAATGAGGCTCATATGAAAGTAGTGATGGATGTTTCAAAGCCATTACCTTCTGTGATTGAGTTAGAGCGAGACAATGGACATGTTGTCCTGGTTGATGTTGAATACCCTTGGATCCCTCCAACCTGTGCGCATTGCAAAGAGGTTGGTCACATTCAGAGAAATTGTCATAAACTTACGCAAAAGTGGGTTCAAAAGGGTCCTCATACCTCTCAGGAGACTACAACTACGGCTGTTCCCTCCTCTACTATATCCTCTGGCCCGCCGCCTACAACTCCTTTAGTTGTTATTGCTACCCCTCAGGAGAACAATACTTCACCAACTCCTATGAACTGTGACCAACCTACACCTTCTGCTACTGCTGTCCCTCCCACAATCGTTTCCTCTAACCCTGCTACGGCTTGTGATGGCTCCTTGAGTGATGACATGTCTTCCTTGGTGGCTAAGTCTATCCAGGATCCTTCAGAACCTTGCTCCCCTGAGTCATCGGCTGGTTCTGAAATACCCTACATTATAGCCCTACCTGTTATAAGGGGTCCTGTGTCTAACAGACCCCCTGTGAAATCCTACTCCTCCAAACCCCCTATCCCTCCTTCTAAAAAATCCATAAAATCACATCAAAATGCACTAGCCCTGTCTCTCCCAAAAACAATTAACCAACCACCATCACCAACTAAACATCCTCATTTTACCTCATCCCCTTCAACCTCTTTACCTACAAATAATCCTTTGAATCCTTCCCCCACCTTTTTACCTCATTCGTTAGCCTCTCCACTAAACTCTTCTAACCATTTACCCCTCTCAAACCAGTTCTCATCCCTTGATTCAAACCCCCTAGGTAACTCCCTCTCTAAAGGAGTTGCTTCCCTTTCCTCTTAATGTATACAAAACTATTTTTTTGGAATGTCTGAGGTCTAAATGAATTGGATAGACACCAGCCCTTTAGTAATTGGCTCTATACTAATCAGACTATTTTTGGATCGATCCTTGAATCCCATATAAAGGAACCCAACCTAAACCACATTATGTCTCGAGCTTGTCGTGGCTGGAACTACTTGTCCAACCATGCTATGGATGAGAATGGGAGAGTTATTTTGATTTGGAGGGATGTTGGTGTGGTAACTCTAATCCAACAAACCAGGCAGTCCATCACCTGCCTTGTTTGCATTGCTAATGGCCAACCTTTTTACTACATTGCGGTCTATGCCTCAAATCTTCCTAATGAGCGCAATGACCTCTGGGTGGACCTTCTAAACCTGCATCAGTCTCTTTCCCTTAGCTTATTTCCTTGGGAGGGGATTTCAACCAGGTTCTTCTTTATTCTGAGCACTCTCCTATCTCAATGAACTCTATGGACAAGCCAATGACTGACTTCAGAGACTGTCTCCTTCAACTTGGTGTGTTTGATCTTGGTTATCAAGGACCCCTTCATACTTGGTCAAATAAGCAACCTGATGGTCCCATTACGACAAAACTGGATAGACTACTTGTCAATTCTGAGTGGATCTCGTGTTTCCCTAGTAGTTCAACTTCATTTCTAGCCCCTTCCTTCTATGATCACTGCTCATGTGTCCTTGATTTGGCAACTATTCTACGCATGTCTGGGACTAAGCCTTTCAAGTTTTTCGATTTCCTCACAAAACACCCTGATTTTGGTCATATTGTGGAGATGGACTAGATTCAAGCCGGAAGCAAGGTTTCCAACTTAGCAGATCTCTGTTGGAAACTTAAAGCTATTAAGGGAGCCCTCAAAACTCTAAATAAAAACAACTTTTCAAACATCCAAAAGATAGTGAGAGAAATTGACTGTTTGTTGCAAAGTGTACATGTACTAGCTCTTCAGAATCCATCTCCGTTGTTATTCCTTGAAGAAAGGGACCTCCACAACAAATGGAACTTTCTGAGAAGTATAGAGGAGTTGTTCTTTAGGCAGAAATCTATAAACTGGCTAAGAGAGGGTGATCAGAACACTACCTTTTTCCAAAGGATAGCTCAAGTCAGATGTAACTGGAACTCAATCCGATCCTTTATGCTTCCTTCTGGTCTCCTCATTACTGATCCAATGGAGATGAGCCTTCATGCTATTAATCACTTCAAAGCAATTCTGGCTCCTGATCATCTCCATGCGCTCACCATGTCTACTACTTGGATACAAAGTTTAACTCATTTCACTTGTTCCCTGTCACAACAACAAGCAATGTCTAACATTCCATTTGTTGAAGAAATATCAAGAGTTTTACTTAAGCTCAACCCCAACAAAGCTTTAGGTCCTGATGGGTTTACCTCTGGTTTCTTTAAGGCTGCCTGGCGCATTGTTGGTGAGGAGGCTACAAGTGCAATCACACAATTCTTCATCTCTGGTTTCCTCCCCTCAGCGGCTAATGCTACTATTCTCTCATTAGTTCCAAAGTTCGTGGGTGCCTCTGCAATTGGGGACTTTCGTCCCATTTCTTGTTGCACCACTCTCTACAAAACTATTTCAAAGCTATTAGTGGTGAGGCTCAAGCCAATTCTCCCTCAACTAATTCTTCCTAACCAAAAAGCTTTTATCCAAGGAAGATTGCTTTTGGAGAATACAGTCCTAGCTTCAGAAACAGTCAATAACTACAACAAGGAAAAGGGTCCAAAGCGAATTGTTATCAAAGTGGACATTGCTAAGGCTTTTGATACTCTTAGATGGGACTTTCTTTTGAATTGTCTACAAGGTCTGGGGATCCTTAGTCAATACATTACATGGCTAAGAGCTTGTGTGTGCAAAACAAACTTTACAGTGGGTTACAATGAGATGGTGCATGGTCATTTCAGAGGTAAGAGGGGATTGCGTCAAGGTGACCCTCTCTCTCCCTACTTGTTTGTCATTGCCCTAAACTTTCTCTCCTTATTACTAGACAAGGGTGCTTCTGAAAATAAGTTCTCCTACCACTACAACTGTGAAAAAACAAAATTAACGCACCTGTGCTTTGCTGATGACCTCTTGATCTTCATCGATGGCTCTATCACCTCAGTTCAGGCTGTCCTACAAATCCTTAGGGAGTTTGAGCTCATGTCTGGCCTCGCTTTTAGCCTCCAAAAATCATGTTATTTTTCTTTAGGCCTTACTGAAACAGAGAATATGCTAATAAGTTTCTCGACGGGATTGATAAGGGGATCCTTCCCTATGAAGTACTTGGGATTGCCTTTTGATACTAAAAAATTATCCTACTCGAAATGTTCTCCTCTTATTCAGTAGATAAAGGAAAAGATGTATACCTGGAGTGCTAGATCTCTCTCATTTGCTGGGAGATTGGGGCTTTTAAATACAATTGTTGCAGGGATAACAAATTTCTGGTGCTCCACCTTTCTTCTTCCCATAAGCTGTATCAAAAAGATTAACTCGTTGAGCCGTGCTTATCTTTGGAAGGGCTCAATAGAAGGAAATAACTCAGCTCGAGTTGCTTGGGATTCAATTACCTATACAAAGGAGGAGGGTGGTCTGGGAATCAAAAATCTCCTACTCTGGAATCAAGCATGTTCTTTACGGCTCCTTTGGCTCTTGTTTCTTCGCTCTAGCTCAGTCTGGGTGGCCTGGTATACAGCGGTTGTCCTGCGGGGTTCTCTATCCAACATTTGGTTGCTAAGTCAAAAGAACTCTTGGTTAGCAAACAAGATTATCAAACTAAGGGACAAGGCATACCCTTGGATCAAAGTAAGAGTTGAGAATGGCAATAACTGTCGTTTCTGGTACGACAACTGGTCACCTTTTGGAAGCCTCCACACTTTCCTTAGAGGACCTGCTACTTTCTGTCAAGGCCTATCTCAAAAGGTAACTCTCCATGACCTCAAAACTTCTACTGGTTGGTCCATGCCTCCTGCTAGATAAGAGAATCAAGTGTTAGTTCATGCTCATTTATCCACTATCTCACTCACTACTGCTGATGATTACTATGAATGGGTAATGGATGATGTAGTTATGGAAATATTCTCTACGGGTCATGTTTACAATGCTATCAGAGAGCATAAACAACCTGTAACTTGGCATTATGTTGTGTGGAACAAGCATGGAATCCCAAAGCATAATTTCTTGGCCTGGTTATTTGTACTTGATCGTTGCCCGACTAGGGATCGTCTCTTGAACTGGGGTCTTACTACGAGCCCACACTGCCTCCTTTGCAATCAGAGTGCGGAGAGTAGGAATCATCTTTACTTTGAGTGTAGCTACTCTTGGCGAATTTGGAGTTCTATTAGTCGTCGTTGTCAGATAGCTCCGACCCCTCTCTGGAATGATACAACCATGCGCTTGCAATCGCAATCGGGACCTAAGGAGAAGAAAATCACAACCTTGATTGCTTGGCAGTGCACCATCTACTCGATTTGGAGTGAGCGCAATAGACGTCTTCACCGGCAAAACTATAGATTTGTCGATTACATCATCAACTCGATTGATGGAATAGTGAGAAATCGTGCCTCAAGCATCTGTCAATCTAACTTCTCTCTGGCGTCGGCAATGCTCCAATTCTGGTTTTTTCCTCGGCTACAACTTGATTTACTACTACGTTTGCTTAATCTGCGTTTGCTTAATTTCCGGCGGTTTGATCGCTGATCGGGAAATACAACTCATTCTCTCTACTTCATAATTGGTTTACTGGGTTTTTATTGTATGGGCCTCTATTGGGTCTTTAATTATATCTTTAAAAATGGGCTAATCCCATTAGACAACTGCCAGGGCTGACTGTAATATTTCTTCTTCTTCTGCAAATTTTTTTTTTTAATGTTTATGAGCATATAATTTACAATTTTAAAAGGAAAACATATATTAAAATAATTTTACAATTTTCGAAATATAGATCACTCATCGTCTATAGCAGATGTACAATCGGTTCTGGTTGCGGAAGCTCTAGCGGTGCGATCAGCTCTTCTTCACACTCTAAGCCTCTGTATCCCGAAGATCGTCATCAGATCGGACTCGCAGACGCTTGTGAAAGCGATCAATTCCGGAATCTCGGTGACTGAAATCCATGAAACCTTCTCTGACATCAGAATTTGCATTGATTTCTTTGTTTCAAGTCGATTTCAATTCATTCCACGATCTGAGAATTGTCAAAGTTTGGAGACCTCCCAATCAATAAGCCATCTACGAGATATACGGAGGAAATATAGATCGGAGATTTTGTTTGGCAATGGTTATACCAAATTGATACATCTTGGTTTGATCCTTGGTTTATATATATATTAATAATTTTATATTTTTGGTTACAGATCACTGATTAATAATCGGTAATTCTAACGAATTAATAAAAATGCATGAGAAACGTGGAGAAAACTTGAGAAATGTTTCAACATTTATTCCATTTTATTTTATGATTCAAAATTTTGGAATGGTGAAATTTTCTTGTCTATGTGATAAGATGTCTCGGACAGAAAAGAAAAATAGGAGGATAATTCGGTGTCAGCTAGATTGAGCTTTAGCTAACCAAGATGGTTAGTCAATGTTTTCTTATTTTTATGTGGACTATAAAAATGCTTGGCTCGGACTATAAACCAATTAGTACAACGATGAGGATAAAATATCATTTTGACAAACGTTGGATTAGGCTAGGGTGTTTAATGATCTCAATTTTCAGCGGATGGAATGAAAGCTCAAATATTAGAGGCTTTGTAGAAAATATTAATAACTTTCACCGCGTGATTTTGATATGGGTAAAAATAAGGAATATTTACACATGGGCACATTTTTTTAATAAAAGTTCATGTTAGACACACTTTCTATTGACTAACGAGTATTATATCCTTTACCTAAAAACATCTCTTTTTTTCTTCTTCCCTTTTTGTCTCTTCCTTGTCCAATTAAAAACGAGATCTCTTTTTCATCTTTTGCCTTCTTCTTTCAATTACAGAAAAAATCAAATATAAGAATTTGATATGAGAAAAAATGAGTTTTGCTCAGATACTTACTCTTGAAAATGACAATTGCTCTTTTACTTTTGAAATTGAGAAAAGTTTCTCATGTGTTCTGATTAAATGATTTCCATATTTGTTATGGGTTTTTAATTTGTTTTTCATTAAATTCTGAACATTGACTAAAATCAGTAGACAAATAAAAGCGGATCATCCACGTGGAAAAAAAAATTCTGAATTGATTTTGTAATCTATTTCACAATACTTTTTCATCTAAACATTGTATGGTGGACAATACAACAAGGGTTGAATCGAATTTGTATATCCACAAGAACAATACAACATGGACAATGCCCAAACATATTTCTGGCTTCCCAAATAACACAACCATACACACAATTCATTGATATTTAAACATTTGATCAAGTTAAATAAACCGCAAAAAAATAAAAACTTAAGAACCGTCGATGAACACTCAATCGCGAACATGATGCCATGGAGGCTACATTTGGTGGACAATATCTCCTGGATAGACTTAGTATGACATGTTCTTGATGACACCACTAGATGTAGATTCTCTAAATCATCTTTGATGCAGCTTCTCTACCGTAGTTTCGGAATTTTGAGAAATTCTCATTTGTTAAAAAATATGAAGAAATGAAGGAGAAAGATGAATAAATTTATCAAAAAGAGAATAAAAAAAAATGGAACAAGAAGTGATTCGTGAAGAGGAGGAGAGAGAGATAAAATCTTAGCCACAAAATTTAATAATCAATTCATTCTCTCACCAATAAGGTAGGTGGAAGGTATTTTAGTCATAATAAGTAATAAAAAGAATGGAAAAGAAGAAAAAGTGTCTCTAGAACCAAAAGTGTCTTAAAGTGTAAATTTTTCCTCACAAAGTGTGCTAGAGTGTAAATCACCCGTAAAAATAATGCACCATAAGGACAAAAGTTCAGAGTTAAAGACGACATTAGAAAAAATTCAGAATGATAATAACCAAACTCAAGAAGAGTTGGTTGAAATTACTATGAAATTAAAAGATGTTAATTAAGATTAAGAGCTCTTAGAAAGAAAAAAAGAAGATTTTGTTAAAGAGGGATAAGATAACTCCAAATTTTTTACGCATGAACTAAGCAAAAAGAAAGACAATAAATCGAATTATTGGTCTTCATGATTTTTCAAGAAAATGGGTTTCCATGGATAAAGAGATTATGTCTAATGAATTTTTTTGATAGAATGAATAGTTTGTAATTCAAAATAATTTATAATCTTAATTGATATTGATACTGATATTCATGGCAATCATGATTATGTAATTATAATAACTTATAAGATGGTATGATTATGTAATTGATATTTATATCTGTGAAGAATATCGTTGGTAACAATAGTTTCGATCTTATCACCCTATAAAAAAGAAACATTGTAAATAGATGTGTTAGAACCGATAACATAAGAATAAGTAGTGATTTTTTAATCTGCTCATCGACTAAGAACATTTGAATAGATTCGCCATCACGATTTGATTGTCTTCATAGAGTCATTATTTTTTACATAAACACACGAATCAGTTCAATCAAGACTTAAATCAAGAAGATTTTGTCTTTCCGCCTTAACAAACATCATTATGAACGTTTTTTTTAATGTAATTTTGGAAGATGATAATGAAAATGAGATTGAGATAGATAGCCTATTTATAAAGAGCATATTTGTGTAGGTTCCAAGGTAGGTCTTAATAGAATTTCTAATTAATATTTGTGTAGGCTTCAAGCATATTTGTGTAGCATAATATTTATTAGGTACGTAATCAATATTTGATTTGTAATTAATATAATGGTGCGTAATATTAGGATATAATTAATGTTGATTTCAATAGACAATAAGTGGGATTCTTAATCAATTTATATATATATATATAATTATAGTAAATGGCTGAAGATGAAAGGAAATATAATAAAGCTTTCCTATATTTCGTTAAGCAATTTACAAAAATAATACTATTATTATATAAAGGAGATTTCACTCAACGAGAGCGCGACACATAAGTAAAATTGTAACTCTTGAGATCATGACACGTGTCTAATATTGATCGAGATGATGACATGTGTTAAATATTAGAATTAATGAAGAAGAAATAAAATTGAAAATGGAAAAAAATACAAAACTATTGTTAAATAACTAACCAAATTGTAAAAATGACGACTTCTAAAAAAATAGAAATGGAAAACACACAAAATAATTATTAAGCAACTAACTAAATTGTCAAAAAGGAACATTGTTAATAGTCCAAATTAATTGGATAACAATAAATATTTTAGTAGTCTAAACTAATTTGGAAAAAATAAATAAAATTTCTAATAGTCTAAAATAATTTTTAAAAAAAACTAATAAAAATCGATAGAATATAAGTTGTAAACAAAGGTAAAGAGACTATATAAATATAAAACAATAACTTAGAGAGAAAACAGAACATAACTATTATATATACATTATGAATAAGAATATACATTTCTTTCTTTGTTATTAGGAATATGAGTTGAATTACACTTATATATTTTTATATATTATATATATATATATGATCTACATGATTATAAATTAAAACATGAAAATTAAGATAAAAGTTTTACATCTAATGATTTAAGATCCATGTTTAAATAGTATTTCCAAAAATTTTAGTAATTCAACGGGTTATTAACTAAAATTATAATATTTGTATTAATAATTTATAATACGATTATCTGCGTATTAACGCGGGCCTTAATCTAGTATTAAATGTTTTAGAGTTAAATATTGTTTGGCTATAGAGATTATTAAGTTTGTTTGTGGTGTTTGGAAATGAAGATAGTAGAAATAATAATAGAGGATTTCATTAATTAAAAAATATCAAAAAAATGAGAGTTGACACCTAAGCATAAAATGTTTCTCCTTTAATATATATAGAGGATTCTATTCAGGGGATGACCATTTTAACCAAGTTATATTTCACTATACTTTTTTATTACAAAATTTTGAAATTGAATATAACTTAATATTTTTATACTATCACTTATGTTTAGTTATCAAACAAAAAACACATAATTTATATTATCTTTTTTTCACACACGATAATTTTATACTATCACTGGTAAAATGTCTTCAAGAAATCAAGATGATGTGATAAAAGAGTATTTTAGAATTATATATTATAGAGTTGAATAACACAACTAATAGTTGTTTTTACAAAGATTAATAATAGTATCATATATAAGAGTTAAAATTATGTAACATTCCGTTTTTTATTTTTGGAACTTTAATTATGTTAATTAATTTCATTTTTATATAAAAACGTACCGTAAAATAAAATGATGACATTTTAGTTTTATTTAATTTTTATTACTAAAATAAATCATAAGATGATTTAGTTTAGGTTTTTTGGGAATTTTTAGTGTAAAAAATATATTTTTCCAAGAAATTAAAACATGCGTTACTTTTCATATTATATAACATTTTGAGAATATCTTTACAAATTTCCTCAAGTTTATAACCTAATATCGGATTAAATGAATGAAGTACCTACGACCTCGGCTACAAAGAAAGAAGTTAATATTCAAACTAGCATTTAGAGTGATTTGAGTTTTATTGAGATTTTAGATGATTTTAAAGCTTTTATGCGATCTACGGAATTTATTATAAATTTATCTACAATCCCAGGTAAAACTATGAAATTTTGGTCTTTTATTTTTAACTAAGAAATCCCATGAAATCTTTTTTAAATTGTTAAAAATCAAATTCTACATATATTTTCCATAATAGTGGATTTGAAAGTATATTTTTCCAAACTACTAGTTCAATAGTTTATTAAAGGGAAATTGACACATATTATAGGTTTTATGTCCATAATTAATAATCTAACACTAAATAAATAAAAATTAAATGAATAACATTCAGCTCAACTAAAATAACAATACTACTCACCATTAATTTATAACTATTATTAAGAAAAACAAAAATCAAAAATACAAAATTAAAATTACCAAACCTAATTTCTTTTTTCCTCCTCTTCCTTCTATGCCTCTTTTACTCTTCCTCTTCTTCAACCACCTTTTTTTATTCTTCTTCTCCTTCTTCCATTGTTTCTTCCTTTTCTTCTTCTTGTTTTTCTTTTTCTTCTTACACAAACATCACTTATCTCTTTCTAGTGATCCATAAAATCAATTATCATAGATCAAAAATCTCCAGCCATGGATTAAGATTGTATGGATTCTCATTGTCTAACGTTAAGCTCCTCATTATCGTCTCATCTCTTTGTCAATCTGAGCCGCCACTGAAGATCGATAAAGTTAACTATTTTCAGAAATCAGGTAACTATAGTTCTCATAATAGTTAACTATATATATATATAATATTTTCATTATATAAACTATAATACCTAACTACATTTATGATAATAGTTTGCTAAGTATGTTATTATTTTTCATTATGCAAACTATAATGGGCAACTACATTCTGAACATATAGTTAACTATTTTGTTTTAATAAGTAGTTATTATAACAAATTTTTCTTATAGTCCACTATGTTATAAGATCTATAGAATAGACAACTATGTTATAAACATAGTTAACTATAATATAAAATTATGATTGTTTCCTGAAAAATAGTTAACTATCTTCTCAAATCATAGTTAAAAAATATAGTCAACTATATTTCCATATCAATAATATAGTTGACTATAGAATAATTTTTGTCAATTTCCCTTTAATGGGAGAATTAGCTGAATAATAGGATTTAGGGAAAATATTAAGTATGTAACATCACGTGATTGATATTTAGGTATGTCACTGTGAGAATCAATTGTATGACGATTTTGCCCCTATTTAATTGGGATAATTTTATGTAGGAAAAAAAGAAAATATGGAAATAAGAATCAATCACCATATTAAATATGATAATTACCATTAAATGTAATAATTATTGAAAATTAAAAAAAAAATCTTTAAAAATATTATATAAAAAATAAAAATTCAAAAAAATCTTCTCTTAGTTTTATCTCTTCAAAAATTATTCTCACACTTGTAATTTTGGAAGGAAAAAAAGTAGTCAGGTTAGAAGATGAAAAAAGAACCATATGTTGTAAAAATAATTAGTTATTTTCGAAATTACATATTCAATTGATCTCAGAACATAGTCAACTACATCACATTATTTGTAACTGTTTAAAACATAGTTAACATAGTTGACAAAAAAAAAACATAGTTAACTATTTTTTTTTTTTTTTGGCAAACATAGTTAACTATTTTTAAATTGGTTTCCAAAAAGTTACCAATTTAAAAATATAGGTAACTATTTTTATGGCGTAGTTAACTACTCTAATGATTTCATGCCATATAAAACATTACAATAGAAAAATATAGTCTATTATATACCAATATTAAAATATATCGATATAAATACATAGTCCACTATATAAACGATAGTTCAATAAAAACATAGTTCACTATATAACGATATCTAATACACTGTATAAACGTTAGCTAACTATTCAAATAAAAATATAGTTCACTATATAAACATTACAGTAATCAATTTATCAATATAGTTAATCAATATAGTTCAGTAGTTATGTATGAATAGTTAACTATCATATCATATATGGTCATCAAAATAGTTTAGTATAAAAATGTTGCATAGATATAACTATATAGTTAGGTATATCAATTAATTATATTTAACAAACTATAAATTTGAACATTGTAACAATCATATCAAACACATAAACTTATTTTAAGATCAACGATCCAAATGATCTATGAAAAAAATAGAAGAAGAAGAAAAAAGAAGAGATGGAGAAGAAGATGGACAATGGAGGAAAATGAGGAGACAATGGCCGAGAGAAGAAAAACGTGAAGGAGAAAGAGGAGGAAATGGAGAATAAGAACGTGAAGGAGAAAAACGAGGCTCAGGGAAAATAAAGATTAGGGTAAATATTTTTTAATCTATTGATTTCCTTTTTTGGTTTTTAATTTTTTAATTTTTGAGATTATTATGGTGTAAATCAAAAAGGGTATTATAGACTTTTTATGTGATATGTATGTTATACACCTAATTTTTTTTTAGAAGACGTTAGATACTTAATTTTTACCCAAAATCCTATTATTGGTGCCAATTTCCCTTAACATAAACCTATAGGAGCTATGTATTATGTGAGTTAATACAAATGTAAAGTAAGACTAAGGGATTCTAGTAAATAAATGAAAGTTTAAGGATGCGAAATAGTAAATTCGTATTTCAAATTTGTTTGGTAATATGCGTTATAATAACCAAGTTGGTATTGTGTGTTGAAATAATATTTAGGTAGTGAGTTTTTATAGGTATAAATTTAATAATATTAATTACTTAATTATATGAGTAAACTTATTTAATTTTTGTTTAAATAAGTTGATTAAGGTATTTGGAGTGCTTGAATAGGAATATAGGAGTAGCAGTTATAATTTGTTTGGGTATAAAATTAAGTAATTTGGGAGTGTTTGAATATGAGTATATTAGGAGTTAGTAATTTTAATTAATTAAATCAAAAAGGTAAAGAAAAATGAGAGTTTGACACCTAAGCAAAAAAATGCTTCTCCTTTAAAATATAGAACATAATTTTAAGACAATCAAAAATGATAATAATCGAAGTATATGATCGGCTTGAATGACCATTTATTAAAAATCTATATTCGGAAACATGGATACTTAACGCAACAAAATACGTGTAATATTTTCAAAAAAAATTCTTTTTTTTTGTCAACTCAAATAACATTATTATTTAGATTTTATATACATTTTTCTAAGGTTTTATGATTTATTATAAATAAGTCATTTTTTTTAACGCTGGTTGTATTATGAAAAAAAAGGGTTTAGTACAAAAGTAAAGTGAAAACCTCACACTAAAGAACTGACAGAAAAAGGTCAATAGGCACCATAAAGACTAAGAGAACACATTCTCTGAGTTTGGTTGCAGAGGTAAACAGAGCATTTTTCGCTCTTGTCTATTGCTCATGATCAGTCCTAAACCTGTCAAGGGAAAGCAGCCTCGGATCTGATTAAGTTATCAAGCCAACGAGGGCCATTTCTGGATATGTATGACTGATGACGCTCTTCAGCTATAACACTCATAGCTATGGTTTGAGCGATTTGGTTGCACGATAACGGGGTTGACGCAAACCCCCAAGTATCAAAGTTATGAAGTTGGTGGAGTATACGGTCCATCAAACCACGATGTAGTGGGAAATTATGTGGGTTGAGGAAAGCATCACGAATCTCTGTGAAATGAGTTTCAAAGACCACTCGATGAAAATTGAGGTTTCTTGCAGCTTCAATGGCCCAGATGAAGCTCCATAGTTTTGTTTCTAACTGAGAGCTCATATTAGCATAAGATCGACGACTATGGAAAAGGGGTTTACCCGTGGAATCTCTCGCAATCCAGGAGATCCCTCCATCTTTTGTTGCTGCACACCATAAATAAGTCATTTAGACCTAAACTTGTATTAAGCTATTGATTTGTAAATATAAAGTTTTGAGTTTTTGAGAGAAGAGTATTCCCTACCTTTTATTTTGAGTAGATCTATTGAAGTCTCAACTAATCCAATCAAACCCGCAATCACGGGGATTACACTGGATTGCATAGAAGATGAAACGACCCGACCAGTTTTTTTTTTTAAACAATTAAACCTTGGTCTTAGACTAGCATTCCCATAAATACTATCCTCGACGACTAAGCATACCACACAACAACCAGCGGACAACAACAACTCAAATCAATTCCAATAAAACGAAACAAAAGTCAAACAATAACCAATTCAAAGTTTCCAGAACTAATCCAACAACCTATGACAGTTCTAATGTAATAACAGAAACATAAATCAAACAACCGAGACCCTAGATCATCCTCCTCCTAGCCATGATCCCACGGTCACACTTTACCGTTATGTGCATCACATGGGAAAAAGAGATGCGTGAGTATTATCATAAATACCCAGTGAGACGGTCATCCCATCTACGACTGCGCACTCATGTGCGATGGACCGCTTAGGCAAACACACAAACACATCAGCAAGCAAAACAACACACATAACACAACCACATACGTGTGTCGGTCGTCATAACCTCCAGGTGTCGGTCGACGCACTGGTCTTGTGTCGGTCTACACACTCCACTTGTGTCGGCCGACACACTACAGACCAGGTACATGTATCAATCGACACAACCTTTAGGTGTCGGTCGACAAACTCCCTCGGGTACCTGCGTCGATCGACACACCCTCGTGGTGTCGCACGACGCAGATCACAGACTCGCCAGAATCGAACCTTCTCCCTACTGGTCCGATTCCGAGCCTGCTCGATCACACATAACCTGCATCAAAACGCCAACAAACACACAAAATCAGTGCATACAATCATGAAATCATCAATCCATGACCAATCAATACACACAAACCTATCACCAGAAAAACTCTAACGATCCATTGACCGAGAAGCCATGATCACGCACTCACCTTAGGTTTTTGGATAAAAAACGATGGAATTGAAACTATAGACGAGATCAGCCTTGATCACCACTAGAACCCACGAAATTCCACTCCTTTTCTCCTCCAAAACACAAGAACGATTCATTTCCAAAGCTAATCGAACATTTTCATGAAAAACTTTCAAAGGAACTCACAAACTCTCTGGAAACAAATAGGACAATGATTTTTCTCCCTTTTCTCTCTCAAAAATGCAGTCAAGCACTTATAACCACGAGCCCTAGGGTTTCCTCAAACCAACTCGTAAACCAGCCGATTAAAATCGAATCAGAAAACCGATCAATAAGTTGTGTCGATCGACACACTCCACTTGTGTCGCTCAACACACTCTCCAATTTCTCAAAATTGGTTTACGGGCGTTACAACTCTCCCCACTAAACCTAGATTTGTCGTCAAATCCCCAAAACACAGCCATCATGGCTAACCACCTGGCCAACCAGCCAGCAATACCAGAGACTACATCTCCCAGACCCACTTGAGGCTCACATCCCGTCCTATGCCTATAGACCCGTCTCAGACATTGATCGCTCATAACTCATAACCACACCACTCCACTCTCAGGATCGTCACCCCTCGAGCTCTCGGTGCCTCGTACCAACCCACCTCAGTCCCGCAGTCCTGACAAGTGATTGATACCAACCATCTTCATACCCTCAAACCATCAAGACACACAGTCCGTCAAGCTCTCGGTATGCAGGTAACCACCATCCCTGATATATCATGGTTTTTACCATCTTTTGGCCATGATTTAACCCGGTTTTATCGAGTCTTTTTGGTATATTTCTAGTGTTTTAGAGTCTTTGCAGGTTTGTGTACGTGTCGAGCTTAATTGGTGATTATGGAGCATTTTGGAGCATCAAGAAAAGAAGAGCTGAAGTCGCGAGGACGGATTTACAATTGCCGTCAGATTGGCGCGTCGATCGACGGAATCACATGTGCGTCGATCGACGGAGAAAGCTGTTCCGCGAAGAAAGAGGATTTTTCCAATTCTGAAGATTTCCTTTTTACCCCAGAAGTTACAGAAGTTAACAAATAAAGCCCAGCCCGAATCCTAGCCTATATATACCTAGTTTTCTTTTAGTTTTCATGAAGTTTGCTTTTATCAAAGAATTGGGGTTTTCAGAGAGATTTTGAGAGTTAGGGAGACAAGTTTTCAGACCATTCAGATTTCTTCGAACCCTTCTGTAATTCTTTCTTACTCTATTTTTATGCAGTATTATTCAGTTATTATGATTTGCTTTGCATCCATGTCTGAGTAATCTATTTGTTAGGTTTAGGGTTTTTCAAAGGAATTAAGATGAATTGTTAGAATTGAATTCATGTTAGGATTATCTATTGGTTCTTCATCTAGATTGCAATAACCCTGATTTAGGATTGATCACCCTTAATTAGATATCTTAGGTTGATTAATTAGAAGCGGAAGCATCAATTGATAACCTGACCATAATCTTAGATGAGCAAAATCACTTATTCTCAAAGGAATTTGGTTTAGGGATTTTGTGAACAATTGAAACCTGAACTTTAATGCTTGCATAAATTGATTGATTTTACAAAGGAATTTGGATTTCTAGGGTTTATGCATAGATAATTAATTCAACGGAAGTCGTTTAATTTTACATTAGAGTTTCAAGTTCGAGAACGGTTCTTCATTAAAATCCTGACAGTTTATTAATTCTATAATAATTTATCTTTTCCTGCGAATTTCCCGAAAACCTAGCTTTTGTTTAATTGAATTCTTAAAACCAACAATCTTTCTTTGCTTTGAATTGTTTCTTGCTTTTACTTTACTTTATTTTACTTAGCTGAATTTAAAGTCACAAATCCTATCGTTAGATTTTACTCCCAGTGATTCGACCCCTAAGTACTACAATTGATCTCTTAATTTGAGAGAGTAGCTCAGGGTAAATTTGAGCATATCAAATTTTGGCGCCGTTGCCGGGGAGTCAAAATCACCTATAGGATTTTGATTCTAGAATTTAGTCTAAGTTTTTATTTTCGTTTTTACGCGTTTTTCTTTTAATTTTGTGTGTTTCAGGTTTATGCCTAGTCGCAGAACCAGAAGCGACAAGAATCAGGAGCTAGTCAAGCTAATGACTATAAACAAGCGCTTGGTGGGAGGCAACCCACTGGTAAGTCTAATTATTTAGGATTTTTCTTCAATTTTCGGATTTTAGCACCAAAAAAAAAAAAAAAAAAATTTATTTTCTAACTTTTTCTTTTCTTTCACCAATTTCAGGCTTGATTAACACTGAGGACAGTGTTGATTAAGTCTGGGGGAGATAGTTGCTAACATTGTTTTCTATTTTGGAGTCAAAAAGTCTGTTTTATTGAGTCAAAACTTGTAGGGGATAATGACCTTTCTTAGGAATAGACGCTCAGTTTTGGCGATTCTTAGCTGTTGCGATGAAGCCTTTGGATGGAGCGAATTCGAAACCAGATGATAGTACAAGTTCCCCTCTTATCGCTATTTGCAAAACGAAGTAGATCATACTCCAGACTAGTACACTTGATCTCCATCTCGCTATATTCTCTTTGATGATATCACAACAGTAATCGATCCAACATTCAGGACTTCTTATTCACTTTACCACTCTTTGTTGATCCTGAATGGCCAGCTCATTTTTAGTTGGTACCCAACCCCTAACCTTAACCATTGTTCAAGCCTCATGCGATCTTTTTCCTTTTGTTTTATGTGCAGACATGTGTATAAACTCCGGAGAGAAAGAGGTCCGACGCAGTTTTTCATTCACAAAATTGCACAAGATGAGGATTTGGTTGGAGTACTTGATAGAGAGCAGCAATGCTAAGCATTCCTTGGGATTTTACGCATAATAATGGTAATTTTCGAGACTAACATTTTGTAAAATCATTTCCCCTCCCCCTAGAGTTATAGCTAAAAGTTAAAAAAAAAAAATTTATTTCAAAAATATAGCAAGGGAAAGGGAAATGATCATCTTTATAAGTCTCTAGCTTCATCAAAAGTCCCAAGGAATGGAGAGGTTGGATGTGGATAGTGGAACATGTTATATAATGATGTTTGGTTCCTGATTACGATTTGGAGGAGAGTGCAATGTGAATGAGAAACTGTGGGCATCAACTGGACCCGTCTCTCTCTTGTGATTATGCATAATGTCTGCATCCACCAAATAAAATCTGGTAACCCTAAACACTTTAGCTCCACTTAAACACAAAAACCTTTAACATAACACCTAGCCCTTTTACTTGGTTGATATCATTAGAGAGAATTCCATCATCACTTCGATCAAGTGTGCGACAGTTAGGAGGATGTGAAACTGATGGGTTTGCAGGTTAAGATTTGAGGCCCAACCTATGATGGTTGAGATTCGTGACCGCCAAAGGTACTTTGTTTATATGCAGCGAAGGAGTCAAAGAAACGAAAGCAATGTTCCAAAGGATAAGTGAGTTCTCGTGATTTTCAAACCTCGACTTCATTCTTAGTCTCTAGTTTGCTTGAGGGCAAGCAAAAGCTAAGTCTGGGGGAGTTGATATATCATGGTTTTTACCATCTTTTGGCCATGATTTAACCCGGTTTTATCGAGTCTTTTTGGTATATTTCTAGTGTTTTAGAGTCTTTGCAGGTTTGTGTACGTGTCGAGCTTAATTGGTGATTATGGAGCATTTTGGAGCATCAAGAAAAGAAGAGCTGAAGTCGCGAGGACGGATTTACAATTGCCGTCAGATTGGCGCGTCGATCGACGGAATCACATGTGCGTCGATCGACGGAGAAAGCTGTTCCGCGAAGAAAGAGGATTTTTCCAATTCTGAAGATTTCCTTTTTACCCCAGAAGTTACAGAAGTTAACAAATAAAGCCCAGCCCGAATCCTAGCCTATAAATACCTAGTTTTCTTTTAGTTTTCATGAAGTTTGCTTTTATCAAAGAATTGGGGTTTTCAGAGAGATTTTGAGAGTTAGGGAGACAAGTTTTCAGACCATTCAGATTTCTTCGAACCCTTCTGTAATTCTTTCTTACTCTATTTTTATGCAGTATTATTCAGTTATTATGATTTGCTTTGCATCCATGTCTGAGTAATCTATTTGTTAGGTTTAGGGTTTTTCAAAGGAATTAAGATGAATTGTTAGAATTGAATTCATGTTAGGATTATCTATTGGTTCTTCATCTAGATTGCAATAACCCTGATTTAGGATTGATCACCCTTAATTAGATATCTTAGGTTGATTAATTAGAAGCGGAAGCATCAATTGATAACCTGACCATAATCTTAGATGAGCAAAATCACTTATTCTCAAAGGAATTTGGTTTAGGGATTTTGTGAACAATTGAAACCTGAACTTTAATGCTTGCATAAATTGATTGATTTACAAAGGAATTTGGATTTCTAGGGTTTATGCATAGATAATTAATTCAACGGAAGTCGTTTAATTTTACATTAGAGTTTCAAGTTCGAGAACGGTTCTTCATTAAAATCCTGACAGTTTATTAATTCTATAATAATTTATCTTTTCCTGCGAATTTCCCGAAAACCTAGCTTTTGTTTAATTGAATTCTTAAAACCAACAATCTTTCTTTGCTTTGAATTGTTTCTTGCTTTTACTTTACTTTATTTTACTTAGCTGAATTTAAAGTCACAAATCCTATCGTTAGATTTTACTCCCAGTGATTCGACCCCTAAGTACTACAATTGATCTCTTAATTTGAGAGAGTAGCTCAGGGTAAATTTGAGCATATCAATCCCCTAGAGAGACGCATCTCTCAAAGATCTGTCGGAGAACGCATCTCCCAAAACTTTCTCCATACCCTCACGCTCTCAGTCCCACAGTCCTGACGAATGAACGGTATGCAGGGAACCACTATCCCCTGGAGAGACACATCTTTCAAAAATCTGTCGAAAAACGCATATCCAAGAAAGAACCGTTGTCCCTCTCTGAGTTATGCAAGGAACGAAATCAATTCTTAACGTCTATATATGCATCTATGACCGGAACTACCTCCCGTGGTCTCAACATGATACTACCAACCCGGAATACCATCTCAAACATTACCAATACTCAGGTCATATGGACCAACCATCACACATGGTGTCCCTGCAGAATCTCTCCGGAAATAGTTAGTTCTAACCACCGTAAACTTCTATTCTGAGATTTTGTAAACACATAAGCACATATGTCCCGTTAGAGTTCCTCCGAAACTGGCAATTTCTACTCATTATAAAACTTCCATTTCGAGGTTCTTTAACCACACACTCATGACTACCAAAGCCAAAACATAAGAAATACTCATCTTATAAAATCTGAAAAATGTCATAATCATTACAACTCAAATGAAAATACATAATCCAAAAACCACAATCCTCACCACACACGGTGACTACAACACAAAACAAAACTGGAAACCATAAAACAAGTTCACTTCTCGGCTTGCTTCTCAAACCACTTGTTGAACTTTGTTTTCATCCTGGTTCCCAAGTCTCCTCCTGAACACCGTCACAGTCTCATAAGACTCTCAACAATGGCACTTTCTTCTGGTACAAAACCTTGATACTCCTCTCAAGAATCCTCACCGGCCTCATCTCAACAGTCAAATTAGGCTGAAGATTTGCAGGAATCGTCACTACTACCTCCTCAGACGTGTGCAAACATTTCCTAAGCTTCGACACATGAAACACATCATGGAACTTCTCCATGATCAGAGGTAGCTCCAATCGATAAGCAACTGGTCCCAAACGTTCCACAACCCGAAACGGACCCATGTACCTCATACTCAGCTTATCCTCTGATATGGACCTGTTCAGACCCCGCATCATAGCCATCTTGAGATACACTCGATCTCACACTGCAAACTCTTTTCTCCTATTATCAGCATAACTCTTTTGCCGATCTTGAGCCTCCTTCATGTTTAGCTTCACAACACGGATCTTCTCCGTCGTCTCCTGAACAAAATCTGCACCATATATGCTCCTCTCCCCCACTTGGGTAAAGCATAGAGGTGTACGACATGGCCTCCCATACAACGCCTCATAAGGATCCATACCAATACTCGCCTAGTAGCTGTTATTATACACGAACTCCACCAAGCTTAAGTGATCTGCCCAATGACCACTCTAATCCAGCACACACATCCTCAATAAATCTTCAAGTGTCTGAATCGTCCTCTCGGACTACCCATCCGTCTGAGGGTGATTGGATGTACTCATATGCACCATAGTGCCCATCTCAGCCCGAAAGCTCTCCAAAACACTGAAGCAAACCTCATATCTTTGTCCGACATAATACTCGCTAGCACTCCATGCAGCTTCACAATCTCTTTCACACACTTCTTAACCAAAACCTTAGCTCCATATGTCTTGTTAATGGCCAGAAAATGTGCTGACTTAGTCAGTCGATCAACAATCACCCAAATGGCATCGTGAGTCCGAGAAACTGGCAATCTTACCACGAAATCCATGGTAATCATGTCCCACTTCCACTCTGGAATGGGTAAACTCTGCCATAACCCACTCGGAATCTGATGCTCAGCCTTCACTAGCTGGCAAACATTGCAAGCTGCAACCTAGTTAGCCACATCCTTCTTCATCCCGACCCTGTGATAATACCGTTTTAGACCACGGTACATCTTAATCGCTCCTGGATGAATAGAAAACTTGCTCGCATGAGCCTCTCTCAAAATCTCATGCCTCAACTCTTCATCCTTAGGTACACAAACTCGCCCGTGCACTAAGATAGTCCCGTTAGCAGAAACCTGATACTCAAAACCAGCAACCTTAGAGAGATTAATCAGCCCCTGATCCTGCTCCTGAGCTACTCGAATCATGCTCAGAAGGTCTGCCTGATCAACTGTTTCCAGCCCCAATGGCTCCTGTGAGATAACACACAACCTCAAGGTACTAATCTCACTCACTAAAGCCTCCACATCACGCTCTTGAGCCGAATCGTACCGCATCCGACTAAGTGCATCTGCCACAGTGTTAACCTTACCAGGATGGTAAACAATATCCAAGTCATAATCTGCCAACAACTCCGACCATCGCCTTTGTCATACATTCAAATCTGGATGAGTAAAAATGTACTTCAAATTATGAAGATCGATGAACACCTGAACTCTGCCACCATACAGATAAGACCTCCAAATCTTCAAGGCAAATATCACTGCAGCCAACTCTAAGTCATGGACGGGATAGTTGCCCTCGTGCTTCCTCAACTACCTCGAAGCATAAGCAATCACCATACCCTGCTGCATCAACACATAACCCATACCAACTCCCGAAGCATCTGTATACACCACATAAGGCTCGTCTGGCTCAGGCAACGCCAACACTGGTGTACTAGTCAACATCATCTTCAGCTTTGCGAAACTCAACCCACACTCTGAATACCACACGAAAGAAACATCCTTCCCTATCGGCTTCGTCATAGATTGAGCCATACTCGCAAAACCTTTAACGAACCTCTTGTAATAACCTCTATGTAGCATTCCTCGGTCTATGCCAATCTCGGATAGACTGAATCTTCGCCGGATCCACAGAAACTCCATCTGCAGACATGAAGTGACCCAGAAAACCCATCTCTTACTGCCAGAAACTGCACTTACTCCACTTAGCAAACAACTTATGCTCCCGCAGCTTCTCCAACACTCTCCTTAGATGCACCTCATGTTCCTCAGGACTCTTCAAATACACCAAGATATCATCAATGAAGATAATCACGAACTCATCCAAATACTCTTGAAAGACTCCGTTCATCAACCTCATAAACACCCCTGGTGCATTCGTCAACCCGAAAGGCATAACCACAAACTCAAAATGCCCATACCGAGTCCTGAAAACTGTCTTCCGATATCCACCTCAGCAATAGGAATCTGATGATAATCGGATGCCAAGTCAATCTTGGAGAACCAAGTAGCTCCTCTCAACTGATCTAACAACTCATCAATTCGTGGAAGAGGATACTTGTTCTTCACAATGACTCGGTTAAGCCATAGTAATTGATGCACAACCGGAAACTCCCATCATTCTTCTTCACAAACAACACCGGTGCTCCCCATAGTGAACTGCTCGGCCGAATAAAACCCTTGGCCAACAAATCCTCTAGCTGCTTCTTCAGCTGTGCCAACTCTGCTGGAGCCATCCTGTAAGGTGCCTTAGATAACGGCGTCGTTCCAGGCTCTAACTCAATCGTGAAAGAATCTGACCGAGACGGCGGTAATCCCTGCAACGACTCAAAAACATCCTCAAAGTCCTGGACAACCCGGATATCCCTCACTGCAATCTCACCAACAGAATCCGGCATCACAATAATCGCCAAATAAGCCTCACAACCCCTATCTATCATAGCCTCGCCCTGAACAAGCAAGATCACAAGACTCCCTGATGTCGGCCTCACTCCCTGATAGACCGACCTCCCACCATCACGCTCGAACACCACTCGACCCCGGTGACAATCCAGGTGAACTCTGTACTGGACCAACCAATCCATACCCATGATAACATCGTACAGTTCCACTAGACTAATCACCAAGTCCGCTGGCATCAACTCACCAGCCACTAGAATATCTACGCATCTCGCCCAGCCATGAGTAACTAGAAACTTCCCTCCAACACCCATAACTGGTATGGTCCGCTCACCAACGTCACTACGGATACCACTCTTCTTTGCATGCTCCGGAGTAATGAAGCAATTCGATGCTCCAGAATCAAACAACATGTGAGACTCAAAACCGCCTACTAACAAGGTCCCTACATAAATCTCATGCGCTAAGAACCCAAACTTAACCATCACAGAATAAACAATCTAAAAACAAACAAGAATTCAAACACCACATAATTTATTATGTCTGAATTATAATGTTTACATGTGATCGGCCTCGAGCTCGGCTCACCAGCTGCAATAATAGCCGACGGATGTTTCATCGCCGCAATCTGAGCCACATGTTGCACTGTCCCATGCTGAGTCACTAGCTGAACCACTGCCACTACCATATGCTGCAACTTAGGACAGTTCGGCTTGATGTGCCCCGACTCCCACATTGGTAACAAACCCGAGCCACTTGATCGCGCTCTGCTTAGGGCAACTCGCCCTCTTATGCTCCAAGCTCCCACAACCATAGCACCCTCTACCACTCTGGCTCGACCAGGAAGTGGGAGGAAGTGTCCTTCCACTTCTTCTTCTGTCCTTGCGCAGGCTTGCCGCCTTTGCTAGGACCCAACTGCTGCTGAGGCCTCCTAGGCTGAACAGTTGGCCTAACCTCCACAGCCTGCTCCCTCAGGTCCTCCTCAATCTGTGCAGCACTCTCCGCCAACTTTGTTCTAGACACAAACCTGGTCCCTCTGCACTGAGTCCTCAAGTCTGGTCGAAGTCCCCTCAAGAACCTCCTGATCTGGGTTAGCTCGCCCTCCATGCTCCTACCAGCATAACACAAGAGTCAGTTAAACTCCATCATACTCACGAACTAACATCGCTCCCTGTGCCAGTTCCAAAAACCTCGCCTCTAGGTGATCCAATGCCTCCTGAGGAAAGAACTTGGCATTCCACAAAGTCTGTCCAAGACATCACCGTCCGAGCCCGTCTTGCTGCAACACTCCTCCTCTAGAGATGTGCATCGTCGTCCAAATAATGGAGTGCCAAATCTACCATGTATCCCTCTGGATACCTAATCGAGTGAAAGTTACGTTCCAGCCTCATCCTCCACTCATCATCCTCCTCAGGCTTAACACCTCTCGCAAACGAACCCATACTGATCATCTACATTTGCTCCATCATCCGAATATATGACAGAACATCCTCAATAACCGTAACCCTCGGCTGCATCTCTACCACTTGTGGCAACACAAGAGCCTGAACTGGCACCGCACCCAGTTACCGCTCCCACAACTGCTGCAACAGATTAGCCACACGATCATCTCGCTCATGGGCGACACCTGTGACCGCAACCGCACCCCCAGCTGCGCCAGCACCACAAGCACCACCAGCCTCAACAAGACCTACACCGGCCCCACCAGCCCTCACAATGGCACTCACACTGGCGATCTAACCCTCATGAAAAGTCTGTTGACCCGTCACAGGCCCATGCGTGGAACTTTGAGCCTCATTCACGACAGGCTCATCCACAGGTCCACGACCTCTGCCGCGGCCTCCACGTCCACCACGACCACGTCCTCTAGCACCTCTAGTCATTTCACTGCACTACCAAAGCTTACAAGCTAAGCACTAGAAAACAACAAAAACACAACACAAATAGCACTTACCGTGGAATCTCATTAAGGCTCAAAGGAAGATGATCCAGAATCCCCAAACCCACAAAATTGCCAATTAACCAAATTAACAATCATAACAGTTCTAACCAATCCTAAAACCGTAAGGGCTCTGATACCAAATTAAAACAACCCGATCCGTTTTTTTTTTTAAACAATTAAACCTTGGTCTCAGAGCATTCTCATTAATGCTATCCTCGACGATCAAGCAGACCACACAACAGCCAGCGGATAACAACAACTCAAAGAAATTCCAATAAAATGAAAGAAAAGTCAAACAATAACCAATTCAAAGGTTCCAGAACTAAACCAACAACCTATGACAGTTCTCATGTAATAACAGAAACATAAATCAAACAGCCGAGACCCTAGATCATTTTCCTCCTCCTAGCCATGATCTCACGGTCACACTTTGCGTTTACCTGCATCACATGAGAAAAAGAGATGTGTGAGTATTATCATAAATACCCAGTGAGACGGTCATCCCATCTACAACTGCGCACTTAGGCGCGATGGACCGCTCAGACAAACACACAAACACATCAACAAGCAAAACAACACACATAACACAACCATATACGTGCGTCGGTCGACACAAACTCTAGGTGTTGGTCGACGGACTGGTCTTCTGTCGGTCGACACACTCCACTTGTGTCGGTCGACACACTACAGACCAAGTACATCTGTTGATTGGCACAACCTTTAAGTGTCGGTCGACACACTCCCTCGGGTACCTGCATCGATCGATACACCCTCGTGGTGTCGCTCGACGCATATCACATACTCGCCAGAATTGAACATTCTCCTCACTGGTCCGAATCCGAGCCTCCTCGATCACACATAACCTGCATCAAAACGTCATCAATCCATGCTCAATCAATACACACAAACCTATCACCATAAAAACCCTAACGATCTCGGATGGTTGTTTTGCAAGCTGAAAACGTAAAAAGATGGTTGTAATAATTAGTTAAAAACGTTGGGCTATCACGGATTCTCAGGGACTCATTGTTCGAACTATTAATAATAACTCATGAGAAATAAAATTCTTAGAACATGAAAACGACAATGAATTACTTGTACTTTCTTACCAATAATTCATTTGTAAACAATACTCCAGAGATCAATATCATAGTCAATGGGGCAAGCTACAAGCATTTATCAACACGTTTCTTTAGTCTTTTGACCGATTTCGGAGTGTTGCTCAATCCGATATCACCGAGCGGTTAGCACATGATATATCATGGTTTTTACCAGTTTTTGACCATGATTTAACTCGGTTTTATCGAGTCTTTTCGGTGTTTTTCGAGTGTTTTAGAGTCTTTGCAGGTTTGTGTACGTGTGGAGCTTAATTGATGATTATGGAGCATTTTGGAACATTGTGGAAAAGAGGAGCTGAAGTCGCTAGGACGGATTTTCAATTGCCGTCAGATATTGGTGTCGATCGACACACACAACGAGTGTCGATCGACAGCCACATTGATCACCTGTCGTTCGACACACCATGTGACTGTCGAACGACAACCACTTTTCTGAAGCCGACATATTACTTTTAAAGAAAGGAAAATTATTCGTTTCGGGCCAGAAGTTACCAGAAATCATCAGGAAAGCCCACCACGAGTTATAGCACTATAAATAGTTTACTTTTAGGTTTTTAGATCATAATCTTAGTTTTTATTGAACAAGTTTATAGAGAGATTTTAGTGAGACAAGTCTACTTCATTCTTTGAGATTCTTCGAACCCTATTGTACTTCTTCTTATTCTTTTTCTTTATGCGGTATTATTCAGTTATGATTTGCTTTGCTTCCATGTCTGAGTAGTTTGTTTGTTAGGTTTAAGGTGATTCGAACGGATTGATGATGAATTGTTAGGATAAACTCACTTGTTAGGATTATCTATTTAGTTCTTCACCTAGATTGCTTTAACTCTGATTTAGGATTCGCGACCCTGAATTTGGATATCTTAGGTTGATAGATTGACACGAAAGTGTAATTGATTAGCCTGAACTAGATCTTAGGTGAGCAAAATTACTTATTCGCAAAGAAATTTGGTTTAGGAATTTTGTGAACAAATTGGACTTGAATTTAAACCTTGTTTAAATTGATTGAATTCGCAAAGAAATTTGGCTTTCTAGGGTTTAGGCATAGTTAATTTTCGCAACGATAGTTGGTTAATTATATCTTAGTGTTCCAGGTTCGAGAACGGTTTTTAATTAAATCCTGAATTTTGTTTATCCTGCAATTTTGATTCATCCTGAGAATTACCTGAAAGCCTAGCTTTTTGTTTAATTAAATTGGAAATCAACAATCTTGCCTGTTTGTAATTACTTTTGTCTTTAATTTACTTTATTTTGCTTAGCTCAATTTGAAGTCAATATTCATATCGTTTGATTTGACTCCCAGTGATTCGACCCCTACTACAATTGATCTCTTAATTTGAGAGAGTAGCTCAGGGTAAAATTGAGCATATCAAATTTTGGCGCCGTTGCCGGGTAGTCAAAATCACCCATAGGATTTTGATTCTAGAATTTAGTTTACGTTTTTATTTTCGTCTTTACGCGTTTTTCTTTTGATTTTGTGTGTTTCAGGAAAACAGTACAGCTAGCTAAGATGGTGAATCGTGCTGTGGTTGTTCTTCTGAATGCTCAGGGTGAGTTGGTTGACAGAGAGGGAAACAGATACAACGAGCAGGGAGATAGGATTGATGAAGCTGGTAATGCCATTATTGAGGCAGAGGAGGTTGACGATACAGTTGCAAGAGAACGAGCTGAGTTAGATCGTCAACGAGCTGAGTTAGAACGTCAGCTAGCTGAGCTAGAGCGTCAGGCTCAGGCAAATCGTCAAGCTCAGGAAGTTGTAGTGAACCAACGTACTTTGGGTGATTACAACCGACCTGAAGAGTACTATGCTAACAGGGCAGCGATCCGAGCCCCTGGATTCGCTAGGCAGGACTTTGAGCTGAAGCCTGCTTTCTTCTCACTCGTAGCTCAACATCAGTTCCATGGACATCCTACAGAACATCCCATGGATCATCTTGAGAGGTTCGAAGACCTCGCATCTAGCATCAAGGCAAATGGGGTGTCTCTCGATTACGTCTTCTGTAAGCTATTCCCACACTCTCTAGCTGGGGATGCAACTTACTGGCTAAAGCAGTTGGAGCGGGGCTCAGTGACCACTTGGAATGAAATAAAGAATGCTTTCCTGGGCCATTTCTACGATGAATCGCGTTCAGATGAGTTGAGAGCGAAGATCTCTTCTTTTGTTCAAGGACTAATTGAAGCATTCAAGGCTTCATGGGAACGTTTCAAGGGCTATCAGAGAGATTGTTCTCACCACGGTTTTACAGAGATTCAGCTGTTGGGCATCTTCTTCAGAAGTGTAGATTGGAGGCATCAGATGGCTTTGGATTCCGCCAGTAATGGGGATTTCAAGACTAGATATCCAGCTGATGCTCTTGTACTGATTAAAAACGTGGCTTCGAGCAACAGCACGAAGAAGATTGATGAGGAGAGAAGAAAAGAACCAGGTATGTCAGGTGGAGTTGAGATTGCTGAGGTGAAAGCCATGATAGATTCTATGCATAACCTTCTAGTGGGAAAGAAGGCAGTTCACTTTGCTCAAGAGGAGGAGAATAATCAAAAGGATGTTAACTACATCAATGGGAATGGTTTTCAGAATCAGAGGTTCGGAGGCTACAGTGGAAGCAACCAGAGAAACAACTACTCAAGAGACTACGGATCTTCATCTTATCAGCCAATACCTGCTAGATCTTCAGACAATGACACGAAAGCTATGCTCGGCAGATTCTTGAAGATCAACAATCGATAACAGTGAATTTCAATACGAAGATCGACAGCCTCTACACTGATCTGAATGGAAAAATTGAGGCCATCAACATTCACATGAAGAAGCTTGATACTCAAGTTGCTTAGACTGCTGAAAGTGTGAGGAGACAAGAAGCCTATCTTCAATGGAAGACGAACATGAACCCAAAGCACTTCTCCAATTCTATCACATTGAAGAGTGAAGAACAAGTGATTCTAACTATTGAGAAGTGCGAAGATGAGGATTTGCTCGTGGTTCTTGAAGAAAACCTAAATTTTGAGATTGCAGAGGGCTGGTCGATCGACACACCTCCTGTTGTCGATCGACACTAAGATCTCACGGCAATTTCGAAACAGACACTGTCGATCGACACACACGAATTCATCAGCACTGTCGATCGACACAACTGATGAGTGTCGATCGACAACACCGAAAAGCGCAGAAAATTTCAAAAATCAGTCTGAAATCGCCGTTGGAAGTGTCTACAAGCCCAAGATCACGTACCCAAGGAGTTTATATCCTTCATCTATCAATCAAGGCAATGACAAAGCACCTAAGGAGAAAGGGAAACAAGTTCCAACATCATTGAGGAAGCTACCAAAATTGTTGAATCCAGGGATGTGCGTGATTCCATGCTCAATCAAAGGTGTAAAATTGAAGGATTCTCTATGTGACACAGGAGCTAATGTGAACGTCATGTCTGAGACTGTTGCAAAGAAGCTAGGGATTTTGGTGTTACAACCTTCAAAGACATATATCGAGCTTATACATAGATCGTGTACAATTTCAAAAGGCTTCATTCCTAACATGTTGCTTCAAATAGGAGATTGTCTTGTTCCTACGGACTTTTACATCATTGAGACCAGGGATGACAGTTGTAAACCATTGGTTATTGGTGCACAGTTCCTTGCAGCAGTGGGAGCAATGGTGGATTTTCCTAATAAGCGAATCTCCTTCTCGAACATCAACAAGAATGTCTTTTATCCTTCAGTTCTTGTCACATCAGCTTCTTGTATGAGCGTTAATGTTGGAGATGAGACGAAGAAGGTTCAAAACGTCCTCAAGCTGGCTCCTTCCACTACACATCTTGAAGTTAACAATCCAGCGAGTTCCAAGTGCAAAAAGACCCCCAAGGTGAAGCGCAGAAAAACCTCTAAACCATTCTCTAAGGTCAGAATTGTCATTCCTTTGGAGTTAAGGGAGAAGGAAGAGGTAGTTATCCAAGAGATGGTACATAATATTATGAAGCTTTTTCCTGGTATTGTTCCTTGCAAGTCTGAGGGAGTGCACTTCAGAAATCCACCTCCAGCCTGAACATCATCCGCAGTCAAGCTAATGGCTGAAAACAAGCGCTTGGTGGGAGGCAACCCACTTGTAAGTCTTTTTCTTTTCCCTTTGAGTCATTTTTCTTTCTTTGAGTCAGTTTGCTACTTGCTTCAGTATGACTTTCAGATTTGTGAAACTTGTTGCTTGAGACTATGTGTTGTGTTATTTGATCGTGTTTCGTTTTAGTGATTTACAGTATTCCTTTAGACTGCTCAAACGACAGAAGCCATAACAGCCACGATCCCAGAAATTCGACCAGCCTGTCGATCGACAGCCCCATGCAGAACCTATCGATCGACACACATTGTGACTGTCGATCGACAGCTATACAGTACAGGTCCAAGTTTCTCGTTTTCCCAAATTTTTCCGTCACTTTCTTTTCTTTCTCACCGATCTCGGATTTAATAACACTAGGGACAATGTTGTTTAAGTATGGGGGAGGTAGTTGCTAACATTATTTTCTATTTTGGAGTCAAAAATTTGTTTTATTGAGTCAAAATGTAGGGAACAACGATCTTTCCTAAGAACAATGCTTAGTTTTTAAGACTTTTAGTTGTTGCGACGAAGCCTTTGGATGGAGCGAATTCGAAACCAGATGATAGTACAGGTTCCCCGCTTGTCGCGACTTGCAGAACGAAGTAGATCAAACTCCAGACTAGTACACTTGATCTCCATTTCGCTATATTCTCTTTGATGATATCACGACAGTAATCGATCCAACATTCAGGACTCCTTATTCTCTTTACCACTCTTTGTTGATCCTGAATGGCCAGCTCATTTTTAGTTGGTACCCAACCCCTAGCCTTAACCTTTATTCAAGCCTCATGCGATCTCTTTCCCTTTTGTTTTATGTCCATGCATGTGTATACACACCGGAGAAAAAGGTCCGACGCAGTTTTACATTCACAAAATTACACAGGATGAGGATTTGGTTGGAGTGCTTTATAAAGAACAACAATGCTGAGCATGTCTTGGGATTTCTTGCACAATAATGGTAATTTTCGAGACTAACATCTTTGTAAGATCATTTCCCCCCTTAAGTTATTCAGTTAAAAAAAATATAAAAATATGAAAAAATATATATATATATATATTTCGAAAATTTAGTAAGGGAAAGGGAAATGATCATTTTTATAAGTCTCTAGCTTCTACAAAAATCTCAAGGAATGGAGAGGATGGACGTGGATAGTGGAACGTGTTATTGTATGATGGTGTTTGGTTCCTGAGAACGTTTTGGAGGAGAGAGTGCAATGTGAATGAGAAATTGTGGACATCAACTGGACATGATTCTCTCTTGTGATTATGCATAATGTCTGCATCCACCAAATAAAATCCGGTAACTCTAAACACTTTTAGCTCCACTTAAACACCAAAAGCCTTTTAACATCACACCTAGCCTTTTACTTGGTTTATATCATTAGAGAGAATTCCATCATCACTTTGATCAAGTGTGTGACAGTTAGGAGAATGTGATACTGACGGGTTTGCAGGTTAAGGTTTGAGGCCCAACCTATGATGGTTGAGATTCGTGACCACCAAGGGTACTTTGTTTATATGCAGCAAAAGAGTCAAGGAGGCGAAAGCAATGTTCTAAAGGACAAGTAAGTTCTCGCGATTTTTAAACCTCGACTTCATTCTTAGTCTCTAGTTTGCTTGAGGGCAAGCAAAAGCTAAGTCTGGGGGAGTTGATATATCATGGTTTTTATCAACACGTTTCTTTAGTCTTTTGACCGATCTCGGAGTGTTGCTCAATCCGATATCACCAAGCGGTTAGCACACAAACATCATCTAGGATGAGCTTCAGGGTGATCAATCCTAGAAACAAGCAATAAGAACATATCTAAATGTAAGAACTCTCTAATCTATCAAGAGAAACACCATGAGTTACAATTTTATCTATCGAACCATGAATTCCCCTTGAACTTAACCCTTTGGAACCCAAAAAAGGACTACTCAATCATGATAGAAAGAAACAAATTCATAATCATTAAGAACAATTAAAGAAGGTTTAGAAAACTTAGTGAGATCTTCTTCTCCTTTACAAATCGAATAATTGAAAAAAGTGTTTAGAAATAAGAATTTGCCTTAAAGCTTTGATGAAAGTCTTTTGTGGATCTATTGTGCTCTCTCTCTTATCGTGACTGCTATTGTCAGATTTAGGGTGAATCCCTTGAAGATTGGAATAACGTTGAAAAAGGAAAAATATCCTTTTTTAGATGGTGGTGAGTAATCGGTCACTATGTTATTGCACTTGTCCGTCAATTCTAGAGGGTTGGTGAACGATTGATCATAAATCGAATGAATGAAACAAGTGTTTAGAAATAAGAATTTTCCTTGAAGCTTTGATGAAACTCTTTTGTGAATCTCTTGTGCTCTCTTTGGTTGTGGCTGCTTCTGTCTTTATATAGTAGAGGGGTCAGGTTTAAGGTGAATTCCTTGAAATTTTGGAGATAACGCCGAACAAAGGAAAAATATATCTTTTTCAGATCGTGGTGATCGATCGGTCACTGTGTTATTGCACTTGTCTGTCCATTCTAAAGGAACGGTAGATCACCTCTGGTGTCCAATCAGTCATCAGTGAATAACGCGGAACCGCCTTCGAGATTGGATCATACTCGAATATTTCAAGAAGATTATGAATATCTTGAGGTATAACGGACGAATTTGGGCATGAATATTCGTTTTGAAGCTGAAATCCTCTTGTATCTCGTACTAAAATATGGGTTTGATCCAAATATCTGGCCAGAACATTTGATGGACTAAATCTTGTTTTTCTTGAAAAGACTTGTTTTCCTTTCTTTAGGTCCAAAATGTTTTAGTTTCCTAATAAGACTTAAAGCCCCTGAAAAACACTAAAAGAGACTTTTATTTCAAACACTTGATAATTTATTATTGAAAATATATAAAATATGTATTAAAAAATAGTAAAATATGTCATATATCAGAGTCCCCAAGCTCTGCAAACCTTGGCACTATCTGTTATCCCCTATGGAGGTGATAACAATCCCTTTGAGTGCTTACAGACTAATTTCGATAGTCTACTCTGGCATATACCATGGACTGAGGCCCTCTCCGAGTTCACTCGAGCTGTCCCATGGATTATCAAGTATATTTGGAGGGCAAAGAATGATAAATTATTTAAGTAGACACATCTCCACCAGAGATTTTAGCTATGGCAACAAAGGAGTCTAAAGAGTGGTTCCAGGCAAACGCCACTAAACGCGTATCAGCAGTGAATCTCATTATTGGTTCACCATTGACACATGGCATATTCACATGCTTTTTCGATGGATCGTGGAAGTCTGAAGACCGTACAAGCGGAGTGGCTTTGGTCCTGCAACTCCAAGACAGAAATATTGATTTGTTAGGCATCCAGTGCAACGAGCGAAGCCTTTCACCACTGCATATTGAGTTACATGACCTCATTTGGGCGATGCAATGCTTGATTCAGAAACAATGTTTTTGTCATGTTTTTGTAACAAACTCCAAAGAGCTAGTTAACAAGGTGACATCACCGCACGACTAATCCGGTTTTCAACCGGAACTACGTGAATTGTCAATACTACGAGAATTTTTCTCTGAATTCGAATTCATCTTCCAGCAACAAGAGAATAATAAGAAAGTGGAATTGTTTGTAAAGACTACACGCAAGCGGAATACTATTTTTTCATTTATTAGCATTTCGGTTCCTTAATAGTTTTTTTATATAGATCATGTATTTATTTAATAAATAATGAAGTGTGTTTGTGTCAAAAAAAAAATCAAGTTTCTTTGAAGATATAAGATTGTTGTATTCAAGATAGGCACTCAGCTGCTTAGATGTGGCAGTCCTTAAAACAATGATGGAGAATTGAACATAAAAAGCTAGAGCATGGAAAAACATAAAATCAATATCATTTTTGATGATTTGATGGCGGTTTTCTTATGGTAACAGTTTCTACAGGATGGTGAGGAAATTTGCGATAATGAAGAAGAAGTACCTAAGAGGAACAATGCAAGCATTAGAGGAGTGGTACTAATGGATGTCTTCACCGGATAGAGGAAGGCTTAAAACTTTCGTATGATCCTTACATATATATATAAGTCCTTAGCTTTGTGTTGGATTATGTTCCATGATTGCATTTTGTTCCAAATGTTACATATTAAGTAATCATCACGCATGAAATAAATCTATTTATAGTTGGTATAATTGCTGGTCTAAAGACTTTAGGAATATTGGCCAAATTCGGCCGAAGAAAGAAAGCAAGAGTTTGAATGAAATATGTGAGACGATATTTCTCAAGTCCTTCCCGTCTTTGGTCTTATCTTTTTTTTGTCATCTCATTATTTACGCACATAAAACACACACACACACTCTCTCTCTCTCTGACATGAGTTCCTCTAGTTTCTTATTAGATCAAGCAATTCAGTGTTGTACTCAGAGATCCACTGATTCAGTTCTTCTTCTCTTATCCATTGTGTTTTCAAGAAAAAATATTTCTTCTGTTTTTATATCATTAGATTTATATATAAATTATTTTTTTCTAGTTGGGTGAGAACTTGCCTGGTGTCGCCTGCTTCTCTCTCTAAAAGAGTTGTGCTTAATATACGGACATGTGAGGATACTTGCTTTTGCCTCATCAGGAGCATGTTAGCCATTACTTATCTCTTTCCCTTGTGAGCTCTGAATCTACATAGAGACAAATCAAGAAAGAGAGGAAACACAAGTCTTTGGTATTTCTCAGACAGGGAGATCGGGGAATATGAGGTTGCTCTGTACTCATGTGATGCATGGTTCCAAGTAGTCTCGTGTTTGTGTAAATGCTTGCTATGGATTCTTTGAATGGATTCAGATTAGAAACCAAGTGGCAAATTGATCCTCAACTTCTCTTTGTTGGGCCAAAGATTGGGGAAGGAGCTCATGCCAAAGTCTATGAGGGAAAGTAAGCTCCTTCTTCTTTTCTCTTTCCTCTCTTTGTTGCTCAGATTATTGCTCAAGTTTGGATTTTGATTTGTGGGTATGAACAGAATGCTTGTTTGGTAGACTCATCTCTCTGGATTTGCCTTTTGTTTTGTGGGAAATTGAAGCTCAGTGTTTGTTCTGTATAAAAAAGATTGAAATTGGATATTGATTTTGAAATTGGATATGAGATAGATACAAGAATCAGACAGTTGCTATAAAGATAGTCCACAGAGGAGAAACGCCAGAAGAGATTGCAAAGAGGGATTCAAGATTCTTAAGAGAAGTAGAAATGCTCTCTCGTGTTCAGCACAAGAACTTGGTCAAGGTTCTGTTTTTGAGATCTATGGCTATCTTTGTGCTTCACGTTGTTATCGTCAATGTCTTATAGTCTTTTTTTATCTCTTAAACAGTTCCTTGGTGCTTGCAAGGAGCCTGTAATGGTGATAGTCACCGAACTTCTCCAAGGCGGTACACTGCGTAAATATCTGTTAAACTTGAGACCTGCATGTTTGGAGACTCGTATGGCCATCGGCTTTGCGCTTGACATTGCTCGTGGCATGGAATGCTTGCATTCCCATGGGATCATTCACCGTGATCTCAAACCCGGTAAACTCTTTCTCTTTGAACAACATCCATCATTTAATGCTCTGCTTAAAATATTTGCAAAACATGGAAACCACATGCTCAGATCTCAATCACAAAGAATCTTTCCTTCTTTTTTTTTTTGTCTGACACCACACACGCTTCAAGTGATTTTAATATTCTGATTATGAGACAATTTGATCTTTATTCACCAAGTGAGGAGGTTAAAGGATCTTTTCTTCTCCTCTACAGAGAACTTGCTTTTAACTGCAGACCACAAAACAGTTAAACTAGCAGACTTTGGATTAGCAAGAGAAGAGTCACTGACTGAGATGATGACGGCTGAGACAGGAACATACCGATGGATGGCACCTGAGGTACTCTAGTTTTGGAAAATCTATTCATTGCTTGTGCTTCTCTTCACTTATCTAAAGACAATGATATTGCATATTTCAGTTGTACAGCACGGTTACTCTTCGATTGGGAGAGAAGAAGCATTACAACCATAAAGTGGACGCTTATAGCTTTGCAATCGTTCTCTGGGAGCTTCTACACAATAAATTGCCTTTTGAGGGAATGTCGAATCTCCAAGCAGCATATGCAGCAGCCTTTAAAGTGTGTAGTACTGAGGGGTTTTTTTGGGGTTCTTTTGATTTTGGTATTTTGCTAAACATTACTCTCTTCTTTTGTGACATATTTCTTTTACAGAATGTGAGGCCAAGCGCTGAGAGCTTACCGGAGGATTTAGGCGACATTGTAACATCATGCTGGAATGAGGATCCTAATGCTAGGCCCAACTTCACTCAAATCATTCAGTTACTTCTTAACTATCTTTCCAAGGTTGGATCTCCCGTACCTTCAGTTCCACAACGGCTTCTCGCTTCTAAGAACACACTACTGCCACCGGATTCTCCAGGAACTAGCTCGTTGATGGCTAAGCTTGATGAATGTGGGGAGACTCCAAAGGCCAAAACTGAAGACAAACGAAAAGGTTTGTTTTTCTGCTTCAACCAATGTTATTAACCTTGGATCACCGAGATAAACAGGTTTTGTTTTGCTCTGGATTAGGACCAGAGATTAATCAGTCAAATGAAATGAATGATGTAATAATAACATCCTCCCCACCCCAAATGAACTTCATATGAATGAAGGAAAAAAAAAACATTTACATAAATAAATAGTTATGTACCTCTGATAATCATAGAAGTAAAGAAAAAGTATCCTAGCTCTTGTTCCTTCTATGTTTAAATAAGAAAGTTTAAATTGCTCTTTTGTAACTTTGTAATCTTTTATAATAACGCTTAAGCTAGTTCATGTTCCCTCTATGTTTAAATTGCTCTTTTGTAACTTTGTAGTCTTCTATAATAACGCTTAAGAAAATGTGAATTATTTCCCATTTTCATAATTCCCTACTATACTTAGAAGAACATTTTAATTTATCTTCTGCATGACTGCATTCTAATAAAAACCAAGTTGAATATCTCAAATGCCACCCAAAAAAATAGGGCAAATACATTTACAATTCTTTTTAGGAAATATTACCTTTACATACACTTTTTGACAAAGTATTATACAAAATAGACACTTTTAAAAAATGAGACACTTTCTTTCAACAATTGGTCATTTTATTCTATTTATATCTCTAACTCAAGCACATGCAACATGGTTAACTATGCTTACGTGGCAGACAATGACAAAAAAAGCTTTGTACATTTTTATTACTTTTTAGCATTCTCTCTCTTCTTTTCAGATCTGAAAAATTATAGTATGAACATTCATTTTCCGTAATCGAATGCTTTACATTAGTTGTATGGACATGTTCATGTGGTCAATTACTATATTGTTATAAACGTGTAGTATCATTCGACCACGTTCACTTGACCACCAACATTCACCTGTATGTTCAACGAAGGTTTCTGGTTCACGACATACTCCATCATTGTTTTGTGGTCAAAACTTACATGAGAATGTTCACAATCTCTTTAGCATCAATAAAACATCAATTTTGCTCAACAATTCTAATCAATCATACATCCGAATCTAATATGAAATACATCAATTTAATGATAGAAAAAGTAATCACTTCATGAGATATGAAATGCTAAAGAAATCTTTATGTATCTAGCCAATTAAGAAAAAACTCAAACTTTGAATTGTTTGAAATCAAAAATTTAATTAGTCTGACCACCATAAACTATCTGAGTCTTTACTTTATTTTGAAGTTCGCAACCATAAACTGACCACAGTCGTAGAGATTGACTTTTTGACAAATATCAAAGTTACATGATATTTGGAGGAAAAGAGAAATCAAAATTGAATATAACTGATAATTAAATTTATGAATTTGAATGACAAGAATATAGCTTGTAAGAAACAAATATTTTCAAAAAATAAAAGTTTGGATAGAAGAAAAAAAAGAATTCAAAGAAGAGGAAAGAGAAGGAAAAAATAAAAAGGTGAATTATAGTTAACTGAGTTGGGTTAATAATTTGATGCTTAGGTTATAAAGACAAAATCATCAAAATCACCCCACCCACTATTTTTAGTTAACCAATATCTTGGGTTAATAATATCGTGAATCATTCGAGCTACGCCATTGCTTTTACAACGAGAGTTTTATCTTCAATCCAAAGGAAAAATCGTGTTGCAACCCAACAAAGATGAAGATAAATGTGTGTGATATTGCCTATGGTTCAAAAACAGACAAAACCAAGTCAACTCTATGCTCACGGATCAGGTAAACAAATGGGCTGATTCTAGGCTTTATGGAAATTATACAATGAATAATGAATATGGGTTGGAAGTGCCCAATAGCCCATTACAAAGGGAAGAAGAAAACGTGATTAACACTTCTTCTATGTTGGGCATTTTACCCGGATCCAAAATCTAAACCCGAATCCGACTCGAAAAACCAGTTTTGGTACGGTACAATATACTCATAATAACCGGTCAGTTTTGGTTATCACATTTCTCGGATATCCGATCGGTTTCGGGTATTAACCAAAATCCAAAACCAATCCAATCTCCTCCGAACCTTTACACACACTTACACTTACCCTAGCCGCACACCCTAGTCACCTAACCCACTCATTGCAGTCTAGCGGCTACTCTCATGCATGCTCGAGCCGTTTTGCCTCACCACTCCAAAATCAAGGCTGCTTTTCTCGAAATCGAAGGCTAGAGAAGAGGATTTAATCCCTACCAGAGTCTCAAACTGGAGATACAAAGCTTTCACGGCATCGCTTCTTCTCCTCCGTCTGTGAACTCTCACTCTCAGAGGCAATTGAAGGTATATCTTTTGTCTCGATCTTCTCTTTTATCTCAACTGTAATCTTTGATGATCAAAGTCCGATCAATTAGGGTTTCATGAAGCTAGTTGCATTTTTTTTAGTAATCTCTAAATTAGAAACTGCGAATCCAAAATTTATGATCAATTGTAGTTATGATATATGCTAAATCCATTACGATGAAGTTGTGGGCTTGTGTTTGCTACTTTATGATAAATTTAGTTTGTGTATTTAACGTATTTGATCTTATTCTAGTTGTGTGATTAGTCTTTGTTCGTGTTTGTTGTGTCATGAGATTGTCTTTGTTCCCGAGATTGTCTTTGTTCTTCTTTGTTCATCAATGTCCTGAAATTGTTTTGTGATTATCTCCATGTCTGATACATATGCGATATGAGTTTTTGGGTTGTGTTAGCTATTTTCTGATAAATTTTCTATGTGTATATACATATGGGTTCTAAATCTGTTAATCTTGTTGATGGAATGAGAGAGGAGCATGAGAATGGAGGTCAGGAAGAGGAGTTGTTGACATAGGAATCTGTCGATAGGGGCAAGAGGAAACAAGCGGAGGATAGTGAGTCTGCTACTGATGAAAATAAGGCAAAGACTCAGAGGACACTCCCTACAAGGTCAGGAGTGTGGGTTCATTACACCAGCTTGGAGAAAGACCATGATAGATGTACCTAAAACTATGGTCATAAGGAGTTCACTTGTCCAACAAAATCATGCACTACAAACCTGCGCAATCACATTCAAACCTGCAAGGAATTCAAAGCATGGGAAGATGGTCACGATGCTACTCAGAATCAGAAGTTTATTAACAAAGAAGGGATACTCTAGAATGCAAAGGTGACTGAGAGTGTTTTCACAGAACAACTGATGGGGTGTAAAGTTTTACCCAATTAAACAACTGCAAGTGCACAACAATCACAGAGTATAGATGGGATCGAAGCCACAAGGACCTAGAGTTGTATTGCAAATTTCTAAGAATCGAATCAAGTTAAAACTAAGAATATTGGTTTTGGGTTTTTATAGAACTTAATGAACGAAATTGCTAAGTAAAGAGTGTTGTAATTCAGGTTAAACAAACGTTAGGCAGTAGGTTCATCGTAGAGATTCACAAGTTATCACTTATACCGAATAATTCAGGAAATTGAAAGGGGGTTGTTCTATAACTCAAACCACGATATTATAATCTCTCCACTATCGTGGTTTGGATTCTCTATGCTCTACACCCTAATAGACTCAGCTATCGCATGGTTATTAAAAGGTTAAAGCACGCAGTATAATTAAGGTTTGATTGTTCACTAGACTCCTTAACTAATTGGTATGATTGTTAAGACGTCTAGCTCATCAAATACTAGATCTAGAGGTATTAAGAACACTCTCGTGGATAGACCAACCTAAGATCAGAAGCTAGTTGATCAGAAAAACAATCAACAATAAGAACAAGTAAAGATGAAGAACTTATGATGTTTCCCTAATTCATTCGATAAAAGTTAACAACTCATGAAGTCTTTGATTTCCTACAACCTAACAAACGGATCTACTCAGACATCATCACGGAAATCAAGCAAAGTGATGATTGAGTAGATGAAATTATAGAAGCAAATAGAAGAAGGAAGGGTTAAGAATTCTTCTCTATATCGAAGATACGAAAGGTGGGGTCTTCTTCCTTCAATCCAAAAACTCTATGAATAACCTAGAAATTCGTGGCTGCTGTGAAAAAATAGTATTATTGATGTTTTTGTGATAATGTTCGTGGCGCTCTCTCTTACAAAGGCTAAAAGCAAGTATATATAGGTTTAGGGTCTTCTAGTGTTAAGTTATATGGACAAAAACGTCAAAACACTCGAAACTGCGCAGTATGGAGCTGTGGCACCGATCGTGGTATTGGGTCGGTATGGGGAGCAATTTTGGCCACGTCCCAAAGCATCCTGATGGTCCCAGTAACGATCGGGTTACCTGGTCGGTATAGGGAGCCGACATCGGGCAGCTTCATCTCCTGGGCAGTTTGACATGTCTTCAGTATTTCGGGTATAACTCTCTCTACACAATTCAAAATGATGCAAATCCAACTCCATTGTGAAGCTGACTCAAATGGCTATCTTCACTCCAAGTTTCATTCAATTCCAAACCCAGTTGATCCTCCGTTTATTGCTAAACTTCTGGCGTGTGTAATCTGTCCATCTTGGTGAAATGTGTAAACTTGGGAATTCCTTGGCTCCAATGGGTCCTTTGCCTTGCGTGAGTTGCTGTAGCTGGATTTATACCTCAATATGCTCCTTTTGGTCCTTTTTGGTTGATTTCCTTGTAAAAGACTGTAAAACTACAAATACGAGAAAGCTACCTTTATAGGCGTGAAACCTTATTAAAATGCTTAGAAATCGTATGAAAATAGATAGTAAAAGTGTAAAATATGAGGTCTATCAACTCTCCCAGACTTAGCATTTGCTTGCCCTCAAGCAAACAAAAAGTCAAGACTCGAAAAGAGGTTTGAAAACACGGGAACTCACATATCCTTTGGATCTATTGTCTCAAAATCTAAACCTGTAATCCACATGAAACAAGATTAGTTCGCAAACGCTCTCCTCATATCCCATCATAACTTCGCAGGACCGTCCTAAATATCCTCCCTGCACGCATCTCAACTTCTACTCAATTAACTCTTTCTACTCTACCAGGTTATTGAAGACTCTCATCAAGGCTATCTTCCAAGGAATACAGACTAGGTATAAGGGAAGGCTGATTTTAGTAGTGAGGTTAAAAGTGTTTAGGGTTACCATAATATCCGGGTGCGAGATATTATGCAAAATCGCAAGAGAGAATGGACCTATTGATGTCCGCAATTCTCCAATCATTTTCTTGTTGCTCTTCTTCCCCCATACTTATATTGTTCTCTGGAAATCATTGGAAACCTCCTCTACTCTTCTCTTCTCGTTGATCACGTCCTTCCTTGGGATATTATTTGGCCATATAACTCAATTGAGCAATCGTTTTCCTTTCCCTTAGATTTTTTTTTTCTTTTTTGAAGGGAAAACGATTCTCTTTTGGAGCAATGAGTCATAGGCACGAAATTGATACCTTGTTTAGACGCCCAAGGAATGACCAAGCTCCTTGAATTTTGCTCTTTGTACTCCACTTCTCTTTAACATGTTGACGCATCTCTTAGTGATTGGAAAATTACGTCGACCCTATTCTCTCTTACGTTTTTACACATATCTGCAAATATGAAACGAAAGGAAAGAAGGCATGGGGTCTGAAAGAAGGCTAAAGGGTTTAAGGTGGGGAATCAACTAAAGATGAGCTGGCCATTCATGACAACAAGAGGGTGGTAAAAAAGGAATAAGATGTCATGAATATGATTCGTTTCCTTGATATAATATCATTGACTTGAGATAGTCAAAACCTATGTTAGTAGTCCAAATATATAGTCAAAATTGTATCCATTGAAACCTGGCAAGTAGAATTTCTAGGCGGGGAGTCCATCATGAGGTGTCTGAATCGATTTTCCTTGAACTCTGCTCGCAACAATGGTCACTTGGTCTTTGAAATCAAAACGCAAGTTCCTAGAAAAGTGTTATCATTCCCAACTTATTTTGACTCAATAAAACTTTTTGAAAAATCCTTTTTAAAACGAGAAACAAAACGCAAAACAAACGTGTTAGTAAACAACAATCCCCCCAGACTTAACTTACACCGTCTCTGGTGTAAATTAAATCAAATTAAGGGAAAAAGTTGTAGAAATTCAAATATGAAATATGAATTTTTTTTTTTTTTTGAAAGGAAGGGAACTTACCTTGATGGCGCACCAGTACCAGTCAACGACGTCGGTACGGACAGATAGGGCGCCGTCTGGTGAGGTAGGATGCGGGTTGGTATGGTTCGGCCGAGGATGATCGATCGGTTCGTGTGGCTTCGGTACGGGATGGGCCGCTACCGGTCGGTCGTGGTCGCTAAGTACCTGGTAAGGTCCGGGGAAGTGCATGCGGGTTGGTCATGACGTACGGATATGTACCGGTCGCGATGCTCGACTGGTATGGCGCATCCGTACGAGGGAGTCCGGATTCCATGATTGATCGGTGGGGGAAGTATGGGGTCGAGGTGAGGGTTCGGTGTGGGCATGTTCCGAGGGAAGTCATAGGGATTGCACCACCTGGTACCGATCGTATTACCCAATCAGTATCGTGGGTTGGTATGGGTGATCGTCTGTGTCGTCTCATGTTACCCGGTACCAATCCAATCCGTTGGTCTTTGTGGGCGATCGGTACCGCGGTTTCTTGCCTCAGTCCATCTTCTCCATGTACCGATCGTAACACCCGATCGGTACCGCGTATTGGTCCTACGTTTCTTGGTACCGATCTCGTCCGTAGGTCAGTACGGGCGATCGGTACCGTGGTCTTCCTTAACGCGTCCTCTTCTGGCTTGGTATCGATCTTGTCCGTCGGTCGGTACCGGGCTCGGTCCATCATTTTTTTTTTTTTTTGACATCTACAAAATTATAAGAAAATATGTTAGTTCTAAATGAGGTTAGAAAAATGAAAATATGAATTTGAATAGTGTTTAATGCATGCTAAAAGTTAGAAATATGGGTTGCCTCTCATAAAGCGCTTGTTTAAAGTCCATTAGCTTGACTCCTCTTGTTTTTTAAGCGTCGGGCGGTTCGTCCAAGGCGATGGTAATTTTCTCACCTGTAACTATGTCTCCGAAGTGCGGCTTGAGACGTTGTCATATCATTTCAAAGCAAACCTCTTTTCTATCATGAAGAACCACTCCTCTGTATGGTTTGACCTCCTTTATAGTGAAAGGGTCGGACCATCGTGAGCGGAGCTTGCCTGGGAAGAGTTTTAGCTTAGAGTTGAAAAGAATGACCTTCTCGCCTGGAACAAATGTCTTTGGTATGATCTTCTTATCGTGATAAGCCTTGGTTTTTTCCTTATAGATCTTCGAATTCTCGTAGGCTAGGTGACAAATCTCTTTCATTTCATTTAGTTGAATCAAACGCCTTTCTGCAACTGTCTTGAGGTTGAAATTAAGCTCTTTAATCGCCCAAGCTGCCTTGTACTCAAGCTCTACTGGAAGGTGGTATGCTTTTCCAAACACTATATGAAAAGGGGTTGTCCCTAATGGTGTTTTGAAAGCTGTTCTTTAAGCCCATAATGCTTCGTCTAACTTTGCTGACCAATCACTCTTCGTCTTTTCTGATGTCTTTGTCGTCTTCTGGAGGATTGCTTTGATCTCTCTATTAGATATTTCGGCTTGGCCATTTGTTTGAGGGTGATAGGCATTGGCTACCTTATGTTTGACTCTATACTTCTTCAAGAGGTTATCGAAAGCTTTGTTGAGAAAGTGGGTTCCTCCATCACTTATCACAACTCTTGGGATTCCAAATCGTGGGAAGATTATAGATTTGAATAGCCTTATGACTGCATCTCCATCGCTGGTCGTGGTTGCTATTGCCTCCACCCATTTGGACACATAATCCACTGCTACAAGAATGTAGTGGTCTCCAAATGACATAGGAAAAGGGCCCATAAAATCAATGCCCCAAACGTCGAAGACTTCAATTTCTAGAATGAAATTCTGTGGCATCTCGTTTCTTCTACCTATGTTTCCCATTCTTTGGTAAGCATCACACCTGGCTATAAAGGCTTTGGCATCTTGGAACATCGTAAGCCACCAAAATCCGGCTTTTAGTACCTTAGCTACGGTTTTGAAGGCTGCAAAGTGCCCTGCATAGGCTGATCCGTGGCAGCCTAGCAGAACTCCTTAAATCTCATGATCTGGCACACACTTTCTAAACAAACCATCTTGACACTTCTTGTAGAGGTAGGGCTCATCCCAAAAGTATTACCTTATATCCTCGAGGAACTTCTTCTTCCTGTAACCGAAGAACTGCGGAGGTGGAATGTCTGCTGCAAGGTAATTAGCGATGTGCCTATACCAAGGGGTTCCAAAGGTTTTCTCCTTCGGTTGGTTACGTTTGGAGGCTGCCATGTCTCTTCGAGGGACTGCTTTCATGGCATATACGTTCTCCTCTTGCAGCTGATCATTCATTGGTAGTTGTTCTTCTATTCTCATGTGGGAGAGATGATCTGCCACGCCATTCTCTATCCCTTTCTTGTCTTTGATCTCCAAGTCAAACTCTTGGAGCAAGAGTATCCATCTTATGAGGCGCGACTTGGCATCCTTTTTAGACATAAGGTATTTGAGGGCTGCATGATCAGTATGAACAATTACCTTAGAACCAACTAGGTAAGACCGAAATTTCTCCAAGGCAAAGACGATGGTGAGCAGCTCCTTCTCTGTTGTGGCGTAGTTGCATTGTGCTTCATCCAAAGTCCTGCTAGCATAGTACATCACGTTCAACTTCTTATCCTTGCTCTGTCCAAGTACAGCTCCTACTGCATAATCGCTAGCATCGCACATGATCTCAAACGGAAGCTCCCAATCCGGCGATTGCATAATTGGGGCGCTAATTAGTGCACTCTTGATCTTGTTAAATGCTGCTAGACAATCATCATTGAATTCAAAGGTTACTTCCTTGCATAAAAGTCGAGTCAGGGGTCTTGTGATGCTTGAGAAATCCTTGATAAACCTCCTATAAAAACCGGCGTGACCAAGAAAGCTCCTTATTGCTTTCACGTTCTAGGTGGTTGTAGATTTACCATGACCTCTATTTTTGCCTTATCAACTTCGATCCCCTTCTCGGATATTATATGGCCTAGAACGTTGCCATCTCTAACCATAAAGTGACACTTCTCCCATTTTCGAAATAGGTGCTTATCCTCACATCGTTGCAAAACCTTGCTGAGGTTTGCTAAACAATCTCCAAAGGAAGAGCCATAAACTGAGAAATCATCCATGAATACCTCCATTATATCTTCTATGTAGTCCGTGAAGATCGCCATCATGCATCTTTAGAAAGTAGCTGGGGCGTTACACAATCCGAACGGCATTCTCCTATAAGCAAACGTGCCATAGGGGCATGCGAACGTCGTCTTCTCTTGATCGTCTGGGTGAATGGGGATTTGGACAAATCCAAAATATCCATCTAGGAAACACTAGTAGGGGTGATTAGCGAGGTGCTCGAGCATTTGATCGATGAAGGGCAAAGGAAAATGATCCTTGCGGGTAGCATAATTAAGCTTCATGTAGTCGATACACATGCGATGTCCGGTGATGGTCCTCGTGGGTATGAGCTCATCATTCTCGTTCTTTATCATCGTGACTATTCCTTTCTTGAGAACAACGTGGACTGGGCTTACCCAAGCACTATCCGAAATAGCGTATATTATACCTGCTTCAAGAAGTTTCATGATCTCTTTCTTCACCACATCCTTTAGATTTGGGTTAAGTCTCCTTTGGTGTTCGATCGAGGGAGACTTGCCATATTCAATAATGATTATATGCATACATAAATCCAGAGAGATCCTTGTAATGTCTTCAAGGAAATACCCCAAAGCTCCACGATGCTTCCTTAATTCACAAAGAAGTAAGGCTGTCTCCACATTGTTTAAATTCGAATTGATGATGACCGGGTATGTCTGATTTGGACCAAGAAAAGCGTACTTCAAACCTACGGGCAGCTCCTTAAGTTCAACTTTTGGTGTTTTTAATTCACTTTAATCTTCTTCTGCTCCTTTAGATGACGTCGTAGGAGGCTTGGCTTCAATAGTATCTTCATCTAGCACTAGGTGGGCAACAAGCTTATCATATGTGTTCGTCGAATCGAGCATCTTTGCGTAATTGCGAGCTTCTTCGTTCATGTATCCGTCTTCCTTTTCAATCGTCGTTAACGCTATCTCAAGGGGATCGTTGAGGATCAGCTCTTCAAACATCTCCTCGGAAACTCCACTCAACTGATCCACACTAAAGACACGACCATCAATAGTTGCTTTCTGCAGGGTTTTGTCGATTTCGAAATCAAGGGTCAAGTCTCCTAATTCGAGCTTGATCTTTCCTCCTCTCACATCAATCATAGCTCCAACAGTGGCTAAAAATGGTCTCCCAAAGATGAGTGGATCACGTGGTTCTTGATATAATTCCAAGACAACAAAGTCAGCAGGAACGCTGCATCTTCCAATGATAATTTGTAAATCAACAACAATTCCGACCGGGCGTCTTACTGAGCGGTCTGCGAATACCAGCTGGATCTTTGTAGGTTTGAAACTGTCGATTCCTAGGCGCCTAGCTACAGTGTAGGGCATCAGGTTAACACTAGATCCCAGGTCACAAAGACAACTTCCAAAGTTTGCCCCATTTATCTCACATGAGAGCACATAGCTGCTCGGATCTTCTAGCTTCTGAATTCCTTGTTCTCCGAATTGTGTGCTACATTCTTGTGTGATCAGCATAACTCCTTCTTCTAGGCTTATGTTTCTAGTTAGAATCCCCTTCATATACTTCCTCAAAGCTGGGATGATCATACAAGCATCAACAAATGGCATCCTCACTATAAGCTGGCTTACTAGCTCTTTTAGCTTGGCTTGTTCTTTCTCCTTCTTTGGATTTTTTAGGGCAGTAGGGAATGGTATGGTAGGCTTGAAAACACGTGGTTTCAAAGGTGTGTTGGCTTCCTCCTTATCGGCGTTCTCCATGTCGCGAAGGTTGAATGGTTCAATCACAGCTTCATCTTTCTCATCGATAATCTCTATGACAACATCCTCTTTTTCCTTAGCCTCTTCTGGCATCCGTACTTCGTCCAGTTGTGTGCCACTCCTAAGGTTAATGGCATTCACGTGCTCTCTCCTTGGGTTTATCTCAACCTTCCCTGGAAGAAATCCGTTAGGTTTCCCCATTGTTCCGGCGATGTAAGCAATTTGTAGATCGATTTGCTTTACATGGGAGGTAATCTCCTCTAGCTTCTGGTTGATGTCTCGTCCTACTGCATTCACCTTGTAGTGTATGTCGCTGCTTAAAATCCCTAGTTGGTAGGTGAATCCACGGATGATGGAGTTCATCTTACTCTCCAAAACTTCTATGGTTGATATATCGAGAGAATCTTGAGCAAAATGTTGTCGACTTCTTCCTTGATTCAAGTTCTCTTGGTTGGCCTGCTTGAACGGCTGTTGAGGCTGAATGTAAGCCTCTTGGGGTGCATTAGAACGAGTGTGGAAACGCGCCTTAGGCTCATGATGTTGGTCCGAGTTATAAGCTCCCAAATCTTGGTGTTTTACCCCCATAAAGTTGACTTCTCTCAGGTTATTTTCTGAAAAATCTCCCAAGGTTGACTGGTGGACGTCGTCTTTAGGTGTTGTAGCTTCCTTGCAGACTTGATTTGGCATCATGAATTCCTTAAGAATCTGGGCAACAATGATTTTGGTCTCCTTGAACCGAACCGAATCGGTGTTGATGGCTTGAACGGTCTCATCATAACTTTGCCGATTCATGCTATCACTAGCTGCTAAGTTCTCAATCAGCGTTTTTCCTTCGTTAATAGGCATGTGCCTAAAGTCTCCATTGCTCCCAACATCAAGAAATCACTTGAACTCCAAGTTGATTCCTTGGTAGAAACCGCTCCACACTTTGCTTTCCGAGAAACCATGTTGTGGGCAATCTCTTAGATACTCTTTATAGCGCTCCAAGGTTTCATGAAAGGGTTCAATGGGACCTTGCTGGAACTCTGTGATCTTCCTCCTTAGGATGTTCAACTTCTTCTTGGTGAAAAATTTCTCAAGGAATGCTAACTTGTAGTCTTCCCATGAAGTAATATAATGAGGTGGGAGCGACTTCATCCATTGATGTGCTTTCTCCGCCAAAAAAAAGGTGAAAAGTGCACCTAAGTTAGTCCATTGGGACTCCATTTGCGTTGATTACGTTGCTTTCAAGGGATCGATGTGATTCAAGGGCTTTCAGTTGAAAGACCAAAAAACTGATTTTGCTTCACAAGGGCTATGACGCGAGGTTTTATCTCATAGTCTTGGCCGTGTGGTGTGAGAAGGATGGGGCTTTGATCCACTTGAAGTGCTGATGTTGAGTAGGAGTCTCCCACAGTCTCCCACAATCTCACGATTAGGTGCTTCATGTCCTTCTTCAAGATCATGTTGCTGGATTTCGTTTGGGTTTTGCCTTAACCCAAACTGTTGGTTGTCAACTTCTTCACGAGCATGTAAATCAAGTAGGCGTGCTACTTGAGGTAAAGTAGGACGTGGTGGTGGCTCGTCGTCGTCACACGTTGCGATCCTACCAGTGGTCAAATCTCTTTTCAAGTAGGTACCTGAAACACACAAAGATAAAACCAAAGAAAAACAAAATTAGCAAAGTAAAAGAAAAACGTTCTAGACTAGATTCCAGTCCAAAACTTTCAAACAAGCAATCAAAGGTCCCCGGCAACGGTGCCAAAAACTTGATGGGGGTGTAAAGTTTTACCCAATTAAACAACTGCAAGTGCACAACAATCACAGAGTATAGATGAGATCGAATCCACAAGGACCTAGAGTTGTATTGTAAATTTCTAAGAATTGAATCAAGCTAAAACTAAGAATATTGGTTTTGGGTTTTTATAGAACTTAATGAACGAAATTACTAAGTAAAGATTGTTGTAATTCAGGTTAAATAAACGTTAGGCAGTAGGTTCATCGCAAAGATTCACAAGTTATCACTTATACCGAATAATTCAGGGAATTGAAAGGGGGTTGTTCTAGAACTCAAACCACGAAATTAGAATCTCTCCATTATCGTGGTTCGGATTCTCTATGCTCTACACCCTAATAGACTCAGCTATTGCATGGTTATTAAAAGGTTAAAGCACGCAGTATAATTAAGGTTTGATTGTTCACTAGACTCCTTAACTAATTGGTATGATTGTTAAGACGTCTAACTCATCAAATACTAGATCCGGAGGTATTAAGAACACTCTCGTGGATACACCAACCTAAGATCAGATGCTAGTTTATCAGAAAAGCAATCAGCAATAAGAACAAGTAAAGATGAAGAACTTATGATTTTTCCCTAATTCACTCGATAAAAGTTAACAAATCATGAACTCTTTGATTTCCTAAAACCTAACAAACGGATCTACTCAGTCATCATCACGAAAATCAAGCAAAGTGATGATTGAGTAGACGAAATCATATAAGCAACTGGAAGAAGGAAGGGTTAAGAATTTTTCTCTATATCGAAGATACGAAAGATGGGGTCTTCTTTCTTCAATCCAAAAACTCTATGAATAACCAAGAAATTCGTGGCTGCTGTGAAACAATAGTAATATTGATGTTTTTGTGATGATGTTCGTGGCTCTCTCTCTTACAAAGGCTAAAAGCAAGTATATATATAGGGTGTTTGGCAAGAGTCTTTTATGGCTTTAAAAAATTTAAAATATTTAAAAGACTGGTTTTTGCCAAACATGATTTAAATGCTTTATTAATTTTAAAGTCTTAAAAGCTTGTCTTTTATTTTTTCCTCTTGTTTTTGTCTTTTTTCCTAAAGCCACCGAAAGCAAGTTTTAACTATCACAAAATGATTTATCTATTATTTTCTCTTTTCTCAAAATTATCAAAAAACTCTTTGGAGACCTATATATAATTTTACAAAAATGAATGAAAATAACAACTTTTTCAAAATGAATAAAAATAATAAAATTTTGTCAAATGAATGAAAATATCAAGGTTTTGCAACATGAATAAAAATATTATCACCATTTTGTTTGTGATTGAACTAGTTTTGGGGAAAATAAAATGCTATTTATAGGTTCTACACAACCAAGAAAAATTCAAAGTCAAAACCCTCAAAATATTCAAATACTATTGTTGAAGCTGATTTGAGTTGGAAGCACTTAAAACATCGTTTAGATTATTTGAAAGGTCAATAATACATTTATAAGAAAGATTCAGAGGCTTTAGAATTCCATCCAAATGATTTTCAATTTGTTTCACTTCATGATGAAACTTTTGGTTGTTAAACCAAAATACGAAATAATATAATAAATGAAATTTTTTTATTTTAAATATTTTTTTTTGGTTTATGTTATCATTTATATTTTTTACAAAAATATTATTTATAAGTATTTATTAATAAGTGAAAAATTATTACTAATAAGTGAAAAAGTATTTCTTCAAATAATGGTCAAAGATTTTACAGATTATATTACCAAATAGTCTTTTATTAACAGTCAAAATCTCTACAGCCTAAAGTTATAACATTAACAGCCAAAATCTCTACAGCCAAAGCTCATAGCAAAAGTCTAAATTTAAGTTATTACCAAGCGCCCTCATAGGTCTAGGGTCTTCTAGGGTTAAGTTTTATGGGTAAAAACGTCAAAACACTCGAAACTGCGCAGTATGGGGCGGTGGCACCGATCGTGGTATTGGGTCGGTATGGGGAGCAAGTTTGACCACGTCCCAAAGCATCCTAGTCCCAGTCCCAAAGCGTACCGATCGGATTACCTGGTCGGTATGTGGAGCCGGCATCGGGCAACTTCATCTCCTGGCCAGTTTGACATGTCTTCAGTATTTCGGGTATAACTCTCTCTACACAATTCAAAATGATGCAAATCCAACTCCATTGTAAATCTGACTCAAACGGCTATCTTTATTCCAAGTTTCATTCAATTCCAAATCCATTCGATTCTCCGTTTATTGCTAAACTTCTGGCGTGTGTAATCTGTCCATCTTGGTGAAATGTGTAAACTTGGGAATTCCTTGGCTCCAATGGGTCCTTTGGCTTGCGTGAGTTGTTGTAGCTTGGGTTATACCTCAATATGCTCATGTTGGTCCTTTTTGATTGATTTCCCTGTAAAAGACCCTAAAACTACAAATACAAGAAAACTATCTTTATAGGTGTGAAACCTTATTAAAATGCTTAGAAATTGTATGAAAATAGATTGTAAAAGTGGTAAAATATGAGGTCTATCAGCAACAAATGAGATGCTTATTATAGGGAGTTGCCACTGGCGTTTGTAGAAAGCATGGCATTCAGACACTTTTGCAACAAGGTTAGTACATTACCATTTTTGTTTTAGTTCTCAATTGGTAACTCAGTTTACATATACAAGATTTAACATTGTTTTCTTGTTACTTCATGTAGGTAAATCTGTACAAACATCATTCAAGAAGGACATTGACCAGAGACATTGTCAGGCTGTACGTTGAGAGGAAGGCTTCTCTGAGACAGTGGTTTTAATCTAATAAGCAGAGAGTGTCACTCAAAACAGACATTTGGGTTTCTCAGGTCACATGTAATATCTTTGTACATTTTCGATTATACATCTTAGCAAATGTACATTATATGATGATTATTGACATTGATAAATGTTACTTTCAATTCACAGGTGTAAGTTACATGTTGATAACACCACATTACATTGAAAAGTATTGGCGGTTAAAGAAGTTGATCATAGGCTTCAAGTACCTCACATACCACAAAGGCAAGACCATCGCCAACACTTTACTTGACTGCCTAGCTGAATGGGGTATAAATAAGGTGTGATGTGTGACTGTGGACAACGCAACAGATAATAGCAATGCTCTGAGTAAGTTCCAGTCCTCTTTCTCCTTGCTGCACGATGACTCTTTTGTGATGAATGGATGATATATGCATATAAGATGTGTTGGTCATATCATCAATTTGATAGTGAAGGATGGATTGGCCGATGTTGACAAGAGTGTCATTGCAGTACGCAATGCCATCTCTTATGTTAGGTATGGAACCAATAGGAGAGAGTCTTTTGAATAGGGAGTAGTTGATAGAATGACAAGGGGTAGTCTGCCATTAGATGTGAAAACAAGGTGGAACTTTACATATCTTATGCTCAAACAAGCCATCAAGTTTAAAGGAGGATTTGATCGTATGTAGTTAGAAGATAAGTTGTACAATGATGACTTCTTGGAGATTGATAATGACAATACGAAAAGGATTGGACATCTTTCCTATGATGATTAGCATATTGTGTAGAGGATGGTGAAGTTCCTTGGCATATTCTACCAGTCTACATTGGTAGTATATATCAGTTTCTACAACTCTGAATGCACACAAGTGTTATGGTGAGGTTGGGAACATAACATCGAGGCTACAGTTGCTTTGTTGTAGTCTTGATAGTGAGGTGAAGGTCAATTTTGAGGAGATGTGCCAGAAATTTGACAAGTACCGGGATGGATAGAAAAACATTAACAAGATGCTTATAGTTGCAAGTGTGTTCGGTCCAAGGAAAAAGATGCAGTTTGCAAAAATGTGTCTTGAGGAGCTGTATGGTGAAGGGAGTACAATAGCTGCTGGATTAGGTGAGACCATTCTTCTTATATTGTGTAATATGTAGAGTGAGTATTCTGAAAGGTACAGCAGAGCAAATGTGCAAGTGCAACAAGCTCAGGCTTAGTCGCAGGCGCAAACTTCATCTTAGATTCAGTCTCAAGATACTCAGGAGATTCAGAACCAAACTCAGGACATTGATGAGGAGATGTTGGATGGTTACAATCTAGTGGAACAAAGATACAACACACTTCTTAGAGAGATTGGAGTTAGGGACACAAATGAAATGGAAGTTTATCTCAGAGAGAAGGTCGAGAATCTTGAGGTGATGATGGGTATTGAGTTGGATGTATTGTCTTGGTGGAAAGTCAATTGTGGCAAGTACCCTATTCTCTTAGAGATGGGTATGGATTATTTGCTATGCAAGTATCATTTGTTGCATCTGAAAGTGCTTTTACCACTAATGGGAGAATAATTGAGCCATATATGAGTTGTATAACTCACTATATGGTTAAGTTATTGATGTATACGTAGCAGTGGATGAAACAAGACATCAAATACTTTCAGAAGTTGAATACGAAAATGATCTTCAAAGAGGTACATTTCTTGTCTTTTTGTTTTTTGTTAATTACTTAATTGTGTACTCACTCTCTAATTGTGTCTCTAATTTTCCTTGAAAGAGTTTGGAGCTTTGAACCTTGAACTCTAATCTATGTAAGTATACATGAAACACAAACTCACATTTATACAATGTTTCTTTGACTTCTTAGTACTGAATTCTCTCTCAAATTACATCCAGCAAGACCAAGAAGAGAGAAAGACACATAAGTGGATTGAAGTGTTGTTCTGGTGCGTATCTTGTTATGTTTTTATCATTGCACAAAGCCACAAACTGATTTTGCTTTGTGTTTCGGCTTTTGTTACGGATTGTCTTTTGGATTATGATTGTTTCACTTGTTCTTGACATTTTAAATCTTTTGTCTTTTTGGATTGTGATTGTGATCTACATGTTTGGTTGTAGACACACTATTTTTGAATATTTGGTCTTTACTTTATGAGTTATTGTTATTTTTTTCATGTGAATGAGTGTTTGGGTGAACATCATACTCTTTCTTTGATTAAATTTTAGATCATATGCATTTAAATACAAAATCACTAGTTCATATCAAGTATGAATCCAGACCCAAGTGTTAGTCAAATAGTGGTATCTTCATTACTCTAAAATTTCTTAATACATTATTTGGTAAATTACAACGTATGGGATTAGATTCACAACGCCTTGGGAAAGTCTTCCTCCATTGCCTGCTGCTCTCTCCTACCTTGCCGTCCTATGGTCCACATGGCCGGATGTCCTATCCTACGTACTGGTAAGGGGGTGAGCATTGAATACTCAGTAAGATGGTCTTCTCCGTCTCACCACCTAACACTACCTAGCTATTCTAAACCCCTACAACACCACACAACACCCTTAGCAATATGTGCCAGGTACTATGTCTGCTCTACTCTTGCCGGCACGCTGGCAGCCTTAACTCAACACCAGCAAGCTGGTAACTACAAAATCCGGACCAGTAAACTGGTATGCCTGGCACGCTGGCAGCCACTCCTCCTAGTCGGCCTGTCGGCGGACTTTCATGATCTGGCACTCCCGGCCCTTCTAGCGAACAACTGAACGCTAGGTCTTTGTGCCACTTTTTCAGGCCAAACACAAACAAACGGGTCATATGTATCTACATACTACTGATGCGGTATTTAAAGCTTCTGGCATCGTGAACCTACTATCCTATCCGGTTTAACATGCTCTAAAACTACTAGACTCTCTTAAGGTTCACAATTAAATTATCTACTCTGGTTTACTTCTAATCCTTATACCTCTACGTTCTCAAGCAATAGCCGAAGCATTTCAATCAATATATTTGCCCTGTATGGTCGGCCCCATGTAAGCATGGCTATCCCAATACGTTACCCATGACACATCTATGGCCATACGGCGACTGTCTCGGCAGAAATACACACATAAAACTATTCGTTAATTGTGGAAGACTCACGATCCAGCCTTGACCATTACTGGCCTAAACGTTCACCTGGTCTTGCCTCTGACCCTGGAGTCGTATGCGGCCATACGAGTTTGCTAAGCCTCCTTAGCGCTTCTCTTATTGGCATACACCGTCTAGACTCATATCAGGTTGATTAAGGTATGGCCGAACAACTATCGAGTTGCCCGAACATTACCTGTCTGGCCTACGACATTCTCTAGTAGCTTGTCGAGTCCAACAAACAAGCGAACCATCGAGTATCATCACTGCCTTGCGGCGGTAACTCTACCATAGCTCTATTTCGTGGTTTAATGATCGGTTAGTATCAGACCTTTCAGTCTGCCAAGCTAATCCTCACATTTGGTCCACCAGCTCCCTTGGCAGGGTATAGCTGGCCTATGCATGACTCTATTGGATTCCTGAGCAAACTCATTCCTCCTGACTTCCTAAACTATATGCGGTGTGAGTCGGAGCTAGGCATGATCCTGCCATGGCTAGCTTCTAGTCTGCCAAACAACGAGTCACTCTTGGGCCAGCTTATACCGAGCCAAGTTTCCTCGACATACAAGGCTGAGTCCCACGGCCAGTACGCCTAGGTCCGTGTACCCTCACCAAGATCCATCGTGATAGTCAAGTTACTTAGTAAGCTGTGTTAGCCTTGCCATGCTCCTCTACTATCTCACCTACGATTCCATAGCCAAATCGCCATGATTTGACCGGATGCTCTGCCAGTGTCGATAAGCCAAGCGTGCTTTTGCTTACCGGGCATGATTCCGAACTGAGGCCATAACGATCTCTATCGAGGCCTTACCGGTCCGTGGTATAGTGGTTGGCACTGCCCGTCTAGCTTTCTCTCCGATCATCGATGCCCTCACCGATGATTACCGGTTCGTTCATCGCGGACGAACAAGGTATCGTACTGATATACCGAGGCCTACACGAGGCTTACCGATGCCAGTAAGCGATCACATCGCGGACTGCCCTTGCGGACTGCTCAGTTATCCCTGATGGCCAGTGGTAGATCGATCGTAGGCCTCTCCGAGGGCCTATCGACGCGTCCACATGGTCTGATCGTAGATACTACCTGATAGCCACTCTTGGCACGGTCGGATCGTCGAGTGTCCGTACCGATGATCGTCTCACCGGTACGTCCATCGAGGAATGATCTGAGGCTCTCTCATCCTGATCATCGATCAGCCTTACTTCCTCACGATACCTCCTAGAGGCACGTCCTCTAGGTTACCCGAGCCCTGTCGAAGCGTCATCGTGCCCTCTCGAGGCATCCCTAGTACCTTGTACCGATGCCCTGTCGAGGCCTCTCTGATGCCCTCTTACGTCACCGAGACCTACCGTCGGTACCCTGTCGTACTGTCATCGAGGCACCCCGAGGCCATACCGATGCCAACACTAGGCGTTACCGACCCTGCCGGGCAAGGCTGGTACTACTACCGGGGCATGTACGGATCTCTATCCGTCCAAGGCTGCTACAACTACTACTACTACTACCCTAACCCGTACTACTAAGACTACCGTATGAAAGCTTTATGAGAAAATAATAGAAAGGGAGTATTAGGTACGGATCGCGCCTTACCTTATACCGCTGCTCCTTAGGGTGGGGTGCCGAGTTCGTTCTCGAGCTCCTCCTTTCTTCTTTCTCTTAAGCGTTTATCTTTGGCTCTAGAGAGAAGAGAAATGTTTGGTGTGTAAATAATGAGCTCCCTTGCCTCCTATTTATACTAACCAAAAACCCTAAGGACAATATTCACTTTCCATATTTTTTTCCACCTCCTTACTATATGGGTCGAAAGCCCTTTTTACGCCTCCTCTCCTCCACGTTTCACCCTTTTCCCCTTTTTGCTCTTACTCTCGCGTTACTGCCTAAAAGGTCCTCCACCGGTTTTCTTTTACCACTAACGACCTATCCTACAACCGACCTATCCTAATACCTTAGATGTCCTCGTGACCACGTTTTTCCACCTCCTCTCCTACAAAATCTAGGGTTTCCTTTCCCTTTTTAAATTGTAGGTGGCCCATTTACCACTTTCACGGGCCAGTCCATGGATTTCCACTTTCTTATGATATTTTACACCATAACGACCATTTCTCAATTCCATCAAACCTCCACGAAATTATTCTAAGTTGTTGAAAACTCCATATACCCGGATCTGGGATGTTTTATCTATACCCCTAAATCGGAAGATCCGAAAACCCAAAATACCCGATCCAAACATATACCCGGATGTCCAGCCTTAAGCTAGGTTATAACTTATTCCTTGTAACGTTTCTTTTCTATAGAGAGTAAACCTGTAAGAGAGATAGAGAGATTGATTAGTGCTTGTAAACCTTTTTGATGTAGTGAGGTTAAGAGGCAAGAGTTCCTCTCCCCAGACGTACCGAAAGGAAACTGGGTGACCAAATTGTTTGTGTCCATCGTTTACTGTTTTCTGTTTTGCTTAAAGACCATACGATATCCCTCACAGTAAAGACAATGCAAATGGATTGTTCGATAAATAGTGTTGTGAGAATTTTATTTTATAAATAGATATTCTTATAACTTTTTGCAATAAACTAACATGGCAACCGGAAAGCCGGTGAGTCGGTGAATAAATTTGAATAAAAAACACAAAAACATGAATATGAGATTGGATCCGGTGGATTTGAATAGAAGAAAAAAATATTCGTAGAAAAAGAACACATATGCAAACCTAAACGCAAACACAAAAACGCTTTTAAATTTTTTTAAGTTTGGGTTAACTATTTAGGGTTTAGAGTTTAGTGTTTTCATTTACATTATAAAAAATTTAAAATAGTCTTTCAAATCCCTTATAAACTGTATAAAAACTTTATAAGATGTACAAAACATTTAGAAACCTTTAGTTTCATTCATTTTATACTCAAAAAATATTTATAAACTGTATAAAAACTTTATAAACCATATATAATCTTTTGTAAATACGACATAGTATTATGGTCTTTATAAACCATCTAAAAATTTATAAGGTTTTTTAAAGACAAATACAAAGCTCTTATAAAACATTGAAAAAGCTTTTAAAAACCTTACAAATGAGGTACTAAACTACATTTTAAACGGTTACAAATCCCTTTAAAAAAATTATAAATTTCAAAGAAAGTTTATAAATTTTAAAAAAAGTTTATGAACTGTCCAAAAGTTTATAAACCGTCCACAGTGTCTATCGCTAAATCATAATTACATTGTTATCATTATCATATGTTGTTTAAATTATGATTTTTTTTTTGGACCGTTGATTTCGCTTGTAATCTTCTAGTGGGTTCGATCCTCCCATATTTGTCTATTGGGTTTTAGAAATGAAATGGAATTGCCAACCCAAAAAAAATGTCCTAGTTTAGAGGAGAAAACGCAGTTTTTTTCTCTATTAAGAAAATATACAAACGTAAGAAATTATAAACTATAGTTAAATATTGTTATAAATTTGACTTCTATCACTACTCTCATCGCCAAAAAAAAATTTCCTCAAGGTTTAATATCGAAAAACTCATACAAAACTTACCCTTATTTTTCCAAATCACTATAAAAATAACATTTAGAGTTTCTATAATTTGTCTCATCATTAGTCATACATGTACAGCCAAAAACTCTACAATAAAAATATACATTTACAGCCATTACCAAGCGGCTCTTTGTTCTCCCCATCAATAAATTACTCTTATAATTGGCATTAAATAAACATTGTCGATTAAAGAGTTAGTAAGTTTAATTATTGACTAGAGAGTTACAAGACACCACCAAATTTCCGGTTTGTTCCGCCATAACGAAGTTGTTAGCGGCGGCGACGGTCTGAACTTTTGATTCTTTAGGATTTCATTAGATTAGAGTTTTTAACCCGTAGGGCTTTCTATTAGCAAGCTTGACCATTTGTTCAATTTTTAGAGGTTAAATGAGACCCTTTAAGATATTCTTTGTTAAGTTATACAATATCATTAGTGTAAAAACCCAAAACCCAAAACAAATTAGTATGTATAGTGAAAAGTTTTAAAGAAAAGAAAAAAAACTTTAATTATTGATCTGTAATTTCTACCTTGCTATGCCAAATAAATCTTGTTTTTTTTTTCTATGGATTACTAAACATAAATTAGGATGGAAACACATAATATATTCAATTAACACAAATATTATAAACATCTTATTTTACAGGGTTAATACGATTTTAATAGGTTTTCAATAAAAAAATACTTGGTTTTGGTATTTTATTGGTGTTTTCGTGTTTTTTTGTAGATGATAGAGTTTTTATACGATAACGGATCAATTTGCACAAAAAAATATAGAAATTAAGCAATATGAAGATAAGACATACCATAAGCGTCAAATGTTTTGCACCAAATGGAGACATTCCTACCATTGGATCAAACTCATATTTTACCGCAAAGTAGCTAGAAGTCTTAGCTTCAATTCTCATATTAGATTGTGGAAATTCAATAGTGTGATCTTAAGTTATGCCCTCTAAGCTATGGAAAATATTATTTCTCTGCCTCTCAAAATTCAGTAACGTTTGTATCATCTAAATTTTTATCATCAAGTTTACAACTGAAAGGGCATAAGCGTCAAATGTTTTGCACCAAATGGAGACCTTCCTACCATTGGATCAAACTCATATTTTCCCGCAAAGTAGCTAGAAGTCTTAGCTTCAATTCTCATATTAGATTGTGGAAATTCAATAGTGTGATCTTAAGTTATGCCCTCTAAACTATGGAAAACATTATTTCTCTCCCTCTCAAAATTCAGTAACTTTTGTATCATCTAAATTTTTATCATCAAATTTACAACTGAAAGGGCATAAGCGTCAAATGTTTTGCACCAAATGGAGACCTTCCTACCATTGGATCAAACTCATATTTTAGCGCAAAATAGCTAGAAGTCTTAGCTTCAATTCTCATATTAGATTGTAGAAATTTAATAGTGTGATCTTAAGTTATGCCCTCTAAGTTATGGAAAACATTATTTCTCTATCTTTCAAAATTCAGTAACGTTTGTATTATCCAAATTTGTATCATCAAGTCAACTGAAAGTAATGTTGCGCATATTATACTATGTTATATAGATGTGCTCATTCCTTACATTCTCTATAGACTTTATTTTCTAACATGTTATCAGGCCTGCATGTTATACATCTTCTAGAGGATATATAGAAGGTTAGATAACATGAATATGTAGAGTATCTTGTAGGTGATGTGTTAATGGAATATAGAATTGTTTGGAATCTCAAACTGAATTATTCTGTTGATAAATAATAAAACAGAAACTAATATCTCATCCTTTGGCACGTTTAGGAGCCATCTCAGCTGGACGGAGACAACACAGACACTTGTGCCAGAGAGGGAACGCAATCTTCCCAAGTCTTCAAAGGGTAATCTCATACCAAACCGTTGACTTTGTCCCTATTAATTTTTATGCTAATCCCAAGATATTTTGATCCATAAATCACTATATAAGGTTAAATGTGCACCCCACCTTTGTTATCAAACATAAAAGTCAGCAAACAAAGGCATATTCCTCTTCTCCTCTTAAGCCTTGATTTCCAGATATTCATATTCAAGGATATCCATGGCGATCCACAAGATCCTCTTCGCGTCACTTGTCTTGTGCTTACTGATCGAATCCAGTCTTGGGGCTACCAAAGAAAGGCTCTTTTCCGAACTGAGGAAAGATGCACTTGAGGTCACCGCTAAACCCAGCCGAGACGGAGGTGTGGATATGCATAAAAGTTATTTTAATTTTTCCTTTCGCTGATATCATTTAATATAAAACTTTTATGAGTGTTGAAAACGTTAATTTATAATTACGAATAATATAGTACAGCATCAATTACAAAAATTGAGTAATTACTAACATCAAGGCTGATCACTATTGGATTTGGATGTATGGTTTCTAGTTCTGGATGCTGGAAAGGACAAAGTGAGCATTTCATGGAAGCTAAGCTCGGGGGCGTCGGATGCTGACTTTAAGACCATCAAAGTAAAGCTATGCTACGCTCCGTCCAGCCAACTGGATCGACCATGGCGCAAGACCCATGACGAGCTCTTCAAGGACAAGACTTGCCCACACAAGATCGTGGCCAAGCCCTACGACAAGACCGCTCAATCAATGGACTACACCCTTGAACGCGACATCCCCACCGGGGCCTACTTCGTTCGTGCCTACGCCGTTGATGAAAATGGCCATGAAGTTGCCTTTGGACAGAGCACCGACGTTGCCAAGAACAACAATATCTTCAAAGTTCAGGCTATCAGTGGCCGACACGCGTCCCTAGACATTGCCTCCATCTGCTTCAGCGTCTTCTCCGTCTTGGCTCTGGTTGTCTTCTTTGTCAACGAGAAGAGGAAGGCCAGAATAGAGCAAAGGAAATGAGTCGTTTACTTTGCGTAATTGTGACGTTGAACCCAACAAAAAAGTTGACTTTGAACTTTCTTTTGCATCAATTGTTTCTGTTTTGTTGTCTACCTCTTTCCTATGTGCTTTTTACTTATGTGTTTGTATTATTAAGCCACTTTCATATGGAGCCAAATCTAATCCTACGGTGGTGATGCGTTTTGTGTGTTTTCTATTTTTTTTAATATACTTTTGATATATTCATCTTATACTTTTTCTCCGGTAACAAAAATTCTACATCTTAAGTCTTAACCCATAATTCTTTTGGGATCTTTTTGACTCTTCCATTTGGATTGTTAGATAATAAGGTTGTTGAATGTTGACCTAACAACGAGTCGGCTTGGTAACCAAAAACGTATGAGCTTCATTGTGCACGGCTGTAAAAAACAATTGTAAACTTAATCTGTACATATAAAGTTGAAGGTAAGTTTCCACAATATATGTTGAATACTTGAATACATTTTGTAAATTTCAAAGACATGGAAGGAAACAATTAATGTTTTCCGTGTAAACCTGAAAATTTGGTATTGTTATTAAATTAAAAAGGTGATAATCATGATGAATTGCTGACAGCGATCCTGATCATCGTTAAGATTAGGTTGACATCAAGATCTAGTGTGGAGTTGTTTAGCAAAAAAAAAAAAGATATAGTTTGGAGTTACTCAAATGTCAAATATGTCGACATAAATTAATAATAAGATCATTATTTGTAAATATAATAGAGATGTACTGACGTCAGATAATGTGTGCGTGGGTGTATAACATATTAGTTAATGCGCAAGTGCATTCATACAGGCTACAGCAAGGCGAAGATGTGAATATACTTTAGTGCAAGTTAAACTCTATACATAAGCATAACATTCACGCAAAAGTCATTGTTCTTTCCTTTTTTTGGTTAAACAGCAAAAGTCTTTGTTATGCTGCAGACGGTCGGTCGATGTTAGCTTAACGCTAATAACAAAATCAAAAATGAAACGACGATTAGTTACAGATTTCTTTTTGAGGAATTCCCTTTGAAGTTTTTTTTCCAAAAATACCACCTTAAAATTTTTTTTCCAAAAATACCACATTTTTTCCAAAGTTCCAAAACTACCAATTTTAAAAAAGTTGATTTTTAAGGTGTAGAATTTAAATTTTTTGGGTTTGGATTAACTATTCCAAAATTAGGGTATAGTTTTAGGGGGTAGGGTTTGGGTTTGGGGTTTAGGGTTTAGGGTTTAGGGTTTAGGGTTTAGGGTTTAGATTTGAATGTTAGAAATGAATTTAAAAAAAGTGATATTTTTGGAACTTTGGAAAAAAAGTGGTATTTTTGGAAAAAAAAACTTCAAGGTGGTATTTTTGGAAAAAAACTTTAAAAAGTGATATTTTTGGAAATTGCCTTTTACCAATCAAACTCTTAACTAAAATATTTTATAAAACATTTGAATAGATGGAGAATTTCTTACACCAAAAAAATTAAGAGTTTAAGAGAATAAATTAAAAAGTCCGCCTTTAAATTAAAAAAATATAAAATTCAAAACAACGAAAATTTAAAAAAACGTTCCCACAGTTTCTTAAACTTGTACTCCTTCCGTTGCATATTAGTTATCGTTCTAGGTGATTTCACGTTAATTAAGAAAATATTTAAAAATTCTGTTTTACCCTTAATTAATGTGTTTTTTATTTGATATATGTAGTTAATAAGCTAAAAGAGTATGAATAAAAATGGAAAATCAATCATAAATTTGCATTGAAAATGTAAAACGACAACAAATTTGATGCAAAAGAAAAAACGTAGAATGACAACTAATACGAAACGGAGGGAGTAGAAAGCTTCTTAAACTTGTAGAAAGTCTGGAGAAAGTTGGCCAATAATGTCTAACTATATTTATCACACTTGAGCAATCGATCTTGTGGCACACGAGTCTTCGCTGTAGAATACAAAACATCTTTCAAATAAAAGCTTATATTGCCTAATGCAAAAAAGACATTGTTATAACTAGGTTCGGGTCGAACTCAGAAATGGGGGTCGAATTAAGTTTATTGTTTTGGGAGGTCGAATAATCTCGTTTAAGAATCGAATCAGAAAATTGTATTGATCTTTATCGGGATGCAAAAGAGGCTCGAGCCGATACAAGAATATTCGGGTCGAGCTCGAACTTAAGCGAAAACTAATTAATTATCCAAGGTGTAAATCCTTTGTCCTCTGGTCCCAAACTTGCTTATCTTGTGGCTCTTCACCTCCTTTTATAGTGCTTCTTGTGTGTTTGGGGAGCTTAATCATGGTTAGTTTTAACCCATGTGCTTTTCCTTTTGGGCTTTCTAGTGGGCTTTATTTCTCTTAGACCTTAACTCATGGTATATTTGGACTTTATGCCAAATATACACCCAACAGTAAGCCCCCCCCAAGTCGGCGAAAGAGATCGAATCGAATTCGTCGTTGTTGACAGGGTCGAGTCGAATTCGTCGTTGTTGACAGATCGGATCGAACTTGCGATTAGTTAAGGTTCAACGCGGCTCGCATCGGTTTTGTCTGTCGGTATCGAACCCCTGCGCGGACTGGTCAGGTGGAGCTCTTGGATCTTCTCTGCTGGGTTCGCTACGTGGCCCTGAATTTTTCGAAGCCCAAGACTTCGGCCCATCTTATTTCAGACGGGCTAATGGGCTTTGTTCTGAAGCCCGCTTCTTCTGATTGGTGGGGAGGTGCGGTTGCGAGTGTCGGTTCGCCTTCTTCCCTCTGCTTATAAATATCGAAGTTTTCCTCTCTTTTCTCGCTATTTACATTCTCTTTGGATCGAGCCGTCAGTGAAAGAAAAGGTAAATTTCTCTTCGATTTTCTTCTTGTGTGTTCGAACCGCTCTTCAGCAATCCCGAATCGTTCTCCGTCTGTCAACGGTGTCTTCAGATTCAAGCGCTTCCGTGAAACTAGATAGGAAGAGGACTCGACGCGATCCCGACGTTACCCTGGCTCGTGCATCGGACGGTCGACTCGATACGTTCATCCTGATGGGCATTCCTCTTGCTGGGCCTTCAGATCGGTGTGTATCAGACACGTAGTCCCCGAGGATCGATTTGCCTGAGCACCGATTCGACGATGTTCCTCAGAAGGTATCTACAGATTCGTCTAGCGACGGATCATCGTATGCTCGTTCCGGGGGCGACTCGAGAATATCTGAAACATCGAATCGAGTCGAAACGGAAGAAGGCACCTCCGGAGGAGAGAAAGGGAGTCTTGTCGATTTTCGAAATGCTGAGCCGAAGTCCCCGGGTCCCGGCCTCGGACACGGGATCAGGCTCGATGATTCAAATGACGTCGAGTCGAGTATGAATTCGAGCCGTGTTTACGCTTTAACTCCGGCAGGTGAATGGGAAGGAATCTCGATCGTTTATCCCTTGGCCAATGATCGACCCTGGAGCCCGCCGTCGGGGTACATGTGCGTGTACGAGTGCTTCATCAAAAATGGGGGACTCTGCTTCCCGATACCGAGGTTACTGCTCCAGTACTGCCATCGACGCCGAATTTCTCTTTCTCAGCTGACACATGGTTCGATTCGAGCCATGATGGTTGTGGTGGTTCTTGCTGCAGAGCATGGTGGGGTGGTGAATCTCGACGAGTTCGAGGAGATTTCTTCATTTAGCCCTATCGGAAATTCGGGCCGTTTTTACGTATCCCCCCGTGGCGGCTACCAGCTCGTAAAGGGGCATAGCAGCCAAGTTAACAGACATCGATGGTCGCGATACTTCTATGTGGAAATCAGTCGGAGAATGATTGGGGAATTTAGTAAACCGATTCGAGTCGGATGGAATTTTCGACCTGGTAAGACCGAAATCGAGTTCTTCATTTTTCTGAACTGATTTTAATCTCTTTGTCTTTGTGCAGTCGAACCTGTGAAGCGGAAGACTCCTAAGGATTCGGTCGTTACGCTTCTTTGAAAGGACAAGAAACATATCCACCACTGGCCCGACTTCTTGTCCCATCGAATCGCTCGGAGCTACCCTCAGTTCTCGAAAGGTAATACTTGATTGTCTTTTGCTTTTGTATCAGGCTCGCTTCTAACCGTTCCCTTTTCTTTTTGGTAGGTGATTTCTACCTCCCCTTGGAAGATAATTCTCCTGAAGTTCAGCGGGGCTCGAACAAGAAAACCGGTTCGAGCCAAAGAAAGAAGAGTTCAACTCCGTCGAATAAAAAGACTGTGCATATTCGACCTAAGAAGACTTCGATGGTGAAATTAAACCTTGACGTGGTGGACTCGGACGAGGAGTTCGAGCTTCCAAAGGCTGCTCCCCCAACCGTAAGAGAGGGTCTTCGACCCGATAAGGCACCGATCACTCATGGTCGGGGTAAAGGACTAATGGGGAGACTGTTAGCGGAGAGTCGACGGGCGGAAGAGGCTCGACTCGAGAGGGACCAACAGAAGGAAGCTGCTAAGCGAAAGTCGAGGGCCGAGGAGAAGAAAGTCGAGGCCGAAGCGAAGAAGAAGAAGAAGCGCGCTGATGAGGAGAAAGAGATGGCGAAATCCATCAAAGAGAAGAAGAGATCGGCCCATGAGGCTCTTGGATCTGGGGATCAAGCCGAGAAAGTGGCTCGATTCAACACTGTTGGTCTCCCAGTAGAGGTTGATCACCTGTATGCTGGCGCGATCGTCCGTGTAGGGGATGGTGATGAATCGAGCTCGTCGCCTTTTGACTTTGTTTTTGATTTCAGAGGAGGGGGAAAGCACATTTCCCAAGTCCCCCTAGCCTGCCTTCAGTTCGTCCGTTGCGTGTGAGGCGGTCCTGATTTTCTTTCTCCACCTGCGGTGGACTCCTCCTCCAGCGACCCGGACACGCGGTTCGCTATGTCGGCTGTCTCTGTAAGTTCCTTTTAAGTAAGGTCGATCCGAGTTCGATCGAAACTTTCTTAACTCGTTTGTTCGAACCCTGTGCAGATGCTCGCTGGCTACAACTTTCTTTCTGATGCGCGGTATAACTTGGATCAGAGGAACCTCAAGCTCAATACCCAAAATGGCGAGCTGGTCTCCGAATCGAATCGATCGAAGGAGGCTCGAGCGAGGGCTGAGTTGGAAGCTGCGAAGCTCAAGGATCTGCTGAGCCATTCTCAACAGGTGAATGGCGAACTGATTGCCAGCAGGGATGACCTCAGCTCGAAGGTCGACGCCTTGACCTCAGCTCTGGCTGAGGCGGAGGAGGCGAAGAAGGAGGTAAAGTCTCGAATCGAGGGGGAGGTTGCGGAGCTTAGGAGTTCCTCGAAAGATGCTGTGGTTCGAGCCGTTGAGGAGGCTAAGAAGAAGGCTAAAGATAAGCTTCGACGCAGCATCGAGATCATGGAAGAGAGAAGCAAGGCCCAAACCGAGGTCGATCGCCTCGCATCGCTAGCTAGTCAGGTGGTTGGAGCCATCAGGAGGATGGAGAAAGCAGCTAAGGACGGAGTTCCTATCGACGCAGCTAAGAAGGAGAAGCTTGAGGCTCGACTCGCTTCATATACTGCTGAGGCGGACTCGATCGTCCTTCCATCTCTCCCCTCTGATTCTTCCGATGACGAAGAGGTCGAGCCGAAGAAGAGAGTAGCGCTTGATATCTCTTCTTCGGATAGTTCTGATGAAGAAGGCGAGAGGAGCGAGGTCGATGGTCGATCGTCTGTTGCTGGGAAGACTCTTGCCCTCACTCTTGCCGAGATTGAAGAAACAAAGAATGCCGAGGCGGAGGATGGGAACCAGCTTAGGGTCGAGCTTTTCGGTGATCAGAGCGAGGCCGAAGGCGATGCTGGAGAGACTGCTGCGACCGAGGAGCATGCTTCGATCGATACGCCCGCAGTAGATGCTGCCACTGGAGAGCCGATCGCTCCTCTCTTTGCTGATTCGAACCTAGAGACCGCTTCCTAGATCGCTTGTGATCGATCTTTTCCTGATTTGTACTTATCTTTTCTTTTTCTTTCTGAATTTCTTTGTTGAGCTATCACGGCTCGGGTTGTAGTACTCTTTATTTCTATCGTTTTATTTCTGTCGATTCGAACTCTTTTGCCGATTTGAGTTTTAATCGGAGAAACTTATATTTCCATGTGTTATTTTTCGCTCGTTTCGTTTCCAACTTCGAGCGTAGCGGCTTTTTAGATGGATTGAACATTTTTTCCAAATTCGAGAGTTCAATGTGAGTGTGGCGTCGAGCCGTTGTTTGCTTAGGATTTCGATTCGAGCTCAGGCCTGATATCGAATGTCTGAGATTCGGGCCCAACCTTTATGCTCGATGGGGGGTTGGGTCCTGCGGTGCGAGCCTGGGCTCGGCTTATGTAAGTATGATCCGTCTTGCGTCTAAGTGTGCGGGTAGTTTCCGGATTAATTACTTAGGCATTCTTAGGAGTCGTGCGGGTCCGGCCCCGACTTTTGTCTCAGGTCGACGTGGACCTGGGTTCGATTCGTTGTGAACCGAAGCGACTATGAGAGTGTCGCGCTTTGTGTAGTGACCGAGGCCTGGCCAGGGCTTCGATCGTTTTTTTTTTTTTTTTTTTTTGGTGTATAGCTGGGCCTTCGAGAAGGCTGCCTACGTACCCGATGTGGGATCAAGCCATTCGTAGTTCGAGTCGAGTCTTGAAATCGATTGTATTTTTTTTTTTTTTTTTTTTTTTTTTTATTATTATTATTATTTTTTTTGGTGGAGATGCGGGGTATATATTCTAAAAGACTCGAGGCGTTGAAATTGATGCGACTGGAACTGGCTGGGAGTTGTAGTGATATCGTTTGAGGGACATCGAATTCCATGATCTTGGGATTGCGACGCCTTCGAGTGTCATTAGCTCGTATACGCTGGGTCGAACGACTTTTGAGATGAGATATGGACCTTCCCAATTCGCTCCGAGTTTACCGGCTTGATACTCCTTGGTGTTTTCGTATACCTTTCGCAGCACCATGTCTCCTTCACGGAAGCTTCGACCCTGTACTTTACGATTGTAGTACTGGGCGGTCCTTTGTTGGTAATTCTGGATTCGAAGCAGTGCCTGAGCACGTTCCTCTTCGACGAAGTCGAGGTTATCGAGGAGCGCGATCTCGTTGGCCTCGGGGTGCTTGGGCATGGTGCTCCTGCGAAGGCTATTGATGTTGACTTTGGCGGGTGCCATAGCCTCGAGCCCGTAGGCGAGAGAGAAAGGAGTTCGATCTGTCGACTGTCTCGGAGTTGTTCGAAATGCCCATAAGACACCATCGAGCTCGTCGGCCCAAAGGCTCTTCTTTTCATCAAGTCGCTTCTTGAGCTCGCTGATGATTACTTTGTTTGTTGCTTCGGCTTGGCCATTTCCCTGCGGGTACCGAGGTGTTGACTTGTTGAGTCTGATCTTCCACCTCGTGCAAAAGGCCTCGAATGTGTTGGAGATGAATTGCGAGCCGTTGTCCGTGACGATCTCGTATGGTAAACCGTGCCGGCATATAAGGAATTTCCAAACGAAATTCTGAACGTCATTAGCCCGAATCATTGCATACGCCTCGGCTTCGACCCACTTTGTGAAGTAGTCGGTGATGACTATGACGTACCTTTTTTGGTGCGACTTGGGGAACGGTCCGATGATATCCATTGCCCATCTCATGATGGGGTAAGCGGCGGCTGACGTGGTCAGGGGTTCGGTTGGTGACTTGATCATTGGGCCATGACGTTGGCACTTCTCGCAGCATCGAGCATGGTTCGCGCAGTCTATGAGCATTGTCGGCCAGTAGAGCCCGAGTTTTTTAATTTTGAGGGCGAGGGTCCGACCCCTTGAGTGGCTTCCTCCAGCCCCCTCGTGCGTTTCGGAGAGGGCTAGATAGATTTCGCCCCCTGCGATGCATTGGAGTAGGACTCCTGCTGCATTCCATCGAAACAACTTATCTTCGAGCATGACGTAACGCGCACTTCGAGTTTTGAGGCGTCGAGCTGCCCATTTGTCCTCCGGTACGATTCCTTGTGTGATATACTTGATGATTTCCTCATGCCAGTCGGCGCTGGACGTCGAGGCTCCTGGGATTGAAATTGGTTCTGAGTCGGGTTCAGGCTCCGCTTCGAGTTCCGTGATGCTCATTACGCTGCTCTGACCTCGAGGGAGCTCGATGCTGGGATCCGGTAGTATTCCAACTGGGATAGTTCGATGCCGTTCGGTACCCGAGCTCGATCCCAATGATGCCAACGCATCTGCCTTGGAGTTTTCGGCGCGAGGTACCTTGGAGAGGAGGAAGCTATCGAAGTGATTGAGTATGATTTTCTCTGTTAGTTGCAAGTATGCACTCATTCGATCGTCTCGAGCGTCGTACTCGTGATTCAGCTGGTTGGTCACTAGCTGGGAGTCGCTAAAAGCGTGTATGCGCCGCGCCCCCATTTCCTTTGCAAGCCTTAGGCCCGCAATCAGGGCCTCCCATTCGGCCTCGTTGTTCGAGGCTCGGAATCCGAGTCGAAATGACTGCTCGAGTACGTCACCGGTGGGTGACACCAGTAGGATTCCAATCCCAGAACCGTGTCGAGATGCCGATCCGTCCACGTACAGGTTCCAAATGTCAGATCGTCTAACCGACTCGATGCTAGGAGGTAATTCTGTGACGAAGTCTGCCAGAACTTGAGACTTGGCCGTTGTTTTGTTCCGAAATTCCAGGTCGAATTCGCTCAGTTCGACCGCCCAACGTGCCATCCGTCCTGACTGGCTCGGGATGTGCAGTATAGCTCGGAGCGGTTGCGTCGACATGACCGCTATCGTGTGGGACTGAAAGTAAGGTCGGAGTTTTCGAGCAGACATAACAACGGCTAACGCGAGTTTTTCGAGTGTCGGGTAACGAGATTCGGCACCATCGAGCGCTTTACTGACATAGAAAATCGGCTTCTGATCGCCTCGATCCTCTCGGACGAGTACTCCACTGACTGCGGCGTCGGTTATCGATACGTAGAGGTACAGAGTCTCGCCTAGCTCAGGTTTTGAGAGGATCGGTGTGGTAGTCAAATACTGCTTTAGATCTTGGAAGGCCGATTCGCACTTATCGTCCCAGGCGAAGCTTTTGTTGCCTCGTAGGAGCTGATAGAAAGGTAGGCTTCGATCGGTGGATCTCGAGATGAAGCGATTCAAGGCTGCGATTCGACCTGTCAAGCATTGTACCTACCTCTTGTTCTTCGGAGAAGGTAGATTGGCTATGGCTGCGATCTGCTTTGGATTCGCCTCGATTCCGCGCTGTGTTACGATGTAACCGAGGAACTCTCCGGAGGTCACCCCGAATGTACACTTCGCCGGATTGAGCTTCATGCCATATTGGTTCAATATTTCGAAGCACGACCTAAGGTGTTCGACGTGGTCACCTGCCTTTTCCGATTTAACTAGCATGTCGTCTATGTAAACTTCCATCGTGTCGCCGAGCTGCTCAGCGAACATTTTGTTTACGAGCCTTTGGTAGGTCGCTTCGGCGTTCTTGAGGCCGAACGGCATGACCCTGTAGCAGTATGTCCCACGCTCTGTAATAAATGCGGTCTTCTCACGATCGTGCGGATGCATCTCGATATGGTTGTAACCTGAGAAAGCGTCCATGAGTGACAGCAACTCGTTTCCTGCCGTCGCTTCCACGACTCGATCTATGTGGGGGAGGGGGTAGCTATCCTTGGGACAGGCTTTGTTCAAGTCGGTGAAGTCCACGCAGACCCTCCAGCTGCCGTTCTTTTTCTTGACCACGACCGGGTTTGCCAACCATTCGGGGTATTGTACCTCTGTTATTGAGCCCGCATCGAGCAGCTTCGTTACCTCGTCTTTTACTGCCTTGGTTCGCTCCGAACCGAGCTTCCGCCGTTTCTGTCGGATCGGTTTGAAGGTTGGGTCAACGTTCAATCGGTGGCTCGTGATGGAAGGGCTTATTCCCTTCATGTCCTGGACCGTCCACGCGAAGGTTTCGGCGTTCTCTGCAAGAAATTGTATCAGCTCGGATCTTGTCGGATCGATTAGCTCGGTTCCGACACTGACGCGTCTTTCGGGACGGGCCGGGTCGATTGCGACCGACTCAGATACATCTTTCCTCGGCTCCGAGGCATGCGACTGCTCCGTTGTTGAGATGTGCAGGCTAACCCTCCTTAGTTGCTGTTCTGTAACGAAACACGTTCGGGCCATCTTCTGGTCACCCCGTATTGTGAATACTCCGGTCGGAGTGGGAAACTTTAAACATAAATGATAAGTTGATGGCACAGCTCGAAGCGAGATCAGCCATGGGGTGCCCATAATCACGTTGTATATTGCAGGTCGATCCACGATGAGGAATTTGACTGCCTTGGTTATGCCACCTGCGTACACGTCCAACTCGATCGAGCCGATGGTCATTGTGGTGACGCCATCGAATCCAGTCAGGGGCTTCACACTCGGCTTGATCTGACTTTCGGGGATATCCATGCTTACGAGTGTCTGCTTAAAGATTATATCGACCGAACTCCCGGTATCGATAAGGACTCGGGATACGTCGCAGTCCCCTATCCTAAGTTCGATCACCAAGGGGTCATTATGAGGCATAGCAAGACCCTTCGTATCGGCCTCAGAGAAAATGATCGGCATATCAACTTCGGCTCGCGTCAGGCACCGCTGTGCTTGGATCGCCATCTTCTCGTGCTGCTTGAGCGATTGAACCGACCCGTGCACGAGTTGAGCTCCTCCCATAATCATCAGGACCTTCCTCTTTGAGGCTGAGGGGGCGTCGGGCGATACCTGCTGGTTGTTGAGTCTCTTCGGAGGGACTGGGGGATTCACATTTCCCACAGCTCTCTGTTCGAGTTCGGGCCTCGGTGCCTCGTTCTTTTCTGCTTGAGTTTGAGGCGATTCGACCCTTATTTCGCCCTTGTTGTATTTGCCCAACAGAACGTTCATCAGGCTGCGACACACTAAAGTCGCATGGCCGTACTTCTTGTGGAAAGTGCAATAGGACTGGCCTTCCTTAGAATCTTCGCCTCGCACCCATTTGTTGGATTGCCCCTGGCTTGATTGATTCGATTGGTTGCTCGAGCCGACCTGGTTCACCTGGAGCCTGGCCTTGTAATCTTGATCATAGTGTTGTCGGGGTTCCTGGTAGTCATCCTCGATTCGTTCTTTTGCTGACTTAGGTTTTGGTGTGGATAGCTTGAGTGCCGATTGCCTTTTCGAGTTTATTGCCCGGTCCTCTTCGACGCGAATGAAACCACTCGCGCGATGCAGTACGTCGTCAAGTCGGTACGCTTTATGCTGCACGAGGTCCCTTCGGAATTCTGACTCGTGCCACAAGCCTTGCTTTAGCGCACTTATCGCTGATGAATCTGGGACGCTTACTTTGGAGAGGACCGCCTTGAAGCGATCCATGTAGTTTCTTAAAGTTTCTTTTGGCCCTTGAGGCTCGAGGTCGTAGAGGTCCGAGTCTGATGCGGTGTCGTGTAGATACAGTGAATAGTGTTTGACGAATGCGAACGACAGTTGAAGGAAATCATCGATCGAGTTTGGTTCGAGACGAGAGAACCATTCCAGGGCTAGGCCATCCAGGTACTCGACGAAGATTTGGCAGTTCGCCGCGTCCTTCTGATCAGCAGGGAAGTGTTGACGGCTCATAGCGTGAGAGAATGCTGTTAAATGCCGCTTCGGATCGGTCTTCCCTTCGTAGGTCGAGATGCGAAGCTTCCCTGTGACCCGAACTGGGACGGACATAATACGTTCAGTGAAGGGGGTGCGTTGCGCGTCCTCAATTACACGGTCGAGTTCCGGCGCCGAGCTTAGCGCCTGATGGACCTGTGATTTCATTGTCCTGAGTTTCTCCCTCCGGTCTCGAATATCGTCGTTTCGATCGTCCTGATCTTCCCTCGACCCGGAAAGTCTGGACAAGGCCGAGGGCCGCACAGGGTGCGAGGCCTCTGCACTTCCGGCAATTGGATTCGTGGGGGTAGGTGGAGTGTTCGCGCCTCCCAACCTGTCAAATATGGATGGTATTACGCTAGCATTTCTTTGACGTGACGCCCCGACATGTTCGAGGCGAGATGGATAGATCGACGTCAAGAGATCGAGGCGTTCGTTAATTCTTCGGTTTGACTCCTCCTGCTGGTTGACGTGACTCAGGATCGTACCGATTACGTCCGTGAGATTGAGCTCTCCTTCGTTTATTCGAACCGGTGTCTGTTCGACCTGACTCGCTCTTGCTTGGTCTTGCCTCAGAGCATGCGAACTTGACTCTGGGTCCTGTCCCGGGTTTTGCGTGCTGAACGCGGCCCGAGGCGTGACTTCTTGAATTTCTGCCTGAGCATTGGGGTTGCCATGCTCGTTTTCTGTACGATTCGATTCCATTTTGTGTAAGAGATATCCTTAATCCCCTACCTGGCGCTCCAAATGTTATAACTAGGTTCGGGTCGAACTCAGAAATGGGGGTCGAATTAAGTTTATTGTTTTGGGAGGTCGAATAATCTCGTTTAAGAATCGAATCAGAAAATTGTATTGATCTTTATCGGGATGCAAAAGAGGCTCGAGCCGATACAAGAATATTCGGGTCGAGCTCGAACTTTAGCGAAAACTAATTAATTATCCAAGGTGTAAATCCTTTGTCCTCTGGTCCCAAACTTGCTTATCTTGTGGCTCTTCACCTCCTTTTATAGTGCTTCTTGTGTGTTTGGGGAGCTTAATCATGGTTAGTTTTAACCCATGTGCTTTTCCTTTTGGGCTTTCTAGTGGACTTTATTTCTCTTAGACCTTAACTCATGGTATATTTGGGTTTTATGCCAAATATACACCCAACAGACATCCAATGTTTCGGTTCTTGCGCACTAAGGAGCATGAGTTGATCACCCTATAGTCGTACTCATCCTAACCCTGATGTCGATTTGGTACCCTTCCAGTACGGTGTTGGTAATTCGATGGTAATTAAATAATTAGAGATTAGTGTTCAGATTTTTAATATCTTTACAATCTACAAATCTATCATATTACAATTTTGATATAATGGTGTGATATAGTTTTATAAAACATATACATAAATGAAATTGTAATTTTTCTCATGTCATGATAGATAATTAGTTAATTCCAATTCACATTAAATTTAGAATAAATAAATCAAGTTTTAATCACATGATACAATAATGAGTAAGATCGAGGCGAAAGAAAATTTTGTATCGTTACACAACATATCAAAATGTTAAGAGTTTTAGTTATTCATCGGTTTTACCTCTAAATATAATGGAACAGTTACAAAAATGTCAATTTTAAAATATCATTTAACTAGAATGTTATTTTGAATCGTTTATTTTCAAAAATGTCAGTAACCAAGAGTTTTTACTTCTAAAATTCTAGAGCTCTTAAAAATATTTGGAAATTTTCAAAAAATCTCATTTTTAAGACGTCATTTTTTAAAAATGCCTTTTTAAAAAATATTTACAAAAATACAACTTTCTGAAAAATTATTTATGTTGAGTTAATTATATTATGTTAGGATTTAGTTTTAAAGGTTTAGAGTTTGTTAGAGTCAAAAATCATTTTTAAATTTTAGAGTTTTAGAATTCAGAATATCTAGACCAAATTGAGCCACTTGTTTGGAAAACCCGATGGTCATAATCAATAGGGCTTATCAATAAGGTGTGCTGGTTATTACTAAATTCCATCTAACCAGAATCACGAATAATTAAATCTACTCTAATAAAAGTATTATTGGCGATACATTGACTTTTCACCTCTCAAAGGTATGGTGGGACAGATCTCCCAAGAGACATGGAGCCACAAGCCCACGTTCCCATTGATAAGTTCTTTGTACGGAGGAAATACTTTTCATAATAAATAAACTTGTTTTTGTGGCACAACATTAAGGGTAGGCCCTGATCGGATATCTGAAAAAAAAAAAAAAGTATTTGTGATCTGCTTTGTATTTTAGGATATCTAATTTTCCGATTTGCTTTGCGTCGGAAACTTTCGGACATCCGAAATTACGGATATCCGGATTTTTTAAAGATATTTGCGGATATTCGAATATTCACGGATACCCGTTTAAAATAAAAATTAAAACACCATAATTTTTATTAATAATTTTCTTTTACCATAATATTTAAATTAGTTAATAAATATGTATATTTGAATTATCAAATATTTACTCGGTTTAATTAAAAAATGAGAAAAACGAAAGATTAGAATGGTAAAGAACGAAAAAATTACTTTTTATTTAAGAAAGAATAAAAAACAAATATTTTCAATCAAAAAACAAGTATCTACCTATTTTTACTATAGACAATTTAGTTCAATGTATTTAAGAAAATCTAAAAATTCAAATATTTGTTATAAAACTATCATATAATATGTATATATATGTAAATATACTGATCGGATATTCGGATTTTTGAAATTAGTATTTGTTATTTGCTTCGGTTTTGACGGATAGCAAATATTACTATTTGCTTTGCTTTGATCAATAACAGATATCCTGATTTTTTGGATTGAATCGGAACGAATAACGAATCGGATCGAATCAAGCGGATAATTTGCCCAACCCTACATGACATCATGCTCTTTTTCTTTTCTTTTTCATGATCTATCATTTAAACAATAAGAAAGTACGAATCTGTAAGACGACCTTTGCAAAATGGTTGGAGACTTGGAGAGCTATCCCTTCGGGATAAGCCAATATGTAACCAGGGCCAGCCGATATGTAATCATGGCCGTTTTTAGGGTAGTGTAACATGTGCATTTGCACTTTGTGCAACTAACTAATTTTTACAATTTTTATGGGTTCTATAGCTATTTTAAAATATAGGAGTTTTTTCGCAACTTTTATTAAATATAAAGTATTTTTTGCAATTTTGGTACTATATCAACTTTCTGATTGAGTGGGCATGTGTGTAACAGACAAGTCTATGAAACTACACAACTTCATAAGCTACTTTGGAAGGCACAATATCATAAATTCACCATTACCTTTTTATATAATTGACACTGAATATCCACATATGTGTAGTGACTAAATTACATTTTAATTGTCATTTCATCCCAAGTTTGATTCAATGGTATTTTTCCCTTTTGGTTGTTGAAACACTTGCATAAAGTTTCCACTTCATGAAGGGTCTCACCTAAAAAATTATATGTTCCAATATATACATGTATACAAAAATTAGAAAGGAATTAAATAAATTTAGTAGGAGATCTTAACAAAAAAAGTATTGTGTGGGTTTCAAATTATTGTGTTGGTTTCAAATCATTATATATAAAGAAATTTTATACAAAAATATGATAAAAATAGAAGAAAAATATAATTTTGTTGATAACTATCTTATTTTTCGAAACAAAGGTTTTACAAAAGAAGAGCACTTTTGTCCATAACTTTTTTATTGGATCTTTTAAAATTATAAAAGATTTGGATGTTAATTTTTATGTGGGAACCCAAAATTCTTAGATCCGGCTCTGGCTTTTGCATTAAGCTTATTTTATAACTGACTCAAGGGGATTAGTTGAAGAACCAAAAACAAAACCTAGTAAATGCAATAATATTCAAAGAGAAAAATTAAAATTTAAGGATTAAAGTCAAATTAGAGGATTACAGAGAAAAATCCAATTTAATATTCAATGTCTACGCATTAAGATTGGAAGTTTATAGAATTTATTAAAGGAAAATTAGCATGAATAATAGGCTAAAGACAAAAAATTAAGTGTATAGCATCCTGAAAATAATAATTAACTATCTAGCTTAAAATGACTATTATATCCCTAACCTAATATCTATCTTTTACCTTAGTAAGAAAAAGAAACTTATTCACGGCCGCCGACTAAAATCTTCCTTTTGTCTTCCTTTTTCTTTCTCTGATTTCTTCTTAACCTTCTTCTTTGACTTTGTGTTTTTCGATTCATTCATTCACTAATTTTGATCAATACCCCTCTAATTTTCATTGATTTCTTCCTCTAATTTCATCGATTTATTCCTTTCTCAAACATCTTCTAAGATGAAAAATCGCAATCTGCCTAACTGTTTTTGTTGCTATGATCGTGAACCTATGAAGAAGAAGGTGAATGACTACAACTTCATCAAATACTATCGAGTTATTAAGAAATTTTTGAATAAAAAGCAATTCTCTTCAATTCTCAATTTGGTAAACTACATAAAGATGGATTTAAGGTTTTTTCCTTTGCTGGGTTTATGCATTACATGTTGTCTCGACAATTGTTTACTACAAAAAATCGAAATTTGGGTTTCATTTGGTGCAAAACAATTTAGAGTAGTCCACTATTATTATACGAATAGTCCACTGTTGAAATCACATAGTTGATATAAATAGTCCACTATTATTAGTATAATCTTACGAAATAGTTAGATATTAGCTTACGTTTGTGGATTTAAAATAGTTCACTGTATTGAAATTACATAGTTGATATAAATAATCCATTTTTATTATACGAATAGTCCACTATTATTATATGAATAGTCCACTGTTAAAATTACATAGTTGATATAAATAGTCCACTATTATTATATGAATAGTCCACTATTTTTCGCCATTGATAATTGTGTTCTTTAACTCGTTCTCTCCTTCTTCCAAACTTCTCTGAACGTAACAAGTTGTGTCCATTGTTAAACAACCCAATCAGAGATTTCGAAGATCAATAATATCAATCTCCAATCTATTTCATGATCAATCATCGATCAATTTCATGAAATTATGATCAATCTTCATAAAATCAAGATAAAACCCAATTTTCCATTTTAAATGGTTTGCCAAATTAAATCCATAAAATCAGTGTTTACGATTACACACATATATTTAACAGATGCAGTAACAAATTTTTTATGCATTTTTTATTAACTTCTCATTAAGGGTATTTTCGTCATATTAACACAACTTAATGTTACTCACCTAGATAACTTTAGTCACATGTCATACACCTAATTTGAGCTCCACAAACTATTATTCACCTTATTAACCCGATATTAAATTAAATAACTACGAAAATATTTGGAAAACTTAGAAAAATATCTTAATAGAATTTTTTTATCATTATTGAATTAATAAAAGAAAATTATAATTTGAAACAAATTCTAATTTTGATGACAAAAACTAGGCCTAGGATTTTTACTCAAAACCAAAAATCTGAACCGATACCGACTCGAAAGAACTTGTACGGACCGGGTATACATCCGACATAAATATTTGATGGATATCGTTTAGTGATATTCGTAGATATCGGGTATATATCCGAAACATGTTCGGATAAACAGATCATCTGAGAGTATATATACTCATATACCATATAGGGTTTATTGTTGATATATCATGATTTTTACCAGTTTTTGACGATGATTTAACCCGATTTTATCGAGTCTTTTCGGTGTTTTTCTAGTGTTTTAGAGTCTTTGCAGGTTTGTATATGTGTAGAGCTTAATTGGTGATTATGAAACATTTTGGAGCATTGTGAAAAGAGGAGCTGAAGTCGCGAAGACATATTTTCAATTGCCGTCAGATTGAAGCGTCGATCGACGGAAGATGCTTTATCGCGAAGAAAGAAAGATTTTCTAATTCTGAAGATTTCCTTTTCACCCCAGAAGTTCCAGAAGTTAACAAATCAAGTCCAACACGAATCTTAACCTATAAATACTCAAAATAATTTGGGTTTCATTTGGTGCAAAACAATTTCGAGTAGTCCAATGTTATTATACAAATAGTCCACTATTCAAATAAATAGTCAACTGTTGAAATTACATAGTTGATATAAATAGTCCACTATTATTATACGAATAGTCTACTATTCAAATAAATAGTCCACTATTATTACATATTTTTAAAATAATAACTATTATTTATATAGTGAACTATATACTTATATTGATATATTTAAATATCGTTATATAGTGAACTATATTTTGTGTAATATTTGTATAGTGAATTAAATTTTTATTTAATTTTGTTTTTTACGTTTGGAGAACCAAATACTTGGAAAAAATGTGTGAAATTTCCAAAATTAGTAACATCAAATCCGTAAAACATATATATACTTAAATAATTTTCCTTAATAACTTTTGATTGATTGAAATAAATGATGACAATTTTTTTATTTTATTAATAGTTTCCTAATTATAGTTCTCTAGAGTAATATTGAGCTAATTAACCAAAAAAAATAGAGTACATAACCTCTCACCTTTTTTTTTATGTCATCTGGTGTTATTGATAAAATACCTGATTGTGAAATACAAAGGTCTAAAAACATAGGTCGACGAACATAAATATGTTCTCGAAACCAAATGCCGACAGACTAAGAGATGTCTCCGGAGCCAAATGCCCAAAAAAGAGATAACTCTAAACAAACTACTACGAAAAACACAATGTTAGACATTACAAGCGGTGGTTCTCCAACATAAGAGAAACTTGGCCGATGAAATAAACTTTTCCGCGAACACAAGAAGATTGGATACAAACATGAGCCGAATGGAAACAAGTGGCAGATATAACGGAGAGTACCACTTACTCAACTCTAAATACCCAATCAAACATCCAAAACGGGAAATGCAACTGATTTGAAACCCCTTTTTGATGGCAACACCACGAACCTTAAGCTCCACCCGCAAACAGCCTACACTAATATGAAATAACGAGCCAAAGGACATGCAAACCGCGAAGCCGACAACAAGTGCAGCAAAGCCGCAATGCCAGCAAAGCCGCAATGCCAACAAATCCGAGGACTTATATAATGATATTTTCCTCAACAAGAAAACCATATCAAATAACCTGAACCTAAACCTCATAGTATAGAGAACCAACCACAAATCAGACAACCACCACCTCCAATTAACTAACACTAAAGCCAGGACACCAACCAAATCTTAAGAGAATCCATGAGACTCAAAACTAGAGGATCATTCACCATCGGAGAATTCCAAAACCAAATTACAAGGAATCAAATTCCAACCATCTAACAACCTAAAATACAAACCACACAGTAGAAAAACGACAGACGGTAGAGACTTCAAAATCCGATAAGCAGCTCAAGATCAAGACGGAGATCGATCGAGTGACAAAACGGGGTTCTCGTGTGTAGAAGACCCGCGCACCACCGCTTTATAGGAAAAACCGAAATCTTCACCACCAGCCACCACCATGAGCACCGACCACACCCGATCCAACACCGCAACCACACCCATCAAACAAGACTCGAGCCACCGGAAGAAAACTCTTTCTACACAACTGAAAACCAATACATAAAGGAACAAGCGAAAGAAAAAAATTTGAAGACCGGCACCGGTGCTAACGGAGCCACCCGTACCGGTCAGATCTGGAATCGACGAAAAGGAGGAGAAAAATCACCCTTGGCGGCTAAACCTAACTCGTGTTCAGTAAAATATCTAAGACTTTTGATATTGACCGCTCGCAAATCGTATATCAACTCTCAGTAACTTAAACTTTTTTGTCCTCAAAGAAAACAATTCAAGGATAAAAATATGTTTGGGAACCTTGAACATCCATGTCCTTTAGAATATAGCATTTAAATTTTAACTTATAATCCACATCAAACAGAATTAGCTCAAGGATGTTCTCTTCATACTCCCACCATGACTTTCACAGGCATACTCCGTTCACTAAATCCCAAACCTGCTAGAATCTCAAATGCACCTTATTTGACACTCAAGATTCATTAAATTCATGTGAAGTTTCTCATCAACGGATCCCATTCAAGATAGACAATGTTTAGGATTTTATAAATGCTCATTTAGTGATAAAGGTAGTAGCAATGTTTTTAAAACCGGACCGGCGACCGAACCGGACAAGCTTTTGGGTCATGGGTTAATGTGGTTCGACCGGATCGAACCGGATCGAACCGGGTTTAATAGTTTTTTTTAAGAAAATAATATAAATAGTTTTTTTTATAACTAGAATACCCAAATATATAGTAATATATTTAAATAAACATATTTCTAAAAATTATTCATGAAAAACATCATTTAAATAACAAAAATATTATTCATAAACTAAGATTAGTGACAAATAATTAAGTTTATATGTAAAAAAAAAATTAAAAACATTAAATCATAACAAAAATTAACTAAATTTAAAACAAGTATTTGTTTTTATAAATTTTTAATTATAAAAAAATTAAATATGAAAAATATAAAAAAATGAAAATTTTCAACAAAAAAAAAAAAAAAAAATCAAACCCGGGTCGACCCAAACCGGATAGCTGGCCGGTTCACCGTTGAACCCGGTCCGACCCCCGGTCCGGTCCGGTTTTCAAAACACTGGGCAGTAGTGTATAGAGTTACCATACGTTAGATATTATGCAAAAAATCAAAAGAAAACATGTCCAGAGTTCTTCACCCTCTTATATGCTTTTTTACTCTATATTTATAAAAAAATTCGAAAGTCACATACAAATCACAAATCGTCGGAAAAAAAAAACTCTTATTTTTTCAGATTTTTGTAAGGCCCCTAGACTCTTTTTGTAAATTCGTTTTAATTTTTATTTTCCTTTTCTATTATTTTATATAAAAAATGGTATTTATTATTACGAGTCATAAAACACAAAAAATTATTATAAATTCCAAAAAAATGGCAAGTTCTGAAATTTATCTTTATGCACCACCGGATTTTACCAATTTATGCATCTCAGAGTGGTTAAAACACAACGTTTATTTTATTCTTTCAGATGTTCATTCGTATAAAAAAACAAAAATACATGAGGTTTGAAAACAAGAATGCATAAGATTTGAAAACAAGACACAGCCAATTTTAGTGTATAAATATCGTTATAAATTGTTATATTAACGGTCCTAATTTTATAACTGTCCTAATACACTAACGAATTGAATCTCATATTATCTGAATTAATAAAACGAATTAATCTGGAATAAAAAAATATATAGTAATCCCTATTATATTGTTTAAAGAATATAAGCAAATACTAGTGGTTGTAACAAAAACAATAAAAACCCAAGCATAGAATATCAAAAGAAAAAGAGGGCCAAGCCCACCGGTCGTGAGAACTCCACCTTTGTCGAATGTCATTGGACCGTTTTGTAAAGTTCATATACAAATTGGTACATAAGTTGTTTTTTTTTAGATAATTGGAACACAAGTTGAAGATCTCTTCTTTTAAAAGTCATTTTTAATAAGTTTGCAAGTTTATTTTGGATGAAATATAGGTTTACAAGTTAAAAACTTGTTCTTGCTACTATTCAAACTAAAAACCCATCCAAAACCTATGTTAAAGATTAGTTTAAGTTGGTTTTAAGAAACAACAAACATCTTCTAATTTAAAAAAATATTGTTTTTACTTTTTAGTATCAATTTGTTTAGAAAATATTTTATTTTTCTAAAACAGAAAATTTTATGAATAAATGTCAATTTTTTTTTTCAAAGTAGTCGTTCAAAATTTCAATTGATGGTTTTATTAATCGTAAAATGTCGTTTTAGTCGGTTGAGAGATGATGACGTTGTTGGATATGGATTTGGGCCTCCCAAATTTACTAAGGAATAAAACCCAACTAGGAAGATGAAAAGAAGAATGGTTAGAATTTAACTATGGTTAGATATTAAAACCCTTGGGGTTCTAGCCTATAAATAGGAATTGAATAGTCATTTGATGGGACATCTTGGACTATTGGAGAAAAAGTTTATATAGTGGTTTATAGAACTCAGCCGAGCTCGATTCAAGTCTTCTTAGATCGACCTTGTATCGAGATCGACTGTTTTTCGTCCTTTTCTACTTTTACATTTTTCCGAGCTTAAACCTTTTGTATTTTGACTTCCATATTAATAAACGAGATTATTCGACCTTCTCTAAATTATTACATCGGTACCGATCCAGTTACAACATTTGGCGCGCCATGTAGAGGACAAAGAATATCTTAAACGCAAAAGTATGGAATCAAGCAGCCAAGGAACTGAGCTCGGTGACCCGGCAGCTGATGAGACTGTTTTTATGCAAGATAGTTGATGCAAACACAAAAGAAGTACCAAATCAAAACCGAAGTAAGCTACCAACCTATCTCATAATCCGATTGTAGCAAGGTAAGGGATCGAACACAAGGAAGCATGGTTACAGAGTACTAAGACGCAGGACATTCAGATTAAGCTAAAACAAACAAAGAGAGTGGTTTGATTCATGTAACATAACTCAACTAAATGAGAAAAGGAAAGAACTTTAAACGCAAAGTATGATTTCTAGATGCAGTGATGGTTAAAGTGTTGAGCTTTGGAAGTAGCAACTGGTCAGAACTAGCAAGGTCAAGCTAAGTGAGCTAAATGTCTCTCCTTTAAGAACCACATAGGACATGGACCACGGAGATAAACACACCCACTATCGTGGCGCAATACTCATTTGGAACTTCTTTGTTCTTACATCACTGTCGTGGCGAGACTCAGAGAAGCTCCAAGCTTTATAGGTCAAGATCCAATAGAGTTCACGCACCGCAACTGCATCACTGTCGTGGCAGAGGACAGGCCTAGCAAAAGGTCGGTCAAGCATTTCCACAAACACCTGTCGGGCATGGAAACGCTTGAGCTCAAGATCCGAGTTATCAAGTTCGGATCTAGCATTAAGCTCACCTAAGCTTGAGGATCTACTCTTTTGGACCTTCGGCAACCTTAGCAAGCCCTTATAACCTCCTAACCTACTACTCCCTAGCTCAACGAGCTGACTACTCACTCATGGCTATGGAAAAACCATGATTGAGCTCATGTAAAGGTATGAACTTGAAATCATAAAGCGAGTAAAGAAAATGCAGAAATTATAAACTTGGATGCGATTAAACTCAAAGTAAAGAAGTACTTAGCACACTAATGTATATAAGAATGTGCTAAGGAAGCTAAAATCTCAAGAAACAAAAAAAACTACAAGATTCAGGAGGCTCTGCTTACTCTTCAAAAGGCTAAAAACATGGTTTTTTATACTGCCCTGTGAATAGTAACCGGGTCAACCCTAGTTAACGCGGGTAAACAAAAATAAAAGAGAAAAGAAAAAGTAAACAAAAACATAGATTATCGGTCACACCCGACATGGCATGTGACCAATAGGCTGTGCAGTCCGTCCTCAGTCCAGGCGGTCAGTAGCCGGTTGGTCTGTTGGCAGGAGCGGTATATCGGTCTTGGATATCGGTCATGGCCGATACCACGGGGTATCGGTTATCTTCATATCGGTCTTCATCGATAAGCCGACCCTTGTACCACGGTCAAGAAATCTTCTTCTGTTTGTGTACAATGGTTAGTTGCACGGTCTATCATTCCCAACCGATAACTGAGTGTCCGATAACTGCTCCTCTGCTGTAATGTTTAAGCTTTTTCCCCATCTTTGCACCCAGAACTTCACCTCTGCATTCCTCCAAGCTCTCATTAGCTAGATATCACCATTTAGCACATATACCATCTGAAAAAGGGTAAAAGAGAAGGAAATATGTACAAATCATAAACTAAGGTCCCAAAATGCTAATCTAAGCTAATCTAGACTACATGCACTCTAAATGATGATAAAAGATGCATAAAGGATGTTAAAGGGATGCAAATATGCTCATAAAAATGGTAAATATATGAGTATACCAACTCCCCTAGACTTGCCTTTTGCTTGTCCGCAAGCAAACTATGAAAAGCAAACCTGGAGAAGGAGTTTGAAAATATGAACTCGGTGCTCAGTTTATGCATTAACAGCTTCACAAATTAATCCTAGAGAGAATTGGATCAATGCTCAACATGCTCTTACTATTAGAAAACTGCTCCATTCTCATCACAAAGCACACTCTACTCTTCGAGACTTAGAGAAACTCCTACTGTCAACTAGGACTCAACTCTTTGACATTTATTAAGAGTGTTTGGTGCGGTCCCTGAGATGGAAGGTGAATCAAACCTGTTTGGCTAGTTGTAAAAAAAAAGGGCAACCAGAGAACATAGAAATGGGGTTCAGTAGCTTTAAGGTGGTTAACTCTCAAGAATACAGTGCAATATTATACGAAAGCAAGCAAAGATAAGGGTCAATTTAAGCATACAAGGGCTGGAATCCATTAGACTACCAAATCCCCAAAGTTTACACTCAACTTTTCACTTCTCTTCCTCACTTCTCAGTAACCACTAGCTCTAGACCTATGGAGGTAACTCTTTTTAATATTTTTCTCAGCTCAACTTTTGCTTTTATAAACTAGTCTAACTCTCTGTTTAGCTTTTACTCGACTGCTTTTACTATTTCTCAGAGAGAGAGCTAGACTCTTTTGCTAATTTTACACTTTGAGCTATCATACTTTTATGCTTTTCATCTCCATAGGACTAGCTTAACATTCTATCCTTTTTTTTCTTCAGGACATACTTATCATCCCCACTGGATGAGTCTAATAAACTCATAACCATCCGTTTCCCAATTCCCAAATCCTAAAGCTAGTCTTAGATGCAAGAGACTAGCTTAAAATGGATTCCTCTTCTTGTTGGCCAAAACTCTTTCAGGCTTTTTGTCAAAGTGCACAAAGAAAAAGGCCTACCACTCAATAAATAAATGCAGGGGAAGAAGAAAAAGGCTTAGATTCCATTAGGCAGGGTACCATTCTCATCCAAGAAGATGAACTCGGATCAGAATGGCCACTCAGGTAAAAAAAGAGTGGTAAAAATGGATTAAACATTACCTGAGTGTGTATATCGTGTCCACATGTAAGATTCATGGTTCCATCTGAGGATAATTAATGTCAATATTAAGTTCCAATAAGTAGAGATTAGCTTAGATCAAGCAGGTTTTCAACAAGTAGGCACTTTCAAGGGTGCCATTTCAAACATGGTTGGGATTCAGTATTCATTTCATGTTCAAGCATTGGTGAAATTCTAACTAAAGTTGCATGCGTGAAACATATAATGCACAGGTTGTGAGCTTAGCCTTCATTTTTCAAAGATGCAAATGCATGAACTGGTATATACAAAGTTCTAAAATGTAATCCTAGGTGATGGAGGACAAAAGAAAAAGAAGAACAAAAATATTTTTTTAAAAAATTTTCATGATTTTTATGTACAATGATGCATGCTAAATGATGCAAGAAGAAGAAAACAAAAGAGATAAAACTATACATTAGCAACAGTGTGTGTACTCTCTCCCCCAGAACTTGCTTCTCACTGTCCTAATGAGACAATGATAGGCAAAGTGTAACACCCGCGTTTGCTAGTTTGACCATCGCGAACTGATTTACTCGAAGTGATTGAGCTAGTTCCGAGTAGTTTGGCCGAGAGAGTTGAAAATACTAAGTAAATTGAGCTGGAACCGAGCTGGAACCGAGCTGGGCGGTTTTCTCAGGATTTTGGTCGGATTCGGACAATGCAGTTACTGCAGTAAGCTGTCTGATCCAGACAGAACGGTTCCGCGATGGACTATCGGATCTTAGCAGAAAACGAGTGAAAAATACTCCAAGGCATTTGGCGGGAGTGGTTACTGAGCCAAAACACGGAGGATTCAAGGGATTTGAGCGGGAACGGTTTCCTGGGCAGTTTTCGACGGTGGTTACTCATTTTAATGAGTTATATCTTTTCCATAACCGCCAAAATTCAGGAAAAACGAGAGAGAAAGGCTTAGAAAAATCCAGAGAGAGATTTGAGAGAGAATCATCGAGAAACATCGAGAGATCATCGAGAATTCTTGAAAATCATCGAGTGAGGGTAAGGCGATCGAGTCTGTGGATAATTTGGACGAGTCTGGGTAATCCGTGATCGAGTATCAACGATCAATCCACGACAAGAGGTGTTAGAACTGATCGGATCAAATCATCGAATCCGAGTAACTAAGGTGAGTTGCGTGACCACGAGCCTAAGTCTAGGTTTCATTTTCGTGCATAGATTCATCGAGTCTAGGACTATTTGGGTGATTCCGACCGTTATGCTTATCAATATTCTGTTTCTTCTTGGCTCGGTCTTGATGATCGATTCTTTTCATCAAGAGTCTAGATCAGACAACACGCTTGGGTGCAGCGATGCACGCCAAGGCTTGTCTGGTTGCGGGACGACTGCTCGAGTGACTTGGAATGATCATGCTTGACGAGTGACTGAGCCGATAGGCTACTTGACTTATGATATTGATTGTTTGATTGTGATATCTATTATGTGGCTAAGTGGGACGGTACGACCGCCCTCACTAAGCAAATTCGTTTGTGTATGCCTCCTTTGTGATGCAGGTAAAGATGTGAACCGCGGTGACTAAAGCTGGAAAGGAAGGATGGTGGATTTGGGATTAGATCGGTTAAGATAGGTCTTATGCAATTTAATAGGTTATAGCGAACTTATCATTGTATTTGAACCTCACGATTTAATCTAAGTATGCTAATTTTATGCTTTAAGTTTTGTCTTTATCGAATGAACACGCGAAAAATGATAAGTAAAAGAAAATCTGAAAAATGGTTAAGTATGGCCGAGTGTTCCGGTCTGGAAACCTCACCGCGGGTAGGGAATCCGGATCGGGGCTCTTCACAAAGCCCCTAAGAGAAAGAACTGCGCACAAGACACTAAAAAGAAAATAGAAATGCAGAACAAAAGAAAATAAAATTAAACTATGTACAAAAAAAAAGAAAAGAGGTAGGTGGTACCTCAGTGATACTCAGGTGGATGATTATAACCGTGAGAAGGTGTGAAGAACTCATGTTCATCTATCTCTAGGAGCTCAAGATGATTGTATCTTCCTATCCTTACAGCAAGGGGGTTTGGCAGAGGCAGAGCCTTCATACCCCAGTGTGCGTTACGAGCTGGTGGATGATTTTGTCTGGCATACTGAATTTTCCTAGTAGGTGCTGACTGCGGAGGAGGTACTCTTCATCCAAGAACTCAGGTTCCTCATGGTAGTGCTCCCCCAGATGGCCAACAAGGTCCTGGAAGATGGGTGTGAGCATTGACCCTATGAAGACGTCTGGTGAGGCATATGGGTATCAGAATAGATGTCTGAACCTCAACAATTCTCTTAAGAACATGGATCCAGGGTTTGGAGGAGGGTATGCTTCTTGTATCCGATATTCTGGCGCTATCCTCAATATTGGATTGATCGCTTGGAATAGAAGGAGTACCTCTGCCCTTGTTGGAAAGGCTGCATTGTGACGACCAAAGTACGTGTGCCCCAGCAGGTTCAACACATATCGGATTGAAAGATTCTTTACCTTTGACAGTCTGGATTCTCCTCCAACAAACTCCTTTTCCAGGAAGATGTTTTTGTGGCTTGGTTGAAACGGGGTTCTAACTCAAAAGATCCCACAAGGAAGTTGTAGAACTCGCAGAAATGCCTCCTGGATATGCAGTGTCTCTTCTCCTCTAACAAAAACTCAATCTTTACCTCCCCCTCCTCGGTATCAACCAGGCTAATGGTGGATAGCAGGTCTTTGCACAACTCAAGGTACATGTCATACTTAATAAAGGCCAGGTTTCCTAGTTGTATATTCCTTAGGAGCTGATCCACATTAGCTGCTATTCCCATATCTGCAAGCAGTTCCATGGAGGCAAACTTGTTCGGGATGAATGCCCCTTCGTTAAAAGCGTCTATGGCGCGCATGTCTTCAGGTTTCCAAGAGGTTCCTCCTCTGCTCGGCCTTAGAGGCTGGACACTCTTGGTTTCTGGGTCGTAGGTGATACTAGATCGGCTTATGGAGCTCATTGTTTGTTTCTGCATAAAATTTGCAGAGCGTGAGTAAGTTGGGTTTTGGCTTGGGACTAAGCTAAACAAAACCCTAAATAAACAAGAAGTAATAAGCTAAAGATTTATCAGGAAAAAAACCATCTTTTTGTACCCGGATTTGTCAAAGTGAACAAGGTAAGAGACGTTACCTTGCTGAGGGAATCAGCTATACGAACAGAAGCTCGTGCCTCCACAAAACGACTAGGAAGTCAGAGTTGTCCCGACTCTCGAGAACGTGTGAAAACGAAGATACATCACGGTAGACCTGAGGAAAAAGCTAGAAAGAATAAGGTCCAAAGATCCCTAAGCGCTCCGATCATCACCATTAACCGAGCGAATAACCGCAGCACCAGCGCAGAATATCAAGGACCTCCCTATCCCCTTGTATGCAAGAAACACCAACCCAAAACGCTACATCACCATGTTCACAAGCCACATGAATTGCCTATTGCTCACACAACAAGAAAGAGAAGCAACGTATTGCTAGACACTTGTTCGCCATCTATCCAACTCGGAACAACTTTGGTTCTCCCAGCTGGCCCCAACTTTGATCGACAACTTCTCCCAACTAACATCGGTTCTCGTCAAGCACTTTACCAACATCCGACTACGACCTTTGGCACCTCGAGCCGCAAGAGAACGGGAGACACTGCGAAGCTATATGAACCGATTCAAAACAACACTCTTTCATGTCGACAGCCAAGACACCCTAGCGATCTACGCCCTCAAGAGTGGTCTGAATTTCCATTCCGACCTCTGTGCTGACCGTCATCTGAATCGGGCAACTACGTTGACTACGTTGACTGACGCGCTACGTCGAGCGTCCTAATACGTCAACCTCGAGATCAACCAAGCAGACCATCAAAAGAAGCACGGCGACGTTGCCTCCCTAGAGGAATAAGAGAGAATATATGGCCCCTCCGCCCCCAGACTCGCTAACGACATCACAGATCCACAGGATAAGGGAACGGGGAGCCAGCACGGGAAAACAAGAACCTCGCCTCCGGCGTCGGAGACACGAGACTCAAAGGATGCAATATAATCAAACAAAAGGCAAACAACAAGATCAGAGGCGCTCGCCAAAACCCGAAACAAACCATAGGAACAAACACAGCACGACATCCCACAGAAATTTTGACATAGGTAGTCTCGTCTTCCAAAGGAAGTATAAGGACGCAGACGAGATAAGCGCAGTTGGCCCGAGCTGGGAAGGACCATACCAAATCTCGGGATCTTCCGACTAGGTCTCTACGAGTTAACAACTCTAAATGGGACGGTAATCTGTTGGGCCTGGAACTCCACAATGTTGGATCAATACTACAAGGATGCGTCCCCACAATCAGTCAGCACTGCGTCTGCTAAAAACAAGCAAACGAGCTACGATAAGATCAGTCTCAGCTCGGACACTGAGAATCTCAATCACTGAGAATCTCAATCACTCAATAGAATTCCAACTTCGAATTAAGCTAAGCGAATAAGTATGTATGAATGCAAAATCAATGTAAAATAAACTCAGATTGATGTGTGATTTAAATTCAATTTAGACACATAGTTAGGCTTTTGGGAAATTCTCAGGTAAAGCTAAATTGCAGATTCAAAAACGATAGGATTTTATTAAAAACAGTTCGTGAGCTAGAACACGAATGTAAAGATAATCTATGCCTAAATTCTAGAAAACCAAATCTCTTTGCGAATTCTAACAACTTAAACAAGCATTAAAGTTCAGGTTCAATTACTCACAAAATCCCTAAACCAAATCTCTTTGCGAATAGAAATTTTGCTCATCTAAGATAGTTCAGTAAATCAATTATACTCTCGGATCAATTCATTAACCTAATATCTTAATTCTAGGTGATCAATCTAAAACAAGCTTTAAGAATAGATGAAGAACAAGATGATTATCTTATCAATTATGTGAATCTAACAATATGTCTTTAACCTTTGAAAAACCCTAAACCTAACAGCAAACTACTGAGACATGGATGCATAAAACATGATGAATGAATAATACTGCATTAATAAAAGATAAAGAAAGAGATACAGAAGGGTTCGAACAAATCTGAATCGTCTGAAAACTTGTCTCCCTACCTCTCTAAAACTCTTTGAATCTCTAAGTCTTGAATAAAATATTAGATAATGAAAACTAAAAGAAAACTGAGCATTTATAGGTTAAGATTTGTGCTGGGTTTGATTTGTAAACTTCTGGAACTTCTGGGGCGAAAAGAAAATTTTTAGAATTTGGAAAATCACGATTTAGATTGTCACCATAAGGTGCGTCGATCGTTGCACATAGGTTGGCATCGATCGACGCACCTATCTGACGGTAATTGAAAATCCGTCCTAGCGACTTGAGCTCCTCTTTCCACAATGCTATAAAATGCTCCTTAATCACCAATTATGCTCTACATGCACACAAACCTGTAAAACCTCTAAAATACTAAAAAACACCGAAAAGACTCGATAAAATGGGGTTAAATCATGGTAAAAAACCGGTAAAAACTATGATATATCACCGCGGTCGTTTGTTCCAAGATTCAAAAGAAATCCAAAGAAAAACGACCTAAAAAGTTGGGGCCGGACATGCAAGAAATCTAACAATTTTCAAATTATTTTAGCCGAAATCTTCTCGCACACTTAGTAGCAAACAAATTTCAAACATATAAGCCATGTCCCGACCTGCAAAGCAGAGTTTGGTTTTTTCCATCCAGCAATTAAGGCTGAACTCGACTCAAAAACTACCGCGAGTCAAGCAAAAGCAAAGATTAGATACACGAGACGAAAATCATAAACAACAAAAGTAAAGCCTACAAGGTTCGAAAAACCGAGCCCCTGACAGGTCGGTCAAAGCACAATAAATATAAACAAACAAAAGTTGAAAAAGAGAAAATCAAAGCAACAACTATCACCCTGTCAAACCACACTCGGCCTAGGGATCCTCCTCTCGGTCTTGGCGACTCGGCTCGGAATAATCGAAGAGTGGGGCTAGCGTCTCCTTCGTCGTGGGATCAGATCCATGTTCGTAGCAATTTTGACCTGAGCAGCAGAAGGGACCTTATCGCCATAAGTCTTCCGACTGTTCTCTCCCTCGGTTTTAGAATCAGTCCCCTCACCATCAGAACTTTCACCTTCAGAGGCATCACCTTCCTGCTCGGTCGCCAACTACTCCGCGCTAGGAAAAGAAAGGATAACAAGAGCCTCAGCCGCACCATGATACGTAGCTAGATCTCCCTCGAACTTCTTCTTCTTGGCCGTGTCAACCTCTAGGCCTCGCTCCTCTGCCTTCTTCAGATGCCTCAACGCTCCTTAGACCTGGCTAGCCATAGACGAGAGTCCATTTTTATCCACCAACGCCGTAGAAAGAAGTTCCATAACCTTCAGGCGATCCTCATACTCTGCCATGAGTTTCGCTTTAGAATCCGAGACATCCCGAGCTACCTTAGTGTCAGCCGCGCTCCTCATCTCAGCAAGCTGATTGTTGACACTGGCAGCGTTAGACCTTCTCCCCTCCTCGGTCCTTTCCAGGTTGGCTTTCGTCTACTCTACCTGGAGGTTAAGCTTGTCCACCTCAATCTGAAAATTGCGGATCGAAGCATCCGCCATCTTTAGAAAAGCAGCAACCGACTTGTCCCTCTATTCTAACTTGGCCTTCCCTTTCGCAAAGCGGTCCTTTTTCTCAGTCAGCCCCTTGTTCGCTTAGCAGCAGAGAGCTCCCGGTATCTATGATCGACAATTTGAAACCCATCAGACCTGAAGTTATAGCTAGCGAGCATCTGCGGAGTCAAAAAAATAGTCATATATTAAAAGCCGACATAGATCAGCAATCCACGTGTAATAAAGAAGAAAGAGGCTTACGCAGACACCGGTCATCGCAAAGTTGGTCTTCGCGTCTCGCTTGGACAGATCGGTCTGAGGAGGAACGTGAAACTGAGCTCCATCTCTAATGCAGCGAAGACATTCATCCGGAAGCTCACAGAGGTGCTTCCCGTTGCCTTTGAACTAAAAAAAGAAGTCATAAGGAAACAAAAAAAAGTCATAAGAGCCCACTCCCACAAACCTCTCAACCTCATGCATTAGGGACAAGGCCGCCAGGTCCTCAGGAAGGTCAAAATTGCCGAACAGGACCTTCTTTTGAGGTGAGCCACCAAGGCCAAAAGCCGTTTCAGCTGACCTCTTTATCCGACCCAACCTTTCCGATCATTTTATCTTCTCTTCTTCCCTTTTCTCTGCTTCTTCTCTTCCTTCTTTTTCTTCTCCTCCTCTTCCTTCTTTTTCTTCTCCTCTTCTTTCTTCCTTTTCTTCTCTTGTTCTCTCTCCCTCCGAGCTGCTTCAGCTCGGAAACTCTCTGACATTAGGCCATCACCACCAATGATCATCAGCCTTTTACCTATACCTTGAGTAACTGAGGCTTTCTCGGGATTAAGGCCTTCCTTGCTCTCCGTCAAAGGAGAGATGGCCGAAGCGTCAACCTTTATATCTGAATCAAACAGCTCAATATCAAGGTTTCCTAGCGTCATCTTTGTCATTTCTTCTTGAGCGTTAGTCTCTCCGATATTCTTCTTTTTCTTTCGCCTACCAGAGCTCACCGCATGGAGTGGTTCAACGTCTTTGAGTGGAAGGCTGAAATCGCCTGCGAAACGACGAAAACATCAGAAAGCCGAGCCAATAAAAGCGACCCAAGGAATAACCAGAATATCTGTTGAAAATTGGGGGTAGTGTAACACCCGTATCTCGGACTATGAATCCAGACCCAAGTGTTAGACAAAATTGGTATCTTAATTACTCTAAAATTTCCCGATTACATTGTGTGGTAAATTACAGCATATGGGTACTAGATTCACTACGCCTTGGGAAAGTCTTCCTCCATTGCCTGTTGCTCCCTCTTGCCTTGCCGTCCTATGGTCCACCTGACTGGATGTCCTATCCTGCGCACTGGTAAGGAGGTGAGTATTGAATACTCAGTAAGACGGTCTACTCCGTCTCACCACCTAACACTACCTAGCTATTCTAAACCTTATAACCCCACACAACACCCTTAGCACTACTTTCCGGGTACCGTGTCTCACGGCCAACCCATTGGCGGTGATACGAAAACTCCTCAACCTCATGTCGGGCACTCTAGCAGCCCCTTAACTCTACACCAGTAAGTTGGTAACCGGGCTAGTAAAAACTGGTATGCCTGGCACTCTGGCGGCAAATCCTCTAGTCGGCCCGTCGGCAGACTTTCCGAGTTAAGGCACTCACGACCCTCCTAGCGAGCAGCATAACGCTAGGTCTTCGTGCCATCTTTCAGGCCAAACACAAACAAGGCGGAACGCATTCCCATACATGCGCCCTATGCAATATTAAAATGGTGGCATTGTGAACCTACTATCCTACCGGTTTAACATGTTCTAACTACTAGACTCTCCTAAGGTTCACAATCAACCTATCTACTCATTTTAATCCTAGTCCATTATACCTCTACTTTCTCAAGCAATAGTCGAAGCATTTCAAACAATACATTTTGCCCCGTATGGTCGGCCCCAGGTAAGCATGGTTATCCCAATACGTTACCCATGACACATCTATGGCCATACGGAGACCGTCCCTGCAGAAATACACACATGAAACTAACCGTTAATTGTGGAAAACTCACGGTCCACCCTTGCCCATCATTGGCCTAAGCGTTCCCGTGGCCTTGCCTCTAACCCTGGAGTCGTATACGGCCGTACGAGTTTGCTAAGCCTCCTTAGAGCTTCTCTTGTTGGCACACATCGTCTAGACTATCTACCAGGTTGACTAAGGCATGCCCGTACAACCATCAAGTTGGCCAGTCACTACCTATCTGGCCTACGACATTCTCTAGTAGTTTGCCGAGTCCAACAAACAAGCGAACCATCGAGTATCCTCACTACCTTGCGGCGGTAACTCTACCATAACTCTATTTCTTGGTTCAATGATCGGTTAGTATCAGACCTTTCAGTCTACCACGCTAATCCTCACATTTGGCCCACCAGCTCCCTTCTCAAAGTATAGCCGGCCTATGCAACACTCTATCTAACTTCTTAAACTACATGCGGTGCGAGTCGGAGTTAGGCATGATCCTGCCATGACTAGCTTCCAGTCCACCAAAAAACGAGTCACTCTTGGGCCAGCTTATGCCGAGCCAAGTTTCCTCGAGATACAAGGCTGAGTCTCACGGCGAGACTACTTCACAAGTGCACCCTTACCAAGATCCATTGTGATAGCCGAGTAACTGGGCAAGCTGTGTTAGCCTTGCCTTGCTCCTCTATTATCTCACTTACGAGTCCATAGCCAGATCGCCATGATCTGACCGGATGCTCTGCCACTGTCGGTAAGCCAAGCATGCTTTTGCTTACCGGACGTGATTTCGAACCGAGGCCGTATCGATCACTATCAAGGCCTTACCGATCCACGGCACAGTGGTTGACACTGCCCGTCCAGCTTTCTCTCCGATCACCGATGCCTTCACCGATGATTACCGGTTTGTTCATCGCGGATGAACAAGGTATCGTACTGATACACCGAGACCTACACGAGGATCACCGATGCCAGTCAGCGATCATATCGTGGACTGCCCTTGCGGATTGCTAAGTTATCCCCGATGGCCAGTGGTAGATCGATCGTAGGTCTCCCCGAGGGCCTATCGACGCGTCCCCATGGTCCGATCGTAGATACTACCTGATAACCACTATTGGCACTGTCGGATCGTCGCGTGTCCGTACCGGTTTCTTACCGTTACGTCCATCGCGGAATGATCCGAGGCTCACTCGTCCTGATCATCGAGTAGCCTTACGTCTTACGGTGCCTGGTCAAGGCGTCACCGGGCCCTGTTGAGGCGCCACCAATGCCTCGCATTGATGCCCTCTCGAGGCGTCAACGAGATCCTATCGAGGCATCCTCAACTTAGCTCTAGGACACTCGGTACCCAGTCGTGTTGTCACCGGTATCTGACCGATGCCAATCCTTGGCGCTACTGAGGCCTACAGTTGTTACCCAGTTGTGTTGTCATCGAGGCACCATGAAGCCATACCGATGCCAACCCTTGCGCTACCAACACTACTGGTCGTGTACGGATCACTATCCGCACAGGACACTACTACGATACTAAACTACTCTACACTACTCTACCCTAACCCGTACTACTAAGACTACTGCGTGAAAGCTATAAAGGAGAAGAATAGAAAGGGAGTATTAGGTACGGATCGCGCCTTACCTTATACCGCTGCTTCTTAGGTGGGGTGCCGAGTTCCTTCTCGAGCTCCTCCTTTTCTCTTCCTCCTAAGCGTGTGTCTTTGGCTCTAGAGAGAAGATAAATATTTTGGTGTGTAAATAATAAGCGCCCTAGCTCCCTATTTATATTAAACCAAAAACCCTAAGGAGAATATCAACTTTCCTTATTTTTCTAAACCTCCTTACTTCATGGGCTGAAAGCCCAATTTCCTTTCCCTATTCTCCACGTTTCACCTTTTTCTCTTTTTTGCCCCTACTCTTGCGTTACTGCATAACAAGTCCTCCGCAGGTTTCCTATTTTTACTAAGGTCCTACTCTATAACTGCTCTATCATATACCCGATTTATCCTATACCCTACCTATCCTAATGCCTTTAGATGTCCTAGTGACCACCATTTTCCTGCTGAACCTCTGCTAGTCTCCTCTTAAGTACCTAGGTTTCTTCTGCTTGGTTTTAGGATGACACAAATTCTCCCCCCCTTGGAATAGAGCCGTCCTCGGATCCTAAGGCAGGGGTATAAGTTTCTAGGGAGGTTGGCTGGGAGGGGTAGTTGGGGCGAAACAATGCTGGTATCCCGCCGGGAAAGGTTTAGGGCAAGAAGGCATGATGAACCGAACACCGTTTTATTAAGAAGACCACCCCATCAAAAGTTTACAAAACCAAAAAGAAATCGGAATTCTGCAGAAAGGAAAAAAAACAAGAAGGCGAAAGGAAGGCAACTGAAGGGCCGAAAGGAAAAGGTGGTGAGGGTGTAAGTAAATGCTTACAGTGGCCGATTTAGCTCCTCATGGTTCCTTTTCCCCGTGTTCTCCTAACACGTGCAGATGAGGATACACATCCTGCCGTCTTGGTGGTGGTGGTGGTGGTGGGAGTGCCTGTTGCCCCGCCAGGTTCGCTGGCTCTATTCCTGGGCATGCCTTCGAGATGTGGCCTAGTTGTCCATAGCGGAAACAACCCACACCCGTCCCTGGTGGTTGTGGGCATGCCGCGACCGTGTGGCCGATCTCTCCACACCGTGCACATTTAGGCCTACAAGGCGTGATGTGGTTCCTTCCACACTTAGTGCAACTTACGTTCCGACCTCCAGTCTTATCGTCTATCTTCCTCTTGCCACTGTCGCCCTCTCTTGTCCTGGTAACTGAGCGATGCTGCTTACTCTCTTCTTCTATTCCTATTTCTACCATGGCGGCCTTTTCCACTAACTCAGTCATAGTGTGAAAGGTGAGGATCTCCAGCCGAGTCCGTATCTCTACTCACAAACCTCGTAGAAACTTCTTGATGACCTGACCAGCGGTCATATTATTTCCTGCGAATCTGCGGAGACGATTAAATTCCGTCTCATACTCTCTCACCGTGCGGGTTTTCTGACGTAGATCCAAGAACTCTCCTTCCAGCCGATCAATGGACTCATGAGGAAAATACTTCTTGACAAATTCCTCCTTGAAGACGTTCCAGGTGCAATGTGGGTTGGCCCAACCTTAAATTACTCCTTCCCACCATAGTTGGGCATCTTCCTTCAGGTAGTTGACCGCCAGATCCTTTTTGTATCCTGCCGGGCATCAGGCGGACTCGAAATTCCTCTCGAGAAACTTGAGCCAAGAATCTGCCTCGGCCAGCTTAGCTCCCTTTCCTAGGAATGTCCCCGTGTCCATGTCCCTCATAACTCGGAGGATCTCCCAGTAAGTGGGTACTCTTTCCACGGGGTGTACGTCTACCATTACTGGTACCTCTACATCTATCACTGGTGGGTTTGGGGGTGGTGGATCGGCTGGGTTCCCCGGTCCTCTATGTTGTATGACATTTCCGAAGAGGGTTCGTAGCTCCTGGAGCTCGTGTAGCAAGGCCTCGTTGATCGTAGTTTGGTTGATGGTTGGTGCATCGGGCTCCTCCGGTGCAGCGGGATTGGGTGGTGGCGGATTTGGATTGCCGGGTTACATCAGGGGTACGGGGTTTACTGGCGGAACAGGGTTAACGGGTGGTACAGGTTGAGCCGGTGGTACCGGCTGGGCAGGGGGTGCTGGTTGGGCCTGCGGGGCGGGTTGAACGGGGGGTGTTGGTTGGGCAGGTGGTACTGGGTTTGGGGGTGTGTCTTCTTCGTTGGCTGGTGGGTTTCCTACTCTTATGGTTACTGCGGCGTTTCTTCTTCTGGTGGTCATCTGAAAAGGACATCTCTAAGGTTATTATTCCTAACTTACCAATGTTGGTCGTAGGCGGTGGCAGGGAAGGCAGAGGAACAGAAGCCCTTTCCCAAGTAGTTCCAAGAGATCTTTCAAGTTGTCCCCCAGGTCAAAACTGGAGTGACAACCGAGCTCTGATACCAAATCTGTAACACCCGCATCTCGGACTATGAATCCAGACCCAAGTGTTAGACAAAACTGGTATCATCATTACTCTAAAATTTCTCGATTACATTGTGTGGTAAATTACAACATATGGGTACTAGATTCACTACGCCTTGGGAAAGTCTTCCTCCATTGCCTGCTGCTCCCTCCTGCCTTACCGTCCTATGGTCCACCTGACCGGATGTCCTGCACACTGGTAAGGAGGTGAGTATTGAATACTCAGTAAGACGGTCTACTCCGTCTCACCACCTAACACTACCTAGCTATTCTAAACCTTATAACCCCACACAGCACCCTTAGCACTACTTGCCGGGTACTGTGTCTCACGGCCAACCCATTGGCGGTGATACGAAAACTCCTCAACCTCATGTCGGGCACGCTGGCAGCCCATCCTCATGCCGGGCACTCTGGCAGCCCCTTAACTCTTCACCAGCAAGCTGGTAACCGGGCCAGTAAAAACTGGTATGCCTGGCACTCTGGCGGCCAATCCTCTAGTCGGCCCGTCGGCGGACTTTCCGAGTTAAGGCACTCATGACCCTTCTAGCGAGCAATAGAATACTAGGTCTTCGTGCCATCTTTCATGCCAAACACAAACAAGGCGGAACGCATACCCATACATGCGCCATATGCAATATTTAAATGGTGGCATTGTGAACCTACTATCCTACCGGTTTAACATGTTCTAACTACTAGACTCTCTTAAGGTTCACAATCAAGCTATCTACTCATTTTAATCCTAGTCCATTATACCTCTACGTTCTCAAGCAATAGCCGGAGCATTTCAAACAATACCTTTTGCCCCGTATGGTCGGCCCCAGGTAAGCATGGCTATCCCAGTACGTTACCCATGACACATCTATGGCCATACGGAGACCGTCCCTGCAAGACTTACGGTCAAGCCTTGCCCATCACTGGCCTAAGCGTTCCCGTGGCCTTGCCTCTAACCCTGGAGTCGTATGCGGCCGACGAGTTTGCTAAGCCTCCTTAGCGCTTATCTTGTCGGCATGCATCGTCTAGACTATCTACCAGGTTGACTAAGGCGTGCCCGTACAACCATCAAGTTGGCCGGTCACTACCTGTCTGGCCTACGAAATTCTCTAGTAGTCTGCCGAGTCCAACAAACAAGCGAACTATTGAGTATCCTCACTACCTTGCGGCGGTAACTCTACCATAACTCTATTTCTTGGTTCAATGATCGGTTAGTATCAGACCTTTTAGTCTGCCGCGCTAATCCTCACATTTGGCCCACCAGCTCCCTTCTCAAAGTATAGCTGGCCTATGCAGCACTCTATCTAACTTCCTAAACTACATGCGGTGTGAGTCGGAGCTAGGCATGATCCTGCCATGACTAGCTTCCAGTCCGCGAAACAACGAGTCACTCTTGGGCCAGCTTATGCCGAGCCAAGTTTCCTTGAGATACAAGGTTGAGTCTCACGGCGGGACTACTTCACCCGTGCACCCTTACTAAGATCCATTGTGATAGCCGAGTAACTGGGCAAGCTGTGTTAGCCTTGCCTTGCTCCTTTACTATCTCACCTACGAGTCCATAGCAAGATCGCCATGATCTGACCGGATGCTCTGCCACTGTCGGTAAGCAAAAGCATGCTTTTGCTTACCGGACGTGATTTCGAACCGAGGCCGAATCGATCACTATCGAGGCTTTACCGATCCGCGGCATAGTGGTTGACACTGCCCATCCAGCTTTCTCTCCGATCACCGATGCCTTCACCGATGATTACCGGTTTGTTCATCGCGGACGAACAAGGTATCGTACTGATACACCGAGACCTACACGAGGCTCACCGATGCCAGTCAGCGATCATATCACGGACTGCTCAGTTATCCCCGATGGCCAGTAGTAGATCGATCGTAGGCCTCCCCGAGGGCCTATCGAAGCGTCCCCATGGTCTAATCGTAGATACTACCTGATAGCCACTATTGGCACTGTCGGATCATCGCGTGTCCGTACAGGTTTCTTACCGTTACGTCCATCGCGGAATGATCTGAGGCTCACTCGTCCTGATCATCGATCAGCCTTACGTCTCGCGGTGCCTGGTCAAGCCGTCACCGGGCCCTGTTGAGGCGCCACCAATGCCTCGCATTGATGCCCTCACTAGGACACTCGGTACCCAGTCGTGTTGTCACCGGTATCTGACCGATGCCAACCCTTGGCGCTACCGAGGCCTACCGTTGGTACCCAGTCGTGTTGTCCTCGAGGCACCTCGAGGCCATACAGATGCCAACCCTTGGCGCTACCAACACTACTGGTCGTGTACGGATCACTATCCGCACATGACACTACTACTTTCTCTCGTTCAGCTGCAAAGAACAAAATAAGAGGATTAAGATCAGCCTCGAGAGCCCGAGTAGGAATAATCAATTGTACCGCAGTGATTGTTCCACCCAGTTCGCAGCTGGTTCGTAAACTTTTCAATCGTTATGGGATCAATACTAACATAAAAGTACATTTTCCACCAATCCTTGTCAGTCTTGCTACACTGACCCGTCGTGAGCTGACAACCCAGCCTTGCGGAAATGTAAAATCAGCCACTGTCTTGAACAGACGGCACAAACTTTGTAACCGCCTCAAGATCGGCTAATTTGATGTTATGACCAAGCTCGGCAGCCAGCGTTACCAAGGCCATAACGCAGCGGATCGGTGCGTGTATTAGTTGGGATAAAGCAATTCCCCTCTGAGTGCAATACTATAGGAGGACTCGCGAAATAGGAAAGCAAAGTCCGCTGTCTTCAATGCACTCATATATGCACAAGAAACCCTCGGGAGCCGTCCATGGCCTCTCGCCTTTTTGGCGCATACTGAATCGATATGTCTTCCCATACTCCTACTGGAGTCAGTTTTCCGACCGACTCGACATCAGAGGTTGAATCAAAATCATCATTCGGCCCTAGGATGATTCCCTCTCCAAGACCTGGGTGCAGTGAGGCGAGCCCAGACCTTGCGGAAGCAGCAGAATTCTCTGTATCCCACCAGGGACCCCTAATCAAAACCCTCTTCGACTTCTTTCTCAGAGGGCGACCTAATCAGTAATCCTTTTGAACAATTTTCTTCTGATTTTTATATGAAATCATAGCAATTTGTTTGTTTAAATACTAAGCCCTGATGAAAACATGCATGATTGGTATGAAAAAACATTGTGCTCTACCGATTTTGGAATTCGAGCAACCTTAACAATGAAAATATAGGTGATGTGCCGGCCGTTGTGATTTGGACATATTTAAATCTGTTAATATAGGTTCTGAAACGACCCGACCCATTTTTTTTTAAAACAAATACATCGGACTCGAATTAGCATTCCCATTAATGTTAATCCTCAATATCCAATCAACTCACAAACAACCAGCGGATAACCAACAAACTCAAACCAATCAATTCTATTAACCAAAAGAACAATCCAAACAATAACCAATTCAATGCGTTCCAGAACTAAACCACATACTAGGCAGTTCTACGCAAAACAGAAACAACGAAACCTAAACCAATCAACCAGGACCCTAAACCTAAACCTTTGCCTTTACCTGCATCACATGAAAAAAAAAGATGCGTGAGTATTATCATAAATACCCAGTGAGACGGTCATCCCATCTACGACTGCGCACGCAGGCACGATGGATCGCTCAGGCAAACATACAAAACACACAACAAACAAACAAACGGCTCAACACAGCCCAAACAGACATGTGTCGATCGACACTACCACTAGGTGTCGATCGACACCCTCTGAACAGGTGTGTCGTTCGACACACCTCATGTGTGTCGTTCGACACACCTCGTACTGGTCTGTCGTTCAACACGCCCTATGTGTGTCGTTCGTCACACTCCTGGCAGAATCGTGAGAACCGATCATAATCCTCTCGGATCGATCCCTCATCTGCCTAAGTACGAAATACCTCAACAAACATCAACAATAATACAACAACAAGCAATCACAACCACAATCAACCACCAAGAGATCAAACCACACGTTCAAACCTATCACCAAGCAACCCAACGATCCATCGACCCAGAAGCCATGGTCACGCACTCACCTTGGATTTTCGGATAAAAACTGATGGAATTGAGGCTAGAATCGATATCCACTACAACCACCACGAAATTCTACTCCAAAACACCTAAGAACGAAACCTTTCTCACAAAAACTCACCGGAAACAAGAGAAACTCTCCGAGACTCTTTTTCCATTTATTCTGCCTTTTTCCTCTTGATCAGAATCTGGCCAAAAAGGCTTAAAGTTGAAGCCCTATCTTCCTCAAACCGAACCAATTCGAACCGACCGATTTAAAACAAACCAGAAACCGACCACTTAAAATCCTGTTGATCGACACATATTACCAGTGTCGATCGACAGCCACCCAAAACTAACCGGCCTTAAGCCAAAAAGGCGTGTGTCGATCGACACACCTCGCTAGTGTCGATTGACACACCCTTTCGTTTTCTAAAAAATGATTCACGGGTGTTGTGACGCCCGTGAATCATTTTTGAGGAAAATGGAGGGGCTGTCGATCGACACACGTGGTGTATGTCGATCGACAAGTGCCTTAAAGGGCTATCGTTCGACATACGTAGTGTGTGTCGATCGACAGGGCCGTTAAGTGGTCGGTGTTCTGGTTCGATTTTAGTCATTCAGATTGGACCGGGCCAGTTTGGGAAACCTAGGGTTTTGTTTATAATGTTTTTGGCCGCATTCTGAGCGAAACCTAGTCTCAACATCAGCGAAAAAGAGTTTGTGAGGAGTTCTCTTGTTTATGATAGGTTTGTGAGTTAGGGTTTCGTTCTTGATCGTTTTGGAGTGGATTTTCGTGGTGATTGTAGCTGAGTTCGTTTCTAGTCTCAATTCCCATCAAATTCTACCAAAAATCCAAGGTGAGTGCGTGACCATGGCTTCTGAACCGGTAGATTCGTTAGGGTTGATTAGTGATAGGTTTGGAACGTGTGTATTGAGTTGTGTTGATTAATTGCGGCTGTGGATTGTTGCTTATTGTGCGTGATTGGTTTTTCGTGCAAGTTTTCGTGTTGACGTAGAGGAGGAATCCATCCGAGAGGATTATGATCGATTTTCCCAAGATTATGACACGAGGTGTGTCGATCGACAGACCAGCACGGAAGCTGTCGAACGACACACCTAAGGTGTGTCGAACGACAGCCAGTTGACAAGCGGTCGATCGACACCTAGTGGTAGTATCGATCGACAGGCATGTACAGAAGGTGCCGATCAACACCTAGTGGTAGTGTCGATCGACAGCCTGCCTGTTTTGGCTTTGGTTGAGCCTATGTGTTTGTGTTCTGTTTTTGTTGTATGTTTGCCTGAGCACTCCATCGTGCCTGAGTGCGCAGTCGTAGATGGGATGACCGTCTCACTGAGTATTTATGATAATACTCACGCATCTTTTTTTCTCATTTGATGCAAGTAAAGGCAAATTGTGATCGTGGAATCACGGCTACGAAGAGGGAGATGATCTAGGGTCTCGAGTTGGTGTTGCTTGTTGGTTTCCATTATTGTTTTTGAACCGCTGCTAGGTTGCTGGATTGTGGAAGTTAATTGGATTTGTTGTTGAACCGGTTCCGTTGTTGTATGTTCTGTGTGCTTTGCTTGGTTGTTGAGGATAACATTTATGGGAATGCTAGTTCGAGACCAAGGGTTCATTGTTTAAAAAAACCGGGTTGGGTCGTTTCAGTTTGGTATCAGAGCGATACGGTTTTAGGACGGGCTAGAACTGTTATGATTGAAATTGGTACATTTGCAATTCTGTGAGTTTGGGGGTTCTAGATCATCTTCCTTCGAGTCTTCAAAGAGATTCCACGGTAAGTGTGTTTTTGTGTAGTGTGTTTGGTCTTTCTAGTGATTAGCTTGTCTGCTTGTGAGTGAAGTGAGATGGCTAGGACTGCTAGAGGGCGTGGTCGTGGAGGCCGAGGAGGCCGAGGTAGAGGTCGTGGACTTGTGGATGAGCCAGTCTTGAGTGAGGCTCAGAGTTCCATGCGAGGGGCTGCGACAGTTCAGCAGACATTGCATGATGGTCAGTCCGCCAGTGTGACTGCCAGTGTGGGGGACGGTTTGGGTCCTGTTGGGGCTGGTTTGGGTCCGTTGAAGCTGGTGGTGCTGGTGGGGTTGGCGCAGCTGAGGTGCGGGTGTAGCCGCAAGAGTAGCCCAGGCTGGTGATGATCGTCTGGCTAACCTGTTGAGGCAGTTGTTGGAGCGGTTACCGGGTGCGGTGCCAGTGCAGGCTCCAGTTTTGCCACGCGTGGCAGAGGTGCAGCCGAGGGCTGCGGTTGTTGAGGAGGTTCCGTCATTTATCCGGATGATGGAGCAGATGCAGAGGATCGGTACGGGTTTGTTTACAGGAGGTGCTAAGCCTGAGGAGGCTGATGAGTGGCGAATGAGGTTAGAGCGGAATTTTTGCTCGATCAGGTGTCCAGACGGATACATGGTTGACCTGGCAGTCCATTATCTGGACGGTGATGCACATCTCTGGTGGAGGGGTGTTGCAGCGAGACGTGCTCGGACTGTGATATCTTGGGCAGACTTTGTGGCGGAGTTTAACGCCAAGTTCTTCCCTCAGGAGGCATTGGATAGGCTCAAGGCGAGGTTCTTGGAGTTGACTCAGGGCTCGATGTCGGTTCGAGAGTATGACGCGGAGTTTAACCGACTCTTGGGTTATGCTGGTAGGAGTCTGGAGGAGGAGCAGGCTCAGATTCAGAGGTTCGTGAGGGGACTTCGACCAGATTTGAGGACTCGGTGCAGAGGCATCAGGTTTGAGTTTAGAGTGGAGCTGGTAGAGATGGTTGAACAGATCGAGGAGGATCTGAGGGAGCAGGCTGCGGTAGTTGTTCCAGCTGTTCAGCCTCGGAAGCCTCAGCAGCAAATGCAGCAGGTAGGTCCTAGCAAAGGCGGCAAGGGCGGCAAGCCTGCGCAGGGACAGAAGAGTAAGTGGGATGATACTTCGAGATCGGGTCAGAGTGGCCGAGGGTGCTTTGGTTGTGGGAGCTTGGACCACAAGAAGGCGAGCTGCCCTAAGCAGAGTGAGGCACGAGCGGCTCGGACTTGTTACCAGTGTGGGGAGCCGGGGCACTTTAGGTTGAACTGTCCCAAGTTGCAGCAGATGGCAGTGGCAGTTTTGCAGCCAGTGGTGCAGTACGGGACAGTGCAACCTGTGGAGCAGATTGCGGCGATGCAGCGTCCGCCGGCTATTGCAGCGCCGGGTGAGCCGAGCTCGAGGCCGATCACATGTAAACTCTCTAATTCAGACTTTGAAATTTAGTAGTGTAGAATTTTTGGTGTTTGTTTTGGATTGTTTACCTTGTGATAGAAAATTAGGTTGCTTAGCACATGAGATTTGTGTTGGGACCTTGTTTGTGGGCGGGTGTGAATCCTACGTGTTGTTTGAGTCTGGAGCATCGAATTGCTTCATTACTCCAGATCATGCTGAAAGAAGTGGTATTCGGAGTGACGATGGTGAGCGGACTGGACTCGTTATGGTTGCTGGAGGAGAATTTCTGGCTACTTATGGACAGGCGAAGGATGTGGATATCCTGGTAGCGGGTGAGTTGATGCCAGCAGACTTGATGATTAGTCCGGTGGAGTTGTACGATGTTATCATGGGTATGGATTGGTTGAATCGGTACCGAGTTCATCTGGATTGTCACTGGGGTCGAGTGGTATTCGAACGTGAAGGTGGTAAGTTGGTTTATCATGGTGTGAGACCGACTTCAGGTAGTCTCGTGATCTCACTTGTCTAGGCTGAGGCAATGATTGAGAGGGGTTCCGAGGCTTACTTGGCCACGATTGTAATACAGGAGGCTGTTGGTGGGGTTGCTGTGAGAGATATTTGGGTTGTTTGGGATTTCGAGGATATCTTTCAGTCGTTGCAGGGATTACCGCCGTCTCGGTCTGATCCTTTCACGATTGAGTTAGAGCCCCGAACGACGCCGTTGTCTAAAGCGCCTTATCGAATGGCTCCAGCAGAGTTGGCGGAACTGAAGAAGCAGTTGGAGGATTTGTTAGAGAAGGGTTTTATTCGACCGAGTACTTCACTGTGGGGAGCACTGGTGTTGTTTGTGAAGAAGAAAGATGGTAGTTTCCGGTTGTGCATCGATTATCGAGGGCTTAACCGAGTCACTGTGAAGAACAAGTATCCTCTTCCGAGAATTGATGAGTTGTTGGATCAGTTGAGAGGGGCTACTTGGTTCTCCAAGATGGACTTGGCATCCGGTTATCACCAGATTCCTATTGATGAGGCAGATGTCCGGAAGACGGCTTTCAGGACTCGGTATGGGCATTTTGAGTTTGTAGTTATGCCATTCGGGTTGACGAATGCACCGGCGGCAGTTATGAGGTTGATGAACGGAGTTTTTCAGGAGTATCTAGATGAGTTCGTGATTATCTTCATCGATGATATTCTGGTGTATTCGAAGAGTCTTGAGGAGCATAAGGTTCATCTGAGGAGAGTTCTGGAGAAGTTGCGGGAACAGAAGCTGTTTGCGAAGTTGAGCAAGTGTAGTTTCTGGCAGAGAGAGATGGGATTTCTGGGTCACATCGTTTCTGCAGAGGGAGTTTCTGTGGATCCGGCGAAGATTCAGTCTATCCGAGATTGGCCTAGACCGAGGAATGCTACTGAGATCAGGAGTTTTCTTGAGTTTGCGTTGTGAGCTGACAGGGAAGGATGTTCCTTTCGTGTGGTCTGCTGATTGTGAGCTGAGTTTCGCGAAGCTGAAGACGATGTTGACAAGTACACCAGTATTGGCGTTGCCTGAGCCGGGTGAGCCTTATGTGGTGTATACAGATGCTTCGAGAGTTGGATTGCGTTGTGTGTTGATGCAGCAGGGTAAGGTGATTGCGTATGCTTCGAGGCAGTTGAGGAAGCACGAAGGCAATTATCCTGTTCATGACTTGGAGTTGGCTGCAGTGATCTTCGCGTTGAAAATCTGGAGGTCTTATCTGTATGGTGGCAGAGTTCAGGTGTTCACTGATCATCATAATTTGAAGTACATTTTTACTCAGCAGAATTTGAATGTACGACAGAAGCGATGGTCGGAGTTGTTGGCTGATTACGACTTGGACATTGTTTACCATCCTGGTAAGGCTAACACTGTGGCAGATGCTCTTAGTCGGAGACGGTATGATTCATCCCAGGAGCGGGATGTAAAGACTCTTGTGAGCGTGTTGAGTCCTTTGAGGTTGTGCGTTACTTCAGAGGAGCCGTTGGGGTTAACGGCAGCTGATCAGGCGGATTTTTTAGCAGGATCCGAGTAGCTCAGGAGAAGGATCAGGTGTTGATAGATCTCTCTAAGGCTATTGGTTCTGAGTATCAGGTTTCTGCTAACGGGACTATCTTGGTGCATGGACGAGTCTGTGTGCCTAAGGATGAGGACTTGAGGCAGGAGATTCTGAGAGAGGCTCATGCGAGTAAGTTTGCGATTCATCCAAGAGCGACTAAGATGTATCGGGATCTGAAGCGGTATTATCATTGGGTCGGGATGAAGAGAGATATGGTAGATTGGGTTGCAGCTTGCAATGTGTGTCAGCTGGTGAAGGCTGAGCATCAGGTTCCTAGTGGCTTATTACAGAGTTTACCCATTCCAGAGTGGAAGTGGGACATAATTACCATGGATTTCGTAGTAGGGTTGTCGGTTTCTCAGACCTATGACGCGATTTGGGTGATTGTGGATCGACTGACTAAGTCAGCACATTTTCTGGCCATTAAGAAGACAGATGGAGCAGAGGTCTTGGCTAAGAAGTATGTGAAGGAAATTGTGAGGTTGCATGGTGTGCTAGCGAGCATTATGTCGGATAGAGATCCGAGGTTCGCTTCGGTGTTCTGGAGAGCTTTTCAGGCTGAGATGGGCACTAAGGTGCACATGAGTACAGCGAATCATCCTCAGACGGATGGGCAGTCCGAAAGGACGATTCAGACACTCGAGGATCTTTTGAGGATGTGTGTGCTGGATTGGGGTGGTCATTGGGCGGATCACTTGAGTTTGGTGGAGTTCGCTTGTAACAACAGTTTTCAGGCGAGTATTGGTATGACTCCTTTTGAGGCGTTGTATGGGAGGACATGTCATACACCGTTATGCTTTACCCAAGTGGGGGAGCGAAGCATTTATGGGGCTGATTTTGTTCAGGAGACGACGGAGAAGATCCGTGTTATGAACTTGAACATGCAAGAGGCTCAGTATCGGCAGAAGAGCTATGCCGATAGGAGAAGGAAAGAGTTGGAGTTTGCAGTCGGAGATCGAGTGTATCTCAAGATGGGTCCGTTCCGGGATGTGAAACGTGTGAGACCAGTTGCTTATCGGTTGGAGCTGCCTTCGATTATGGAGAAATTCCATGATGTGTTTCATGTTTCGAAGCTCAGGAGATGTTTGCATGCATCTGAGGAGGTCGTCGTGACGATTCCTGCAGATCTTCAGCCTAATTTGACTGTTGGGATGAGGCCGGTTAGGATTCTTGAGAGAAATATCAAGGTTCTGCGCCGGAAGAGAGTGTTGTTGTTGAGAGTCTTGTGGGACTGTGACGGTGTCCAGGAGGAGACTTGGAAACCAGAGGCAAAGATGAAACGAAGTTCAGAAAGTGGTTCGAGAAGCAAGCCGAAGAGCCTCCACATCTCGCTCCTGAGATGATTCATACCGCCTCCGACTAAGAGCATCTGCCACAGTGTTAGCCTTACCAGGATGGTAAACAATGTTCAAGTCATAATCTGCCAACAACTCCGACCATCACCTCTGTAGTACATTTAAATTCTGGTGAGTAAAAATGTACTTCAGATTATGATGATCCGTGAACACCTGAACTCTGTCACCATACATATAAGACCTCCAAATCTTCAAGGCAAAGATCACTGCAGCTAACTCCAAGTCATGGACGGAATAATTGCCCTCGTGCTTCCTCAATTGCCTCAAAGCATAAGCAATCACCTTTCCCTGCTGCATCAACACACAACCTAAACCAACTCCCAAAGCATCTATATACACCACATAAGGCTCACCCGGCTCAGGCAACGCCAACACTAGAGTACTAGTCAACATCGTTTTCAGCTTCGCGAAACTCAGCTCACAATCTGTAGACCACACAAAAGGAACATCCTTCCCCGTCAGCTTCATCATAGACTGAGCCATACTCGCAGAACATTTGACAAATCTCCGATAATAACCTGCCAACCCAAGAAAACTTCTGATCTCAGTAGCATTCCTCGGTCTACGCCAATCTCGGATAGACTGAATATTCACTGGATCCACAGAAACTCCATCTGCAGAAACGATGTGACCCAGAAATCTCATTTCACGCTGCCAGAAACTACACTTGCTCAACTTAGCAAAAAGCTTCTATTCCCACAACTTCTCAAAAACCCTCCTCAAATGCACTATGGATACCGCAAATCGCACAATTAGATTTGTAAGGATTTTGAGACGAAGCAGAGATTTCTATGTTAAGCTACGAAAGAGAAACCGATGAGCCAAGAGAAAAGAGGTTTTGTTATTGATGTGTATTGCTTTTGTGAATAAAGTTGCGAATGCCTTTTTCAAGGGCTTGTACATTGATATATATAACCTCCTAAGTCGGCTAAGCCTTTTCCTATAAGATAATGTCAACTTTCCTAAACCTTTGCGGATGGTCTTTTCCCTACGTCGGTTTCGCCTATGTGCGCTTCGCAGCTAGACTGGGCCTTTAGTGCAAGGAACCTTCGGGAGTCTTTAGCAGACACTTCAGCGTCGAGATACATCGCCGTCTAGACACATAGGTGTCAAGACACATAGACGTCCAGACACATAGGCGTCCAGACACATAGGCGTTCAGACACATAGGTGTCATGCGCCTATGTCGACTGCACCTATGTCGGTTGCGCCTATGTCGCCAGCGCCTATGTCGACTTTGTAACTAAACCAGGCCTTGATGTAGGGAACCTTTTGGAGCCTTCGTCGTCACTCTGGCAGACACCGAAGTACCTGGACATCGGTAGCACTTTGTCAGACACCGAAGAGTCCAGACATATCGGTGTCACTGCCATGTGACATCGGTTGTTGTGGTCTTCACAGCGCCTTCTGTTAGCTCTATGCTCTTCACAACGCCTTCTGCTGGCTCTGTGATCTTTGTGACACTGCATTCATGACTTCTCCCGAGAGCGGAGATAGCTCAGAAGGTTCCCTCCTTAGATAGAGAAGACTTAAGAAAGGAGAAAGACTTATTTATCTCTTGTTGAGAAATAACTTAGGGGCCATATAATCTTTGCACGTCAAAGTATATTCGTTGTCAATCATAACTTTGAACACCGAAGTTCAGCGGGTGAAATACGACCCCAGCAGTTAGCCATCCAACTCGGTAGTGTAAGTGATAATAGTATCGAGTTAAGGACCATTAGGTGTCGATGTTTGCTGTTCAAAGTTATGATGTCGTTGCTAGCATGGTGTTGTAGGCTTCAGCCACTAGCATTGATAACACTGTAAACATCACGCTTTCGTTCCTCAAAGGTTTTTAGACTTTATGCTCTGCTTGCAAGAGCTGATAGTGTTTGTTGACAACGACTTTCGCACTGAGGATTTTAAGACCTTGCGTTTCTGCGAAGATTTAATGACTTCACTCTTCGCGTGCTGAAAAAAAATTGTGTTCTCTTGAGATTTTAAGACTCTGCGTTGCGTTTGTTGATGAACAAGCTTGTTTTTGCTGAAGATAGATTCAAAACTTTGATTTTTGATCTTTAACCTCTTGACTTGGATTGTTGTTTTTGTCTTGTTGTAGGTATGGAATGACTTGACATTGATAAAAATGTCGAACTTGAGACCAACGCGCCCGAGGTCTCCAACGTCGATGGGACGACGTCACCATCTCTCGTCCCCGACGTCCTCGTTGTCATCAAAGAGAAGAGGGGACTCGATCACCCGAAGTCATCCGTTGATGACAAACCCATGGGTTCGATTGTTAACAAGGGAGCCCCGATGAGCTTGACGAGTTTGACGGTCAAAAATGGGAACCAATGTGGTTGACGGTCGGAGACAGGGCATCAATCACTTGGCTTCGCGGACCTGGCGTTACGACCTAGTTGTTACACTGAGGTCCCGACTTCTCGGCACCGATGTCCTGACGAGTATTGACGGCGCCGATGACTCTGAAGACGTCGGTATTGGAGACGCACACGTTGCGAGAGAATTTTGCACGGATGTCAAGGCAGAAGACGACGACGACGATGTCGGGGCTGACGACGACGATGTCGGGGCTGACGACGACGATGTCAAGGCATATGACGACGACGTGGACGCAGATGATGTTATAGTAGACGACGTCGAGACAAACGGCGACAATGTCATGGCACACAACAACGACGACGAGGCAGACGACGACGACAACAAGACAGACAGACAACAACGACGTGGACGCAGCAACGTCGAGGCAGATGACGATGACGTGGACGTAGATGATGTCCTGGCAGATGACGTCGAGACAAACGGGGATAATGTCGAGGCGGATGATGACGACATCGAGGACGATGAAGACGAAGTCGAGGCAGACGTTTTCGAAACAGACGATGACGATGTCGACGCAGATGACGACAATGACACCAAGGCAGTTGACGACGCAGACGACGACGTCAAGGCAGACGACGACGACGAGGTCGAGGCAGAAGAAGACGATAATGTCAAGGCAGACGGCAACATCAACACAGACGATGACGACATTAAGACAGACGATGATGACGTTGGCGCAGACGACGGCAACGATGTCATGGCAGATGACGACGATGTCGAGGTAGCTGCCGATGACGTCGAGGGCGTCAAGGCAGACGACGAGGAAGTCGAGACAGAGGATGACGATGTCGGACGATGACGTCGAGGTAGACAATGGCGATGACTGATTGACTTTCTCGTTTTATGCCTTTGCTTTCAGACTTTGCATTTATTATTACTTCTGATGTCGAAGGGGAAGATGAAGAGACATCTGCTAGAGTCCCACCGATGTTTTGATGAGCTCGACGGAGTTGATGGGCGTCACGAGGACCCAAAGTGAAAGGCTGAGTTGCAGAGTTACTTGCAGAGCTTGGCAGGGAAGCCAAGGAGGACATGTTGGATCTCAATCAAGGTTCTTCAAGGGAAGAAAGTACCAAATCTTGAAGATGAAGTCAAGCAAGATGAGGGCAGCAAGATGAGATTAATGAAGGTCGGGATGTGTTTAGGGAACTCCTTGCTGATGTGAAGGAGGTGATAGAGATTCCTGATGCCGCAAGTGATATCTATGTTGCTCATGCAGAGCAGGTGAACGAGGTTACTGACCTTCTGCTACTGAGACTATTCCGCCAGAGTCCTTGGATGGAGCAGACATTAACGTCGAGGGAGTCGTTCCATTGGAGGGAGCAGGCGATGAGGATGTCAAATGTCGGATGGTAATGAATGCGGCTTTTGTTTCTTGCCTTTCTTGTTCTTTGATAGATCACAAGAATTTCAAGAGTAATGATACTCGCCTTATTGACTAAGTGATTATTACAAGTTGGAGGTCGTTTACGACTGAAGCGCCTTTAGCAGGGTAGCGAAACTGGAAATGTGTTTACGCTCTACTCTTACCCACGTTGTTGTTGGATTTGCGATTGTAGGGTAGCGAAATCGCAAATGCGTTTACGCTCCTATTCTACCAACGTTGTTGTTGGGTTTATGATTGCAGGGTAACGAAATCGCAAGTGCGCTTTCGCACTCTCCTACCACCGTTGTTGTTGAGTTTCTGCTTTTACCAACGTTGTTATTGGGTTTTCTATAGTGGCGGTGCTTTCTGAACACGTCTGTTCATAAGCGATCACACCCTTTGATTTGACCAACCCGTTGTTGGGTTTTCATAATGACTATTTAGTGTATAAACCTAAGTAATCATTGACAGCTACTTTTTACCAACGGTGCTATTGGGTTCTTGAATGAACAGCCATGATCAAAAAGCCCTGAAACTGATCAATAGAATTTTTGAATGAACAGCCGGAGTCAAAAGCCCAGGAACTAAACATTAGAACTTATATAACGCGCTTAGGATCCGATGATGGATGTCATTGTTTTCAGGTTCACACATTCTTACTGCGGCCAGCAGCAACGACTGTGGATTGAACTTGCTTGAAAAAGGCTTTGAATAATCTAAAGAGGATGTAACTGATGAACTTGCTTGAAAAAGGCTTTGAATAAACCATAAAGGATGTAACTGATGAAGTCTATGAGACTTGTGTCAAGTGTATGTTGTCTGAAGCATAGAGCTTGATAAAAAACAGGAGTATACGAGTATACATACTCCACTCCCCCCCCCCCCATTTTACGGAGGAGGGCAACTGAACTCGTCCGGAGACAAGGTGCCTACGTACCCTTTGTAGAGATCAAGTCGCCCCATAGTTCGTTAAAGCACTTACTCCCCCCCCCCTTTAGACGGAGAAGGGCAACTGAACTCGTCCGGAGACAAGTTGCCTACGTACCCTTTGCAGGGATCAAGTCGCCTCGTAGTTCATTCCAGAGGCCTCTAGAGATATTAGTGATAGTACCCTTTGAGTGCCTTGCATGCCACTAAGGATTGGTGTGGTGGGCCTTGTTTAACATCGGTGAGGCAGAGACAACGATGACATCAGTGTAGGCATAACCGACGAGGTCGGTGTTGGCGTGGTTGAGAGACGTCAGGCCCAATGACATCGGGGAAGTAGGTTCGGGTGGTTCGCGGGTGTGATTGGTTGCAGACTTCGCTACTTGCAGACGCGTTGGCTCTGCGTTTTCAGCAGCTTCTACAAGCTGTAATTTCTATAAGAGGTTGGTCAAGTCTTTAACCTATTCGAAGCTGGTCCTTGTTCTCTTTCGCGATTCTTGAGGTGTAGAGTCCTCCTTCTCAGTGTTCCTCAGCTTGTGCTCTGCCATGAAACACATACGAGACTCCTTGTGGTTGCCCATATCATTTTTACGCCGATATGTGTAGGAAACTTGAGGTACAGGTGGTATGTCAAAGGCATAACTCACATCTGATTGAGCCAAGGAGTTCATATGATCATGTTGTAAATTGCTGGATGATCGAAAACTGTGAAGTCAACCATCTTCTTAACGTTACCAGTTTGGACGGGTAGGCGAACCGTTCCCATTGTCATGGTTGTCAATAGATCAACCTTCATTCGCTCTAAAGTATTCTTGAAGATGACGTCCACTGAGCTTCATGTATCAATGAGAACACGAGCGACATTGAAGTCGAAGACAGTTAGGTTGATTACCAGAGGATCATTGTGTGGTTGGTCAAGACCCTCAGTGTCTTGCTCGTCGAAGGTGATAGGATCGCTGGAGAGCCTTGGCTTTGCAGGTGCTGATATGTTCGCGCAGACGTCAGCGCGTCGTTGATATGCTTTGATTGCAGGGACGTTGTCAGCACCGTTGATATGCTTTGATTGCAGACGTAAGCCCAAACAGACATGTGTCGATCGACACTACCACTAGGTGTCGATCGACACCCTCTGAACTGGTGTGTCGTTCGACATACCTCGTACTGGTCTGTCGTTCGACACACTCCTGGCAGAATCGTGAGAACCGATCATAATCCTCTCGGATCGATCCCTCATCTGCTTCAGTACAAAATACCTGCACAAACATCAACAACAACACAACAACAAGCAATCACAGCCACAATCAACCACCAAGAGATCAAACCACACGTTCAAACTTATCACCAAGCAACCCTAACGATCCATCGACCCAGAAGCCATGGTCACGCACTCACCTTGGATTTTGGATAGAAACTGATGGAATTGAGGCTAGAATCGATATCCACGACAACCACCACAAAATTCTACTCCAAAACACCTAAGAACGAAACCTTTCTCACAAAAACTCACCGGAAACAAGAGAAACACTCTGAGACTCTTTTTCCACTGATTCTGGCTTTTTCCTCTCGATCAGAATACGGCCAAAAAGGCTTATATACGAAGCCCTAGGTTCCTCAAACCGAATCAACTTGAACCGACCGGTTTAAATCAAAGCAGAAACCGACCACTTAAAACCCTGTCGATCGACACACCACCTGTGTCGATCGACAGCCACCCGAAACTAACCAACCTTAAGCCAAAACAGCGTGTCGATCGACACGTCCTTCCATTTTCTCAAAAATGGTTCACGGATGTTACAAGTTCTAGAATCATCGTTTCCACTTCTCTCTCAGTTTACAAAATCCAATACAATGATTTTATGTTCAGAAAAAGTTACAAATGAGTTAAAATTATTCTAGTGTCCCTTGTTCTACTGCTGTCGTTCTTTATTCGGTAACATACCTAAGTTTCATAACCATCACGCAGAAAAGGCATCCCAATTGCCACATGCCATAATTTCTTCCATAGAAATAACATGGAACGATGCATTCCCGATCATGCAAGTATTAAAAGAAAAAAAAAACTCAAAAGAATGAGAGAAAGTATTCGTAATATTCTATTGGACCAATAGAAAAAGAAGAAAAAGGAATATCCACGGTCTTTGAAAATCCCAACAGCCAAAGACAATTTTCAAATACCACAAAACGTACATTTTACAATTTCAGATTTGCCTTGTACTTGAAATAAAAATAGAATTGAAAATGTTCGATTTGCATTTTATTAACTTTTTCAAAGTATCACTTTGCATTGAGCATCAATTCCCCACCATCCCCTCTCCTACTTTCTCATCAAGTAGAAAGAGAGAGAGAGAGAGCTTCATTGCTTCTCCTTCTCAACCTCAAGCTTCTGGGTCTTCCAATGGCGTTGGCTCTCTCCGTCACACCTACTACGTATTCTTCTTCCTCTCGGAAACCTATCCCTACTCCTAATTTCAGAACCACCCATCTGAATTTCGGGTCCCCGAGGACGATTCACGCCACAAATCCTCTCCGTAGATCCTTTGCATGTCTTCAATCGTCCTCACGAGACCTCAACACGTCTCCATTCTCCGTCTCTGCTATTGCATCTTCTTCTTCTTCTTCACAGACCACGGAGCTGGTGCCTCATAGGCTCCAGAGGTTAGTCGACGAATTTCAGTCCTTGACGGAGCCAGTCGATCGGCTCAAATGGGTTCTTCGTCACGCCAGTCTCATTCCTCCGATGCCTGACTCATCCCGGACCGAAGCGAATCGAGTCATGGGCTGCACGGCTCGTGTCTGGCTAGACGCTGAGCTAGGTCAAGACGGGAAGATGCGGTTTTGGGCTGATAGTGACTCAGATGTCTCCAAGGGGATGTGTTCGTGTCTGATTCAAGTGCTTGATTCAGCTACCCCTGAACAAGTGATGGAACTCAAGACTGAGGATTTGGCTGACCTTAACGTTGGATTGTTGAGAGGTGAGAGGTCGAGGGTGAATACATGGCACAATGTTCTGGTCAGTATGCAGAAGAAGACCCGACGCTTCGTTGCTGAGAGGGATGGGAAAGCTCCGTCCTTTGAGCCATTTCCTTCACTCGTGTTAACTGCCGATGGCATTGAGGCTAAAGGAAGCTTTGCACAAGCTCAGGTCTGAATCAATTTAGAGTTTTTTTTATTGTATTGTAAGTATGGAGTATGAGGATGAACGAAAAAGCTCTTTGCCACTGTAAATTTCTCTTCAGAAGTGAATGGAATTTGACTCTTTTGTAAAGTTCTCTTATGGATCTTTTGTAAGATCGTTTTGGTTAAGTTAGCTAGCGTTATAGATGTTCTGTTTTGCTAGTCCATACATTGCATCACTGTTAAGATTTGTTGTTTGGTTTCTGTTTTTCACTTGCAGGCGAAATATTTGTTTCCTGAGGAGTCACGGGTACAAGAACTTGTCAAGGTGCTGAAAGAAAAGAAGATAGGAGTGTCTGCTCATTTCTATATGGATCCAGAAGTGCAAGGGGTCTTGACTGCTGCGCAAAAGCATTGGCCGCATATCTATATATCTGATTCTCTTATCATGGCGGATGCAGCTGTCAAGATGGCAAAAGCTGGATGTCAGTTCATAACTGTTCTTGGTGTTGATTTTATGTCTGAGAATGTCCGTGCCATACTAGATCAAGCTGGGTTTGGATCGGTTAGAGAGGTTTTTTTATCTCTTATTTTTTGTTTTGTGATAGTGCTCCTTAGTCCTTACATATTTTTTTCGGTGTGTAGGTTGGTGTATATAGGATGTCAGATGAGACCATTGGTTGTTCGCTAGCTGATGCTGCTTCTGCTCCTGCTTACTTGAATTATCTCAAAGCTGCTTCTCTTTCTCCTCCTTCATTGCATGTTGTTTATATCAATACATCTCTGGAGACAAAAGCTTTTGCTCACGAGCTTGTACCTACCATTACTTGCACTTCATCTAATGTTGTACAGACGATTCTGCAGGTTTGTTTCTTGCTTTTTATCAACCTGTTGCTTTTGATTTATCTTCATTTTCTTAGCTCTTCCTCTTGTCTCCTGTCAATAGGCGTTTGCTCAAATGCCAGAATTAAATGTTTGGTATGGTCCTGATTCGTACATGGGAGCAAATATTGTAAAGTTATTCCAGCAGATGACATTGATGACTGATGAAGAAATTGCCAATATTCACCCTAAACACAGCCTAGAGTCCATCAAATCATTGCTTCCCCGTCTTCACTATTTCCAGGTATCTTTTGCCTTTGGTTGTTTGTGGCAGTACTCAAGTGTCAAAAAATAGTTTTCTGAGATGGTTGTGTTTCAGGAAGGAACGTGTATTGTACATCATCTTTTCGGTCACGAGGTAGTGGAGAGGATAAAGTACATGTACTGTGATGCCTTCCTTACTGCACACCTCGAGGTTCCAGGTGAAATGTTTTCACTAGCAATGGAAGCAAAGAAGAGAGGAATGGGTGTTGTTGGATCTACACAGAACATACTAGATTTCATCAAGCAAAAGGTTCAGGAAGCTGTGGACAGGAATGTTGATGACCACCTCCAGTTTGTTCTAGGAACAGAGTCAGGAATGGTAACATCCATTGTTGCAGTGATCAAGAGTTTGCTAGGCTCTTCTGCCAAGTCGTCAAAACTAAAAGTTGAAGTAGTGTTTCCGGTATCATCAGACTCGATGTCAAAAACTTCTTCAGAGGGTCCAAACTCCATTAGAGTTGGTGATGTGGCATTACCGGTTGTACCAGGAGTAGCAGGTGGTGAAGGCTGCTCTATTCATGGTGGATGCGCATCATGTCCTTATATGAAGGTTAGTTCTTCCTTTATTTTTTTCATTCATTCGGTAGTGGCCGCTAAATGAATATCTATGCTCCATCAATGCAAAGCTTGTGTGATGATGCAGATGAATTCACTTAACTCTCTCTTGAAAGTTTGCTACAATCTACCTGATGTGGAAAATGCAATCGGAGAATTCAAAGCAGAGCGATTTAAACTACAAACTCCTCAAGGAAAACTAATTGCGGATGTCGGGTGTGAGCCAATACTTCACATGAGGCATTTCCAGGTATATTAAAAAGCAAGCATCTCTCATCACTTATAAAGTTTTGTGTTAATGTGATTGAAATATTGAGTCTATTTCCGCTTTTGCAGGCGAACAAGGAGCTACCTGAGGAGCTTGTTCATCAGGTCTTAAGTTGTGAGAGCAAGAGATGACCAAGTTGCCTTCAAAGCTATGAAGAAATTGGGTTGGGTGAGTTTAGTTATCAACAAATTATAGGTTTTACGTTTGGTGGAACATGAAGGTTAAAAGCTCTTCTTGCAATAATGATCGTATGATCACGAAGATTAAATTACATTGTATACAATTATATAAAACAAAAGCAGCAGAAGCATGTGGATAATATTAGAGAGGCTTAGGAGCTTAATATTGTGGGTGTTTTTTGCAATGTGCTTAAATTGCGGCATTCTAACAAACTTGAAACTTCTACCATTTTCTTGTGTTGTTTGTAACCTTGAGTAAAGGAAAAGATGAATGACTCTTATGTCTCAAAACAAACAAACACATCTATACAGATTTTTGGTTTTGGTCAAACTAAAATATACACTCATGACTAAAACAACTAGAATTTGGATTCATTTGTGAGATGGCCAAGTTTGGAGCACACATAAAATGTTTGGCACACCACATATGACTAAAACAATGATACAGTCATCCCCATATATTCATGTATAATTTGGTTAGACAAAAATGTCTTTCTATTACACACAACTCCATCACCTGGAAAACGGCTAAAACACACCCCAACTTATAACTCATAAGTGTTATGATTTTGACCCGAAATTTTTAAGCGCGCTAAAATCTACTTGTACTTAAACATTACTTGAAATTTATGCCTAATCCAGGCTAATACATGCACTGATTTAAGCAGGTTTAATTTAGCCGTTAAACGGTAGAGAAAACTAGCAGGGCGGGGATAATTTTAGAAAAAAATGAAAAATAAAATAAATAAAAGCAATTATATACCGAAACATTTCACAAAATGCAAGTTCTTTTAGGGAAAGAACACCACCAGACAAGAGAGTATACAGGCCCATCCTTTGGGAAACAGAGACGCATTGACTAATCAAACCAGTATTAACCTGTTTATAAACAAATCATGTCCATGTGCAGACATACCCGTTTTTATCAGCCGAAGCCAATGGTTTCCCGATCCCGCTCCAAGAACAACACAGTATTGGAGATGTTTGCTCCTTGAGAATGCTCACTATATTGCCTTTAGCTATAGACCAAACATGGACCGTTCCATCCGCAGATCCTGCAGCCACATAATCATCATCTGGACTTATACATGACCGGCTCCAATTCGATGCCAATCTGTTCCCTGATGATCTCAATGTCCCACATATTTCCAAAGTCCGGGTATCAAATACATTATGCAAATTGTCTCTTCCGCTGGTCAATATCCTATTTCCATTCCGGGACAATGATACTGAGGTCACCGCAGAAGAATGTCCAGCTACTTCAGACAAAAGCTTCCCTGTTTGAATATCCCATAACCTAAGATTCCCATCCATGTGGCCTGAGAATACCGTAAGCCCATCTATGCTGAGGCAGATTGCATTGCAGTTACTGGTAAAGAGTACGGTGTTCGTACAGTAACCTTTCTGTAAATCCCAGAGTTTTATGGTACGATCATAAGCTGCACTAACTACGTGTCTGCTTGAGAATTTGCTCACATCCACGGCACAAACCTTATCAGTGTGGCCTGTGAGTGTATGGCGTACCCTACCCGAGCTAACATCCCACACAAACAAATTGTTCGAGCTGGTTGCTGCGATCAGGGATTTATTGTCGTGGGTAATGGCTAGATCAAGTATATTCCCAAGGGAACCGTGTAAGCTTTTGATTAAAGACCCACTATTGGTGTCCCACATTTTTACTGCTCGGTCTTGCCCACCAGTAAACAAAGTACCAGAGTTGTATTCAAAGAGTACTGATCCACAGCCACCTTCGTGAGCATGGATACGGTGCCCACATGTTGACGGAACAACTGACTCAACAAAGTGATCAGTTCCATCTTCATTGCGGCGGACAATGCCATCAACTTGCTGCCGAGCCAGATTTTCCAAACCGTTTGCCTTAAGCTTGGCTAGCATTTCTTCATATAGAGCATTTGCCTAAGTACGAAAAAGGAATTAGGTCCAACCTAGCCAAATCGAAGCAAGCAGGCGGAAAAATTCTACCATTAGAGAGCACCGTGAAAAGAAAGTTCCCAAGTACCTCGTTAAGACGTTCTGCATCCTGCATCTTCTGCAACATCCACCGATCAATTAACATTTTATTCTCAGACTCTGCTTTTTGCGCCCTATCTGTCATCTCCTCTAGCTGAGATCGAACTTCCTTGTTTTCAGCAATAAGTAGATCCAATGTCTTTGTCTTATCCTCTAACTCTTCTTGTAATTGTGTAGACTCCTCCCTACAGTGCAACTCCAGTTTTAAGAATAACATAATTTAATTCCTTACAGTCACTACAAAACCATTCTGACCTTATTTGTGTTAATTCCTTTTGCAGATCATTAACTAACAACTGCTTCTCTTGTAAAGAAGCCTTTGAAGTTCTGGATTCAGCTACTTCTATCACGAGTTGTTCGGACAAACGGGATTGGGCTTTGTAACATTGCTGTAACTCCATTTCCAGTTTTTCTGTTTTCTCCTTCCATTCTGACCCCTGCATACAAACCAGAGCAGGACATGTTGCAGATATCCCAAGTTATAAAGGTAGAAAGGAGAAAACCTACAGATATGCTGAACCAAAACAAATGGATTCAATATGAACAAGAGCTACAAATATAACATTCCTTGCAAAATTCCATAGTGCAAATCGTATACAAGAACCTTAATCTTCAATTCAACGCAATTGTTGAACTTGGATAACGAATAAAACGATTCTAAGCTAAAGGTGGAATCGCTAGGCAATGGAGAAAGGAACCTGAGAGATAATAGGCTTAGAGAGAGCAGAAATCGCAGGAGCATGAGCTCCTTCTTCAAGACGATGACGCTTCCGCAGAGCTCTCAAAGCATCCTTGATGGCTTCCATAGCTGTCTCCTCCTGTGACCTGAAAATTACCGACGATCATCGGAAACAGAAATCTGAAACAGCATATACGGAACAAGAAAAGAAGATCGAAGCAGACTTACATTCTCGATCGGAGTAGGAATTAGGGTTTGAGTAGAAGGAAAGGAGAATATGATCGGAAGAGGAAGCGACTTAAGTTCCCCCGCCGCTTAAGCTTCCAAATAAATTAAAACTGGGAATTTCGCCGACCGAGTGAATATTGATTTCCCATAAAATTACTTTATTGAAAACACTGTAATTAAAATCAGATTTTGTACCACTGAAATATGCTAAATCATTTAATAATAAGATTTCCGTACCAAAATGTTCTTAAAAAACAAAATATGGAAACTGGGTTCAATAACACAAAGAAAAATAGTACTTCAAAACCTAACCATTGATCCTAGGGGTGGGCAAATTACCCGTAACCGAATTACCGAACCGAACCCGACTCAAATTACCCGATCCGAACCCGACCCGAATTTATAAAATACCCGATCGGATTCTATGTTTCTAAACCCGAAAACCCGAATCCGAACCCGGACCGAACCGATAACCGAACGGGTATCCGAACTAACACAAATATAAATTAAACCAAAGATAATTGGATGTAAGGTTAGATATGTTCATGTATTTTAGATAATTTCTATAACTTTTGGTTCATTTGAATAGTATGAGTTATATTCGGATAAAAATAACTAAATTATCAACACTATTTAAATTTTTAAAATTTTGTTTTTGATATTTTTTCGGGTATTTTTGGATAATTCATGTAAAAACTAATAAAACTGAATTTCTTTTTCGATATCTATGTTCATTTGAATTTTTGTTTTGAAGTTTTTGATCAATTTGAGTTCTGTTCAAATTCATATTTGAAGTATATTTTTAAATAGATTGCACATCGGATATAACCGAACCCGAACCGAACTCGAAGTCATTTTATCCGAACCCGACCCGAATTTATAAAATACCCGATAGGGTACTAAACCCCATTACCGAAGTACCCGAAAAACCGAAATATCCGACCCGAACCCGATCGGATATCCGAATGCCCAGCCCTAATTGATCCTAATCTTAGTGGATTTGATTAAGCCACATAACTAGTTTTTGTTAGTTGATGAATTTTTTTTGTTTAGTTAATCATGCAATTCACCCAAAAAGTTAACTCTTTTTCTTTTCCACAAAATTAAATTTATAACCTCTACTCACTAAGTGATTATTTCCGTTGTGTGCTTTAGTTTAGGGAAAATCGCATTAAAACCATTTAAGGTGACTAACACTTTAAACCTCGAAGGTTAACCACTTACACTTTAAAACTTGAAAGTGGCAATACTCAAATTTTAAACCGTTAAGGTGGTCAATTTGTGTGCGCCGCCAAATTTTTTAATGGAATAGTAAACGCTGTTAACAAAATATTAACCCCGTTTAAAATCAGATAACTTCGTTTTGAGTTTATTAAAAACATGTTAGATTATATTTAAATTTAAATAAAACAAAAAAAACATTTTACAAAACACGATCTATGATAAAAAGGAAAACCACAAATCGATTTATATTCTAGGGTTCTTCGCCAAGGCGAAAATCATAGAGATTTTCGCGATTTCTGGTGCGATTTGTAGGGAAAATCATAAAGAAACACGAGTTTGGTTGATTTTGATGTGTGATTCGTGGGAACCCCAAATTGATTTTGAAATTAGGATTCATCGTTCTAAGGTGAATTCAGAGGGATTGGTCGATTTTGGTGTGCGATTCGTGGGAAAATCAAATAAATTCCAGTCGAAATGAGGTTAGCTTCCTTCCTTCTTTATGTATTTGTCTTGTTGTTTCGAATTCCCATCTATTTCGAATCGTTTTCTTCATGTATTTGTCTTGTCTATTTTCTGGGTTTTCTTCATGTATTTGTCTTGTCTCTTTTCTGAGTTTCTCTAACTAATTGGTGGATTGATTTTACAGTGAGAAAAAGACGGTTGACTTGATAATCTACTTCGCTGAATCTATGATAAGGAAAAAGGAAGATGAGTTCACATATGTCAATGAATTGGGATGTAAAACGCAGAAGTGGGAATTGTCAGAGGTGAAATGGGATTTGTTTGTCGACTTCTGCTTTGCCGAGAATGTACTATCACCCATTTGGTTCAAGGATTCTTTGGCCAAAATGAGCAAAGTAAACTATGTATTTGATACCTCGATGGAAGATATGCAAGCCCTTTGCCGTATTGGGAGTATTGGTGGTAGTGTTGAGATATTTCTATAGCATGACCACTCAGAAGCAACTTTGGGATTGATTCCTTATCTAACTAGTAGTCAGCATGAAGATCACGATCATGGTGATGAGGAAACCGGTGGAGGTTATGATGATGAAGCTGATGATGAGGCTGATGATGATGAAGTTGATGGTGAGCCTCATTGTAATGAAGCGGATGACAATGATGATCATGATTATGATGATGATAATGATGCTGAGAGGCCACGAGAAGATGATGAAGCTGAGCAATCTGAAGATGAAAGTCAAGCTGCTCCTGCTGCATCAAGTGCTCCTTTGTCCTCATCTGCTCCTGTAGCATCAAGTGCTCTAAAACCAAAACCACAAGTCAAGAAGTGAAGGCGAGGACCACCGTTAAAGATTACAAAGATCACCAATATTCCAACAGTTTCAGCAAAACTTATGAGTCACTATACGTCTCGATCTTTTGATGTGTTCACCACAACCTCCAAGGGAAATGGAACACAACCTCCATCTGGAATACAACCTCCATTCGAGCATCCATCATCAGTCTAGTAATCCTACAAGATCATGATCTATCATTTATGTGTCTTTTTGTTTTTGTTGGTTTATGTAAGAATGATTAAATATGATTACTTGTCTAACTTTGTTACTCTCTTTTTGTGTTACTCTCTTTGTAAGTATGTATGACTTTGTCTATTTCTTTCTTTTCTTTCACAAGTATTCAACAAATGCTCCTCTGTCTTCATCTGCTCCTCAAGCATCAAGTGCTCTAAAACCAAAACCACAAGTCAAGAAGTGAAGGCGAGAACCACCGTTAAAGATTACAAAGATCATCAATATTCCAACAGTTTCAGCAAAACTTATGAGTCCCTATACGTCTCGATCTTTTGATGTGTTCACCACAACCTCCAAGGGAAATGGAACACAACCTCCATCTGAAACACAACCTCTATCCGAGCATCCATCATCAGTCTAATAAACCTACAAGATCATGATCTACCATTTATGTTTCTTTTTGTTTTTGTTGGTTTATGTAAGAATGATTAAGTATGATTACTTGTCTAACTTTGTTACTCTCTTTTATAAGTATGTATGACTTTGTCTATTTCTTTCATTTCTTTCACCAGTATTCAACAAAACACAACATAATCTAGCTTTCATCACAACAAAACACAACAAAATATTCCATTTATCACAACAAAACATTCCATTTATTATAACAAAACACGCCATTACTTAATGAAACAGATCATATAGTCTTCTAAAACAAATACCGTCTAAATTAGAACTAACACAAACCCATTAGGTTACCAAACACAAAATAACATAACATGTTCTAATGCTTCCATGTCCCAATTATGACTCCGAGTGTCACTGTAAATCCAATAGTTGTTGATATCAGGACATTGCGGAAAATCCTGCTCCTCTCAGTTAGAATCAACACCTCTCTTCTCAATCCTTCACATTCTTCACGGTTTTGCTTGAACTCATCATCTAATGCACTTGGTAAAACGACCCGACCCGTTTTGTTTTTTAAAGCATACAAACCTTGGTTTCGGACTAGCATTCCCATAAATGTTATCCTAAACAACCAAGCGAAACACAGAAAACCATACAACAGCGGATAACAAAGAAATAAACCAATCCATTCCAATAAAATGCTAACTAGTCAATTCCACAACAATTCCAATTCAATAAATTTCAGCAACCTAACATCGGTTCTAAAACAATAATGGAAACAACAAGAAACACGAAACACGAGACCCTAGATCATCTCCCTCTTCGTAGCTGTAATTCTACGATCACAATTTGCCTTTACCTGCATCACATGCAAAAAAAGAGATGCGTGAGTATTATCATAAATACCCAGTGAGACGGTAATCCCATCTACGACTGCACACTCAGGCACGATGGAACGCTCATGCAAACATACAACAAAACAACACACAAGCACAAAGGCTCAACCACAGCTAACCAGATAGGCTGTCGATCGACACTACCACTAGGTGTCGATCGACACCTTCTGTACATGCCTGTCGATCGACACACCCTCTAGGTGTCGATCGACAGCCTGTCACCTGGCTGTCGTTCGACACACCTTACGTGTGTTGTTCGACAGCCTCCGTGCTGGTATTTCGTTCGACACACCTCGTGTGTGTCATTTGACAGGCCTTGCGCATAATCCTGAGAAATCGATCATAATCCTCTCGGATCGATTCCTCCTCTGCGTCAATACGAAAACCTGCACGAAAAAAACAATCACACACAACAAGCATCCATCCACAGTCTCAAACAAATACCACAAGATCAATCAATTCGTTCCAAACCTATCACTGTTGGGGTCAGATCTCACTTCGGTAGAGATCGTCAAGAAAATGACTAAGTACCAGAGGTGGGCGCGCAGTTATCTGGACCAGCTCTGTAACCAGGACTAGCTCTCCTGCTTTCTGGGACGAGCTCTCTAAAATGACTAAGTACCAGAGGTAGGCGCGCTGTTATCTGGACCAGCTCTCTCTCAGGGACCAGCTCTGTCTCTGGGACCGACTCTCCAGAATAACTAGGACTAGGACCTCGGCATCTTTCCAGGACGACGTCTGTAGTAATCATTTAGACTCCGAGAGACCGTTGCGACCATTTCACTTCAAGACAGGGAATGGGCCGAGCGTCGGGCCCACATTGGAGAAAACGAGTCGGAAGCCCACGAGTAACATGTCGCGCCGACCTCTACTGCAAGACTGGGCCTGGAAGGCGAGCTCTCGGATTTGGGCCCATGAAGAGGACGAGATCAAAACCTAAAGACGGCACCGACTATGCTTGAGAGAATCCCGAAGATTGAGGGATTCGAGCTTATCTCTTTAGGCGTAGACTTAGGCCGACTTAGACTTGTATAAATAGACCTAGGATACCTCCAAAATGGGTGATCCGCATTCTTACACAAAAACCACTTGTAATATTTGCAAATACATTAATAACATACTCTCTTGAGATCTTCGCTAGGTGTTTCTCATCTCAAAGCTTTCAGACCTAGACCATTGACTATTTCAACTGTGCAGGTTTCCACCACCACAGTTTGGCGCTAGAAGGAGGGGGTTGGAAGCTTCTTACTCCGAAGAACCACCGCGAAGAGATCCAGAACACGATGACTGACGAACGACGTATCGCTGATCCGAAAGACGCCGCGCCGAGAGATCTGGAAGAGGGCGAGATCCAGGTTGAAGGAGGTACCAACGAGGACCAGGCCGCTCGTGACGATCCGCCACCAGCAGGAGCAGCTCGCGCCGATCTCCCTGGCGAAAAGTCAAAGGAAACTCCGAGAGCGAGCTCGCTTCTCCCTGAGTTGCTGCAGAAGATGAGCGCGACACTGGACGCATTGCTGGAGAGCGCCGACCGGCAAAACAGAGCCAACGACACAATTACCGACGAGCTCAGATCCATAGGAGCAGACGTCTGCGCACGACCCCTCGAGCCAAGTCTGTTCCGAAAACCGGCAGCACGAATCGATCCAGTGGCGCTCAACTTCACCACACCGATAGGATCGTCGAGCCAACCTCGGCAACAGAATCTATCAACCGCTGCAAGCGATGAACGGTCCGCTCTTTTAGCCCAGGCACGACGAGAGAAAGCGAAAGTCGGCGACGAGCCGATAGACCTCGACAACGACGACGATGACCTGGCTAGAAGAGTCGTCCCTGAAACAATCTTCACTGAGACAGCGAGAGATCGGCAGGGAATGGCGAAAGCAAGGAATGATGATCCTCAACACATAGCTTCACAGCAATTCTCCACCGTCAGAGACGATTGCCCCATGAGGAGAGTCACACGCAACACCGAACTCCCAGAGGAAGAAGTGGCGCGGCGAACCGCTACGAGGCAAAAGCATGCCGACCCACCAAGGACGACCCAACGACGTTCCTCCGCTTTCAACGATGAGATCGGTCGTGGATATGCCAGACACGTTTCGGAAGAAGAAAACGTTGAGTGGGTAAAACAGGCAGAGGATGCTGAAGCGAAACAAGCTGCGTTGCAAGCCCAGCATGAGCAGATGGCCGAATTTCGAGCTTCGTTAAGCAAGACTACTGCCGAGTTGAAGACTATTCGTTCGCAGATGCATCGTGCCACTAGCAAAGCACCAGAACTCGATCTGATATTGGAGCAAGCCCAGCACACCCCTTTCTCGGCACGCATCACCAAAGCTCGAGTATCGGACCCAGGCAAGATAAGGGTGCCAACCTACGATGGGACCGAAGACCCAGCTGACCACCTCAACGAATTCAGTGTGGCTATGACAAGATCGAATTTCAAAGAGGAAGAGATGGACGTCGGAAAGTGCTTGCTTTTCGTAGAAAACCTCAAAGGACCAGCTCTCAAATGGTTCAAAGGACTCGAAAGTAATTCCATCGATACGTTCAAACAGTTGACAGAGGCCTTCATCAAACACTACTCCATCTTCATTGAGACTCAAACGCCAGGCGCTGATTTGTGGTCCATGAACCAAGGACCAACCGAGTCCCTCAAAACTTTCATCGAACGTTTCAAGCTTGTACTATCACAAGTGAAGGGGATAGAGGACTCGGATGCACTCCGAGCACTGAAAAGAGCCATATGGCACGAATCTGACTTCTGGAAGGAGATGTCTCTCAACGAGCCTTCGACTATCCAGGATGCTCTACATCGAGCGACGAACTTCGCCAAAAGCGAAGAAGAAGCGAAGAAACTCGCAAAAAAGTATGGGAAGTTAAAACAGAAGAACGACAGCGACCACCAGCCAAGCCAGGCGCGAAAAACCCATAGTGGAAATTTTGTCCAACACGAAGGAGCCCACAACTATCAGGTGGATTCTCCCAACTATGGGCACGGCCAAGGAGGATGTTTTCTTAACGCGTGGACCGATAATTCAACTTACGACGAGTCGTTATACTGCGACATTCATCACACTCACGGGCACTCGACAGTAAACTGCCAGTCTCTCGGCTCGGCGCTCGCCCAAAAACTATTGGACGGTGAACTTGGTGATAACTTCAACCTCAAAGACTTTGAATTAGAGGAAAACGACGTTGAAGTAGGGCCGATCAATGAAGAACCGCCGAAACGCGGAAGACAAAACGACGATTCGGCACAAGGTAGACCAAGAAAGAAGTACTACCATTGAGAAACCTTACCGTCATTCGTCCACCACTCAATCACTTACCAAGAACTACGGGTGACTTGATCCCTGCAAAGGGTACGTAGGCAGCTCATTTTCAGATGAGTTCAGTTGTCCCCCATCCCAAAAAATGGGGGGGGAGTGGGGTACGTATACTCGTATACTCCCACCTCTCTTTGTAGCAAACCTTTATGAGAATAAACACCTGCTACAAAAACTTGTCAAAACGACCATCTCTATCACATCCTTTACGGATAATTCAGGGTCTCACTTAAACGACCATCTCACCTTCCACCGCCGCTGCTGGCCACAGCGGTGACCGTTCACAAAAATTTCTGTAGATCTTTACAATAACATCCACCATTGGATAAGCGCGCTATATAAATAACAATGGTTCATTATAAGAGCATGTGTGTTTAGAGAGAAGCACACTTGTAACCGAAGTGACCATTCAAAAAACCCAACAACATCGTTGGTCAAAACCAATGGTTCATTATAGGAGCAGGTGTGTTTAGAGAGAAGCACACTTGTAACCCAAATGACCATTCAAAAAACCCAACAACATCGTTGGTCGAAACCAGTGGTTCATTATAGGAGCATGTGTGTTTAGAGAGAAGCACACTTGTAAACCCAAATGACCATTCAAAAAAACCCAACAACATCGTTGGTCAAAGCTAATGATCGTTATAGGAGCGGTCGCGCTCAAAGAGTGACACGGTCGTAAACCTAAACTATCATTCGAATAACCCAGCAAACCTTAACACTGGTCGCAACAACATAACATGCTCACTTCTGAAGTTGGGCGGTCAACGATGACCTAACTCCTATAACAAGGACGAGCACCAAAATACGGCAACGACACCTTCAATCATGATGATTGTTCATATGGATTTTTAAACAAAGTCATTCGAACCAGACTAACTATGCATCCTAGAAACGGAGTCAACAAGGATACAATTCATCACTATTAGTGGTCTTTCTAAAGTCTAAGTCAAGAAGGTTGGACTTAACAGAAAACAAAAATAAATTAAAAGTTGCATTCATTGTCACTTTTTATAACACAAGCCATCTAGGCGTAAAATCAAAGTCAAGTCTAAAACATAGGCGCTAACAGGCGCGCAAAGCAACTAAGGGACAATCCCCTCATCAACGGCTCCCGCATGAGTAGTCGTGGTAGTCGGCCATGCTGACTCCTCGCACCTGGTCTTCTCAAAGACTCGTCAGTTCTGCTTTCCTCAAAGACCTCGTCAATCTTTATCTTCTCAAAGGCTCGTCGGTCCTAATCTCCTCAAAGACGTCCTCGGTCCTAGTCGTGGTCACCTCTGCCCTAGTCATGGTCACCTCGGCCCCATTTTCGCCAGTAACAAAGAACTTCCCAACTTCGCTCACCAACAACAGTTCTGGTCTTGGCAGCTGCAGTAACGGTCGGCCCAGTAGCGGGCGCAGCTAAAACATGCGCAGTAGTGGGCGCAGATAGAGCAGGCGCAGTAGTGGGCGCAGCTAGAGCAGGCGTAGTAGTGGGCGCAGATAGAGCAAGCGCAGTAGTGGGCGCAGCTAAAGCAGGCGTAGTAGTGGGCGCAGTTAGAGCAGGCGCAGTAGTGGGCGCAGCTAGAGCAGGCGTACTAGTGGGCGCAGCCAGAGCAGGCGCAGTAGTGGGCGCAGCTGGAGCAGGCGTAGTAGTGGGCGCGGCTAGATCAGATGCAGTAGTGGTCGGCGTGGTAGAATGTGCAGTAGTGGGCGCAGCTAAAGCATGTGCAGAACTCGGCGTTTTCTCTGGGAAATACGAGTATCGGCGACTTGCTCATCAACGAGATATGGACTCTGTACATTCGCTGCATCACTCGCATCTGAGACCGGGGCTCGAGTCACTTATTTGTCCTTGCAAGGATGAAGCCAAGAGCTGGACTCCGCGTCAGAACAGTTTATTTCGAAGCTCGGTCCTAGGCTCTCCAAACTGGTGGTCCTTAGCTTCAAAATGGATTTCAGGAATCTTTCAAAAGATGACGTGGGACTTAACATTGAGTCAACGTTCGGGAATACTACAGTACCAAAGCCACGGCGACGATGTCACGACTCGTTTTAGAACACAACGTCTTGAAATCCAAAAACCCTCGTCACAGTTCAAAGTTCACAATAAGTTGTCAAGTTGTCATGATCATGCCAAACATCAAAAAACGAAGCTCTTTTTTTTGTTCCCTCTACGGATCAAGCTGACACGGTTTAGCAAGCTCGGTGCCGACCACCTTACTTCTCATAGTGCAAATACTCCTTCAACAAAGCGCGGTGGTGGATTTTGCGGTTACAAGCTCAAAAACGGCGACAAACCAGTGACCGGAGAAGACGAAGTCCCACCGGCGGATAGAATGGTGTGAGTAAGAAACGAAGCCGATGAGACCAGTTTGTGACGGTCTAGGAAACGAAGCCGACGGGTCCTTCAAGGCCTCAATCCAAGAAACGAAGCCGGAATAGGACAGGGCCGAATTCTCAAAGTCGAAATCACGCACCGGGACGAAGAGAGACCGGTGGTTCAGGTCAGAACAGATACCGGACCTCGCCGGAAAATGCAGGCGACAACGACCGGAGACGAAACTCACAACAACGACGGTGAGCTCAGAAATTTGTCACCGGCGGCGTCTTCTCTCGGCGATACCTTCCCGGATTCCTAGACCACACCACCGAACCGGAAAATCAATGGTCTCCGAGCCACATGTAACGACGATACAGCAACGGTGAGACGGAGACGAGACTCTTAGAGCTGTCTAGTCAAGCACGCAGTGCTCGGAGACGGCGGAGGCGTTTTCGTCTCTCGGCTCGTCGGAATAAGTCTCCGGATCCAAACGCTTTAACCACGCCGAGAACTCCAATCCGGGGACCGACGAGGCTAGACAGCGCAAGACGAAGAAGAACCAGTGAGAGCCCGTCGGAAAAAGCGCAGAGGTGGTCGGAGAGAACAAAGGGGAAGGTGACCGCTAAACAAACAAAACAAAACAAAAAAGTTTTTTTTTTTTCTCAAAAACCCTAGATCTAAAACAGAAAATTGAGAGAGAAGAGAGGCTACCTTTCTTTTGGAGGAGTGAAGCTGTGGAGAAAAGAAAAGGAGAAAGAATATTTATAGTGTCACTGTCAAAACCCTGGAGTGGCACGTTTCAGTAGTCAGCGAAAACCATTTTGATTTCTGAAATGAGTCAAGCGTCTGGTTTCCTGCGGAGATTAACAAATCTAATTTCTAAAGGAAATTTATATTTCCAATTTTCAGCGGGAATTAAATTTTCAACTTCCGGAAAACAGTATCTTTACTAAGTCAGGAAAGCAACTAAACGAAGACACAACGTCCAACTCAGCATTAACGTGAACATGTGAGAGTTGGGCAAGATAAAACAAGTTTTACGAGCTTTAAACGAGAACAAGCTCTACAAACTTTACAGGACCAGTTCCTCTAAACTTTATAACACGAATTCGAAAACACAAGTCTATTGAAAATCTTTACTGGGCTATGCGTTAAACATGAACACGAAAGCTCAGTAAATGTCGGCAGGTCCTCAGAACAAGGTTTCACGATCTCATCTCGTCAGACGTAGGCCAAGCAGTACATTTTCTTGAAACCTCACTACGACTCTTTTACCTCGGCATCATCAGAACTGATACTACCGAGCTGGGGGGCTAACTGTTGGGGTCAGATCTCACTTCGGTAGAGATCGTCAAGAAAATGACTAAGTACCAGAGGTGGGCGCGCAGTTATCTGGACTAGCTCTCTCTCAGGGACCAGCTCTGTCTCTGGGACCGGCTCTCCAGAATAACTAGGATTAGGACCTCGGCATCTTTCCAGGACGACGTCTGTAGTAGTCGTTTAGACTCCGAGAGACCGTTGGGACCATTTCACTTCAAGACAGGGAATGGGCCGAGCGTCGGGCCCACATTGTAGAAAACGAGTCGGAAGCCCACGAGTAACATGTCGCGCCGACCTCTACTGCAAGACTGGGCCTGGAAGGCGAGCTCTCGGATTTGGGCCCATGACGAGGATGAGATCAAAACCTAAAGACGGCGCCGACTATGCTTGAGAGAATCCCGAAGATTGAGGGATTCGAGCTTATCTCTTTAGGCGTAGACTTAGGCCGACTTAGACTTGTATAAATAGACCTAGGATACCTCCAAAATGGGTGATCCGCATTCTCACACAAAAACCATTAAAAACATACTCTCTTGAGATCTTCGCTAGGTGTTTCTCATCTCAAAGCTTTCAGACCTAGACCATTGACTATTTCAACTGTGCAGGTTTCCACCACCACAATCACCAAGCAATTTTAACGAATCCACCGGCCCAGAAGTCATGGTCACGCACTCACCTTGAATTTTTCGGATATAACTGATGGAATTGAGGCTAGAAACGAAATCCATGACAACCACCACGAAAATCTACTCCAAAACACTCAAGAACGAAACCCTAATCCACAAAACTCTCAAGAACAAAAGAAACTTCTCTCAAACTCTTTTTCTCTAATTTTGGGACTTTGGTTCGATCATAATGCGGCCAAAAAGCCTTATATACGAACCCTAGGTTTCCCCCAAACCGGCCCGGTCTAACTGAACGACTAAAATCGAACCAGAAAACCGACCACTTAAAGGTCTTGTCGATCGACACGCACCACGTGTGTCGAGCGACAGCCCCTTAAGAACCTTGTCGATCGACATACACCACGTGTGTCGATCGACAGCCCCTCTATTTTCCTCAAAAATGGTTCACGGGTGTCACAATTCTCCCCCACTAAAACTGGATTCGTCCTCGAATCCTCAAACACAGCCCACTTGGATAACCTCCTGGCCAACCTGCCAGCCGGAGACTACATCTCCCAGACCTTCCTGAGGCTCACATCCATCCTATGCATATAGACCCGTCTCAGACATTGATCGCTCATACCTCATAACCACACCCTCTAACTCTCGGGATCGTCACCCCTCAAGCCCTTGGTGCCTCGTATCAACCCACCTCAGTCCACGCAGTCCTGACGGTGTCTGATACGAACTATCTCTATACCCCTCAACCTTCAAAACACATAGTCCATCAAGCTCTCGGTATGAAGGGAACCCACACATCCCTTGGAGAGACACAACTCTCAAAGATCTGCCAGAGATCACAATCTCCAAAAAAAACTATCTCCACACCCTCACGTCCCCAGTCCACGCAGTCCTGGCGAACGATCGGTATGCAGGGAACCCACACACCCCTGGAGAGACACAACTTTCAAAGATCTGCCAGAGATCAACATCTCCAAGAAAGAACCACAGTCTCTCTCTGAGCTATGCGAGGAACACATCCCCGAACGAAACCAACTCTAGACGTCTATAATACACCTCTGACTGGAACTACCTCCCAAGGTCTCCCATGGTACTCCCAACCCGGAATACCATCACAACATGGTCCTCACAGATCACCTGGACCATCCATCACACCGGATGTCCCTGCAGAGTCTCTCCGGAACTAGACAGTTCTAACCACCGTAAAACTTCTATTTCGAGACTCTCTCACACATATACACACAAAACCCGTTAGAGTTCCCACCAAAAATGGCAAGTTCCATTCACAATAAAACTTCCATTTCGAGGTTCTCCAACCACAACCACATGACTAACAAGTCAAAACATAAGAATACTCATCTTACTAAACTGGAAAATGTCATAATCATTACAACACAATGAAAATGCATAATCCACAACCTAAAACCTCACCACACACGGTGACTACAACACAAAAACCGAAACTGGAAAACCACAAAGAAAAACGAATTCACTCTACGGCTTGCTTCTCGAACCACTTCTTGAACTTCATTTTCATCTTTGCCTCTGGTTCCCAAGTCTCCTCATGTACACCGTCACAGTCCCACAAGACTCTCAACAACGACACTCTCTTCCGGCGTAGAACCTTGATACTCCTCTCAAGAATCCTAACCGGCCTCATCCCAACAGTCAGATTGGGCTGAAGATCTGCAGGAATCGTCACTACTACCTCCTCAGATGCATGCAAACATCTCTTCAGCTTCGAAACATGAAACACATCATGGAATTTCTCCATGATCGGAGGCAGCTCCAACCAATAAGCAACTAGTCCCACTCGCTCCACAACCCGGAACGGACCCATGTACCTCGTACTCAGCTTATCCTCGGATATAGACCTGTTCAGACCCCGCATCATAGCCATCTTGAGATACACTCGATCTCCGACTGCAAACTCCAACTCCTTCCTTCTCCTATCGGCATAACTCTTCTGCCGATCTTGAGCCTCTTTTATGTTCAGCTTCACAACACGGATCTTCGTCGTCGTCTCCTGAACAAAATTTGCACCATAAATGCTCCGCTCCCCCACTTGGGTAAAACATAGCGGTGTCCGACATGGCCTCCCATACAACGCCTCAAAAGAAGTCATACTAATACTCGCCTGAAAACTGTTGTTATATGCGAACTCCACCAAACTCAAGTGATTTGCCTAATGACTACCCTAATATAGCACACACATCCTCAACAAATCCTCAAGTGTCTGAATCGTCCTTTCGGACTGCCCATCCGTCTGAGGATGATTAGCTGTACTCATGTGCACCTTAGTGCCCATCTCAGCCTGAAAAGATCTCCGAAACACTGAAGCAAACCTCGGATCTCTATCCGACACAATGCTCTCTAGCACACCATGCAACCTCACAATCTCTTTCACATACTTCTTAGCCAAGACCTCAGCTCCATATGTCTTCTTAATGGCCATAAAATGTGCTGACTTAGTCAGTCGATCCACAATCACCCAAATCGCGTCATATGTCCGAGAAACCGGCAACCCTACTACGAAATCCATGGTAATCATGTCCCACTTCCACTCTGGAATGGGTAAACTCTGCAATAAGCCACTCGGAACCTGATGCTCGGCCTTCACCAGCTGACAAATGTTGCACGCTGCAACCCAATCTGCCACATCCCTCTTCATCCCGACCCAATGATAATACTGCTTCAGATCTGGATACATCTTAGCCGCTCCCGGATGAATCGAAAACTTTCTCGCATGAGCCTCTCTCAGAATCTCCTGGCTCAAGTCCTCATCCTTAGGCACACAGACTCGTCCATTCACCAAGATAGTCCCGTTAGCAGAAACCTGATACTCAGAACCAGCAGCCTTGGAGAGATCAATCAACACCTGATCCATCTCCTGAGCTACTCGGATCCTGCTCAAAAGATCCGCATGATCAGCTGCCGCTAACCCCAACGGCTCCTCTGAAGTAACACATAACCTCAAAGTACTAAGCATGCTCACAAGAGTCTCCACATCCCGCTCCTGAGATGAATCGTACCGCCTCCGACTAAGAGCATCTGCCACAGTGTTAGCCTTACCAGGATGGTAAACAATGTCCAGGTCATAATCAGCCAACAACTCCGACCATCGCCTCTGTCGTACATTCAAATTCTGCTGAGTAAAGATGTACTTCAGATTATGATGATCAGTGAACACCTCAACTCTGCCACCATACAGATAAGACCTCCAAATCTTCAACGCAAAGATCACTGCAGCCAACTCTAAGTCATGAACAGGATAATTGCCTTCGTGCTTCCTCAACTGCCTCGAAGCATAAGCAATCACCGTACCCTGCTGCATCAACACACAACCCAAACCAACTCCCGAAGCATCTGTGTACACCACATATGGCTCACCCGGCACAGGCAACGCCAACACTTGTGTACTAGTCAACATCGTCTTCATCTTCGCGAAACTCAACTCACAATCAGCAGACCACACAAAAGAAACATCCTTCCCTGTCAACTTCGTCATCGACTGAGCCATACTCACAAAACCCTTGACGAATCTCCGATGATAACCTGTCAACCCAAGAAAACTCCTGATCTCAGTAGCATTCCTCGGTCTAGGCTAATCTCGGATAGACTGAATCTTCACCGGATCCATAGAAACTCCCTCTACAGAAACGATGTGACCCAGAAATCCCATCTCTCTCTGCCAGAAACTACACTTGCCCAACTTCGCAAACAGCTTCTGTTCCCGCAACTTCTCAAGAACTTTCCTTAGATGAACCTCATGCTCCTCAAGACTCTTCGAATACACCAAAATGTCATCGATGAAGATAATCACGAACTCATCCAGATACTCCTGGAAAACTCCGTTCATCAACCTCATAAATGCCGCCGGTGCATTGGTCAACCCGAATGGCATAACTACAAACTCAAAATGCCCATACCGAGTCTTGAAAGCCGTCTTCCGAACATCTGCCTCATCGATAGGAATCTGGTGGTAACCGGATGCCAAGTCAATCTTGGAGAACCAAGTAGCCCCTCTCAACTGATCTAACAACTCATCAATTCTCTGAAGAGGATACTTGTTCGTCACAGTGACTCGGTTAAGCCTTCGATAATCGATGCACAACCGGAAACTACCATCTTTCTTGTTCACAAACAACACCGGTGCTCCCCACGGTGAAGTACTCGGTCGAATAAAACCCTTCTCCAACAAATCCTCCAACTGCTTCTTCAGTTCTGCCAACTCTGCTGGAGCCATTCGATAAGGTGCCTTAGACAACGGCGTCGTTCCGGGCTCTAACTCAATCGTGAAAGGATCAGACCGAGACAACGGTAATCCCTGCAACGACTAAAGACATCCTCGAAATCCCGAACAACCCGAATATCTTTCACAGCAACCCCACCAACAGCCTCCGGCATAACAATCGTGGCAAAATAAGCCTCGCAACTTCTCTCAATCATCGCCTCAGCCTGGACAAGTGAGATCACGAGACTACCTGAAGTCGGTCTCACACCCTGATAAACCAACCTACCACCATCACGTTCAAATACCACTTGACCCCGGTGATAATCCAGATGAACTCTGTACCGATTCAACCAATTCATACCCAGGATAACATCGTACAACTCCACCGGACTAATCACCAAGTCTGCTGGCATCAACTCGCCCGCTACCAGAATATCCATATCTTTCGCCCACAAACAAGGTCCCTACACAAATCTCATGAGTTAAGAAACCTAACTTTATATCACAAGGTAAAGAATCCAAAACAAACACCAAAAATTCTACACCACTGAATTTACAAAGTTTGAATTAGAGATTTACCTGTGATCGGCTTCGAGCTCGGCTCATCCGGCGCTGAAATAGACGGCGGACGCTGCATCGCCGTAATCTGCTCCACAGGCTGCACTGTCCCATACTGCATCACTGGCTGCACAACTGTCACTGCCATCTGCTGCAACTTGGGACAATTTAACGTGAAGTGCCCTGGCTCTCCACACTGATAACAAGTCCGAGCCGCTCGAGCCTCGCTCTGCTTAGGGCAACTCGCCTTTTAGTGATCCAAACTCCCACAACCAAAGCACCCTCGGCCACCCTGACCCGATCTCGAAGTGTCATCCCACTTCCTCTTTTGTCCCTGCGCAGGCTTACCACCTTCGCTAGGACCTACCTGATGCACCTACTATTGAGGCCTCCGAGACTGAATAGCTGGAACCACTACTGCAGCCTGCTCCCTCAGATCCTCCTCGATCTGTGCAACCATCTCTACCAGCTCCACTCTATACTCGAACCTGATGCCTCTGCACCGAATCCTCAAGTCTGGTCAAAGTCCCCTCACGAACCTCCGAATCTGAGTCTGCTCATCCTCCAGACTCCTACCAGCATAACCCAAGAGTAGGTTAAACTCTGCGCCATAATCTCGAACCGACATCGCGCCCTGAGTCAACTCCAAGAACCTCGCCTCGAGCGTATCCAATGCCTCTTGAGGAAAGAACTTGGCGTTAAAATCCGCCACAAAGTCTGCCCAAGATATCACAGACAGAGCACGCCTCGCTGCAACACCCCTCCACCAGAGATGTGCATCACCGTCCAAATAATGGGCTGCCAGATCAACCATGTATCCCTCTAGACACCTGATCGAGCAAAAATACCACTTTAACCTCATCCGTCACTCATCAGCTTCCTCAGGCTTAACACCTCCTGCAAAAGAACTCGTACCGATCATCTGCATCTGCTCCATCATCCGGATAAATGACGGAACCTCCTCAACAACCGCAGCTCTCGGCTGCACCTCCGCCACTCGTGGCAACACTGGAGCCTGCACTGGCACCGCACTCGGTAACCGCTCCAGCAACTGTCTCAACAGATCAGCCAAACGATCATCACCAGCCTGGGCTACACCTGTGGCCGCGACCGCACCCCCAGCTGCGCCAACACCATCAGCACCACCAGCCTCAACGGGACCAAAACCAGCCCCTACAGGACCCAAACCAGCCCCCACAGTAGCAGTCACACTGGCGGTATGACAATCATGCAAAGTCTGCTGAACTGAAGCAGACCCACGCGTGGAACTCTGAGCCTCACTCAAGACTGGCTCATCCACAGGTCCACGACCTCTGCCTCGGCCTCCACGCCCACGCCCTCTAGTAGTCCTACCCATCTCACTGCACTTAACAAAGTACCCAGCTAAGCACTAGAAAGACCAACAAACAAACACAAAACATACTTATCGTGGAATCTCTTTGAATGCTTGAAAGAAGATGATCTAGAACCCCCAAACCCACATAATTGCAATTTTAACCATATTACAATTCTAGCAGTTCTAGCTCGTCCTAAAACCATAACGGCTCTGATACCAAACTGAAACGATCCGACCCGTTTTTTTTTTAAGCATACAAACCTTGGTCTCGGACTAGCATTCCCATAAATGTTATCCTCAACAACCAAGCGAAACACAGAAAACCATACAACAACGGATAACAAAGAAATCAACCAATCCATTCCAATAAAATGCTAACCAGTCAATTCCACAACAATTCCAATTCAATAAATTTCAGCAACCTAACATCGGTTCTAAAACAATAATGGAAACAACAAGAAACACGAGACCCTAGATCATCTCCCTCTTCATAGCCGTGATTCCAAGATCACAATTTGCCTTTACCTGCATCACATGGAAAAAAGAGATGCGTGAGTATTATCATAAATACCCAGTAAGACGGTCATCCCATCTACGACTGCGCACTCAGACACGATGGAACGCTCAGGCAAACATACAACAAAACAACACACAAGCACAAAGGCTCAACCACAGCCAACCAGACAGGCTGTCGATCGACACTACCACTAGGTGTCGATCGACACCTTCTGTACATGCTTGTCGATTGACACACCATCTAGGTGTCGATCGACAGCTTGTCACCTGGCTGTCGTTCGACACACCTTACGTGTGTTGTTCGACAGCCTCCGTGATGGTCTGTCGTTCGACACACCTCGTGTGTGTCGTTCGACAGGCCTTGCGCAGAATCCTGGGAAATCGATCATAATCCTCTCGGATCGATTCCTCCTCTACGTCAACACGAAAACCTGCACGAAAACAACAATCACACACAACAAGCAACAATTCACAGTCTCAAACAACCACCACGAAAATCTACTTCAAAACACTCAAGAACGAAGCTCTAATCCACAAAACTCTCAGGAACAAAAGAAACTTCTCTCAAACTCTTTTTATTTGATTTTGGGACTTTGGTTCGATCAGAATGCGGCCAAAAAGCCTTATATACGAACCCTATGTTTCCCCCAAAACGACCCGGTCCAACTGAACGACTAAAATCGAACCAGAAAATCGACCACTTAAAGGCCCTGTCGATCGACACGCACCACGTGTGTCGAACGACAGCCCCTTAAGAGCTCTGTCGATCGACATACACCACGTGTGTCGATCGACAGCCCCTCCATTTTCCTCAAAAATGGTTCATGGGTGTCACACTTAGGTTCTCCACACTTTCAGTTTCTCGTCTCAGTGCTCTTAATGCTGCCTTTAGCTTCACAATATCCTTTTTTTGTTGTTCACGCACTACATCTCTTGCCTCTAACAAAGCTAGATATTGTCATCCATGTGGTTTCTCCACATCATACCAACGAAAGAAATTGCAATTCTCATACCCTTGAGCATTCTTACGTCCTGGACAACCATCCGCCCAGGATTGTCTTTAGTCCAAGTTCTCACAATCTTAGTTGATCAATTACAATTGGAAACAACACCACTTTCATTCTTCGATTCAATGTTAGAAGAGCTACCACTCTGAACCATCTGCACGTAATTAGTAGAACGAAAATCACATACATTTCATTGTCTACTCAACGATTCAATTGTTCTTATTATTTCGAATTCATGAGCTATATGGTATGGAGAAATCGAGCTAAGATTAATATATATGGAATGAAAGAAAAACCAAATTACCGTTATGAAGAATCGATTTGTTTTTCTCTGATTTTCCTCTTCAATCAGATCGCACCATAAATCGTCCAAAATCTCTATGATTTCCACTTTAGACGAAGAATCCTAATTTCAAAATCGATCTGGGGGTTTTCCTTCTTATTAACCCAGATCGCGATTTATAATGTTTTTTTATTTAAATTTAAATATATATGTAACACGTTTTAATTACAAATAACACGTTTTTAATAAACTTAAAATGAAGTTAACTGATTTTAAACGGAATTAATATTCCGTTAATAAACTCTTGGTGGCTTGAAGCCCAGGCCGAAGCCCCAATTATTTTTGGCCCTGGATGTTTTACTTTATATAAAAAAAAATTAACGCAATTGATGATACTCAAACTCACGACTTCTTTGGCATGTTGCCAGCAGAACTAATGACGCTTTCGTAAATAATTGGCCCAAAAAATTATTAAATCCTCCAAAGGCTCCAAACTGATACTTACTCAGCTTGTAGCCAGGGCCGGCCCTGAGCATATGTCTCGGCATCCAAGACGCATGTGCAGCTCCACGACCTCATGTTGGAGCAACTGGTGACTCTACTATGGTTCTCTAACGACACATGACTAAGCATCGCCCTAATATATTTTGGTGAGATTTTAATTTTCTATATTAATTAAGTCTATTCATTTCATAGAGTCGTCCTATGCGAATTATACGTCAATACCGCAATGAATTTGCAATGTTTGGTATAACACATTCATAGACAACCTGAATGGCTGGCCGGCTATTATGATAATCCCAAAGTTCTTAGGATATCAATTTTACATAGATTGATCATGGAAAGAAAAAAAGGCATTTTTTGGAGTTGTGTTGACATTGTACCAAACTACCAAATAAATTCAGTTTTAAAAACCAGAAACTTATCTCCACTAATTTAAGTCCACAAATTGTATAAATTTTATAAAAATTGTATTTTGGAATATGGACTTTTTGTGAAAATGATATTTTGGAATATGGACAACAAAAAATGGTATTTTTAAAAGGGGCATCATAAAAGTGTATTTTTTAAATTCGCCGAAATATATATGAATAATCTAGATTCTATCATCATGAAAATAAAGCCATGAGTTATTTTCATCTCTAATGAGGTATATGATCAATATATCTCCTAAACATTATTAAGGAGATGATTTTGTTAAAAGTCTTATGTGTCTTCTTCTCATTTAAAGTTAGACAAAAAAAAAGTCATGTCATATGTGACATGGCTAATTTAATCATTGACTAATTCATTGACTAATTCTACTTACCCCATTAACTTAAATAAAAAATGTGGCCCAACACTTACCATTTGTAATTCTTAAACCTGATTCTATTCATTACTCTATATATAAGATACATTCGATTATAAAAAAATTGTCATTGCCATTGCCAACCAAAATATGTACGACCAATCATCCAGAAGAATTGCCATTGTGTTTTTTTCTTCAACAGAGCGTGCGGTAGTTTATAAATTTGAAACACTTGCTTAGGGCATCAAAATTTATAAATAAAATTAGGGCATCAATTTAAAAAATAATACTTAACACATATATTATTGGAAACGAATTTTAAAGTACTAGAACATGTTTACATAGGTTTATGTTTAACATATAGTTTGTCAAATATGGCTTTCTACCATGAAAAAATAAGTTTATTAGCCCATAATTAATTGTTAAGTAATTAAATTAAAAATATTTTTAAGAAAACTTAAAAAAAAATTGTGATTTTAAAAAGTTATAGTTTTCAGAGAAAGTTTACCAAAAGAGGTTATAAAGCCAATTGAATTATCCAAATTTATGGTTCACCTATCGAATCTTTTTAACGATTTCAGTTTCAATTGCATGTGCTGAAAAGAGTTTTTCAAAACTGAAGCTGGTAAAGTCTTATCTTCGTTCGATTATGTCACAAGAAAGATTAAGCGATTTGGCTATTTAATCGATCGAAAGAGAACTCTTACGAAACATTGATTTTGAAAGTGTGGTGAATGTTTTGAAGAAATGAAAAAACAAATTACGTTTTAGAACTATTATTCACTTGGTTTTTTTTGCCAAGTAATAATAACATCTATTATTGTAAAACAATTTTCTTTTATGAGTATGAGCATTTTCTTTAATCGCGTTTGTACGCTATTAGTGTTGGCACGGCTTTGTTCTTCAACATGGTTTATAACGGTTAACTCATCCATTTGTAAAATCAAATATATATATAGAAGAGTCATTCCGGTGAGTATATAAAACAATTTTTTTTTTACTGTAATTTTATGTATTTTTATTGTTCTTATTTAACTGATTATATTTGAAATATACATAAAAAGACTACTCAAATTATACAATATTTATTTGTCAAATTTTGATAATTGTTCATTAATTAAGTTAGTTAATTTTATTGTATTTTTTATTTACCATCTTTTATATTATACTTTTTTCAACTATATTATACATTTTGATATATAAAATTACAGTTTTTAATTGAACTATACGTCTAAGTATATGAATAAAAAATAATAAAACAAAACTTTTAAAAATGACAAATTTTGCCAAATGGCACACTACACAAATGACACACTTGAATTATCTTTTGCAAAAATGACACATTTTGAAATATCATTTGTTCAAAATATCATTTATATTTGGGTTAACTATATTATATTAGAGTTTAGATTTTAGGGTTTTAGGGTTTGTGAGGGTCATAGCCTTTTTAAATGTTTAAAATTCTATGATTTAAGGTTTTTTTAAATATAATTTGTGTCATTTTTGAAAATGGACAATTGGTTGTGTCATTTTTCAAAAAGGTTATTCATATGCGTCATTTTTGAAATTCTCCCTTTAAAAATTCATATTATTATCAATAAAAAAATATCAACAATAATGTTTATAACAAAAATCAAAATTAATATATATTTTTATATTTGTAAAATATATTTGTAAAATATCAAATTCAAAAATATAATATAAATATTTTACCGCGTATGACACGGGAAGATCACCTAGTTACTAGTTAAATGGTGAAGGCCTAAATTAATAGTTTACTAGTTTTGAAACGTGTAACAATTTTATTATTGAAACAATAAGTAACTCTCAAATGGTTCTGTTTTCTTAAACTGAGGGATAATTATCTATTTTAACAGTAATTTCAAATTGTAACTATTAGAATATGCAAACTTTAAAATCTTTAAAAAATTGGAAAAAAAAAGTTAAATATTTAGCAGTGTAAATTAATATCGTCTCACTAGTGTTACCATGTAATTAGGTAAGAAAATCATTCTCTTTTTTTTTCTTTTGATTATAAGTTTTTAAGGAAATGAATTTAAACATTATTTTCTAATAGAATGTTTGTGTTTGACCAGGAAAAAATTTATATTTTTGACCAGGAATGTTTTCATGTATGTTTGTGTTTATTCAATATATAATCATTCTAAACTATAAGAATATGATAAGAGTTAAAAGAGTATCATTCAAATGGCTATCACCATGAAAACTTTAGTCCTATTTTTTTTCACTATCATTTTCATAATATCTTATGTTCATTGTCGTACGACATTTGCTAACAGCCCGGGTATTAATTAGTTTACTATTGTTTTTTTTTTTTGAAACTTTTAGTTTAGTTTACTATTGTTTCGCCCCTTTTTAGTTATGTACATGATTTTCTCTCTTTTTATCAATATAGATCTTGGTTTAATTGTTTAATGATAATTCTTATTAAATAGGTTATGAAATCGACCAAAGTGAACAGTGCTTCAAATTCAATCCGTGTGAAAGGGGAGGGGATAGAGGTTGCACCGTGTTTTGTAGAAGAAGACAGCACTATCTACGGGGCATATGTACTGTCAATGGTTGTTGCTGTCTTGATCGATAAGTATTCATGTTGAAATAACTTGATAAAATATATTGTATCGTCATACATGATAACATAATTAGTGGCAGATGGTTTTTGAAATCTATTTAAAAAAATAGCGATTGGAATAAATAAAGGAAAAAATAACTATAATAATGGAGAAGTAATTCATTTTATTACTCTACTCATCAAAAACTTTGATAAAATTATAAATAATTCTAGAAGCGATAAATGATTTAGCTTCGAAAGTTATCATAATATCATCTTAAACTTTATCATCATGACATTCTTTATACATTAAGGGAGAAACATTTTAGGCTTATGTGTCAAACTCTCTTTTTCACCATTTTTTATTTAATTAAATATAATTATTATTTACTCGTACTATCTTCATTCTCAAACATTACAAAAAAACGTTAATGGTTTGGATTTTAGTTTTGATTCATGAATATGTGTTAAATTAATAAAATATATATATTAGTTACAAATAAATTTGAGTTTATATAAAAAAATTTAACACCGAATTTGGTTTTTGAGACCAAATATAATTATTTTGATGATGTGTCAAGTTTAAGTCAAACAAAGTGTTGGTTTGTACTTGCCTAAGCCTGTTTTTCCTTACGGACAATTGTCTTTGTTCCATTTTGTTCATGTCTGATTGTTTATAATATACTATTCATCAATACAAACAATTAAAATTTGATTTAAGATTAATTATAAATTATTATGCAATTACAAACGATTTACCCCATCAAAAAAAATTATTATACGAATATTTATTAAAAGTATTCTTCAAAATTTACTTAAATATAATAGAACAATATAAAAATTCACACTAATGGTTACATTTAAACTCGTGCACAGCAGGGGTACTAACCTAGTTTATAAAAATAATAACAACATATTCTCTTAAAATTAACTTTAAACATATATCATTTTCACTTAATCATAGTCAAGTGTGCAATTAGTATCCATTCTATTGCCATACTTGAGGTTATTAATCATAACTTCAAACTCATATGTGTCATTTGATTAGTAAGCTTATCGATTTTTTTTTGGTAAAACATTAATCAACAGAAAAATTTAAGAAACTATGTATTAGAAAAATCTTATTATATAAAGGAGAGTTTGTCAAAATTGTAACTCAGGGATCGCGACATGTGTCTATTATCGATCGAGATGAAGACACATGTTAAAATACTTTATTTAAAATCAAACAATTAGAAAAATAAAAATATAATTATGTTAAACCAATAAAATAAAGTGACATTAACATTTTTCTTATTATTTCATTAACATATTTCTAAAAGCCAAACCAAAACTTATGTAAGTCGTTAAAAAAAAGCAAAATAGAAATACTATTATGTTAAAGAAAATAAATGTTACATCACAAAAATGAAACTTCATATGTAAAAACAAAAAAAAATGTTAACTCCTAAATAATTTTAAAATAAAAAGTAAACATACGTTCAACCTTATATATGTTAAACCATAAATTATTTAAAAAGAAAAAGTAAACATACGTTCAAAAATCCAAAAAATATTACTTCAGAAAAGGTAAATCCAAAAACTATATTATAACACACCTCCCACAATTTAACGTACACCCTAAATCCTTAATTTTATTTGCAAATCATGAATACGACCTTCCCACTAATCAGTTAAAACTATTTAATTTTCGATAAATTAGATCAAAATCGTGTTTACCGTCGAACTATTGATGTATTCTTCGAAAGTATGAGGCTAGAAATCTTAAAGCAAACAACGTAATATGGGAATGAAAGTTCTTCTACTTGATGAAAATGTTAGTATATATCACTTATATCAAATTTTAAATTCTTCGACTTATCCAACACTTATCATACTTTATTCATGTTGTGAAAAGAAAATTTATAAATCTAACACAAAATGAAAAAATTTAAAAATAGAATAGTAATATATTATAAAAAAAATTTATTGTTCATAAATTCTATTTTTGTGTAAATAAAAAAATGTAAACTACAGTAAAACTTCTTTAAATTAATAATGTTGGGACCGGGATAATTTATTAATTTAGAGAGAATATTATTTTATCGATAAATTAATAATTATTAATTTAGAAAGAGATTTTGTTAAATACCCAATCTAAGATTCTTTCATTTAAAATAAGAAAGTTTCTTCAAAATTCATATTCTACCAATATATATATATATATATATTCACTAGAATTTCCATAATTCGCTCAACATAGGATGTATCAAGGAATTTAGAAGATGAATCAAACGACATTCATGAACTTGAAGTTGTGATTAATAATCTCTGTTATCGAAACAGAATGGATGTCAAGACCTTACTAGACTATCCGGGTGAAAACGATGCTTTCTCAGAAGTTCAGAGTTTAGAAGAAATTGTGGCTACTATCCTGAATGTTGAAGATGAAGTTGAAGAAGATCTTGCATCACCCTTGGAACCAGTTACGCGTAAGGAAGCAATTCTCGCTTCTAGAACTCTTCATAACTTTTGGATGCAGGTTGAGAAGACAACACCAGGAGTTACTGATGCAATTAATAAAATTATAGACGAGCTCCAACGTGATTCCAACTTTAAGAAAAGGCAAACAACATTGGAGTCATATTTTACTAAATTACGATGTATATGCATATATGTCTAAGATTTGCAATTATTAATTTTTGATATTATTGGGACCATATTTTACATAGGAGTTTCAAAAAAATTATTATCTTATCATTTTATCAAATTGAGTTGATTTTTTACATTGGCCCGACTCGAAACCGGGATAATTTATTAATTTATGGTATTTATTAATTTATCGAGTATTAATTTATCGAGGTTCTACTGTATAAGATTGAAAATGTAAAGATTATATCTCACAGGATAAGAGAAGAATGAAAAGTATAAAGAATAAAAAACATTAAGTTTAGAATATAATCAATACGTAATTTATAACTATATTAACAGATTTTTAGTGTAAAATATAACTATACGGGTATAACTACAAAAATTATTAATATAATATATAATACCCGCATATTATGTGGGTCATAATCTAGTATTTAGATAAATTATTGTCTCAATAGCAATATTATGGAAGTTGTTGATTCCACCCACATCTTATCTTATATGTATATACTATATAAAAACTAAATGTTTAATTTTTCTGGTTTCGTCATTACATATAATTTCTCGAAAGAAGAAAAGATAAAAGAAAATAACTGTTAGATTATCAGTTACAATTTGTAGAAAAAACATTTTTTTTGCGTTTCAGAAGCAGGTGCAATTCATGACAATTCAGTGTGTCGTCTTTGTTGGTGTGTGTCTCCATTATCCTCGTTTATCTTTCTGTTTACTTTTCTTCCGATTTCAGTTTTTTTTACAACTTTTCCGACTATGATCAGTTAAAGGACACTTCCCATCACTTTCCTTCTTTTTCTTTCTTAAATTCAGCTTTTTTCCTCCTTCTTTTTGTTGTCAAACTTTTATGACTTTTTGTTTTTCATCAACTTAACATCTCTTTTTAGTATTTAGACAAACATCGAAAATGAAAAAAAAAAAAACCATAACTAAAACCTTGAATGACTTCAAATCGTCTCAGAAAACCACAATCATATACCCTTCTTTTTTTCCTAACAACTATATTCAAATATTAAAAACAATATTAAACCATTTTGAACAGTATGTCGGATGTTGGAAAAAATAAACTTTACCAAAAGAAATATAGTATATATGTTGGAAAAATAAACTTTATCAATAGAAAAATGCTGGAAGAAATAATGTTTGTAATTAAAAAAAGATGAGGAGTTCAATTACACACCCACACTTTTTCATTGGATGATTCTTAAAAATATCACATTTTATGTTTTTGTTCCATAAATACTACAATTAGTTTTGAATTACCGTAAAAAACACTAATTTAATATCAAAATGATTCAGAACTATTTCTTTATGGCAGAAACAGAAAAAACCTAAATTTGAAAAAAAAGAACCTAAACATAATATTTTTAAATTCTTTAGGAGAAACGAGTAATTTCACATAATAATAATTTATGCTATTTTAAAAATTTAAACTAGTAGTATAGTGTGTTTGGAAAAAACCCCCTTAAAATATGGTATTTAGGGTAATTCTTTTCAAATTATCACGTAAATACATACTTGTATAATAAAACTAGATTAGGACCCGCATAATATGCGGGTATTTGATATTAAAATTGATAATTTGTATAGTTATACCGTATAGTTATATTCTAAATTAAAATCATGTTAATATAGTCATAAATTACGTGAGTACGAAAATCAATAATGAGTTTAAATCTTCAAAAAGTTATATAAATAATTCATCTAAATGAATGATAAGGTTTTAAATCATATTTCAAATCTTATATACTTTGAAACGGAATATATTTTATAAATAAACATCAATTATTTTTAAAAAGTTGGTAAAAATAAAATTATAATATATTACTATTCTATTTTGTTAGTTTTCTTTTTTATATTAGGTTAATAAATTTCTTTTTACAACATCAAGAAGGTATGGTAAGTGTTGGATAAGTTGAAGAATTTAAAATTTGCATAATTGATATATACTAACATTTTCATCAAGTAGAATAACTTCCATTCCCATAAGTACGTTATTTGCTTTAAGATTTATACATTCTCACTTTCAAAGAATACATGCAATAGTTCGACGGTAAACACGATTTCGATCTAATTGATCGAAAATATAATAGTTTTGACTAATTTGTGGAGGTGGTATTCAAAGAAATTTGAGGATTTGAGATGTATGTTAAATTATGGGAGGTGTGTGTTATTATATAGTTTTGGGATTTGCCTTTTTTGAAGTAATATATTTTTTGGAATGTTGAACGTATGTTTACTTTTCATTTTTAAATAATGTATGGTTTAACATGTATAAGATTGAATGTATGTTTACTTTTTCTTTTTAAAATAATTTATGGTTTAACATTTATTTTGTTAACATAATGGTCTTTATATTTTGTTTTTTTTTATGACTTACATAAAATTTGGTTTGGTTTTTAGAAATATGTTAATGAAATAATAAAAAAAATGTTAATGTGTCTTTATTTTATTGGTTTAACATAATGATATTTTTAATTTTCTAATTGCTTGATTTTAAATAGAGCATTTTAACACGTGTTATCATCTCGATTTATAATAGACACATATCATGATCTCGTGAGTTACAATTTTGACAAACTCTCCTTTATATAATAAGATAAGATATACACAATCACCCCATTCCATCAAGTAGGTTCGCTCCTCATCAATAGCAAGTAATCTTAATTAGGAGGTTTAATCAAAAAGGAAGAGTTCCTATCGTTAAAGATAAATTGTTACGTACAAGTTGTGCTTTTATCAATATCAATAAATGTTTTAATCACTATCTTCACATGTGGTTTCTATAAAAATGTGAGTTTTACACTTATAAGTTATTATATAACTGAGTCAGCAGCGATCAATTATTGTTCCCAAAAATAAGAATGAAAAAGAGCTTTGCTTGCACCATAAGATGACGGCATCACACAATTTCCATAATAAATCACAACATAAAGTTTCATTATATAGTTTGATTATCTCCATTAATTAATGTATCGTTTTAACCCCAAAAAAAAAATGTATTGTCAGTCACAAACCTGGAATCTTTGTTGAATCCCACAAGTAATCCTCTAACTTTTTTTGTATTTTTCATGAACATATCGTCATCACAATATTCTCTCACCAACATATCCTCTATATAAACAGTTTCTTTATACCTTACCATCCATATAAACTCAATCTTCAATCACAAGAATATACCAAAAGTACCATAAACTAAATATGAAACGATTCATTGTTCTTGCGCTTTGCTTGGTTCTTATTCTTGAAACCACAAAGGGTTTAGAGTTTCACGACAAAGATGTGGGATCGGAGGATACCTTGTGGGAGCTATACGAGCGGTGGAGGAGCCACCACACAATTGCTAGGAACCTTGAAGAGAAGGTAAAGAGGTTCAACGTGTTCAAGCACAACGTGAAGCACATCCACGAGACCAACAAGAAGGACAAACCTTACAAACTCAAGCTCAATAAGTTTGGTGACATGACTAGTGAGGAATTTCGAAGATCATACGCTGGTTCAAACATCAAACATCATAGGATGCTTCAAGGTGAAAGACGGACCACAGGAAGCTTCATGTATGCAAATGTAGACTCTCTCCCGACCTTTGTTGATTGGAGAAAGAATGGAGCTGTCAGTCCTGTCAAAAACCAAGGCCAGTGTGGTGAGTTCTTCTTTTCATCGATGCTTCAATCTTATGTTTCTTCAAGTATTATACTAAAGACTTAGTTTGTGGTAATGCAATGGAACATATTGGGATTTGGGACGAAGCTCAATTCTTAAAAATCTTCTTTCGTGTCCAGCCTTAGGATGTATATAAATGTGTCAAATGAGAATCTACACAAGACTAAGTTTGTTGTTATTACAGGGAGCTGTTGGGCGTTTTCAACAGTTGTGGCGGTGGAGGGGATCAACCAAATAAGAACCAAAAAGCTGACATCACTATCAGAGCAAGAGCTAGTGGACTGTGATACGAATGAGAACCAAGGGTGTAATGGAGGTCTGATGGACCTAGCTTTTGAGTTCATCAAGGAGAAAGGAGGACTCACGAGCGAGCAAGTGTACCCTTACCAAGCATCTGATGAAATTTGTGACAAAAACAAGGAAAATGCTCCGATGGTTTCAATCGATGGTCACGAAGATGTTCCTGCGAACAGCGAGGATGATCTAATGAAAGCTGTTGCACATCAGCCTGTCTCTGTTGCCATTGATGCTGGGGGATCAGATTTCCAGTTCTACTCCGAGGTAAGATAACAAAAACATCAACTAAGTGTAAAACATTAAGGCAATTTGTCTGAACGCATATATATGGATGATGTCATAGGGAGTGTTTACGGGACGATGTGGAACAGAGCTAAACCATGGAGTTGCGGCAGTAGGCTATGGAACAACGATGGATGGAACCAAATATTGGATTGTTAAGAACTCTTGGGGAGAAGAATGGGGGGAGAAAGGATACATAAGGATGCAAAGAGGGATACGTCATAAACAAGGACTTTGTGGCATTGCCATGGAGGCTTCTTATCCTCTCAAGAACTCTCACACTAATCCTTCTGGTCTTTCCGCTCCTTCGCTTACGGATGAACTTTAAAGCTTTTTGCGCATGCCATATTAACAAAAACGAATATTAAGGTTGAATATCTATCATTTGGTTATGATATGCTTGTTTTTTTCTATAGTTCTTTATTTGTAATATAGTGTTTTTCAACATATGAACGGAATCTTTTGAATCCATTTAGGAATAAATGGTTTTGCGTTTGTTTTCAAAACTCAAAGAACGAAGAAGGAATTTTAGCAGAAAATAGGTAAGTCGGTGGTGATTAAAGTTTCTTATGATAGAATAAAACAAACAAAATTCCGCAACTTCTTAACAAAATTATGCCTACTTAGTTGCATTAGATCAAAGAGATACTTCATCAAAAATAGAGACATCCCACTGAAATGTTGGAAAGTCAAGAAGGATCTATAAATACCCACGAACAAAGTTGACAAGTCAAGCAAAGCAGTACTCCCTCCGTTTTATATTAGTTGTCATTCTACACTTTTTCTTTTGTATTAAATTAACTGTCGTTTTACATTTTCAATACAAATTTATGATTGATTTTCCATTTTTATCCATACATTTTTACCTTATTAATTACATATATCAAATGAAAAACACTTTAATTAGGGGTAAAACATAATTTTTAAATTTTTTTATTAATTTACGTGAAATCACCTAGAACGACAACTAATATGCAACGGATGGAGTATGACATAAGCATAAATGCAAAATAGTTTGTTTAAAGGTAGGCGTCGCTCTAAGCTTTGAGTTAAATGTTACAGTAATTTGTTAGTTTATATTGAGTTTTATATGCTAATTAATTATTAATTAAATCAGTATGTTATATGAAAAAGTGTTTATTGTAAGTCATAACTTTTAGATTAAGTGTGCTGTTTATTTTCAGAGTCGCAAGGAATGGTAGAGAGATTGAAGAACTATTTAAGTTGTATTATCGTAATGAATAATAACAAGTTCAGTTTACGAGTCTTACTCTCTTTTTTCTTTCTCTTACATAAGTTATTCATAAACATAAAATAGTAGCTTCCAACATAGTACCAGAGCTTTAATTGATTTGAAGACCAAATCAAGCATAAAGAAAAAGTCTCACAAAATCAAAGATCATGACAACAACATCATAACAAGTAATTCTGATATTCGATGGAGACAAATATGACATATGGTGTATTAAGATGAAGACCATCTTAAAGACAATAATATCATGGGCGGTGGTGTAAAACGGTGTTCCAATTAAACTAACATACACTGTGGAGACATCCGAAGTGATGTAACTAAAAAATAAATAGAAAGAGGCATCAAAAAACGACATGATGGCGCTGCAACTCTTACAAACCGCCGTGAAAGGTCAGATGTTCTCACGCATAGCACTGGCGCCTGGCGGTTATGTCGAAAAAGCGTGGAATGCATTACAATCTAAATTTCAATGATCTCTCCAAGTAGGGTTAAAGTACATGTTGGGCCAAATCTAAGAGGATTTTTCACAAACACTTTGTCATTTTTTAAACTTATTTTATAATATTTCTGAATTCTGAAATGTCTAACAATCTTATAGAGTGTCTTAGACGTTTTAGAGAAATGTGGAGCGTATAGAGAGTTACTACAAGTTTCCACTTGTGTAAATTCCCTCTTTCAGGTCGTAGGATTTTCTCTCTTAAGTTTCAACGGGTTGATTCCAAATTAGGGGGATTTAGCAACAAAAATGTGTTAAAGCAAGGCATACCGATTTAAGGGGAAACAGTCCAGGACACGTAGCCAACCAAAAAAACGAGTGTGACCCAAACATCAGTTCTCTATGGGCGTGTTTGGGAGGTAGAGTCATGTCCATGGCGACTTCTTCTCTTGCCACCCAATCCTTGTATGCTTCCTTTCATCTGACTCACCGACTTCACCTCCCTCAACATCATCTTCTTCTTCGCTCTTCACTCTCTCGAAAACCCCTCTCTCTATCTGCTACTTCCCCTTCTCCCATTTTCCTCTCTTTCTTCGACGACCCCTTACCAGATAATGTTCACCAACCACAAAATCCAACAAATAATGGCCGAGAAGATGAAGAAGAAGAAGATGATTTCAAAGATCCAATTCTTAATTTCTTCAAGTCACAAACGTTATCGACAGTATTGACTGAAGACCCTGCTCGAGAATCCAAGTTATCCCTTCAGAAGAACCGTCGAACTTCCTGGCACCTGGCTCCCGACTCCACCGACCTGGAAACTGAGATGGATCCCGAGCCTGAGAAATCCGTCTCTCAGGCAAACCAACAAACACTTGGTGTGCATACTTCGTTCGATGGTGGCGTCGCTGGGGAAATCCTGGAAATAGCTAAGAATCTGACAGAGAATCAAACCCTGGGAGAGATGTTATCTGGTTTCCAAGATCGGATTAGCCATACAGAGTGCGTGGAGGCATTGGTGTTGATGGGTGAATGTGGTTTTGTCAAGAGTTGTTTGTATTTCTACGAGTGGATGAATCCGTCCCTCGTTTCTGCTCGTGCTTGCTCTGTTCTCTTTACATTGCTCGGTAGACAAGGCATGGCTGATGAAATTCTGCTTCTGCTGCGTAATTTACCAGACATTGAAGAGTTCAGAGATGTTCGTCTCTATAATGCCGCCATTTCTGGAATTTCAGCCTCTCAAAGGTAAGCTTTGATCAAATTGCTGTGATTTGCGATTTATGAATGGTATTTTTCGTTTGCTTAGATTTTCTAGTTGGTGCTCTCTTTCAGGTATGATGATGCTTGGAAGGTGTATGAAGCCATGGATAAGATTAATGTCCATCCGGATAATGTTACATGTGCTATAATGATCACAACTATGAGGAAAGCAGGACGAAGTGCGAAAGAAGTTTGGGAGATATTCGAGGAAATGAGCGAGAGAGGTGTGCGGTGGAGTCAGGATATTTTCGGTGGCCTTGTGAAAACGTTTTGTGACGAAGGCCTAAAAGAAGAAGCTCTGGTGATCCAAACAGAGATGGAGAAGAAAGGCATCCGTTCAAATACGATTGTGTATAATACGCTGATGGATGCTTACAACAAATCCAACTACGTAGAAGAAGTGGAAGGTCTTTTTGCAGAAATGAAAGCTAGAGGCTTGAAGCCTACCGCTGCAACGTATAACATTCTCATGGATGCTTATGCCAGGAGGATGCAACCCGATATTGTAGAGATGCTTCTGCGGGAGATGGAGGATTTAGGTTTAGAGCCAAATGTGAAATCGTACACGTGTTTGATTAGTGCGTATGGGAGGACGAAGAAAATGAGTGATATGGCTGCTGATGCTTTCCTGCGGATGAAGAAAGTAGGTTTGAAACCTACTTCACATTCTTACACAGCTCTAATTCATGCTTACTCAGTTAGCGGGTGGCACGAGAAAGCTTATGCTTCCTTTGAAGAGATGCGTAGAGAAGGAATTAAACCGTCAGTTGAAACGTACACATCGCTTCTCGATGCATTCAGACGGTCTGGTGACATTGAAAAGCTGATGGAAATTTGGAAACTAATGCTGAGAGAAAAAATCAGAGGGACACGGATAACATATAATACCGTTCTTGATGGGTTTGCCAAGCAAGGCCACTACATCGAAGCTAGGGATGTTGTTTCTGAGTTTGGAAAAATGGGTTTGCAGCCGAGTGTTATGACTTACAACATGCTGATGAATGCCTACGCACGGGGAGGACAAGAAGCGAAATTGCCACAGCTGTTGAAGGATATGGCTGTTCTTAACCTAAAACCTGATTCCATCACGTATACAACCATGATCTACGCTTTTGTTCGTGTTCGAGACTTCAAAAGGGCATTCTTTTACCACAAGATGATGGTTAAAAGCGGGCAAGTACCAGACGCGAGGTCCTATGAGAAAATTAGGGCAATTCTTGAAGACAAGGCAAAGACAAAGAACAGAAAGGATAAGACTGCCATACTTGGTATAATTAATAGCAAATTTGGTCGGGTTGAAGCTAAGACGAAAGGTAAGAAAGACGAGTTTTGGAAATACAAGAGGAACCGAACATCTTATAAACCTGATCTTCACCGATCTTGAAGGTAGCCTGAAAGCTATATGAATGCTTAAGTGGTACATAGTTAAGATGGTCAAGCTAGATGAATCTATGTTTTATCCGGAATATTCTCAGCTGTTCTTTGAACTTGGCCTTATTTCTTAGCATTCTTTCTTTTTATTTTTTATTTTGTTCCTAGGAGATACTTTGGTCATGTGTAGTAAAAAGTGCAGCAGTTTAGCTTTATTGTTCAGAGAAGCAAAGAATCTCTTAAGCTGCAAGCCATCTTCAGATATAACTCTTTACTCGCTGCATCAAAGATCACTCACTTGAAAACAAACAACCCAGATAAAGAAAATGAAAATCTTTATTCTATTAACACTCATAGAACTTTGTGTCGTGGACGCATGCCGATCATACTGCGGAAATATAACCGTGGATTATCCGTTTGGAATCCGAAATGGATGTGGACATCCAGGGTATAGAGATCTCTTGTTTTGTATGAACGATGTGTTGATGTTTCACATAAGTTCAGGTTCTTATAAAGTGCTGGATATCGATTACGCATATCAGTCCATAACGCTGCACGATCCTCACATGTCGACATGCGAGACCATTGTGCTTGGAGGCAAAGGAAATGGCTTTGAAGCTGAGGATTGGAGAGCTCCTTATTTCAATCCTACCTCTGATAATGTCTTTATGCTGATCGGATGTTCTCCTAAATCTCCTATATTTCAAGGTTAGTATATGTTACCAAGACAGTCCGGTTCTGTTTACGCATGATTCTTTCCGGATTCTGTTAAATTTGGTTCATATGCCCACTTCTATTGCTAGGCTTCCCCGAAAAGAAATTGCCATGCCGCAACATTTCAGGGATGAGCTGTGAAGAATACATGTCGTGCCCAGCATGGGATATGGTTGGATACAGACAACCGGGTATGGAATCTGGGTCAGGTCCACCGATGTGCTGTGCGGTCGGGTTTGAAGCAGTAAAAGCGATTAATTTAAGTAAGTTGGAGTGTGAAGGTTACAGTAGTGCGTACAATCTCGCACCGTTGAAACTTAGAGGACCGTCTGATTGGGCTTATGGGATACGCGTTAAGTACGAACTCCAAGGAAGTGATGCGTTTTGTCGCGCGTGTGTTGCAACTTCCGGGACTTGTGGCTACGAATCTGCCGATGGTGGAGGACTTAGGCACGTTTGCATATGCGACCACCACAATTCTACCACAAACTGTGATTCGGGTCAGTATTTTGTATCATCAATTCCACCGCTTAAACTGATCAGTTAGACATGCTGGTTCGTCCAATCCAATGGACCAGTTTAGCGTTTAGACCATTTTTTAAAAAACTAATTTGGTTCACTGCAAACTCGTTTTTATGAATGTTTATGTAGTTATAACCCCAACCGGAGTAGCTTCAAGTGTTGTTCGACCAAAAACTATTGGATGTAAGTTTCAAAATCATTTACGTGTTCTTTTTTAATAAGTTTATTTTCTTTCAGCTAAATTATAATCTTTTTTTTTGCAGCACTGCTCATCTACTTCATAACTATGAGCATAGGCTTTGAAAGAAGACACTGAGTTACCCATTAATAACAAATATCGCATTAAGCTTCAGTTTTTTACTTTCGCTTTATTCCTCGTACTTTTAGTTTCATTGCATATGAAACGTTTTTGTTTATATCTCCCACGAAATTTTGATTTGTATACCAAATTTGTACCTGAGAGATAAACAAGGGACGTGTGGATAAGAGATACAAACTACAAAGTCTCCTAGTTAATTAGCAAACGTAATTACATTATCGTTCATATACAAATAAACACAAAATTACTCCGTTATGGCCCAGTTCGAATCTTGGTGCCTTGCGTCTCGAACCGTGGCTGGCGGCGTTATAATCAGATAGTCTCTGAATCGTGATTAGCTAGTGCCACAAACCACACTTTGATGCTGTTAGCACAGTGAGGTCCTTTATACATTGCTAAAGTCTCCTTGAGTTTGTTCAAGTAAATGCGAAGGGACTCTTTTTAGCCTTTGGGACAATGCTAAGAGATCCGCATCCGAAAATGGGTGAATCTATCAGTTGACATATCTTCTAACTTGTTAAAACAAATAAAAAATGGTGAGATGTTCAACAAATATGAAATTAAAGATAGTCATATGTGTTGTGAGTGTTAGAATCTACGCAATAAACTTGTGAAGGATTTTAAGAAAACAGAGAATTCTTAGATGAAACACGTAAACGAAGATCAAAGAAGAAGTAGTTCTTTATTGCTGTTTGCGTAAGAGCGTATGTGAATAAAATTGCGGATGCCTTTGAATGAGGCGTACAAGATATATTTATACAACTCTTAAGTCGGCTAGGCCTGTTAAAAGATTTGTACGAAATCCTAATTCTTCGGGATATCCTTCCTGCGTAATCGGCGGCTGCTTAAGTTTTCGTCCTCGTCCTGGCCCTAGGCCTGAGAAGTCACCTAGGCCCAACTTGAGCGTTCGTGTCAAAGGTCGGCCCAACTCGTCTGTCTTGCTGCCACGTCGTCCTGGGATTTTTGCCGTGTCATTTCTGGAGCCTAGGCCTTCTAAGCTCGTCCTGCGCACGAGCAGTGCTCGTTTTCATAAGCGTAGGTTCTCCCAGAAACTGGCAGTGCTAGTTCCGGTGTCCTGCGCGCGCCTTTGACACTTAGCCATTTTCTTGATAATCCCAGGCGGGGTGAGATTTGACCCCAATAGTTAGCCCCCCAGCTCAGCAGTATCAGTTCGGATGATGCTGAGTTTAAAGAGGAGTAGGGAAAATGAGGTTCTCAAGAAAACGTGACCGAGTTTGGAACGAAGTTATATCCAGCAATATCGTTCAAGTTACTGAGCTTTCATGTTTATGTCTAATGCCTAACTCAGTATAGACTTAACAGGCCTGCTTTCTTTGAAAGGACTTATAGAATTGGTTCTACAAAGGTTTCCGGAGCTTGTTTCGTTAAAGCGTTCCGTTGTACGTAAAACTCTGACGAGTTGTGCTTTGAAGCTTGATTTGCACCCTTTGAAAAGTTTTTTTTTTTTTTTTATGCGGAAAAACTCACCTCCACACCGTTACTGTACTTGGTGAAAACTTCTATCCCTTTCGGAAACTAAAATTGTTTTCTCCGATTACCGAGAATTATTAATGCTAAGATCCGGCATTAATGACTATATATACACCTTCCATTTCTCATTCCTCCAAAGAAAAAGGTACATTCTCCTCTCTCTCTCTCTCTCTCCCTTCTCTTTACTTTCAGTTTTAGATATAGGTTTTCCTCCTCTTTTTTTTTTTGTGTGCGTGCCGCCGACGCAGTCCTTCCGTTCTCCGGTGACCCCTTTTCTTTGGTGCCTTCGGAGAAGACAAAGACAAAAACGACGACGCGTAACTCCTCGGTTTCTCGCTCACACGCGTCTCTCACCGCGCCTCATCCTCGCCGTTGCCTCCGCCGAGAACTCACCATCCTTGCCGACGAGTCTCCTCGGCGCTCGTTCTCGTTCCGTTCCGCCGCCGACGCTTCGCCAAGCTCATCCTCGGCATGGCTTCCGTGTCCACATCGTCGCTAGTAGGTCTCGATCTTGCGAGCCTCGGCTCTATTCTCATAACATCGAGATTTCACCGGTGTTGTGGTCGCTGCGGAGGATCCTATTTGTGACAAGGCCGAGGACAAGAAGGGTCTTTGTCGCGGTGCTTGATTTTCCGAGGCTAGCTTCTGTTGATGAACTCGTGACGAGGTGGTGGAGGAGCGCTTTGTGATTTTTTTTCTTTGAATCAAACGATTCGAGTTGGATCAAGCCGAGAGGGATCCCGTCAACTAAGGCGCCGAGGCCAAACGCGGAGGAGGTGCTGAGACCTAGTTTGCGCCGAGGCTAGTTTATCGATTGGAATCATCCGCGTTGGGACGGATGATCCTAGACCTAGAACCGAGGCTAGTTCATTGACTGATTATAGCTTCGATTTGGGACGAGCCTGTTCACCGTTTAGACTCGTGTCGACGCCGAGTTTAGCCTGTTACGGAGCCGAGGACGACTCGCGTAGAGGACGCAGGACTATTCGCCGAGAAAGCTTGTTCAGATGCCGCTTCCAGCTCATGGATGCGTCCTTGTTTAGATGTGCGAAATGCGGAAGGTCCAACGAGTCCGCCTCTTGTTGACGAGCTAGCTGACGATGCTCCAGTTCTCGTTGATGTCAAAGCCGAAATGGAAGAATTCGACAATGCAGTAGAACAAAGGAGGCTTGACCGCCTAGCCGGTTCTCGGAGACGGGCTCCTCGTCGATCTCGAAAGAATTCTCGTGCTAAAAGATTACGGAGGAAGAAAACATTTTCACCTGAACCAGCTGAGCACGAGTCGATGCCGAGGAGATATTGGTTTCGGAGCTAATGCTGATTTTGGTTTGAGATGAGAGCTTGTCAAATGCCGAGGTCTCTAATTGGGATTAGGATGATTTACCGACGACTAAACTTTACCGAGGTTGAATTACGCGTTGTTGACGAGAAGGTTTTGATGCCGACGCTGACTTAGAAAGAAAACGCCGAGGGAACTTTTGCCAACGTTGAGCTCGACTTTGGGTTTGGTGATCTCGGCTTCAAGTATTAAGCTTTGCCTTTTTGTCTTTCTTATGAAGCAGGTTCGTTTTGTTCTTGGTAGATCATAAGAACTTGACTACGTCTTTTCTTGACGAATTCGTAAGTCAATGGTTATTTGGTTTACATCTTAAGACGTCTCTTAGATGCTCCGACCATGACTGCAGAGTTTTAGTAGCAAAGATGTAATTGCGTTTGTTGTTTATTTTTTACCAACGATGTTGCTGGGTTTCTGGAGTGATCATTTTGGTTTACGGACGTGCTGCTCTTTGAACACGCCTGCTCCAAGAATGAACATATACTTGTTTTTACCAACGATGTCGTTGGGTTTTCAGAATGACCACTTCGATTCGGAGGTGTCTGCTCCGCGAATGAACTCATTCGATTCTACCAACGTGTTGCTGGGTTTTCGGAATGATCATTAAGGTTTACGGACGTGCTGCTCTTTGAACACGTCCGCTCCTATAATGAGCATTGGCAGCTGCATTTTACCAACGATGTTGTTGGGTTTTCGAATGATCAGTTGGGTTTACGGATATGTTTCTCCTTGAACACATCCGCTCCTATAATGAATCATTAGTATTTGTATAGCGCCCTTATCCGATGATGGATGTTATTGTAAAATCTGCAGAGTGTTATATGAAAGATCGTCGCTGTGGCCAGCAGCGACGGTGAAAGATAGACTCGTCTGTTTAGTCAAGACATTGAGTAATCCGTAAAGGATGTGATTGAGATGTCGGTTGTGTTACGACTTAAAAGTTTGCGAAATATCGCGTTTCAAGAGAATGGGAGTATATGTGTATACGCACCCACTCCCCCTCCTTTTTAAGGAAGGGGGCAGCTGAACTCCTCCGAAGAAGAGCTGCCTACGTACCCTTTACAGGGATCAAGCCACCTCGTAGTTCATATTTTGTAATGCTCAAGTTACTACATGCTTTCCTCCATCTCGAAATCCGCTAGACTAAAGTCGCCCTTGAGTGTTCCAGCTACCAACTTGGTAGCAAGTTTTTATCCCAAGGTAGGGCAGTTTGTGGTGGAATGTCCGGAAGCACAGTGGTACTCACAATAAGTTGTTCCATTGTCGGTACTTGGTCCTATGGTACACATGTTGTAGCTCTCCAACTCGACTTGGTAGTTGTGGGCTCCTGTGAATCCTTCGTGCGGATTGAAACCAGGATTGTTCTTCTTTTTCGTAGGGGCTGCTGATTCGCTCGTCTGCTTCGACTTTGAAGTTTTTTGGGTTCTTGCTAAGCGGTGGAGAGCGTCCTGGATAGTAGTTGGTTCATGTACCATCAACTCTTGCCAGAAAGCCGAAGGGCATAGGAGTGCTTCTTTCAAAGCTGCCAGGGCGGATTCGCTGGTCACCCCTTCTACCTTTGAAAGCATAGTCCTGAATCTCTTCATGAAGTCTCCTAGACTTTCGCTCTCGCCTTGTTTCGTAGTCCACAGTCCTCCGTCGTAGACCCTACGTTCCGCGAATATGCTATAATGAGTTACGAACATCTCTGAAAGCTGGTAGAAGTTGTCAATGGAGTTCTTCTTCTGTCCGTAGAACCATTGGAGTGCAGGCCCCTTTAACCTTTCCACGAACATCTTGCAATAACCGGCATCCTTCTCCTGCTCTTTGAAGTTTGCTCTTCCCATGGCGACTTCAAAGGCTAAGAGGTGGTCTTGTGGATCGGTGGTTCCCTCATAGAGCGGAAGCTTGATTCTTCCATGGTCCGAGATTTTGGTTCTCGAGATGTGTTCAGCGAACGGTGTGTTACGCGCCTCCTGGAGTACGCGATTGACATCTGGTGCTTTTCCAGCGGTATAGTACATCTGTGATTTCATGACCAAGAAAATTTGTTCTATCTGTGCTCGCATCTCGGCCATCTCAGCTTTGTGTGCTTCGAACAGCGTCCTACGTTCTCGGCGTAAACTAGATGGATCGGCCACAAAAGAGTCCTCTTCTTCAGCGAGGTGTCTGGCGTACTCTGCGTCTGCCTCTTCTTGGTTACGCGGTCGAGTCCTTCTCGCTGGTGCGTTGCGATCTGCCGTTTCTTGAGGGTCGTCATGTGCGCGGGCGCCTTCTCGTGATGGTGAAGGATTTCTGTTTCCGCAGATGTCGACGCGTTCGGGGGTCCTGTCCCCAGTCTGTAGCGTCGGCAGCGGTGGTAGGTCTCCTCGGGTTCTCGGCTTAGTGCGCGGCATTGAGAAGCGGAGGGTATGAGGTTTGAACTGCCGAATCGATCGCCGCGGCCTCGTTGTCTTTCTGCGGGCGAAGAGTGTCTCGAACATCTTCTTCACCTCGGTTAAAGGGTCCGGGTTCGCAGTAGGGTTTGTGATAGCATCCTCCCCTTCAGGGTTATCTCTGCGCGGCGAAGACTCGTTCTCTTTCTCCGTTTCGCTGGCCATCTTCCTGGATCTGATGCGTAACGTGGTTTCGATTTGTGTCAGAAAGTCTCTTGTCCCCTTAGTCGGCGCCAATTGTGAGTGCTAGAACCTACACAATAAACTTGTCAAGGGTTTTAAGAAAACAGAGAATTCTTAGATGAAACACGTAAACGAAGATCAAAGAAGAAGTAGTTCTTTATTGCTGTTTGCGTAAGAGCGTATGTGAATAAAATTGTGGATGCCTTTGAATGAGGCGTACAAGATATATTTATACAAGTCTTAAGTCGGCTAGGACTGTTAAAAGATAAGTACGAAATCCTAATTCTTCGGGATATCCTTCCTGCGTAATCGGCGGCCGCTTAGGGTTTTCATCCTCGTCCTCGTCCTGGCCCTAGGCTTGAGAAGTCACCTAGGCCCAACTTGAGCCGTTCGTGTCAAAGGTCGGCCCAACTCGTCTGTCTTGCTGCCACGTCATCCTGGGATTTTTGCCGTGTCATTTCCGGAGCCTAGGCCTTCTGAGCTCGTCCTGCGCACGAGCAGTGCTCGTTTTCATAAGCGTAGGTCCTCCCATAAACTGGCAGTGCTAGTTCCGGTGTCCTGCGCGCGCCTTTGACACTTAGCCATTTTCTTGATAATCTCAGGCGGGGTGAGATTTGACCCCAACATGTGTCCCTCGAATATTATAGTCAAACTTTATCGACATCCCTTACTTGGGTGTTTTTTATTACAATTACAGATTTGTGAATGCATTGGTTCAGGGAATTGATTTGTATTTGAATAGCAAGGATTTTAGTGGTAGACAAAAGAATGATTATGTTGGAACCAATTTTTTAGTTAAACAAATGGGTCTTGTATTGGGCATTTGTCTTATCCAAATTTGGTAGAAAAGTGAATGAGAAAAGCGTTTTGGTTTAAGTGAGTAACATGTAAAATATCCTACATCTAAAGTTTGAGAATTTTTCAAGTAAGGAATTTTTCAAGTAAGGAGCCACACATATACATTTGTTCAAAACATAGCAAAGGTTATATACCATAAAAGAGAAGAGGGAATCCCCACACGCGCGACCGACCGACCGAATCGGGCTCGGGCGTTGGCTTTGGCTAAAGGACCATCACACTGCGAGAGATTCTTAGAGTTAAGGAAAGAGATTTCGTATCTCGACTTCACTTTCATCTCTGATCTCTTCCCTCTCCAATCACGTGGACATGAGTCTGGAGTTAAAAGAGAAAGAGTTGAATTCCTGAAGCAGGAGATACGTATATGGAATTATGGATTAATGGACTTGAGTTTGTACACCACCAAAAACAAGGAAACCTTGTTGCCAAGGGGATCAATGGCTCTGGTATATAACAATCTTTCCATATTTTGCTCATGGATGGAATAATGGAAAGCTGATGATACCATAATTGGTGTACAATGTAATCGTGTACAGCTCTTAAAATGACGAGTTTTAGACAATGTTTTTAAAACCGGACCGGACCGGCGGTTGAACCGGGTTCAACCGCGAACCGGTCACATGTCCGGTTCGGGTCAATATTAAAACCCAAGTGTAGTTGAACCGGCATCGAACCGGGTCGGACCGGCAAAAAACCGGGAACCGGCGAACCGGTTGACCCGGATCAAACCGGGTTCAACTGTTTTCTAATTAAAAAAAAAAAAAAAATATTTCATTTTTCTTTAATTAATATGTTTATCAAATTAAAATTAGAAAAATAAGGTTTATAGATAATGAGATAGTAATAAAGGTTTAACATTTTTTCTAATATAATCATATTCAGTGAAAGAAAAAAAATATTTTTCAAATAATTATAATCTTTTTAAAATTTTAAGACAAAAAAGATTAGTTATCTATTTAAGTATCATCATTTTATTATTTAGTTTTGCTATAGCTATTGAATTTTTTTTGTTTTTCTAAATATTTGTACTAAACTTAATATTTTGTTTGATATTTGGATAGTTATACACATACATATAAATAACAAATTCTATATACTAATATTTTAAAAATATTATTGAACCTGGTTGAACTCCGGTTAGACCCGGTCGGACCATATTAACCCACGACCAAAAAAAAATCCGGTTCGGTCGCTGGTCCGGTTTTAAAAACATTGGTTTTAGAGCTAGAAAGAGAAATAAAACTTAGCTTGTAAGAATCAGATGATCAACAACTTTATTCCTTTCTCGTGTAAAACAAAAAAAAACTTGATTTCAGTATACATTTTCTACTAGTAAATTACAGAAACTAATTTGAAATACAAACCTTTGGATCAGTAACGAAACCATGAATTGAATCGAAATAATAAAGAATTAAACACTGGAGACTTTATTCTTCCTGAAAACAATCTCCGTATCAAGTCCAAAGCCATCGATCTTCCTCATATTTACGACTTTGGATCTCTTAAAGAGTTTCACCAATGGTTTCACACTGTGCAGATCGTTGGCCGAGTACTTATCCGTTTTCCCAGACACGGACACGTGTAAGACGCACACTCCTCCTGGCTTCAACGTCCGTTCGATCTCTCTAACGAACTTGTCCGGGTAAAGCGCGTGATCGAAGACATTAGAGAACTCGAAATCGAAAGTGTCGGCATCAAATGGCTGCGCGTGGAAGTCACCTTCGACAACGAGAGGCGGACTAGGGACCAGATCTATCCCGACGGAGTCTTGGACGCCGATCAGCCTCAGAGCCGCCACTTCCTGGCCGACACGCGCGCCGATCGAGAGCGCCTTGGAGTCGTTGGAGAGAAGGCCTCGCTCACTCAGGGAGGTGAAGAAAGTGGAGAAGACGCGAACCTTTCTTTCCCAATCGCGCGTTGTCCACACCTTCCGGAGCTTGGGGTTTAAGGTTTTTTCTGAGCTGGTGCTTGATGTAGGCATCGTAAGAGGAGTAGCTGCGGCGGATCAGGATATCGTCGGAGGAGGCGGAGGTGAGGGGGCGGAGGAGGGAGGAGGGGAAAACGAAGAAGAAGAGGAGGAGAGATACGGAGAGGAAGAGAGAGAGAATGAAGGGTAGTTTCGGTATTACGAATTTCATTTTGCTCCACCAAAGCAACTAACTAAAGAGTAAAGAGCACTTTGGTTTTTTTGGGCCAAGAAAGAAATGAGAGGACAGTGAGCATCCAGCATGAAAGTCAAAATTATTCCGCGTTCTACGGGACCCATGTTTTATCGCCTTATTCTCAGATCTAACAACATCATTAAAAGAATATTATTATTAACTACTTCGTTAATGGTGAATTTAAAGTGGTAAAACAAAACACTCTCAGCAGAATTAGCTTAACTTTTTCAAAACGTTTTTTTTTTTTGTCACTGGAAAACTCATATAGCAGGTTCACTTCTTAAATTGTTTAGGCTTTTGGTTTATGATCTTCCAAATTTCCAATTATATTTATTATTAATAATTATAAACTTTTAAAGGAAAATATTGCATTTTTTTTATCATAATTCTTCTTTATACACATTATCTTTGATGATTATTCATATCTCATTATCATAACTTGTCACCCTTTATATTTATTATATTTTTGTTTTGGAGAAATTATTTATTATACTTACTTGGTTGATGGTGCTCAATGGATGCCTAACGCATCTCTTATTCTGAGTTAGAGACAGCAAACAAGTCTAATGTGTGTGCTATGTGGTGTAAATGATGAGACAAGAGACTACATCTTCTTTCAATGCCCATACAAGTGGACTATTTGGGATAAAGTTTGCAGCGAGCCTCATTTCGGATTGGAATCAATTGTTACAGCACCTCTGCAATCTAAGAGCCCCCAAAACATTTCGAAATTTTTACTTTATAGCTTGGCAAGCAACCGTTTACTTCCTTTGGATTGAACAAAACAACAAACTCCATCGACATATCTCCAAGTCCCTAACTCTCATCTTCTCTCATATGTGATTAACGACACTAAAAGTTTTTGTTTTAAGCCTAATTCTTAAGCATGAACCACTAATACAAATTACTCCACTTCATGGCACTAATTACTTTGTAAACTCCTATTTTAACGTCAACTTTCGTGACTAAACTTATGTGCTCTCCAAGCATGAAAGCTCTCAATGTCTAATAAGCTCACCCAAAGCAACAACATCAACTTTCGTGGTTGAAGAAACTAGGCCAAACAAAAGGTGGTTCAAGCATTTCCATAATAACCTTTCGTGCGGAAAGTTGCTTATGATCGAGGTTCAAGATATCTTGGGATATCGGTTGTCTTCAATACCAGGTCAGTCGATATACCGCTCCTCATACCGCGGTCAGAGAGCCTTTATGATCCATCATGACAAGGGGATACCCCAGGATATTGGTCAACTTTATCGGTGAAAACGGATATCCTGGTTCTCGACCAAAGTCATGAACTCTAGTGTGTCTGATGATACTCCATCGTACCGTGGTTCTAAGCGCGGTTTATCGGTCATCACCGATGTGCAATAACAGATATATGCTCCTCTGCAAGTTCCTTAGCTCATTTTATTCCCGGAATCCACTCCTCTGCACTCCTCTGCATCCTCTGCATCCTCTGCATCCTCTAGGCTCTTGATAGCCATATATCTCCGATTAAGCACATATACCACCTGAAAAGGGTGAAAGAGAGAGAAATATGTATAAACTCTAATCTAAGACCTTAAGAGACGAATCTTAAGCTAAACTAACCTAAATGAGTCATAAATGATGCATAATGATGTAGAATGAGGGTGAAAGGGATGCAAATATATAGCTAAATAGTGTAAATATAAGAACATATCATCTGGTCGTTCTCTTCGTGGTGGTTAGAGGAAACTTGACTCTCTTTTTCTTCATCTCTTGCCGTATATATTGGAAATCCAGTAGCTTTCTCGTCTCTACTGTCTTCCTTTTCTGTTGAGTCTAATTAATTCACAGGTTTGGATAGTTGCTCGCCTCGTTTGGGCCTCCGCTCCCCTACTTTAGGATTCGCTTCTCTTCCTCGACTAATATCTAGTTGATTAGTTTGGGGTTGAGCTCTGGTTTTTCTAGTATTTCATATCTCTAGTATTATTGTCTTCGATTCATTCGGGATAATATTTGCTCTCATAGGAAAACATCTATCTTATGTGGAGATTGCCAAGTTTTGTGGTCTTGTTAGTGCCACAAGTGTTGAACCCCGTCTTCTTTGATTGTTGTGCGGGAAGTCTTTGTGGTTGAGGCGGAAGTCTCTAAACAAGACATGTTTGGTCTCAACAAGGTTTCATCAAATCTCATCCCTCTTCTTGTTGTAGGTTAAGGCAAAAGCATGGTAATCTCTCTGGTTTAATCGTCCTCTTCTCCTATGTTTTGTGCTCTCATTTCTCTTCTCTATACTGTTTTTTATTGTTATATATTCTGGTTTTTTAAGATTGTATTTGGATTATCTTTCTAATACAATCAAACAGCTGTTGGAATTCATGAGATTAAGCTCATGAATGGAGGATACAATCAACTTGTGATTGAATCATCTTAAACCCACACAAATAACTCATTCTCAAGATTAAGAGGAGACCATCAACTTGTGATGGAATTCACTCATTAGAGCTTGATAGAACCGAGATTACTAGAGAGTAATTCGATCCTAACAAGTAGAATAGCTCTAGTATGAAGCTAGATTCGTTATAAGCATCAAACACTTGTAGTTTGTGTGCTATGGAGAAACTGAATCTATAAAATCATTAAGCTAGAGTAAAGTTATTAAAGAAGAAATAAAGAAGAGTTTAGTGAGTGTTTGTGAAGTGATTAGGCTACCATAAGGGCAGCCTTCTACAAACAAGATCTACTAAACACTACATTGAGAGATTAAGCTAAAATACTAAAGAGAGAAAATATCACTTCTTATTACCAATGTTGTAGATTCAAGTGGCATTACAAGTGTTTATATAGAGAACCAAAGGCTTGTTGGGGTCGGATTTCACCCGCTGAACGTTGACGTTCAAAGTTATGATAAGCAACGAGCGTATTTTCAACGGGCAGAGATAATATGGACCCTAAGTCATTCCACTTACAAGAAAGGGTGAAGGCCTCTTGAAATACCCTAAGTCATTTCACCCTACAAGAAAGGGTGAAGGACTCTTAAAAACCCCTAAGTCATTCCACCTGCAAAGAAAGGGTGAAGACCTCCTGAAAACCCCTAAAGTCCCTTGAACCTTCTGCCTGGTGAAGGAACCTTCAAAGCTATCTTCACCTCAGGAGAAGTCATGAATGCAGCCGTCGGAGAGGTCACAGAGCCAACAGAAGGCGCTGCAGAGACAAGACTGCCTGGCACCGATGTCACTGAGCAGTGACACCGATGACAGGCAGTGCACCGATGTGCCTGGCCTCATCGGTGTCCAGGCAGTTGACATCGGTGCCCAAGCCTTTCCATCGGCTTCAGGTCCTTCGTCGCCCGTCAGAACATCAACAAGGTTCCAGAAGGTTCAACGCGTTCAAAGCCCAGCAACGAAGCCCACGTAGGCTCGACCGACATAGGCGAAAAAGGCAATCCCAAGGGTTTAGGAAAAAGGCTTAGCCGACTTAGGGGGTTATATATAGGAATGCAAAAACACTTGTAAAGATCATTCACAATTTTTATCACACAAGCAATACAAAGCAATTACAAACCCTAATTTCTCTTGCTCATCATTGTTCTTCATAGCTTATCTTCAGAAATCTCTGCTTCCTTCGAAACCCTTACAAATCTAATTGTGCGAATTCCGGCTTCCACAATTTGGCGCCGACTAAGGGGATTTAGAGAATTTCTTACACCAAAAAGCTACGTAACAACTCAAAGATGGTGAGTGGCGAAGAGAACACGTCCCGCAGAGACAACCGGGAAAGAGAACCTTCGATCGAGGCTACTGCTGCAAAACCCCTGCTCTGGATGACCTAACCGAGGTGAAGAAGATGCTAGAAGACTTCTCACGAGCAGAAGAAGCAAGCCAAGATGATCGAGGAAAACTCGAAGGAACTGAAAGCTCTTTCGCGAAGAAAACGCGAAAGACCTAACACGGCGAGACTCAGAGCGCGCGTCGACCCTCACGCCTCGACTTCTCAGCGCCTCGCACTACTCGGGGAAACCCAGAGGATCTACCACCACCACCTCCGCGTCGAGAAACGGACAAGTCTCCCGAACGCGTCGTAGAGTCTCGCGAGAGGAGAACCAGCCACCACAAAGCGTACACGGGCGGAAGGTGCAGAAGGAAACCGACAAGGAACCACGCGCCCCTGACACAAAGCGCGTCAAGTTCTTCCAAGACAGAGATTGTGGGGGACACCGCGGAATACTCCAACTACTCTAGCGAAGAGCGGTACAAGAAGGAGCAGAGCGCAGAGCATTCAAACGCTCTTACGCTGCAGAGCTGCTGCAGTTAAAGCTCAGATGGATCGGGTGACCTCAGACCTAAAGTACCCAATCGCATATCAGGGAACGGGAAAGGCTCCTGCCATCGCCCAGGTTCTAGAAAAGGCGAGGAATACACCCTTCGACGAACGAATCGCGAAGACAAAAATCTCCGATCCCGGAAGAATCAAGTTACCATCTACGAAGGAACCACAGACCCTTCGGATCATCTGATGGAATTCGAAGTCCTTGGGAGAGCAAACTTCAAGGAAGCGGAAAAAGACATCGTCTACTGCAAGCTGTTCGTGAAAGTCTCAAGGGGCCTGCCCTTCAATGGTTCTACAAGTTGGAGAAGAACTCAGTTCACACTTTCTCCAGCTTTCCGAGTTATTCGTGCAGCATTACAACATCTTCATGGAACGGAAGATCTACGACTCGGAACTATGGAATAACAAACAAGGCGAGACCGAGAGTCTTCGGTCTTTCATGACAAGGTTCAAGAAACACGCTGTCAAAGGTCGAAGGTATCAGCAACAAGTCAGCATTGGAAGCTTTGCGAGGAGCACTTCAGTGTCCATCTCCATTCTGGCAAGAGATGAGCCTCAACACGCCAACAACAATCCAAGACGCCCTCCACCGTGCTGCTGACTTCGCTCGAACAGAGGAAGAAGTCCAAGCCAGGAAGGGCGGAAAGAAAAAACAGGCAAGTGAGCCAGCTCACGCTTCGAATCACGTCTACATCCAATACGAAGGAGGATCCGGAGGGGTCCATAACTACCAAGTGGAGTCATTGGGTTACGAAGGACCAAAGGAGTACGAGAGGATATACTGCGACTTCCACAAGGCAAATGGACACTCAACTGCAAAGTGTTGGGAGTTGGGGCAGCAGCTCATAGCCAAACTGACTGAAGGCACTTTGAAAGGCAACGTCAGCCTGTCAGACTTCAAACCCGAGAGAAAGCTCCTGCCAACACCGAACAACAAGTGGATACTCCCAGGGCCAACGTCGCGATTATGGCATGGAAAACGAGGACCAGCACGAAGTTATCAACATGATAATGGGAGGCTCGCAGTACTGTGCTGACAATGAGACTGCGATCGAAGCTTACCAACGCCGCGCTGACGTCTGCGCGAACATATTAGCACCTGCAAAGCCAAGGCTTTCCAGCGACCCTATACCTTCGACGAGCAAGACACTGAGGGTCTCGATCAACCACACAACGATCCTCTGGTAATCAACTTGACTGTTTACGACTTCAACGTCGCTCGCGTTCTCATTGATACAGGAAGCTCGTGGATGTCATCTTAAAAAAACGCTGGAGCGAATGAAGATTGATTTGTCCACAATCAAAGGGAGCCTAAGCTTATAACAGGTTTCTCGGAGAGATAATATGACGATGGGAACAATTCGCCTACCCGTCCAAGCTGGCAACGTTAAAAGATGGTCGATTTTACAGTCTCGGATCACCCAGCCATCTACAACATGATCATGGGAACTCCTGGCTCAACCAGATGCGAGCGGTGCCTTCAACATACCATTTATGCCTCAAGTTTCCTACACCCATCGGCGTAAAAACGATGGGGCAACCAGAAGGAGTCTCGTATGTGTTTCATGGCAGAGCACAAGCTGAGGAACACCGAGAAAAAGAAGGAGGAATCTTCACCTCAAGAATCACGAAAGAGGAGAAGGACCAGTTCCGAACATGTCAATGATTTGACCGACCTTCTATAGCAGTTACAGCTCGCAGGAGCTACTGAAAACATAGAGCCAACGCGTCTGCAAGTAGCAAGGTCTGCAGCATGTCACCACCACGAGCCTACATCACCGAAAAACCTCCCACACCACTCCCTAGTGGTTTGCAAGGCACTCGAAGGGTATTGCCACTAGTACCTCTTGAGGCCTCTAGAACGAACTACGAGGCGACTTGATCCCTGCAAAAGGGTACGTAGGCAGCTTGTCTCCGGACGAGTTCAGTTGCCCTCCTCCGTAAAAGGAGGGGGGAGTGGGGTACGTATACTCGTATACTCCCATCCTTTACTTCCACCATGCTGGAAAACATCAAACATCCTTTTCTGGATTTATTAGACAAGTCTCGAGCACTTCGTCTACATCCTTCTCAGGATTCACTTGACACAAGTCTCATAGACTTCATCACTTACATCCTCTATGGATTACTCGAAGCCTTGTTTAAGCAATGTTATCAATTACATCCTCCAGGGGTTCTTCAAAGCCTTTTCAAAAGCAAAGTTCAATCCACTGTCGTTGCTGCTGGCCACAGCAACAATGTGTGAACCTGAACACATTGACATCCATCATCAGATCCTAAGCGCGCTATATAAGTTATAACGATCAGTTTCTGGGCTTTTGACCCCGGCTGATTCTAATGTTAAGATCTTGGGCTGTTGACCCTGGACGTTCATTCAAAAAACCCAACAGCACCGTTGGTAAAAAGCAGCTGCCAATGATTACTTAGGTTTATACACCGAATAATCATTCAGAAAACCCAACACCACGTTGGTCAAGTCAAAAGGCGTGATCGCTTCTGAACAGACGTGTTCAGAACGCACCGCCATTCTATAAAACCCAACAAAAACGTTGGTAAAAGCGAAAACCCAACAACAAGCGTTGGTAGGAAAGGGGCAGAAGCGCATTTGCGTTTTTTGTAACCCTGCAATCATAAACCCAACAACAACGTTGGTACAAATGGCCAAAGGCATCTTATGGTGTAAACAACCTTCAACCTATGCTAAAGGTTTGGTCAACAGAACGTGCATCATTACTCTTGAAGTTCTTATCAAAGACAAAGCATGAAACGCAATCGAAACAAGATCATTGACAAAACATCATAGTAATCAAAGCAGGCACTGATCGAAGTAGTTCTCGAACAGAGTCATGTATCCCGCAGGCGGGGCGTCAGCTCTATCAACAGGAGTATGGGCAACTAACACAATCTCCTGTGAGATCCCACAGTTCATTCGGAGACGCCTCAAAGACTTCTCATTCGAGAGAGAAGACCTAGGACGGTCAGGGTGAACCTTCGCCCTCGCCTTCTTCTTAACCTTCTTAGCCCTCTTCGGCTGCTCAACCTCGACGAACGTGTTCTCGTCATCACTCTCGTCGTTGGAAGCTCGTGAACTAGACGAAAAGGAAGAAGACGATACGAAAGCATTCCCTGATGGAAGGTCAAGGTCCTCGTCATTCAAAAGGATCGTGCCACCCACGGTCTCGATGATATCGGCATGTTGAACCCCCAAACCGTCTGCGTCGATGCCGATGACTCTGCTAATACCCATGCCATCGACCCCATCCACACCGATGTCTCCAGCCCTCATCCACATCGGGTCATCAACATTCGACGAAGGCATCACGCCATCGACCCCATCCACACCAATGTCTCCAGCCCTCATCCGTATCGGGTCACCACATTCGACGAAGGCATCGGAGCTCCAAGCTCCGGTTGAGTCTTCGGGTCCAGGGAGGGACATGGTGTCCTCGGGTCAATAGCACCAATCACCGATGATCACGACTCTTCGGTGTGGCCTTGAGGGAGACCGAGGACGTCATCGGGACACGGCATAAATCCCGATGACCTCGGGTCATCCGGTTCCAAGAACACCGAAGACCGAGGGTCATCGGGGTGATTGTCCAATCCCATCGGATCTCCGGGCTCCATGAAAGGTGATTTTGGTGGTCACGGTGGTTCGACGAACGGAGGTTCGAAAGCTTTAAAACGGATTCTCCACCTACACCAAAACAAATCCGAAAACCAAGACCTAAGACAAGGGCTTTTCACAACCATAAACGAGTATTCTTCTCCGCTTGCGAGGTGAAGTTTTCCCCGCCTGCGAGACGAAGTCTTCTCCGCCTATGAGACGAAGTCTTCTCCGCTTGCGAGGTGAAGTTTTCCCCGCCTGCGAGGCGAAGTCTTCTCCGCCTGCGAGACGAAGTCTTCTCCGCCTGCGAGGCGAAGTCTTCTCCGCCCATGAGGCGTCTTCTACGTTGACAAGGCTTCGACAAACGGAGCGCGAAGTCTTAAAATCTTCACAAAAACATGAAGTCTTAAAATCTTCATCATCAGCTTCGACAAGCGAAGCGAGAAGTCTTCAAGGTCTTAAAATCCTTAAGTATAAAGACCATTGTCAACAGCAAACGCTATCAGCTCTCGCAAGCAGAACATGAAGTCTTAAAACCTTCAAAGAACGAAAAATAACGTTCACAGTGTTATCAACACTAAAGGCTCATGCCTATAGCATCATGCTAACAACAGCATCATAACTTTGAACAGCTAACTCCAACGCCCAATGGTCCTTAAACTCGACACTGTTATCACTAACACTACCGAGCTGGGGGGCTAACTGTTGGGGTCGGATTTCACCCGCTGAACGTTGACGTTCAAAGTTATGATAAGAAACAAGCGTATTTCAACGGGCAGAGATAATATGGACCCTAAGTCATTCCACTTACAAGAAAGGGTGAAGGCCTCTTGAAATACCCTAAGTCATTTCACCTACAAGAAAGGGTGAAGGACTCTTAAAAACCCCTAAGTCATTCCACCTGCAAGAAAGGGTGAAGACCTCCTGAAAACCCCTAAGTCCCTTGAACCTTCTGCCTGGTGAAGGAACCTTCAAAGCTATCTTCACCTCAGGAGAAGTCATGAATGCAGCGTCGGAGAGGTCACAGAGCCAACAGGAGGCACTGCAGAGACCAAGACTGCCTGGCACCGATGTCACTGAGCAGTGACACCGATGACAGGCAGTGGCACCGATGTCACTGCCCAGTGACACCGATGTGCCTGGCCTCATCGGTGTCCAGGCAGCTGACATCGGTGCCCAAGCCATTCCCATCGGCTTCAGGTCCTTCGTCGCCCGTCAGAACATCAACAAAGGTTCCAGAAGGTTCAATGCGTCAAAGCCCAGCAACGAAGCCCACGTAGGCTCGACCGACATAGGGGAAAAAGGGAATCCACAAGGGTTTAGGAAAAAGGCTTAGCCGACTTAGGGGGTTATATATAGGATTGCAAAAACACTTGTAAATGATACATTGACAATTTTATCACACAAGCAATACAAAGCAATTACAAACCCTAATTTCTCTTTGCTCATCATTGTTCTTCATAGCTTATCTTCAGAAATCTCTGCTTCCTCTCGAAACCCTTACAAATCTAATTGTGCGAATTCCGGCTTCCACAAGGCTTATAGCCGTTACATGAGGAACCTTTACTTTTCAAAATACTTTGAAAAGATTCCTTGAATATAAGGTTCCAAGTGGTCTCTTTATTCCTTGTCTTCTTCCTTCTCCAATTCTGATCCATATGCAACGGTCATATTCTCCTTTGAATCTTCTTTATTCAAACACAAGTGTCCAACGGCTCCTTGTACCTTCTGTACGGATGTGTACTTGGCCGTACAGCCCGTACAGTCCGTACACAATCCATGAAATGCCTTCAAAATCCGGATTGTTGCTTCGGTCCGTACTTGTCCGTACTGTGTCCGTACATGTATGTACTGTCCGTACCGAAGTGTTTCTTGGAGAAGTTCGGCCATGTCTTGAGAACATCGGCCTTAACTCTCCTTGATAGACTTCCTCCTTAATACTCCCCCGCAAGCTTGGTCGTCGAGACCCCAAAGGCCAGCGGCCGAAGGACCGAAGGCCAAGATTACCAACCGCAAATGACTACCTCATTAAAAACCTCAACAAAGAAAACCTCATGGGATAAAACCTTGCTAAGGGAAAAAGAGTATAGCCTTTACGGTGGATTGATGTATCTTGACCCCGGTTTGAACATGATTTATAACCGGCGCTTTTCTTCCAAGTGCTTCATTTCATTTCCTAGCCTTTCTTGACTTGATTTCACTCTTTATGGACCTTTTTGTTTCATCTAGTGCTTGTTTAGAGTATGTCCACGCATTCCTCCTTCCCTTTAACCTTCATTATGAGATTTAAAGAGAAATTTTAAAGTATATGTCGTGGGGATTAAGAAACACATAAATGAAATTCTAAAGTTTACAAATGAGAGATTTCAAGCCTAAGAAACAAAATTGGACTAAGATAATGGTTTTAACAAATTTAAAATGGGATAGAGTTTAGAGAGTAGCCTTTTTATTAGCGAACAAGGCTTGCTTGCTGTGGCTCTTTTGAGGTTTCAATTATTCATGTGTGTACCCATAGAGACTTCCTATTTCAGTCACAACTTTGATTGAAATCGCGTTCTTTGAGTCTCACCATTTGCAGCCTTGTTTCATCATTCTTTGACACCATTTTCCTTTTTGTTTTATGCACCATTCTTTGCATCTAAGACCTCTCTTCTTAAATCACCTATAAGGGATTTCAGAAAACAATGAGAGGTAAGTATAGTTTAGATGGCAAGTTAATAAGCTAAACAAAAGGAAAAAGAGAGTCATTTTATTCATAACTTAATCAAATTGAACCAAGCTAAGCTACTGATTTTTCTTTAACCATAGCCTACTGATTTTAACAATTCAATCCCATTTGATTTAATGCATATGAACTTCAATTTGCAAAATTCAGTTTGCAATCTGATTTATTAACCACTCCTAGGCTTTATACTAATTGTAACAACCTAAAACAGTTCTAAGTGAATTTCAAATGTTTAAACATATTGAAATAGATTTAAGGTAAAGAGATAGCCTGATTTTGGAATGGACTTCGTTTGGCCGAGAGTTGGAGTCTTCAACTCCCCCGCAGTTTTAAGCTTCTTCAACTGCTTTAGATTGAATCATAGTCTACCATCGGCTTGCCTCTCCACTAGAACTTCCACCATAACCATCTTAAGAACCGCAATCGTCAGGTCAGCCTCTTCGGTCAGCCTCTTCAAGTCAGCCTCGGTTTAGACTATGTTATGCTTGTTTTGTGGTCTCCGAAGCTCAATGGTTATCTTGATCAATTTCCAAGCTTGTTGAGGTGCCTTCTTAGGACTCGTTACTTTTTCTTGAGATAGCACACGAGCTCAACACCATCTTCAAGGTTGAAACTGAAACTTTGGACAACTTCTAAACAAGAGATGGTGAGAGATTATAGTATAGAGAATAAAACGAAAAATAAAGAGGTTATAGAGAATTATAGAGAGTATGAAGTATTTAGAGAATTATAGAATAAGTAGAATTAAAGAGAGTGGAGAATGGAGAATAAGAGAATAGAAATTTTGGACATTGACAAGAGTTTGCTCTTTGTTTATCCTTCAACATCTCTGATTTTTGGGAACTTCAAATATTCATCAAGAACTTTGAAGAAAACCAGTAACAATCGAGAGTGTTTTATCGAGTTTTGCTCAAGATTTCTTATGGACAGAGACTTGGCTCTGTTTTCTTGAGTTTAGCGGAAGCAAATGGCAGCCAAGAACACCAATAATAACAAGACTATGATATTTCAATGGCTGGAACAGAATGGAACCGATGAAAAATTGATTTCCCCACCGATTTAACACAAGTACTCACGGAATAACACATGAACAAGTTGTTTCCTATGAGCTTTAATCAACTAGGACCACAAAATAACACAAATTTTAGTGTTTTTCATGGTTTTAAAGAAAAGAAAACTAGACCAAAGATCTTCACCATGTAAAAGCTATTATTCATTTGATAAAGCTAATGTTGAAGACTTTGGACTTTTAGATCTATTCTCTCCCTCAAGCTTGGTCTAGGATCTCCAATAAAGACCAAAAACAAACGAATCCAAGCTTGCACAACAAATGGAAGAGAATAGAACAAAAAAGAAATGAGAATTGAGTTTTAAGTGGAACCAAGAGAACCTTTCTCTATGATACCATGTTGGAATTCATGAGATTAAGCTCATGAATGGAGGATACAATCAACTTGTGATTGAATCCTCTTAAACCCACACAAATAACTCATTCTCAAGATTAAGAGGAGACCATCAACTTGTGATGGAATTCACTCATTAGAGCTTGATAGAACCGAGATTACTAGAGAGTAATTCGATCTTAACAAGTATAATAGCTCTAATATGAAGCTAGATTCGTTATAAGCATCACAACACTTGTAGTTTGTGTGCTATGGAGAAACTGAATCTATAAGATCATTAAGCTAGAGTAAAGTTATTAAAGAAGAGATAAAGAAGAGTTTAGTGAGTGTTTGTGAAGTGATTAGGCTGCCATAAGGGCAACCTTCTACAAACAAGATCTACTAAACACTACATTGAGAGATTAAGCTAAAATACTAAAGAGAGAAAATATCACTTCTTATTATCAATGTTGTAGATTCAAGTGGCATTACAAGTGTTTATATAGAGAACCAAAGGCTTATAGCCGTTACATGAGGAGCCTTTACTTTTCAAAATACTTTGAAAAGATTCCTTGAAGATAAGGTTGCAAGTGGTCTCTTTATCCCTTGTCTTATTCCTTCTCCAATTCTGATCCATATGCAACGGTCATATTCTCCTTTGAATCTTCTTTATTCAAACACAAGTGTCCAACGGCTCCTTGTACCTTCTGTACGGATGTGTACTTGGCCATACAGCCCGTACAGTCCGTACACAATCCGGGAAATGCCTTCAAAGTCCGGATTGTTGCTTCGGTCCGTACTTGTCCGTACTGTCCGTACTGTGTCCGTACATGTCCGTACTGTCCGTACCAAAGTGTTGCTTGGAGAAGTTCGGCCATGTCTTGATTGCATCGGCCTTAACTCTTCTTGATAGACTTCCTCCTTAATAACAGCTTCCAGTGAACAAAAAAATCAAATGTGTATTTCAAATGAAAAACTATGGAAAAAAAATTAGAGACTCAAATCACAGATGTCTAACTATGTTTGGTCCAATTTCATTTTTAACTTGAAATTTAATTATTTAATTAAGCAATATCAAAAAAATTATTTTTATATTTGGTTATATACTCTCATGATATCTCAACCATTGGAGATGCTCTTAGTAAGTCTCTCAAATACAATATTTTAATCACTTTTGTTTAGTTTAATTATTTTTGAGAATAGTAAATTATTTAAAAAACTATCAACCAATTATAGTAGAACAAAAGTTTTTCAATCTTAGATACGTCTCTCTCTTGTTTTTTTTTAAAATTAGTTATATATAATATGAAAGACCACATTGTTTTATGATTAATAGTTAGGTCGACAAAAAAAACCTCCATTAAAGATGCTCTTATTGTATTGAATTTAGAATTCTTTTTAGAACTTCCCATTAAAGATGTTCTTAAAAACTCGAGTTTTTAGCTAAGTTCTAGTGGAGTGTGTGGTCAACTTCCGGTGTAACATAAGTGGTGATTTGCGATAAACTCTGGTGTAGTAGTCTCATTCTTGTACCGTTTCCTCTTTGATTCAAAAATGATTGCAAAATCAATAGAAAGGTAATCGCACAAAAGATTTATCAAGATACAAGTGACATTTAACCGAATATTAACAAACTCTTAACTAACAATTTACAACCTATTAAACGTTAATAACCATTTTTTTCCGGAAAACTTTGAGGACATTAATTTAAATGTAGCAAGGAGCCATGACAAGCATACTCTAGAAAACTCAAATATAAAGAACCCAATCGAACCATAAACTTGACCATAATTTTTGCCCAATTAAAAACCATGATGAGGCCCCAAAACCAATCGACAACCATAATCTTTTGCAGCCCATTTGTAGCTCACATAGAGGAGAATTGAAAAGTCCATACCGAACTCCACATGATTTGCAAACTTAACAACCCAAATGAAGCCCAACCGATAATTCCAATGTACTGCAAAGATTCTTTTCTATCGAGTACCAAGAGCGTCAAAGGAGAAGCTCTGGTTTCTGTTGAGGAACAAGAACAGTTGATCAATTTATATCGGAGAAAACCATAATTGAAGGATAGCACTGCCTGCATCCGGATTCTGATCACGAATTGAAGCAATTCGATTCCGGATCATCAAATCGATATGAAGAAGAATAGCCCCCGGACAACGGTGGATGTAAGAAAATGTAGGAGGTCAACAAGTTTATAGAAGCCGGTCCAAACGAGTAAGACAGTCGTGTCCAACCCCTGCACCACTAACCTTTTCATTTTGAACAATTTCAGTGGATTAAAAGCCCCACAATTGCCCAAGAGATTGTATAATTTCTTGGACCGGATCTGAGCAGTTTACAATAAGAAATATATTTACAAACTTGAATTATCTTATAGAAAATTAAATTGAGAAAGAGCCAAATGCGTGTTAGGATCTAAAGTCGTTGATTAGAGTATTTGCTACAAACGAAAGAAAAGCATTTGGCTGAAACATTAAAACGCCTTCATTCGAACAATGCATGCACAAGCAGCCAAGAATTATCACACACACCTTCATGGCAGCTAATGCATCCAATGTTACTTCACCACATTCCTACTCAAACTAAACCAACATTAAAAAAGAAAAGAAAAATAAAAGAAAACCCACCGAGCATTCATGACGGGTCTTTGCGACGTCATCCAACGACTGGACCATGTGAAACTTCCACCACTTCCTTCCTCCATCACAAAACCGAATAAACCAACCCATTCTAGAATTAACCAGTTTAGCTAGTGAATATTCAGACGATCTCTAGGGCGGTGGCTTCGGAGGAAACTTGATTATTATGCTCTCTCATTACCCGTTTCCTAACCCCGTTAAGCCACGCGGCCAATCCCAAACCGATATCGTACATGCTTAGAGCAAGATAGATAGCAATACCAGCAATAATCCCATTAGCAATGGAATAAGTCAACGGCATAAGCAAGATAGTTACAAAAGCCGTAACGGCTTCTTTAGTCTCTCCCCATTTAATATCCTTGACAACTCCCATCATCATCACCCCAACCATCACCAGCGACGGCCCCACCGCCCACCTAGGCACGTTAGTCACTAACGGCGTCAAAAACATTGACGCCAAGAAATACATTCCGATGATGACGGCCGTTAGCCCCGTTTTCCCTCCTTCTTTCAGTCCCGCCGAAGATTCCACGTAAGTCGCTGTCGTCGTAACCCCTAAAGCGGACCCCACCACGGAGGAGCCCGCATCGACTAAGTAGGCCATATATTCTCCTTCGAACTTGCCGTCCTCCTCCACGAAGCCTCCAATCTCAGCCATCGTGTAGAGTACTCCGGTGGTACCGAGGAGGTCGACGTAGAAGAGTGTAGCGAAAGCGACCCAAACCTCGCTCTTTCTAAACTCAGTGAAGCTTATAGCTCCTAACGTTGATTGGATCTTGTGAAAGTCAACGACTTTTTTGAAGTAGTTAAAGTTCGAGTCTCCGAGAGGAGTGTGGGGAAAGGTCGTCACTTGAGTACCTCTAAACCAAGAAACAACCGTTACGAAAACGATTCCGTAAATCATACTCCCTTTAATGTTCTTCATTAGACCATAACTCGTTATGAGAAACCCAACGACCGCTAACCAAAACGTAGGACTCTCCATTTTCCCTCCGAGGCAAGCTCCCGTGATGGAATCCGTCTCCGAGCATGCGGTCAACGTCACTAGAGTTGACTTATCGGGTCCAATAAGACCAACGCCCTGGTTCATCTGCAAACCGACAAAGGCGATAAACATTCCGATACCCACAGCGCATGCCAGTCTCACCGTTTGAGGGATCAAACGAGCCAATTTCCCACGGAGTCCTAAAGCGGACACAGCAAGAAAGGCGCATCCCTCAAGCAGCACGATGGCCATAGCAGTATGGTAAGAGATTGAACCGGAACCACGAAAACCAATAACGTTGTATGCTATGTAAGCGTTGGCGCCCATTCCTGGAGCAAGTCCAAAAGGGAGATTAGCTAACAAACCCATTGCTAATGAACCAACCATAGCTGATAAAGAAGTGGCCACAACGAGGTCCTTTTTGACCCTCGCAAGGCATTCTTCGTAGCCTTGGTTAGACCCGAGGACGCAGTCCGGTTTAGGTGGTGAACCGGGGACGGTGGAGCAATCGTGAAAGGAGCAAGTGGCACCAGAGTCGGCTATTATGGTTGCATTGACCGTAATAATGTAAGCCATTGTGAGAAATGTGGCGGTTGCCGCTCGGAGTTCGGTTGTGAAAGTTGTTTTTCTTGCTTCTAACTTGAAGAAACGACCGGCCATGCTCTTGGAGACGGTGTCATTTAGGTATTTCTTCATGTCGATCCATGACTTGCAAAACTTCTTCTCTCTCCCCATGACTGAAACAAGAAGAACAAAAAATAACTACGAGGACTTTTAGGGAGAAGGTACTGGAGGAGGATGCACATATATACTGTATATGCTAAATAATATAAATACAACTAAATATACACAATTGACACACACACAAAAGGAAATAAAATATTGTCAACATGCCATAAAAAAGCTAACAAATCTTTTTCCCTTGAAATAAGAAAGTTAGTATAAAAGCTTCCCAACCACGTGATACCTCTTGTATGTGTGGAGGAAATCTAAATATCTAAGCCGATTTAAGCCGAAATCCTGATTAGTGATGATAAAATTCTTATAGTTTTTCGGATTACAATAGAAAAAGGAAAGTCCAACAAAAAGAGAGGACCGGAAAAGTCATTGTCTAAGAACTAAGAAGCTATGACTTGGCTTCGGTATAAGAACCAAAATAAATTGTTTCTAAGAAAATTGGCAAATTAGAACTAAAGAGTATGACTTGTTATAAATTTTAGATTTACTCAAAAAAATCTTACAAAATCTAATTTTGACTAGAATAATGCAAATCATTCAAAAATACCTAAGGTAATTAAACCAGAGTGGTGATATCGGATTGAGCAATACTCCGAGATCGTTCCAACGAATAGAGAAATTAGATTTAAAGGTAAAATCACCATAAAATAAGAACTTAAAAAGATGTGTATACAATTCTCTATTGTAGTCGATGTCCTCAATTTGGAAGAATACATCTAGCTGTATTTATACAATTACAAAGTCGGTCGAAATAACCCTAAAAGATAAATGGAAATTTCCTAAGAGATAAATGGAAATCTCCTAAGAGATAAAAAGAAAATAGACTAATTCTAAGTATTTCCTTTTACCAAGTTAAATCTTCTTTTTTGTTTATATTTGCCTATGTCGACTAATGCTCCCTTTTGGGCCGAGTCGTCGTTAATGGATCCTCGTTGGTCCATTTTTCGAGTTGCCTTCCGAATCTTAACGTTGGATCAAATCTGAGACATGTATGGTAATTGGGGCTAAACCCGATGCCACCACATAGTCAACTTTTTCTTATGTAAGCAACTAGATAACCAACTCTAGAGGATACTTTAATTAATGTTTGGTTTTTAATATATATATACTAGGTAAAGGACCCGCATATATGCGGATTTATAATAAAAAATATATTTTACTACCCGTGAAAAACGAAATACGAAAGTGAAAAAAATCAAATTAAATTATTCATGAAAGTAAAAATAAATTCGAAAACCTTGATAGCAAATAAATTGAACATTTATATTTTTTATATTTTTTTTTTGTTTAATTCGATTTTCAATTAAATTTGATAACGTATGTCTACAATATTTAGTTTCTTTCTATTCAAATTTAAAGTAATTTTCTTTTTTCTATTTCGCTACTCCGTTTGTTCAAAATCTTGTTGAATTATTTCTCATAATCTTAATTAAATTTTTTAATTTTATAAATATTTTATTACCAATGAAAAAATTGTGATTTTCTCTCTTATTGACTTTTTTTTTGGTCGAAAAGATAATTCTATTAAAAGAGCAAGAAAGGTTAACCCGGTTGAACCGGATTTGGTACATGGTACATAGCCGATTTATCCAAACCATTGGCCTCTGAATTGTTTTCTCGATGAACAAAGTTAAAACCTAAGATCTTTCGATCAGATGCAAGGAAGGATATATCCTTTTGAATGCCGAAAATCTCGATATGTGGATCATTTTTCTTGATCAAATTGACGAGTTGTTGTGAATCCGAGTTCAGTGTGAATCGGTTCAATCAAAGGGTCACCCTGTGGAGGAGAGCTTCTATGATGGCCAGTGCTTCTGCCATTAACGGAGAGGTGACGTTTTCAATTTGTTTGGTTCCCGTTGCGATGATTCGGTCCAAGTGGTCCCTGAAGAGCCATCCGAGTCCCACTGAGCCTGAATCACTCCTCCAAGCTGCGTCCGTGAAGCAGAGGGGGCTTGTAGGGTTCTGGTTTTGCGTCGCCTCCCAATTCATTAGGTTATGCGATTGAGGAGTCTTTGTAGTCTGGGCTAATTGCCATTCTCGAGCGTCCGTGATGGATTTCTGTAAGATTTCTGATGTGTTCAAACATCGATTCGTGAATATCTTCGCATTTCTTGCTTGCCATATGTGCCAGAGAACCCAAGGCATTATCGGGGCATTTATCACTCCAGTCGGCGGTAAGCAAGTCAACATTTTTGATATCTCTAGAGCTTTTTCCATTGTTTTGAGGTTTAAGGCATTAACCTGGGATTTCAGTGGGAGCTGACTCCAAACCTCCTGACCAAAGGAGCAGTGGAGGAAAAGGTGGGCAGGTGTTTCTGGCTCTCCACATCTAATGCATCGTGATTGAGCTTGCAAGCCTCTAGTGGCTAGCTGACTGCCAACTGGTAAGGCACCTGCAATTATCTTCCATAAGAATAGCTTAAGTTTTGGAGAGGTTTTTTGGTTCCAGATATATGCTGATTCCAGTTGAAAGAGCTACTTGTGTGCCCTATAGTTGGTGGGACTTCTTCTTTGGCGCAATGGTAGCCCCCTTTTGCTTTGTATATACCTGAGTTGTGTCCCAACCAGACAAACTAGTCCTCAGTATTATATATGCTTGGTTTGATCTGTAAGATATGTTGTTCCCACTCTGGAATGAGGTGCTTAACCTTCTCTTTATTCCACTCATGTGTACCAACATCTTCTCTTGTGCTTCTGTAGGTAGTCCATATGGTTTTTGAGGTGCGCTTAGTGATAGCCAAGGATCACTCCAAATACGTGTTGTTTGTCCATTACCTATCACCTTCCCATCGTTGGTTTTCAGCAGATCCCTTCCTATGATAATGCTTCTCCAACCATGTGAAGCTGCATTTGGAACAGGGCTATCTAGGAAGGTGGTAGATGATGAGGTACAGTATTTACCTTTTACGGTGCGTGCTAGGAGAGAATCAAGTTTAGTGAGGATTCGCCAGCTGAGCTTGGCTAATAGTCCATCATTGAAGGCACTGATATCTCTGAAACCCAGTCCACGTACGCCTTTATGTCTGGTAAGCTTTTCCCAGGCAACCCCGCAGATCTTTTTATGGTCCATATTGTTGTCCCACCAGAACCTAGTGAGTTCTGATTGTATTCTTTTGCACATGCTTATAAGGATTTTGAAGCATGACAAAGTGTATGATGGAATTGCAGTGAGCACTGACTTGAGGAGTGTGAGTTTCCCAGCTGGAGACAAGAACTTTGTGGACCAATTCAGTTTCTTCTGTCTAATCCTGTCCACAATCAGTGTGAAGAGGTCTTTTTTCCTCCTTCCAAAGTGTTCAGATAAACCCAAATATTTGCCCCCACCTCATTCTTTTGAGATTCCTAGATCTGCTTTAACTCTTGTCCTTATGTCAAGGGGAATTTTGGAGGAGAAGGTGATAGCTGATTTGAGGTTGTTTATCTTCTGTCCTGAAGCTGCTTCATAGTTGTTCAGAATTTTGATGAGGGTTTGGCAGTGTAGCTTGTTTGTTTTGCAGAAAAACATCGTGTCGTCTGCAAAGAGAAGGTGGTTAATCTTTGGACTCTGTCTGCCCACTCTGAGATCTGGGAGTTTCCCTTCTTTTTTGGCCTTTTTGCATAGACCAGAGAGCACTCCACTGCATAGGATGAAGAGGTAGGGGGATAAAGGGTCTCCCTGTCTGATTCCCCGTGTAGGTATAACTTTTCCTTTCTCTGTTCCATTTAAAAGAAAGGAGTATGATACAGTTGTAACACTTTGCATTACCCATTTAGTCCAGGTATCATGGAATCTGAGTTTCTCCAGCACTGATTTGATGAAGCCCCACTCTAACCTGTCATAGGCTTTTGTCATATCGATTTTTATAGCTATAGAGCATCTCTTTTCTGCTTGAGAGATCTTGAGGTAGTGTAAGAGTTCATGTGTAATGAGTACATTATCTGATATGGCTCTATCAGGTACAAAAGCAGATTGGTTCTCCGAAATTAGGCCTTGGAGAAGTGGCTGCAATCTCCTGGTGAAGATCTTTGAGAAGATCTTGTAGTACACATTGCTGAAGGCAATGGACCTGTACTCAGAGACAAGTGTTGGACTCCTTACTTTTGGTATGAGCCGGATATGTGTGTGGTTTATGGTTCTTGGAATATATCCAGAGGTGAAATAAGATTAAAGTTCTTTGATCATTGCAGGTCCCAGCAGAGAAGCCATCAGGCCTTGGTGCCTTGTCTGGATGGATGGAGAATAGAGCATCTTTTATCTCTTTTGTATTTGGGATCTGGATTAGCTTGTTGTTCATCTCCTCACTAACAGTTGCTACCAAGGCTGAGTCCACTATTGAGGTTCTATCTCCCAGCTCAGAGGTGAATAAATTTTGGAAGTAAGAGGTAATAGCTTCTTGGATCTCCTCTTCTTTGAACACATCAATACCTTCTTCCTTATCTATAGTGGTGATTTTATTGGTGATTCTTCTGTTTCTTGTGCTTGCGTGGAAATATCCTGAGTTTATATCCCCAAGAATCAGCCAGAGTTGTCTACTTCTCTGTTTCCAGAAGGCTTCTTCAGCTTTATAAGCAGTGGCAAGTTCAGCATTGATCAGTTGTATCATCTCCCCAGGAGTAGTGAGGTTAGTCATGGCTTGTTCTAGTTCTTTTTTTCTTTTTTGAGATCACTACTTGACTGTTTCTTTGTTGATCTTTACTCCAAAGGATAATTGCTCGCTGGCTTCTACTGATTCTATCTTTTACTGTGGAGTTGAGTACAACATTCCATGCTTCCTTAACTAGCTTTTTGAATTCTGAGTTGTTGTCTAGGCATCGATCATGAATAATTTCCTTGTTTTTTGCAGCTTTTCTGAGAAGTAGGATACTAGTGGCCTGTGATCCGAGCCCTCAAACTTCAGATATTCACTTCTAGCGGCTGAATACTGTTCCATTCAAGCAAAATTTGCCATAGCACGATCCAGTCTACATAAGACTGTGTGGAGGTGTCTTTACCCCCTCCAGGAGAAGAAGTTCCCAGAATGTTGGAGATCATATAGGTCGCATTCTGAGACAAATGACCTGAAGTCCACAAAGGACCCTTCTGGTCTGGTGATGCCACCTTGCTTTTCAGTGCTATCTAGGATCTCATTGAAGTCTCCGGTCAGGAACCATGGGTCCTCTCTCGTTTGGGCAATCAAGGTGAGTTTTTCCCAAACTTGTTTTCTGTTTGTTCGATCTGGATCGCCATACATGAAGGTTGAATAGAAAGTCTTTTTCTTGAAAACAATCTTTGTATCAATGAAGTTATTATTAGATTCCAAAACAGTGATACTAACTTCCTGTTTCCAATACAGAGCAAGACCACCAGCACCAGTGGTATGAGGAGACACTACGAAGTTGGAGTCATATCCTAGCCATTCCAAAGTTTTGGTGACATAGGGATCAGGGTTTTTAGTTTCTGATAGGAATAAGATATCAGGGAAGATAGTAGTTCTGATATATTTTATACGCTGGAGTGTTGTGGGAGTCCCCAAACCACAACAGTTCCAGCTCAAAACTACTAAGGAATCACATTTTGTGGATTTTCAAAATCCACCTTTTCCTTCTCCTTTCTTGTTATAGCTGGGATCATCACATGTCTTGGTGGTAGCTGCGCAGCTGGTTCTCCTGTTGTTACATCCCTTACAGTCTGGTGTGAGGAAGAAGCTGCATTGTTCCTTGTATGGTTCTCCTCATATTGAGGGATTGTATTTTTTGTTGGTCTGGTTTTTGGTGAGCTCTGAGCTTGGCGAAAGTTTCTCAGCTTTGTGTTTGCACCAGGGAGAGGACTGTTTGAACCTTTTTTCTTTAGTGGTGGTCTGCCTCATTTTTTCTTTGGTGGGAGGCCATCTTTCCATTGTTCTGTTGTCAATTGGGGTAAATCAGGCGAGAGTTCTCTGGATTCCCTTATTTCTGAGCCAGTCAGGGCGAGTTGGAGTGTTGCAGCTTGTGCAGATAGGATGTGTGCAGCTATCTCTGCCATCAATCCTCTTTCTTCTCCTTCATTTACTCTACCTCTGCGGGCTGCACTTTCTCCTGGTTCAGGGCAGTGTATGTATTGGACTGTGACTTCCCTTAATTCCTCCATGACTTCCTCAAGAGTTTGTATGACTGGTTGGTAACTAAAACTGTCTTTGTACAGGTCCCTTTCTAGAGGAGGTCTCCTGGATTTTGGAGATGCAGATGTTCTCTTGGTCTAATCAGTATCAAGTCCCTTTTGCTTCCATTGGAGATCTGGGGATCTGTTCCTAGTGACAGGTTCCCATCGTTGTAGGATGAGCATCCAGTTAGCAAAGTGGTAAGGCCTGTTGTCTAGGACCTTTTGGAGATCTTCTTCAAACTCGAATCTAAACTGGAAGCATCCATGTCCCAGATCTGAGCCTAAGGCTTTCCCACGGAGTTCTCATCTCTTAGCCATGAAAGGAATCATGGACCATAGACGTTGAGCTTTTGGATTTGTAAGTCTCCCAATTATTGTCAGCTTGTTGTCCTCAATTAGATCTGAGGTATCCGTAGGTGTTACTTTGATTCTCTTCTTTGGTGGAAAGTTTAAGTAGTCTGCAATGTTCTTCCCTTTTACAGTTGCTGAGTATCTAGGAGCCATGATGTGTACGTGGAGGAGGAGTGAGGTGGAGAGATTGAGTTGTAGGTTTCTGAAGAGGGATGCTTCACAAATGGAGAGGGGTTCCAACTAACAGAGGATTGTAGTAGAGGTAAGTGTTCTCCTTTGTCTAACAAAGGGAGTAGTGCCATGAACAAGAGTTTGTTGAGAGTGTCATCTTGCCTCGCTGCAAAAGGGTCTTGGTGAGGTTCAGGTCAACCTCGCGGTCACCGTAGGCCTACCAGAGTAGTTTCCCGGCGGTGAGGTACGTCGGGATTGTCTGCAGGAGGTTTTTGCCCGGTGGGTTTTCCTATTTTTAGAGTCTTTTTAGGGTTGGCAGTTTAGAGATTCAAAAAAGTTTCCAAAAGCGGGAAAGAACACATCGGTTAAAAGGTGGCTAGTTGACTTCCCGTTGATAACTTACAGTTAAAGACTTCCCTTGGGACTAGTGCCTGAGAGCGCCGAGAGAAGAGTCCATGTAGAAGAGCGGAAGAGAAGATTCTCTCTTACAATTCAATTTTTGTTTTTTCTAAAAGAACTCGTATTCCAATACCTCCCTTATTGACTTAAATTTATTTTTATTATGTAGTTAATCATTCAATGTATTTATTTCTGGAAAACCTTAACGAACTGAACCTCATTTTTACTTGCAAACTAAAAGTGCAATCATTAAGCTTTCATCCACACAATTAATTTCCAAATTTGGCATGATGATGCACAAAGCCTTGAATAATATTTTCATGCGTTAAAACAAAACCAAAGTGTAGTTACACATTATTCAAGTAATTAGTTTGACATTAGAACTCTTATTAATATAAAATAAATGTACGCTAACCTTTTCATCAACTAATATAAAGTCAATTCGTATGGGCTCATTATTTTTCTTAAAAGTTCTCGTATCCATATTTTGGATAAGACATATGACGATAAATACATTTTTTATTAAACACATTTTTATTGAACTCATTTAATGTTAAATAATTGATTTTTGTATGTGTGCAGAGAAGTCATTAATGTGATGATATTTATGTTATAAAAAATAAAACAAAACAAAATTGAGTTATAATATTTTTTTCTTATTCCTATTTGAATTATGTTGACTTTATGTATTTTACAAATAATAATGTTATATATTTAGAGACTGATAAAAGCTCTTCTAACACGTAACTAAATTTAATTGGACGATAGTTATTGACTATTTTAAAATTTTCGATAGACAATAAAGTTTTGCCTCGCATCAAAATTTATTTGGAAAGTAGCTTTTACACGTATCAAAATTTGTTAAATAATTGATAATTTTCATTGTTTTTGTGATGATATATCCTTTACTACTAAATCACAAGTCACTTGTGTAATGAGAGAGTGACAAGTGGAAAATAATTCAAAATTATTAATTAAAAATAGAAAAAATGTTAAAAAAGAAAATCTAAAAAAAAACCTAAATTTTCTCATCCATAACTACCATTTTTAACTTTTAACAGTTTTTTAGTTAAAAAAACATTCAAATGATTCTTAACCCTACGTAGTACGGGTCAAATACTAGTATGTTCTAAACAATAAAACAAAAACTTGAGTTAGAAAAAAGCGTCCTAGTTTCAGAAACTTTAAATAGCTCTTTGTATTCTATCACACCGACCAACTAAGATAGTAATCGTTGTTTTTCTGATGAAGAAGCCGAAACAAAAAAATTGAAAAGATTATTGTAGATTTAAATTGTTTGGTGAGAAGATGAAAAGAGCACACAAACTTTTAAAGAAAGGTAAAACATCATAGTCCTTAACGAGTTGGGTGTGAAAACCTAAGTCTATTTAAATTCAAAAGACTTTTACACATAATATTATAATATTCCACTGAGAAAGGGTATTTGATATATGTCTTATTTATTTATGTTTAAAATCAAAATATGTAATTGATAAATACAAATATATAAGTATATATCTTATATAATATTTTAAGGTTCCACTAAGTTAACGTTTTGACAAGTTGCCATATGTCACTTTTGGTGTTGGCAATTAATGTCCATTTTCATATTTATTAAATATTTTTTACTTAATTATGATATTTGCCTTTTTAAAATTTAGAATTTTTGTATTGAATTTTTGTATCAATTTTAATTTAAAGTTAACCTTTAATAGCAAATTATCTTCGTGAATTTATTGAAAATATGTAAAACCATATTCTAATATATATATATTTTACAATAATATGATAGATTTTTATTTATTTTAAAATAATTCACATAAAATAGTTTAAAATTATTGTTCAATTTTTAATCTTAACTTCACTAAAATTATAAATTGTGAGTGTAAATCTTAAACATCACTTAATTAGCTATATATATATATATAGAGGAAGAACATTCTATACTTTTTAATATATACTTAGTCATAATATATTTCAACAATGTTCCATCTTAATTTTTTTCCGACAAATAACAATTTATATATCCAATAATTTACTACAAATATTTAGTCTCTGAACCTAGATAATTATTTACTATAAACACCATGTTAAATTTAAATATATAAATAGTCAATAAGTTAACAATTATTATATATTATACCATGTTCAATTTTAAATTCACGCAACACGTGGACATACCCTTGTATATATATATTTATATATATCTAAAAGGAAATACATTTTTAACACATGTCAAAATGTGATCGACCAAATTGACACGTGTCACGATCTTGTTAATTATTATGTTTGTTGCATCAAGATTTATATAATAAGAGATATATATATATATATATATATATTAATTTTTTCTCAAAAATAGTAAATGAAATGTCTATTTTCAAAAATATAATATATTAGAGATTTTTAAAATCTTAAATCGTAAAATTCTAACCTTTAAAAAGGGTTTTGCTCCTAACAAACCATGAATCCAAAATTTCTATTTACTTTATTCCTTTTTCATGTATTAACAAAAATGCATTTACAAAACTCCATTTACCTTTTTTTACACAACATGCAAAAGTTAAAAAATAAAGGTATGCCAAAAACAAATAGTCTACCATTCTAAATATGACATACATACTTAAAAATGGGTAAATTTATATACAGATGGATCGACTATTTCCAATCGATAGATTTAAAGTTTAATGGAATTAGGAGTAGGCATAATATCCGAATCCGAAGTCCGAACCTGGAACCAATCCGAAGTAGCCGGTTTTGGTAGGTATTGGTTATTACTAAAATACCGAATGGTTTTCCAATTTGATTTACTTTGGAGTTCGGTACGACTTTGGCTTTATCCGAAAACCCGAAGTGAAATCCGATAAAACCGGTATATACGTATAAATAAAAGGTAATATATATAAACTTTATATCAGAATTTTCTTTGTTACGAAAACAAAGATATGAGATCGAGATTTGCGATTCAAGAATTCAAGAATAATGCTTATTCTTTTAAGACATTTCAATATTAGTTCTTCTTATATTGTTATGTAGACTTATGTTCTCTCTTTTCTTTTACAATTCGATCTCTTTCTTTTATGAATTCAAGTGTTTTTGACCCATTTTGATTTGCACTCTTCTTCTCATTACATTACACATTTTGTTGGGGTCGGATAAAACTGAATCCGATCCGAATCCAATACTAGTTTGGTTAATTATGGATCCATGTACAACACAAGATCCACATTGAACCCGAATAAATCCGATCCGATCCCGATCCGAAAACTACAATAATCCAAATGGTATCTCTAAGCTTCAATCGAAAAATCTGAAAATCCGAAATAACCGTAACGCATCCGACCATATATCCATATGCCCACCCCTAAGTGGAATGATAGATTTAAGAGGAAATTTCAAAAAATGTCACATTTGAATGGCTTTTTGCAAAAATGTTATAATTAATTGCCTAATTTCAAAAATACCACAAATTTAAAAAAATTAAATTTTTTATGATCCTAACAAACCTAAAACCCTAAAAACTAAATCATAACATAACATAACATAGTAATAGTTAACCCAAATATGAATATTATTTTGAGTAAATAATATTTCAAAAAGTGATTTTTGTATAAAAATTTGAAATATAGAATTTTTGAAAAGTGGATTGTGGCATTTCTTGAAAATATCCTAAATTTAATAGTAGAAGTATATTTATTTTATTATTGTTACAAAAAAAACATATTTATTTTGTAGAGTTATTTTTCCAATGCACTTTTTATATAGTTGATTGAGTTAAGGCCAATAGTGATATATTTGCGTCTAGGTAATAGAATTATTAGTCGAATGGTAGATTTATCTAGTTGATTTACAACGATTAATATATTTATTTTGTTGGGGGCTGATTAAGTTTTTCGTGGTAGATTTATTGTTAATAGTGGTAAAATTATCATGGGTGATTAGTTATTTGATCATGATAAATATATTGTGTTTGATACTAGATTATAAAGTTGTGTAGTAGATTTATTGTCATTAGTAGATTTGATAAGAGATTTATTTATAGTGATGGCGAATTTATAATAAAGTAGTAGACGTATTACTTGCCGCGGTAGAGTTGTTCATTATTTTAAGTTTCTTAAACAACTTTTAGTTGGTAGATTTATGGGTTATTATAGTGGTAAATTTTCGGTCATAGACTTGTATCATTTATCAATTTGATGGTACACATATATTTTACATACAACTAGGTGATTGGCCCGCACCTGTGCGGGTAAGATTTTTATAAAAATAATTTGATTTTACCATTTACACAAAATAAAGATATATGATTATTTGTTTTAAATTTTTTATGCATGGAAGATTAATATTCAGGATACGATTTCTAATATTTGAGTGTTATTTTGAAAAGTAATGTTTTGTAGCTGTTAATATTTTGAATTTTATCATTAAAATTATGGTTTTAATGTTTTGTAACTTACGTATGAATAAAAACGCAAAGTATAGATAACAATATATAGAATTTCCTACATATTCGTGAAAGAATGTTTTAACATATTGGAAAAATTAGATATAATGAAAACAAAGGAAAATACACAATTGCAATATTTGAAAAAATAAAACATAAAGATAAGTAAAATATTTTTTTTATTATTCTTTCTAGGTGATTCACCGCGTCATACACATGCATAATGAATTTATAAAGCTTCTTAAATTGTAGAGTTATTTTTTATTTACTCTTGTTCTTTATTTTTATTTTTTATTTTTCATTTTATGTTTCATACACTTTTCATTGTATTGGTCCTTTTTATCTTATCCAACATATTTTTTTCTTCTTCTTGGTTCAAATTTTTCCTTGTTGTCGTGCTTCTCTTAAGTTTCTTCTTTATTTTTTATTTTTACTTGCTTTTTACTTATTTTTCTCTTTTCTTGTAGGATTGTTATTTGCGGCCAAAATCGCTACATTTTTTTGTTGTACTCCAACTTGTTTTTTTCTTCATCGTCTTCTTCTTATGATATTTTTTGTATTCGTCTTCATCTTTTTCTTATTAGTGATCCTCTTCAGTTGTGGGTCTAAGTAATTGTAGTTTGTATCTTTCTCACATTTGGCCATGATATTTTACGTTTTATTTTAATGCAAAAAACGCTTTAAAACTTTTCTGTTTGAGAACGCAAAATCTAACATATATATATATGAGAATGCAGTTTTTGATACAAAAATACACATTGTTCCATTTTGTTTTTCTTGCTTGTTTATGACTTTATATATGTGTGCTTCATCAATCCATCAAGGCCCCAAGACTCAGATAATGATACGTTAAACGTTTGAGCTTACAAAATTGATATGGAGTATCAAAAACTCGATTTAGGTTTTGTCGCTGTAATCATGTTAGTTTGACAGAGAAAAAGACTTTGTGCTTCCAAGTTCCAATAAAGACAAAGAGGACATGTGTTTTGGCGATGGTAGAGGGTTTTTCTTCGGAACTTCGAGAGAGGTAGTAGAATAGTTTTTTTTTGTGGAGCCGCTTTTTGAGTCGGGAAAAAGGAAAGATAATCTAACTGTCACCATTATTTTTTTTCCGTTCACTTCTTTATATGATTGATTTGCTTCCGTAAGCTAATATAAGGAACGACAATTGACATTAGTACTACTTATAATGGGAATGGACATAGCTTTGCGCCAAAACGTTTTTTTATTAAATAACACAAAACCTAAAAGTGGTAAAAGACGTTTTCCTCAGCCAATACAATTCAAGTGTTTCTCCTTAAACTACCTTGAACTTCAAGAAATATGCCATCGAGAAAATATGGAATTTTAGAAAATATAAAATATTACATATTGATTTGAATAGCTAACCTCTTCATCAACCAAAACCATCTCAATGGAATTGCCTGCTTTTCCTTTGGATTTCCACAACAGAATGATATGGGCTTTGATTATTTGTTTCTCCGAAGAGGAAAGAAGATTGTTAAGAAGCACAAATGGAGAGGTTTGTTTAACTATGATCGACATTATGATAGTGGATGGGAATGGAAGTAAAGTTGTTTGATCTAGTTATTAGGTAGATGAATGATTTATATAGATAATTAGAAGTTGAGCGAAAGTAATCTTATTAGAATATTTTATGGAAATATATTTTGGATATGCTATTTAGTTTATGCTTTTTCATAAAATCTTTTAATATATTTTGGATATGACGTTCAAAATAGTTTCAAGTATCTAAACAAACAAAATCTTTTAGAGGTGAGGAATGATAAAAAAAAAAAAGTCGAGTAGATCTTGGTAGCAGGAATATACCGAGATTATTTTTAAATTCAAAGATTTTATGTTTAAAAAACAACAATAAGATTATCCGAGATTTTTTTCTGAGTATGAAATCTTTTAGTTAGCTACTGTAGATTTTATTTCATAACACGATGCATTCTTCGTAGCCATAAACCGGATTCTAAATCGAGATATAGTTTTATGCAACTTATGTTTCTAATAAACTGGATTTGACCACTCCGTAGCCATTATAATTAGAAGATTTGATGAAATAAGAGGAAAACCAATATTAACCGGTTCTAAATCCAAGACTGACATTAAACCGGTTCTAAAATTATCGTTCATGCATTGCATCCCTTTGAACACATTTCCTTGGATGAGGGTTTCAAAGATTCCTGGTTTTACACCCTCTCTGTATTTCCTCTTTGTCCGCTTGTTTTTGTTTTGGTTTTTTGTAGATTCATTGGTTTTTATTTTCTCTTTGTACGCTTGTTTTGGTTTACACCTTGTATTTGCTGTTTCAGTTGCATAAGGATTCAGTATATTAGCAAATTTGAAACTGAAAACTCACATGGAGATGGTACTTAGAAAGAAAACAAATTATCCAGTTTGAGTCTAGAGTGTGATCTCTACGTTTTTCTTCATAAATGGAGATGGTACTTAGAAAGAAACTCTTGATATAAGGAAGATCGGTGTTGCCACTGAGAGAGAAGCTTCTTGGAAGTTATCAATGCTTTCATATCTAAATCCACATTCGGATCTTAAAAGAAAATCTCCACCGGAGACAAATCATCGAACAGCTCAAGCCCTGCTCTTTTTCCAAAACCACCTTTTTTACAACGACGCACTTTAAAATTTGTTTTATTTAATAGTGTTTTTGTTTTAGTTATCCAATGATTTTAGAGAAATTAGCCAGGTCACAATTAATGCAAAGACATGTCATCATTTTTCAATCCATGTCTTCATTTTAAACCAATCAAATTATAACAATTAATTAGGCTAACTAAAGTGACTTGTCTTTTAATAGAAAGGGGGATTATTGGATATTTTTATTCATACGTAGAATGATGGTAGATTTGTATGTTTATATCCAATGATGGTGACTGATGAACTCATATTTTAACATTTTTTAAGCTTGTATTTGCACCCATTCGTCCCATATTTTGCATCATAATTACATCTTGAGGATCATTTTAGCCTAGTTTAGCTTAGAAATTAATTTTAGAATTTAAGATTAGAACTTTGTACATTTAACATAGTTTTATCTTATTTTCAGGTGGGTTCCTGTTGAATGGAGCTTATCTAGCTTACAAGAGCTTGGAGGAGGATATGGGATGCAGAGGAGGGCAAAAGAGAACTACAAAGAGAAATAGGGAGTTCATGATTAAGATGTAATTTATCACATATCGGTGATTGCTGATAAACTGAGCTAAAATCGCTGGACGACGAAGAGCGTGAACCGATCAACACAGAGTTGTACCATTAGACCAAAATATCGGTAGCCATAGATAATTACATCACCAAAGTAAAATTATATGTCAAGAATCGGCAAATCTATGTTCTATAAGCTATAAGCCGAATTTCAACGACACGTAATTACAACCAAACCAAATAGAACTATCTTTCGTAAAATTAAATTGCATATTATAATAACGTTGAATTAACCAAATTAGCAACAAAAAAACTTCAATATAAATAATTTATAAATAACTTTAAAAAACATAACATACACGATAGCACGGGTATTCACCTAGTTAGTACCATAAAAATAGGCTAATTTATATTAGACTATTAGGGATCCATGTTCTACAATTGCACTTTCATTAGAAGCCTTGTTTTATTGGTTAGACTTTGTTTGCTCTTAACCAATTGCTGGACTCATGTTCCAATATCTCCATATTGAATTCAAACCCTCTACTTCTCACTTATTGTTTGTTTTAGTTTGTAGCTTTTTAAATTTTGCATTTGGTAACTATATCAACCAACCAATATCTATTGCCTTCGCTTAAAGAAGAACTTACATTGCTTAGTATTAAGATTCTTACCTCATTGGGTTTGATCCATAGCTATACTAAAAACGAATCATAAGATAATTTTGTTGGTATGACTTCGGTTATTTGATTTCGAGTTATAACAACAAGTTATATATTTACTTAAAACGATGATAGACTTGTAATTTACATACAATAATTTTTTTATCGCATAACTCCTAGACATATATATATATATATATATATATGACGTAACTCCTATGAAGATGTTATATCTTGTGTGCTTAGTATTGATACACTAGAAGCTTTGAACCGAAGTGAAGCTTGAAGATCATCAAAGTGTATGCGACTAAGTAAGCATATGTTCTAAAACTCTGTAACAAAGGGAGAGATTGAAAGTGTGATTACTACAGGTTTTAGACCCAAGACTGAAGATACTGAAGAGCTGAAGCAGGTGAAACCGAGCTGAAGCAGAGGCTGAAGCAGTGCAGATGCTGAAGCAGTTTTTGATAAGATTGGCCGTGGGCCTTGTCGTTCATGGGCTTGAAGCCCACGTGAATTGGAGAGTCTGTCTAGAGACGTAGAGGAAAACACTTACGCGCCTAGGGTTTCATTGAGAGAGGCACACATGTGTGTGTGGCGTCGTCCACCAAAGAAGATCAGAAAACAAGATCTGTCTGTTGGTGTTACTGAGAGATCGTGATGATTCTCAGGTTATGATCCATGTTATAGAAAAGATTGGTGTGGTATCCATATATCAATTGTAGGTTGCTTCTTTTTATAATGGATTTGTTCTGGACGTGGTCCCGGGGATGTAGGAAACGAACCTCGTTAAAAAACTCCTTGTGTCAATTTACTTTATACACGTACTTGCTCGTTGTCATTCGATCTAGCCCAAATATGCACTTACAAAAAGATATTTCATATTTGACAAGTTGTGATACAAAAATAACTATAACCATAACCGATATAATTGATTTATCATTTATATAGTTGACTACGGGAATCGATTATTGTCTTATTGATATAATATAATTGGTAGGATTTTCTTCAAAATGTTAATTTTACAGGAATAAGACTAAGGGAATAATTGAAGTAAGTGTACTTGTTAACAGGTAAAACCGTAAAAGTTATGCAACACGTGATTTGAAACAACTTTGTCAAATACAATATTGTTTTTATCAGAATTAATATTGCTTAGTGAACCGAAAGATGTTTAAACCCTAAAAAAAAAGACGAATAGCTATAGAAACTGAAGAATCATAAGCTAATCAATATTTACTTGAAGTTGTCTACGTGTCTTCCTTTCATGTGCTGATGCGGCATCTCATGCAGAGAGCCATTATATAAATGCTCAAAAGCTAAATTAATCATTCGGCCACAATACTCCACATGCATTTGGTTTGTGTCCCCAAAACTTTTTTCGTCCTCGCAGCTCGTGAGATTCCATCGGTTAAATTTAATACTTTTGTAAATTGTTGTTTATAAAAAGAGAAATACACATAGATTTTTGTCTCCTTCTAGATTTATTAACCAGCTATGTTCTTTTTCACAAAAAGATAAAGGGAATACAAGCCTGCTCTTATTTTATGCAGTTTAACGTAAGGCTTTGTGCCATAGCATTCAGTCAAAAAGCATTTAGGTTTATTGTTATACGGTTATACCCAAAAAAATATTTAGAAAAAATATTCACGATTTTCGCCCGCTCATAAAATAGTTAATTTAAGATGTATGTTGTTGGTTCTCTGTGAAAGTCATCTCTTCTATAACTCGTACCACGTCTACTCTTTGCACTATCGTACAACACTTCTTTTCTATATCCATCCCTTTTACCTATTATTTTAGTGTGAATATCTTTGTTTTATGAGTGTTAATTGTAAAAAATTTTTTTTTGCTATTAATCTTAAAGTTTTGTGTTTTTAATTGCCAAAACCAAATTTATATAATGGCTCATATAAGCAATTTTTTTAATAAAGACGGTATGCAAGACTAAACCATTATTTTATTTTTATTGAAAATAAAATTTACTCAAACCAAATTTTTTTATAATACAAATAACTTTTGTTAAGGTTGCTAGATATTATAGTAGAAAAACTAAAAATTTAAGAGCTAATTTACATTATTTTTGTTGTGTACTGTTCACCTCAAATTCGTAGTTAAATATAAACAACATAGATTTGTTAAAACTATGGAAACCCTGCAAAAACTTATAGATATACTAGATTAGGACCCGTATAATATGCGGGTATTAGATATTAAAATTGATAATTTGTGTAGTTATACCCCGTGTTGTTATATTCTAAATTAAAATCTCGTTAATATAGTCATAAATTATATTTCGTTAACCATGATTAAGAAAATAAATAATGAGTTTAAATCTTTAAAAAATTATAAAAATAATTCATCTCAATGAATGACAAGGTTCTAAATCAAATTTGAATTCTTATATAATTTGAAACTGAATCTATTTTATATATAAACATATTTTTAAGAAAGTAATTTTTTAAAATGAATTTCCTTACATACTTGATAATTTTTAAATAAAGATCAAGTTATGAAAATTTAAACTTGAATATTTACATTACAACATGAATTTCAGAAAATACAATTACATACACTAACAAAATATTTTAATAATAGGTAACATAAATAAAATTAGTACATTAACTCTATCATAAAATATTAATATTTAGATATTTTGTTCCTAAAGAATCACAAAAAGTGAGAAAATGTATGCATATGTTATTATTCTTTTATTTTCTTACATTTTAAATCTTATCTAGATTTTATAGTTTTCATTTTGTAATATATATATTTTTTACTTTTTGATTTAATAGTTTTCATCTTTCTACTTCCAATATAGGTTTTGTATACTATAAATTTAGCAAATAATCAGTTTCAGTATCTAATTATTTTTCTCGACTACTTTCTCTTTTTACTTTGGTCTATAAATTTTGACTTTCACTTATGTCTCATGTCAAATTAGAAAATTTGATGAAAATATCATACTCGAGTATTATATGTTTGATTGGAATATTTTCTATGTTTTGTGTCCATCGCATGTTTTTTATCATTGCCTCCCACTTTCAAAGAATACAAGCAATAGTTCGACGGTAAACACGATTTTGATCTAATTGATCAAAAATTAAATAGTTTTAACTGATTTGTGGGACGGTGGTAATTATGATTTGCAAAGAAAATTAAGGAATTGCGGTGTATGTTAAATTGTGGGAGATGTGTGTGTTATTACATAGGTTTTGGATTTGCCTTTCTGTAGTAATAACATTTTTGGAAGGTTGAACGTATGTTTACTTTTTTTTTAAAATAATTTATGGTTTGACATTTATAAGGTTGAACGTCTGTTTACTTTTCCTTTTAAAATAATTTATGGTTTAACATTTATTTTGTTTCTATATATAAAGTTTCATTTTGTGATGTAACATTTATTTTGTTTAACATAATGGTATTTATATATTACTTTTCTTTTTAGTGACTTACATAAAATTTGGTTTGACTTTTAGAAATATGTTAATAAAACAATAAGATAAATGTTAATATGTCTTATTTTATTGGTTTAACATAATGATATCTTTATTTTTCTAATTGTTTGATTTTAAATAAAGTATTTTAACACGTGGCATCATCTCGATCGATAATAGACACATGTAGCGATCCCGTGAGTTACAATTTTGACAAACTCTCCTGTATATAATAAGATACACTTTTAAAATATTTTTTACAAGTATTCAAAAATTATACTTTTACAAAATAACAATCTAGGTAATCGATGTTCATTTTCTTAGGTTACAATGGCCTGGGCAAAATAACCTGAACCTGTGTACCCAAACCTGGACCCGAACCTGTAAGACCCGAACCTGGACCCGACCCGAAACTTTAGAGAAACCTGTATGGGTATGTTTTTAGTAGACCCGATAGAACCTGTTCCCGTTTGGACCCGAACTTGAACCTGTATGGGTATGTTTTTAGTAGACCCGATAGAACCTGTACCCGAACTTGAACCTGTATGCCTATGCCTAGTAGGTCAATCTACCAAAGATTATGATAAAACAGATTTTATTGATATTGTTTTCTATAATTTTTTTTATAATATTGTCATAATACTGATAAAAAGAACCTTTACAAGTGAGTTAAATGTTTTACTTTTATTTGTTGTTACGGGTTCGATTTTCCAATACCAACACCAAAACATTGATTCCTCAAACGAATGAAATCCCTAAAATTTCAAACTCGATTTTTTCAAATCCTTCTTGAGCTCGACCACACTTGTCTCTTTTATTAGAGGCATCTTGAGTTTGATCTACAGTCATCATCATTCTCTTTCTAATCTTGCTTCGATTGATTTGTGATTCGTCATTGATTCTTGTTCCGTTGTTCGTCTGTCTCAATGATCTGTTTCGATTTGTGATTCGTCATTGAATCTTATTCGTTTGTCTAATAGTTTTATACATTGACAAACTTCGATTGATAATTGTATTCTTAAATTAGTTCATACTATATGATTGTTGTCTTGTTGGTTTGTTTGTGTTTCAAATATATTTTACAGATTCAAGCTACAGGTTTTTGTTTAGATTTTGGGTATAAATACATCACAAAACCTAGACTCGAACCTATATCTAGAAGAAACTTGTAAAATTTAGATATTCAAAAGGTTTAATAAGTTGGAACCTGGACCCGAACCTGTATCTTATAGGAACCTATATGGGTATGTTTTTAGTATACCCGATGGAACCTGTACCCGTTAGGACCCGAACCTGGACCCGACCTGAATACCCGAATGCCCAGGTTACACCATCTGTACTTGTTTTTTTTTTTTTTTTGACATCTAGAAACATTATATTAACACAAAGGTTTGGAATGATACAAGCGGCCGGCACGGGACAAGCCCAACCGTAGCCAACGAATGGCAACGACACCGATAAGAATCAAAGCCCAAAAGAGGGAGACAAAACTAAATCGGTTACCGAAGGAAAAGGCATAGTCAAAACATCAACGGAAACACAACTCACACAACCTTAGCAAAGGAAAGACAAGTCCAAACTCAAGCTCAGCGCAATGATGTAGGTTCTGGAAACACAAACATCGAGACCGATGTTTACCAAGGAGCTAAATTCAGCGGGAATGAACACTGAAACACACGGCAAAGCAGACCACCAACCAAAGAGGAGCCACCCAAACACCCGACAACGCTTCAAATGATATTTAGCCCGATACCGCACTAATTAAAGGGATTTCGCAACTGATGTACATCGCCGATTGAAACTTATTCCGAAAAGACCGGATAGGATAGGGGCCAAACTGCTGGGTGAGATTAACAACTCGAACACAACTTCATACTGGAAAAGAAACCCACCAATTCACTAACCAAACGAACCACTAACACCAATACGAGAGGAGCAAAGTCTAAGCCAAGATCAAACAGGAGGGATGAAACCATGGAAACACAAGGAGGACCAAAGCAACAAGGCACAGACCGAGAAGACAAACACCTCAACACTAGTCCAAGAAGATGAAGAACACAGCTAACCAAATCACCAAACCACCAGACCTAAAAATAAACAAGCGGAGGCCCAACCAAGTCGAGACAAATAAGAGCAACCAGAACTCAGACCGAACATGGACTAAAGCACCTCAAAGAGATCGAAAGGGAGATCAGCTGCAGAAAAACCTACCAAGGATGAGCACTGTCGGAGAGACCTCACGAAAGCAGCAACAAGCAAGGGGAATCGGCAAGGCACGTCCTCACCACAGCAGACGCTGGCTAGGATGAAACACAAACCACATCAATTGACCAACCACAACGAACCAGAGGGAGAAAGACCAGAACAAAGCGGAAAGCTCAGCTACACCGAGATCGACGGAATTGAGGCCCAAGAGGAGGCGAAGTGGTATAAATGCAACGAATCTACGATCAATCCAAGCCGTCTTTAAACCCGAGAGGAAGGAGACCGCACAACCATACCAACATCACCAACAAACAGATAACACCACCGAAGAAACATGGATCCAAACCGCGGCGGCAAACCCTAGATCTGATTTGAACCCATCAATCCCCAACACGAGAAATCATCCTCAAAACTTCTCCAGGGAAAGACAAAGCCAAGAGAAAGCCAGCGAAAGGGCACGACGAGGAGAGGAGGGAAGAGGCCGAGCAACCTAAAACAGATCTGAACAAAACCGAGAAGCAATCGAACCAAAAACAACAAAGTACGGCTAAAAGCTATCTAAAGGGTCCTTATCCAGCGGCGGTGAGAACCCCACACGCCGGAGAAGGAGATCGGTATATATAAGGGGGGCGGCTAGGTTAAAAAGGTTGGGAGACAAGAGGCCTCTCAAAGGCGAAAAAAGCGTGCACCATCTGTACTTGTTATTTTTATATTTTTTTATTTATTAGAGATATTTAGATAAATAATAAATTTGTTCAAAATTTATAGTACATTTTTGCTAATAAATCAATTACAGTAGTATTTGAAAGAAAACGTGAAAAAAAGATAAATGTGCTAGCTAGTCTTTAAAAATTAAAGAAAAAGTGTTGATCTCAAGATCGGAAAGTGTGGTTGTAGAATAAGAGAGGTCGAGATTTTTGTTAAGTAAGAATAAACACGGTCGTAGAAATGTAAGATGGTTGGGTAAAAAGATATGGTCGTATTAAAAAGAGATGGTCGTATTAAAAAGTAATGATCGTATTAAAAAGTGATGGTGGCTCAATAATACACAGAAGAGTGGTCGGTATTGCTCTGCTCTGAATATTATATCATGAGTTGTCCCATCAAGAGATGTGACAACTGTATATAGTACATTTATCTAAGGTTAAATGCAACTATGGTTACATAAAGCAACTAGACAAGCAAAATGCACTACAGTTTAGTTATTTAATATCAAATATGAGTTGGGCTTTAGTCTTATGGTGGACCTTTGAAAGAGGTGGGTCTGCGGGCCATATCCATGCCCAACAGTAGGCCCCCCCAAGCCTGCAAATCGAGTGGACCGAGTTTGTTGGTTGAAGTACCAGCCTAAGAAGAGTGAAGCCCAACTGACTCCAAGTAAAAACCCTTCTCTCTAGATTTTTTCTGGTTGGGTTGGCGCCGACCGAAAAGTTTCGCCGACTAGGTTTCGGTGGAGAAGAAGAATTCCTTGGTTGTCGCTTCGTCTGGTCGGTACCACCAAACAAGTAGGGGTGCTGTCCCGACCACCTTAACATGTAGAGAAGTTGTCCCGACGGCCTTAACAGGTAGGGAGGTCATTGGTCGACTGTTAAACTCTTATGAATAGTGAGGTTACTTTTGTGTTTGCGACTTTTTGGTGATTGTAGTCGGCTTTCTTACTTAACCTTACATTTATGTGAATAGTATGGGTTGAGTAGATTTAGTGAGGAGCCCGGGTCGGTTCGCATGATGGACGACAGGGCTAGTCTGTCTGCTGGTCGAAACTAGGCTTAAGACGAAATCCGTCTCGTGGTTAAGTGTGCAAGACGCGATCGGCTTATATACTTAGACGTTCTTAAGATTCTTGCAGGTCGGGGCCTGGCTAACGGTTTGATTGGTCGAAAATTTTTAGGTTCCCGAACTGTAATCGTAGGTTTTCCTACCGCGCTGATGTGAATGCGTGTTTTGTCTTCGAGTCGGGTACCTGGCTAGGGCACTGACGTGGGATGAGCTCGGGGCTAAAAATTAACTTGTTGAGAACAAGAAAATTAAATTTGTTCAAGGACCAAGTGTTGATCGTTTTTGTTAGGGACCCAGTGGTGGTCGTCGTTTTTTTTTTTTTGTGAAGGACCATGAGGTCGCTTTTTTGTAAAGGACCAGGAGGTCGCATTTTTGTAGGACCATGTTGTCGCTTTTGTTAAGATCCACGTGGTGGTCGCTGTCTGTAAAGGACCGGGAAGTCGCTTTTTTGGTAAAGGGCGAGGAGGTCGCTTGTTTTTGTAAAGGACTAGGTGGTCGCTTTTGTTAAGAACCAGGTGGTGGTCGCTTTTTGTAAAGGAACAGGTGGTCGCTTTTGTTAAGGACAAGGTGGTGGTCGCTTTTTGTAAAGGACTAGGTGGCCGCTTTTGTTTAGGACCAGGTGGTGGTCGCTGTCTGTAAAGGACCGGGAGATCGCTTTTTTTTGGAAAAGACTAGGAGGTCGCTTTTTTATTTTAAAAGGACTGGGAGGTCGCTTTTGTTAAGGACCAGGTGGTGGTCGCTTTTGGTAAAGGACCAAGTGGTCGCTTTTGTTAAAGACCAGGTGGTGTCGCTGTCTGTAAAAGACCGGGAGGTCGCTTTTTTTTGTAAAGGACAGGGAGGTCATTTTTTTTATTTTTTATATTTTTTAGAAGTAGCTGGACCTCGAGGGAGGTTGCCTACGTACCCGTGGTCGGGATCAAGCCGGTCATAGTTTGTGGTCGGGTTTTTTTTTTTGACCTCGAGGGAAATCGCCTACGTTCCCGTGGTCGGGATCAAGGCGGTCGTAATTCGTGGTCGGAATATATTTTTTTTATTTTTGTTTAGAAGTAGCTGGACCTCGAAAGAGATTTCCTACGTACCCGTTGTCAGGATCAAGCCGATCGTAGTTCTTTGACATGTGCTGAAGAAAGTTGAGGAGATGACGCGAGTGAGATGTCGGATGGGGAAAGTTAACTTAGCAGTCTGTTGGCTGATGCTCTTCTGCTTTTTGCTTCATTCCACGGTCGGGGGGAGCGTCCACCTTTACCTTCCCGCGCAGGTAGCTGGCGAGCACGGCATCTTTGAGGGTTTGGCATTGGACCGTGGAATGATCGAACACACGGTGGAGATCACAATATAACTCAATATCTTTCAAGTCTTGTCCTCGCACCCATTTGTTCGACAGTCGCTGAGATTGGTGATCCGTCCCAACCTGCTGTATGGAGAGCTTTTTCGCCTTGTAGTCCTGATCGTACTAGTGCTCGTCGTCAGAGCTATCTTTTGGCTTTGCTTTCTTGGTCGGTGGTTTTGCAGGTGCGTGCCTCTTTGAGTTGACGACCTTGTGGTCTTCAAGGACAACGTATCGTGTGGACCGGTGCATTGCATCTTTTAGAGAGGGTGGTGGGTGGAGGACAAGGTTTTCGCTAAACTTGGATTCATGCCATACTCCTTGTCTAAGCGCCGAGATTGCGGATTTGTCACTTACCGTAACCCTTGATAGCACCGCCTTGAATCTGTCCATATACTCCCATAGGGTCTTGTTTTCCCCCTGAATCAAGGACCACAGGTCAACGTCGGTGACCCCTTCCTCGATATATATAGAATAGTGCTTGAGGAACGCTGTAAACAGTTGTGAGAAACTATCGATCTACCGCGGAGTGAGCCAGGAGAACCATTCGAGAGCTGGTCCTGAGAGGTGCTCGACGAAGTATTTTCAGCAACCCGCGTCCTTTTCTTCTGGGGGATAGTAGGTGCGTCCCATTGCTAGGTTGAACTTTCTTAGATACTGCATTGGGTCGGTGTCTTCGGAGTAGGCCGGAATTTGAATTTTACTGGAGTCTCTGATCGGGACCAACATTTTACGGTCGGTGAAAGGAGTTCATTGTGTTTCTGCCAGTACACGGTCGATTTCGTGAGCGGAGCTGATCGCTCGATGCACCTTCGAGTTGATTTTTGTAAGCCTCGCTCGGATATCTTCCATCTCAAAGTCCCGATCAAATCTTGGTTCTTGCGACCGGGATATGGTCAGCTTGGCATGTTGAGAGCTGGACGGGTTGCCCAAAGAAAGAATGACTGGTCGCTTTTGGTTGGATGGTTGACCTAGTCTTTCGAATACGTCTCAAGGGATGACTGGTCGGTTTTGGTCGGAGGGTCGACATAACCTTTTAAACACGTTCGTTGACCGACCTAGCCTGTTAAATACATCTGTTGGTCGGTCCAATCTATTCTAGATTGTTTGTAATGAGCTGGCTCCGAGCTGTGGGGAGTCGTGGTTGGGTCGGTTATTGGAGACCACGGCCCGTTCACGGGTTGTCGCTCGGGAGGTTTGTAAATCTTCGAGTCAGGAGTTGGTCTGACGTGCCTACTGGTCCTGGTCGTTAAGGATGACGCCCATCATTCTGGTCAGATCGACTTGTTCATCAGCAACCTGGATAGCCTCCCGCCGGAGGCGGTTGAGGGTACCGACAATGGCTGTTTGGTCGCTATTGGTATCATTGACGGGGGCCTGCTGAACGGGCCCTGGAGTTGCGTTTGCTACGGTCGGGGTTGTGTGTAACATCCCAAAACCGACGTGGAGGCTTTTGGGGAAAACTTAGGGAAAAAGGAGAAAATGCGGTACTTAGGAATAGGCAACTAAGACGCATGGTTGAGAAGTTAGTAAGGAAGGGCGAAAAAGGAAAGATGAAAACATGGAGGAGAGGAGGAGTAGATTGGGCCTTCGGCCCATGTAGTAAGGAGGTGGAAAATGTGGTGGTGGAAACCTGCACAGTTGAAATAGTCAATTGGGTCTAGGTCTGAAAGCTCTGAGATGAGAAACACCTAGCGAAGATCTCAAGAGAGTATGTTATTAATCTGTTTGCAAATATTACAAGTGGTTTTTGTGTAAAAATGCGGATCCCCTTTTTTGAGGTGTACAAGGTCTATTTATACAAGTCATAGTCGGCCTAGGTCTGCGCCTAAAGAGATAATCTTGGATTCCTAAATCTTTGGGATTCCTTCTTATCGTAATCGGCGGCCGCCTTAGGTCTAGGTGTCGTCGTCATTATGGGCCTAGATTCCAGAGCTCGTCATCTAGGCCCAACTTGCAGTAGTGGTCGGCACGACTTGTTACTCCTGGGCTTGCAATTCGGCATCTCTCCAGTGTGGGCCTTCTAAGCTCGGCCCACTCTTATGTCTTGAGGTGAAACGATCATAGTGGTTCTCTGGAGTGTAGTGGACCTCTTCAGACGTCGTCCTGGAAAGATGCAGTCCTGGTCCAGTCACTTTGGAGAGCTCGTCCCAGAAAGACGGAGAGCTAGTCCAAAAACAGAGCTTGTCCTAGGATTAAACAGAGCTGGTCCAGGTAACTTTGCGCATACCTCTGGTACTTAGTCATTTTCTTGACGATCTCTACTTGAGTGAGATCTGACCCCAACAGTTAGGCCCCCAGCTCGGTAGTATCAGTTCTAATGATGCCGAGGTAAACGAGTCGTAGTGAAGTTTCAAGAAAATGTACTGCTTGGCCTGCGTCTGACGAGACGAGATTGTGAAACCTTGTTCTGAGGACCTGCCGACGTTACTGAGCTTTCGTGTTCATGTTTAACGCATAGCCCAGTAAGGATTTTCGATAGACTTGTGTTTCTCAATTTGCGTTATAAAGTTTCGAGGAACTGGTCCTGTAAAGTTTGTAGAGCTTGTTCTCGTTAAAACTCGTAAAACTTGTATAACTTTCCCAACTCTAACATGTTCATGTTAATGTTGAGCTGGGCGTCATGTTTCCGTTTTGTCATTTTTCCGGACTTAGTAAAGATACTGTTTTTCCCGGAAGCTGAAAATTTAATTCCCGCTGAAATTTGGAAATTGAAATTTCTTTTAGAAATTAGAATTGTTAATACCCGCTGGAAATTAAAAATTTGATTCCTTTCAGAACTTGAGATTGCTAATTCCCGCTGGAAATTAAATACTTGATTCCTTTCAGAAATCGGAATTGTTCCCGCCGACTACTGAAACGTGCCATTCCTGGGTTTTGACAGTGGTGCTATAAATACTCTTTCTCCTTTTCTTTTTTCCATAACTCCTCTCCACCAAAAGAAAGGTAGTCTCTCTCTCCTCTCTCTTTACTTGTTTCAGATCTAGGGTTTTAGATATATATATATATGTTTTTTTTTAAAAACGCCGCTGTCGTCCTACCATATCGTCTTCTCCGGCGAGGCTCAATCTCCGACTAGCTCTTATCACTGTCAAAAGGTCTCGGGTCTTACCTCCAGTGACGAGTAGCCTTCGTCTTTGTGGCTGTCTTCCTCTCTGTTTCATCAAGCTTGTGGAGACGAGAGCTCGTCGCTTATGGACGTGATTTTCGCGCCGCTGCCACAGGTGAACCGCCGCCGGAGCTGGTGTTATTATCGTGGTCCCGTCGTCGATACTTTGGGAGAGCCATCGCCGAGCACTCGACGCTATTGACTCGTGCTCGGCTATGACGACGGCACCATCTTTTCCGGCGAGCTCTCCTCTCTCAGATCTGCGTTCTCATACCACCGCTGCTAGCTATGAACTGCCCTGCTTCACCCCGAGTAAGAGCTCGTTCTTTGGACCGTGAAAGCTCATGCGGTGGCTGCATCTACAAATGTTGAAGACGACAACGATTTCGTGACCCAATTGTCTCAAGAGGAACCAGCTTTGACTGATCCTCCTATCAGACATTGTCCTAGTCACCGTCTCCTCTTCGGTCCGAACAGAACAAGATCGATTTACCGCTGTGGTCCCTCTATTGATGCATGCCAACCTCTTTTCGTGATCAATTTTGGCTTCCATTCCCGCTGCTAAAAAAGGCTAGTCATTGACCTATTCTTTTTTTCATGGTTTGCGAACTAGTCGATGCGAGGTGAACTCACGCAGAAGAAGTCGACTATGAGAGCTTAACTTGTCACTATCCTTCAAGATCTCTTTTCGTCAAGTTTTCTTAGAGGTTGCAGCATTGGTCTTTTGTGAACGGATCTTGTTGCGACGAGGACTTGTTCCCGGCGTTCCGCAAGTCCATTTTGGTGGAATCGAGATTTCGGTGTTGCGATCGAGCTCATTGCTTTTGACAAAGGGACAAAGGCTCATCGTTCTCGTTGATGCTAGGTTGTTGATATAAGTGCACAATTTCCGGTTTTTGGGGTTTGATTCGGTTAAAAGAGAGACGAAGTTGAGTGTTTCTTGTTGTGTTAAAGTGTTTTCGAGAAATATACGAGAATTTGTTATAAGGTACCCTTGTTGATAGCTTGATTTGTTGAGGAAAAACAGAGCCGAGCTCTCTCCATTAGTTAGTCATCGTTCCAAACTTATCATTAAAAACGAGAGCTAGCTTCGTGACGACTTCGAACCCAAACCACTGATTCCGGCAAGTCACCAAAAACCTCAACAAACCCCGTTGCGTTAAGCATCGTCGCCGTGGCTTTGGCACTTTAGTATTCCTGAATGTTGTTTCAATGTTAAGTCCCACGTCATCTTTCGAAAGATTCCTAAAATCCATTTCGAAGCTAAGGACCACCAGTTTGGAGAGCCCAGGACCGAGTTTCAAAATAAACTGTTCGGATGCGGAGTCTAGCTCCTGGCTTCGTCCTTGTAAGGATAGAGAAGTGACTCGAGTCCTGGTCTCAGATGTGAGTGATGCAGCGAATGCACAGAGTCCATCTCTCATTGATGAGCAAGTCGTCGATACTCGTAATTCCCCAGATGTAAAGGTGGAACAGAACGAGGACGAGATAAACGAAAGATTCGACTTAGCTTTGTTTCTTCGTAAGCAAAAATCTTCGACTCATGGAAAGCGTCGTGGTAGAAAGTTCAGACCTCCGGATCCACCGAGCTCCACTCTATCAACGGAAAGGTCACTTTCTCTTTTGAGAAAGAAACTTAACATCCAAGATGAAATAGAGCTAGTGGTTCCGGAACCTTACGAACGAGCTAGCGATCCTCCAGAGGGGTATTTTACTTTGTACGAGAGCTTTCTCGAGGCGTGCTTCCTGTGGTTTCTCATTTCGTATGTGATTCTCGAGCTTCTAGCAAAGTATAGGCTTTCAATCTCGCAAATGACCCCTCGAGGAATTCGTCACTTAGTAGGAATCCTTGTTTGGAGTTATGAATGCGGGGAGACTTTAAGCGTTCATCATCTAATGCGCTTTATGGATATTCGGCGGTCCTCTCCCTTTTCTAAGCTTGTATACTTCGCCGTAAACCAGAAGAATCTTAGACTTATCCACGGGTTTGGCAGCAAAGACCGGCAATGGATGAATTTTTTCTTTTCCGTGCCGATATGCGAAGAGACTTTGAGAGATGGACTAGGCCTAATCCAATCGAAATGGCTTACAAAGGGTAGCCGATCCCGTTATCTATCTTTGGGAGTCGGCTAGCTTTACTTTTATTGTTCGTGATGAGTTTGTCTTTTTTTGTATCGATTCTAACTTCTTGTTTTGTTTATGACTTCTTTGCAGTGACAGGCCCAACACCGAAGGTTCCGAGCAATTGGAAGATAGTTTGGGAATTGCTCAGAGTTCGAGGGTGTAATTGGAGGAAAGACTTCTCACTGCGACGTGTCGAGAAAGCGAGAGTTTTCCTTGGAGGTTATTCGGTCTCGAGTTTTCGCTTTTCAGATTGTTCAGGAGACATTCAGTAAGAGATGGAGCGTCCATGCTCTTTCAGGAGCTTAGCGCCTAGGACTACGGGGAGTGGCAAGCCTCCAACGCCGACAACTGCGACGACTTCTGCGGTGCCGACTGCTGTGCCTGCTCCGGCCGAGCCCACCGCTGCACTAGCTTCTGCTACGCCGACTACAGCGCCAGCTTCTGCCAGGCCGACTACTGCGCCAGCTTCTGCCAAGCCGACTATCGTGCCAGCTTCTGCCAGGCCGACTACGGTGCCTTCTTCTGAGCCACGTGACACTTCTTCTGCGAAGAAGACCGCCACTACTGCTAACGGGTCGCGCCTCCTTTTCGTGACTATGAATGAGCTTGTGGCTGCTCTGCCCGCTCCTCCTCCTTCCGACTACGATGCAAAGAAGGCGGCCAAAGGAAAGGGTCACGAGGGCGAGAACCGTAAGAGATCGTCTGACAGGGATGATGTGATCGACGTGGACCGCGAGTCGAAGAGGGTCCGGGCGAGATCTGCTTCACCTCCTCGTCATGTGTCCAAAAGCGTCTTTCAGGACAAGGCTTCCGCTAGTAGCCTCTTCTCTACTCTGGTTTTCCAAAACAACATCGTGACTCCGATAACCACGGAGTCTTCTAGAGACATGATACGCCAGGGACGGAAGGTATATTCTCCTTTCTTTTTATTCATTTCTTTTTAACACTTAGTACTTTTTCCTTATTTTTGACGTTCTTCCAATCTCTTTCTTTTGGCAGTTTCTCGCCCTTGTGAACAAGGTGGGACACGAACTTGAGACCGAGGTCGAGGACTTGAAGAAGAAAGTTGAGGACGAGAGGCGTCGTACCGAGAATGCTCGCACCGCGGCCGATGGTCTTCGAGTCGAGCGCGATGCAGCCTTTGCGTCGATAGATAAGAAGAACAAAGAGCTCACAGACAAAGCCAAAGAGATAGTCTCGCTCAAGGACGAGGCACGGAGGTCTGCGGCGGCTCTTGTTGTCAAGGCGGAGAAATCCGCGTTAGCTCTTGCGGCCGCGGAGGAGAGGGAGCAGTACTCGGCTGCTATCGTGACGAAGCGTGATGGTGAGCTTGCTAAGGTTGTGGATCGTTTGAGGCAAGCGGATGAGTAGATTCGGAGTCTCGAGAGAAAGTTTGCTCGTGCCAAAGGTAAGTTTGATGAGCTCTAGGGCGATCCGCGGAGCAACATGGTCTACCAGGTGTAGAGGGTAGCCAACCTTGACTTTGTTAGATTGTTGATGGGCCTACTTGACGGTCATGAGCCCCCAAGCTTGAGGACAAGCTCACCTTCCTGACCGCCGACGTCGCGGAGCATGCCGAGGATGAGGAGCGTTTCGAGCAGTTGATGAAGAGCCTCCACGGACTTTTACATGTTGTTGACCCGATGGCTAGTGGTGTTTCCTTTATAAGTGTAGTTATTTCCTCGGATAAATGTAATTATTTCCCTTTTTCACAGTCGGATTCTTTTTTATAGGTTAAAGCGCCCGCCGTAGTCGCCCATGACCGGACACTCGAGACGTACGCAGCGAGTGTCGGCGTGGCCGATCCTGCGGGGTCGCTCCTTGGAGGCACCGGCTCTCACAAGGCCGCAGTTGTGGGTGTAGATGGGAAGTTCTCCCTAATCGGCGGAGTTGGGGCCGAGGTGACCAAGAGCAGGATTGAAGATGTTGTCGAGGGCGCTGGGACTGTTGGGGCTTCCGAGGAGATGAGGACGGATGAGGACTCCCAGGGGCCGAGGATCAACACGCTTACTGAGGTTCCGAGGCTCGACGATGTCTTTGGAGAGACAGAGGCCGAGGGGGTGCCGGTCACCCAGGTTGCTCCTCCATGAGTTGACGAGGAGACCGTTCATTAGTTGTGTTTTGCGCATCTGTTAGCGCTTTTACTGCTTATGTTTTAGATATTGACTTTGATTTTGCGCCTAGGTGGCTGCCTTATGTTTTTCGGCTTTAGTTTCTTGGATTTGATGTTTTACCGTCTGGACGGATTTTCTCCATGGATGATTTTACCTTGTATTTTGCAAGATGATAATGAATGCGGTTTTAGTTTATCGATGATTTTCCTTCCAACGTTTTTCACTTAGTCTTTGAAAGAGAATCTTAGTAACGACGAACCGCACTTTGTTGTAGAAGTTTGACCACCCGAACATGGATTCCTTTTAAACATTGTTTAAACAGAAGTGGTCAGCAGTCGTAACGTGGTTGTTACCAGTGTAAGTATGACTGAGTTTCCTGAACGAACGACTTGGTTTACGGTCATGTTCGCTCTTTCGATCATGGCCGCTCCTGTGACGATCGTCGCTTTTGACCAATGATGTTGTTGGGTTTTAGAGTGGTCATTTTGGTTACATGTGCGCTTCTCTCTAAACGCACCTGCTCCTATAATGAACCACTTTTATTTCTATAACGCGCTTTATCCGATGGTGGATGTTGTTGTATTTATTCTGCATAATTTTTTGTGACAAGTCGTCGCTGTGGCCAGCAGCGACGGTTTGAAGGTGAGATGGTCGTTTAAGTTAGACCTTGAGTTATCCGTAATGGATGTGATAGAGATAGTTATTTTGATAAGTTTTTGTAGCAGGTGTTTATTCTCATAAAGGTTTGCTACAACGAGAGGTGGGAGTATACGAGTATACGTACCCCACTTCCCCCCCTTTTTCGGAGTGGGGCAACTGAACCCATCCAAAAATGAGCTGCCTACGTACCCTTTGCAGGGATCAAGTCACCCGTAGGTCATGGTAAGTTGTTGATGTATGTATGATTGTATGCGATGATGATTTTTTAGGTAGCGGGCCGCAGCTCAGTGGTAGTACTTCTTGAGGTGTCGTGCGTTCCACGAACGTGGGATAGCTTGTCCTTCCATATTTGCGAGTTCATATACGCCCAGGCATATAACCTTGGTGACGACGTCTGGTCCTTCCCAATGTGCTCCAAGTTTACCGGCGTTCCGCTCTGCTAGGTCCAGCTAATCCAGGAGCAGCAGGTGGTTGAGTCCTTCTTGTTCTGGGAGAAGCCTGCGGCGGACTCACGGAATGTGTACCTCTGGTGGGATGACGTATTCTTTTCTGTTGACGAGGGCGAACGGGGTTTCACCTGTAGCTCACCACGGAGTCGTTCAATAGGACCAGAGGACGCCTTCGAGTTTGTCTGCCCAGCATCCTTTCTTTTCGTCCAAACGCTTTTTGAGTCCTGCAATAAGAGTCTTATTAGTGGATTCGGCTTGTCCATTTCCCTGAGGGCATCGTAGCGTAGATTTGCTCAGGCGGATTTTCCACTTATCGCAGAAAAGGTCGAACTTGGCGGAGATGAACTGCGAGCCGTTGTCAGTGACGATTTCATAAGGCACGCCGTGCCGGCAAATGATGTTCTTCCAGATGAACTTCTCCACTTGTCTATCTTTGATGTTAGAGTATGACTCTGCCTCGACCCACTTGGAGAAGTAGTCTGTCAGCACCAAGAGATAACGCTTCTGTCGCGAAGGGTGGAGAGGCCCGACGATATCCATGGCCCAGCGCATAAACGGATAATTTGAAGTAATGGATGAGAGCAGTCCGTGGGCTGATGAATCATTGGGGCGTGTCGCTGGCACTTTTCGCTGTGTGAGGAGAATTTCTTACAATCTTGGATCAAAGTGGGCTAGAAGTAGTTGTGGCGTTTGATTCGGATTGCTAATGCTCGGCCTCCGGAGTGGTTGCCGCAAGAACCGCCGTGAACTTCTTCCATTACTTGCCTAGCTTATTTTTCTTCAACACAAGCGAGCAAAGGCCCTGAAAATCGTCATTTGTAAACATTGCCGTCAAGTAAAACGTAACGAGCTGCTTGCGCTCACAGTTTACGAGCTGCCCATTTATCCTTTGGTAACTCGCCATCGGCTATGTATCCTCGGATTTGGTCCATCCATGGTGTGTCGCAATCGTATTCTTTATCATCTGCCTCTCCCTTGGTTGTAATTTCTTTTTCGATGTGAGCGGGCTGGCCGACTTCTTTTGTCGCTGTTGGTTCAGTACTAGTCGTTTCGGCAGGCGTAGAGGAGCATGCTGGTAAAGGTGGAATACATGCTGCTTCTTCAACCTTAAGATGGGTCATCTCTGATAGGGCAAGACCTAATGTACTCATCTCCATAGGTAGTGGGTCGTCTGGCTCGGAAGGGTTTGCTTTAGCCGTTTCAGAGTGGGTCTGTTCAATCTACCTATGTAGAGTTGCGTCTGCTGGTGAGGTCGATTCAGGACAAGACACTTTACTCTGGTCTTGGTCGGTCGATTCCAAAACTTTGGGAAGAGATGGTATATCTGTTCCAGTGCTAGTTGTCTCCTTGAGTTCAGGCCGAGCTAACTCTGGTTCGGACCACTAGCCTCCGCTTGAGTGCCACGAGCCTTCTTTTTTAGACGGGCTGCCTTAGCAGGTTCGAGGTGAACAGGTTCTATCAAGTCTCCTTGTGTTGTACGCTTAGCTGCCTAGGAGCGGGTGACCACGCTTACCGAGTTGCGCAAACGAATGCTTGGTTCTTGATAAACTCAACGGGGATGACTCTGCGAACATCTTCGTCTGTTTTAGATGCGACGACTGCTAGGGCGTCGTCGTTTGTATTCTCTTCCCTAAAATTCGTGTTACTGTGCACTCCTCGAACTGCGCTGCTAAGTCCTTTGCGACTTGAAGATAAGCCTCCATTCGTTCGTCTTTAGTGGCGTACTCTCCATGAATTAGTTCACGACTAGTTGAGCGTCGCAAAACATGGAAACTTTCTTGATTTCCAATCCTTTAGTGAGTCTTAGTCCTGCTAGAAGTGCTTGATACTCTGCCTCATTGTTCGAGGCGTCGAATCTCAGGCGGAAAAATTATTCGAGTACTTCTTCTGTTGGCGAAGTTAAACGTATCCCTACGCCGGAACCGCTTTTTGATGATGCGTCATCCACGTGAAGCAGCCAAGGGAGGCTAGGTACTTCGACTTCTTTGATTTCGTCTGGCAGCTCTATAAGGAAATCTGCCAGGACTTGTGACTTTGCGCTGGTGCGGCCTCGATCGTCGATGTCATATTCGCTCAGCTCTATCGCCCATTTTGCTAGTCGTCCTGATTGACTCGGACTGTGCAGTACCGACCGCAACGCGAAAGTGCTAAGGCCTACTATCGGATGTGATTGAAAGTAGGGTCTCAACTTTCTTGCGACTGTGAGGACGGATAGTGTCAGCTTCTCCATGACTAGGTATCTGGTCTCGGCATCTATCAGTGATTTGCTGATATAGAAGATGGGTTTCTGCTCGCCTCTTTCCTCTCGGACCAGGACTCCGCTGACAACCGTTTCGGAGACTGCTATGTATAAGAACAATGGCTCGCCATGGACTGGCTTTGCTAGTATTGGAGGGCTGGCTAGGTACTTTTTTAACTGTCGGAAGGCATCTTCACATTTTTCTGTCCATCGAAAAATTCTTATTCTTTCGTAGTGTGTCGTAGAACGAAAGGTATTTATCGGTGGACCGTGAGATGAATCTGTTAAGTGAGGCTACTCGCCCAGTGAGTCGTTGGACCTCTCGCTTTGACTTTGGCGGGAACATCTGGATGAGCGCGTCGATCTGTTTCGGATTTGCCTCGATGCCGCGATGGGTGACCAGGTATCCGAGGAACTTGTCAGAGGTTACTCCGAACCTACACTTCGTTGGATTCAACTTCATATTGTGTTTGTTCAAGCATTTGAAACAGTCTTCGAGGTGGACTACGTGGTCTCCTTCGTCTAATGATTTGACCAGCATATCGTCTATATAAACCTCCATGGTTTTGCCGAGCTGGTCGACAAACATTTTGTTGACTAGGCGTTGATAGGTGGCTCCAGCATTCTTCAAGCTAAAAGGCATGACTTTGTAACAGTATATGCCGCGATCCGTTATGAACGCTGTCTTCTCGCGGTCAGCTGGGTTCATTAGAATCTGGTTGTAGCCAGAAAAAACATCCATGAAAGACATGAGTTTATTGCCTGCTGTTGCCTCGACGAGTCGGTCGATGTGTGGGAGGGGCAAGCTATCTTTAGGGTAGGCGTTGTTTAGATCTGTGAAATCTACGCAAGTCTGCCACTTGCCATTTTTCTTCTTGACTACGACTGGATTTGCCAGCCAATCGGGGTATTTGACTTCCATTATCGATCCCAATTTCAAGAGTCTTTCAACTTCGTCGTTAACTGCCTTTGCTCATTCAGGTCCCAGTTTCCTTCGCTTCTGCTTAATCGGTTTGAATGACGGATCGACATTGAACTCGTGGTAGGCCACGTTGATATCAATACCGGGCATGTCGTCGACTGCCCAAGCGAAGGTGCCTATGCTCTGCTTCAGAAATGTCACTAGTCTCTCTTTGATTATATCATTCAGATTAGCGCCGTTCTCGACGCATCGTTCTGGGTTCTTGTCGTCGATGCAAACTGATACAACTGGTTCACAGGTAGGCACCGCACTCAACTCGCGGTCCTCCTCGATCTGTAGTTGATACAATTTCTCAGAAATCTCTTTGACCGGGTCTCTGTTTTTCTTCATCTTCTTTCGTTCAACTTTCGAGATAGGGTCAGTAACGGGATTCCGAATCTTGTGTTCGGTACGAGTGCATACGCGAGACTCCTTCTGACTTCCATACATCGCCTTGATGCCTTGTTTCGTTGGAACCTTCATGCATAGGTGGTAAGTGGACGTTACGGCACGCATTGCGCTAAGCCATGGACTTCCCAGGATGACATTGTATATCGCTGGGTGATCTGCTACTAAAAATTCGATTACTTTGACGATTCCTCCAGCTTTGACGGGCAACCTGATTACTCCAAGTGTCATCGTGGTTTCTCCTGAGAAACCGGTTAAGGGCTTTGGACTCCTCTGACAACCGTTTTGGAGACTGCTATGTATAAGAACAATGGCTCGCCATGGACTGGCTTTGCTAGTGTTGGAGGGCTGGCTAGGTACTTTTTAACTGTCGGAAGGCATCTTCACTTTTTTCTGTCCATTCAAAATTCTTATTCTTTCGTAGTGTGTCGTAGAACGAAAGGCATTTATCGGTGGACCGTGAGATGAATCTGTTAAGTGAGGCTACTCGCCCAGTGAGTCGTTGGACCTCTCGCTTTGACTTTGGCGGGAACATCTGGATGAGCGCGTCGATCTATTTCGGATTTGCCTCGATGCCGCGATGGGTGACCAGGTATCCGAGGAACTTGTCAGAGGTTACTCCGAACCTACACTTCGTTGGATTCAACTTCATATTGTGTTTGTTCAAGCATTTGAAACAGTCTTCGAGGTGGACTACGTGGTCTCCTTCGTCTAATGATTTGACCAGCATATCGTCTATATAAACCTCCATGGTTTTGCCGAGCTGGTCGGCAAACATTTTGTTGACTAGGCGTTGATAGGTGGCTCCAGCATTCTTCAAGCCAAAAGGCATGACTTTGTAACAGTATATGCCGCGATCTGTTATGAACGCTGTCTTCTCGCGGTCAGCTGGGTTCATTAGAATCTGGTTGTAGCCAGAAAAAACATCCATGAAAGACATGAGTTTATTGCCTGATGTTGCCTCGACGAGTCGGTCGATGTGTGGGAGGGGCAAGCTATCTTTAGGGTAGGCCTTGTTTAGATCTGTGAAATCTACGCAAGTCTGCCACTTGCCATTTTTCTTCTTGACTACGACTGGATTTGCCAGCCAATCGGGGTATTTGACTTCCATTATCGATCCCACTTTCAAGAGTCTTTCAACTTCGTCGTTAACTGCCTTTGCTCATTCAGGTCCCAGTTTCCTTCGCTTCTGCTTAATCGGTTTGAATGACGGATCGACATTGAACTCGTGGCAGGCCACGTTGATATCAATATCGGGCATGTCGTCGACTGCCCAAGCGAAGGTGCCTATGCTCTGCTTCAGAAATGTGACTAGTCTCTCTTTGATTATATCATTCAGATTAGCGCCGTTCTCGACGCATCGTTCTGGGTTCTTGTCGTCGATGCAAATTGATACAACTGGTTCACAGGTAGGCACCGCACTCAACTCGCGGTCCTCCTCGATCTGTAGTTGCTACAGTTTCTCGGAAATCTCTTTGATCGGGTCTCTGTTTTTCTTCATCTTCTTTCGTTCAACTTTCGAGATTGGGTCAGTAACGGGATTCCGAATCTTGTGTTTGGTACGAGTGCATACGCGAGACTCCTTCTGACTTCCATATATCGCCTTGATGCCTTGTTTCGTTGGAACCTTCACGCATAGGTGGTAAGTGGACGTTACGGCACGCATTGCGCTAAGCCATGGACTTCCCAGGATGACATTGTATATCGCTGGGTGATCTGCTACTAAAAATTCGATTACTTTGACGATTCCTCCAGCTTTGACGGGCAACCTGATTACTCAAAGTGTCATTGTGGTCTCTCCTGAGAAACCGGTTAAGGGCTTTGGTTGTTCTTTGATTTCGTCAAAGCTGATATCCATCCGCTTCAGCGTATCTTTGAAAATTACATCGATGGTGCTTCCCGTGTCGATCAAGACCCGGGACACGTCATTGTTGCTGATAGTGATTTCGATGACAAGTGGATCGTCATGTGGTTTGTCGATTCCGATCATTTCTCTTTCTTCAAACGTGATTTTGTCGTTAGGGAAACTAGACGGGGTAGACCAGTTGACGCTAGCTTCAGCGCGGCGCTGAAATGCTTTAATCGAGGAAATCGTATCTAAGCAGTAGTGGGATCCTCCCATTATCATTAGATATTTCTTTCTTGGACCGCCTTCAATAGTGTTGTTAGTTTGTCTACCGCGTTTGGGTGGTTCCTCGTCGGTAAGTGCAGGCTCAGGCGCAGGCGCCTGATTTGCTTTGACTTCAAAATCTTCGAGTTTGAGGTCCTCCTTAAGTTTGCCGTCCAACACTCTTTGGGAGAGGGCCGAGTCGAGGGATCGGCAGTTTACTGTTGAGTGCCCGTGGGTGCGATGAATGTCACCGTATAGTGACCCGTCGTAGGTTGAGTTTTCGGTCCATACATTAGGAAAACCTCTTCCTCGGCCGCGACCGCGGCCTCTTCTTCGACCAAAGCCGGGTGAGTCCACTTGATAATTGTGGGCTCCTTTTGAACTGCCCTTGTGCTGGACAGAACCTCTAGCATGGTTTTTTTGCGACTGACTCGGCTGGTGGTCGCTGTCATTTTTTTGTTTTGACTTCCCATACTTCTTTGCAAGTTTCTTTGCTTCTTCTTCGCTTTTGGCGAAGTTCGCCGCTCGATGCAGAGCATCCTGAATAGTTGAAGGCTCGTTGAGAGACATCTCCTTCCTGAAGTCAGATTCATGCCATATGGCCCTTTTCAGCGCTCGAAGTGCGTCCGAGTCCTCTATCCCTTTTACTTGTGATAGTACCAACTTGAAGCGTTCGATGAAAGTTTTGAGAGACTCGGTCGGTCCTTGGTTCATGGACCATAAATCGGCGCCAGACATTTGAGTCTCAATGAAGATGGAGTAGTGCTTAATGAAGGTCGCTGTCGACTATTTGAAAGTGTCGATGAAATTACTTTTGAGCCCTTTAAACCATTTGAGAGCCGGCCCCTTGAGGTTTTCGACGAAAAGCAAGCACTGTCCGACGTCCATCTCTTTCTCTTTGAAATTTGCTCTGGTCATAGCCACACTGAATTCGTCGAGGTGGTCAGCTGGGTCTTTGGTTCCCTCGTAGGTCGGCACCCTAATCTTGCATGGGTCTGATACTCGGGCTTTGGTGATGCGTGCCGAGAAAGGAGTGTGCTGAGCTTATTCCAAGATCAGATCGAGTTCTGGTGCCTTGCTAGTGGCACGATGCATCTGCAAGCGAATAGTCTTCAACTCAACAGCAGTCTTGCTTAACGAGGCTCGGAACTCGGCCATCTCGTCATGCTAGGCTCGAATCGCAGCTTGTTTTGCTTTAGCGACCTCAGCCGATTTCACCCACTCAACGTTTTCCTCTTCTTCCGAAACGTGTCTGGCATATCCAAGATCGATCTCATCGTCGAAAGCGGAGAAAAGTTGTTGGGCCATCCTCTGTGGGTCGGCATGCTTTGTCCTTGTAGCCATTCGCCGTCCCACTTCTTCCTCTGGGAGATCGGCGTAGCGTGCGACTTTCCTCGCGGTGCCTTCGTCTCCAAAGGTGGAGAACTGCTGTGAAGGTATGTGCCGAGGATCGTCGTTCCTTGCTTTGGTTGTTGCATGCCGATCTCTCTCTGTCTCAGTGAAGATGGTATCAGGATCGACTCTTCGAGCCAGGTCCTCGTCGTCGTTGTCGAGGTCTATTGGCTCGCTGACTTTCGCTTTCTCTCGTCGCGCCTAGGCTAGGAGAGCAAATCGTCCGTCTTTCGCAGCGGTCGACGGATTTTGGTGCCGAGGTCGGCTCGACGATCCTACTGGTGTACTGAAGTCGAGCGTCACTGGATCGATTCGTACCGCTCGTTTTCTGAATAGACATGGCTCGAGGGGTCGTGCGCGGATATCTGCTCCTATGGACCTGAGCTCATTGGTTATTGTCCCGTTGGTTCGGTTTTGCCGCTCGGCGCTCTCCAGTAAAGCGTCCAGTGTCGTGCTCATCTTCTGTAACAACTCAGGGAGAAGCGAGCTCGCTCTCGGGGTTTCCTTCGACTGCTCGCCAGTCAGATCGGCGCAAGCTGCTCCTGCTGGTGGCACATCGTCGCAAGCGGTTTGGTCCTTGTTGGTACTTCCTTCAGCCTGGTTCTCGCCCTCTTCCAGATCTCTCGGCGCGATGTCTTTCGGATCAGCGATACGTCGTTCGTCAATTATCGTGTTCTGGATCTCTTCGCGGTGGTTCTTCGGAGTAAGAAGCTTTCAATCCCCTCCTTATAGCGCCAAACTGTGGTGGTGGAAACCTGTACAGTTGAAATAGTCAATTGGGTCTAGGTCTGAAAGCTCTGAGATGAGAAACACCTAACGAAGATCTCAAGAGAGTATGTTATTAATCTGTTTGCAAATATTACAAGTGGTTTCTGTGTAAAACTGCGGATCCCCTCTTTTGAGGTGTACAAGGTCTATTTGTACAAGTTATAGTCGGCCTAGGTCTGCGCCTAAAGAGATAATCTCCGATTCCTAAATCTTCGGGATTCCTTCTTATCGTAATCGGCGGCCGCCTTAGGTCTAGGTGTCGTCGTCCTGGGCCTAGATTCCAGAGCTCGTCATCTAGGCCCAACTTGCAGTAGTGGTCGGCACGACTTGTTACTCCTGGGCTTGCAATTCGGCATCTCTCCAGCGTGGGCCTTCTAAGCTCGGCCCACTCTTATGTCTTGAGGTGAAACGATCATAGTGGTTCTCTGGAGTGTAGTGGACCTCTTTAGACATCGTCCTGGAAAGATGCAGTCCTGGTCCAGTCACTCTGGAGAGCTAGTCCAAAAACAGAGCTTGTCCTGGGATTAAAGAGAGCATGTCCTGGGATTAAACAGAGCTGGTCCATGTAACTTTGCGCCTACCTCTGGTACTTAGTTATTTTCTTGACGATCTCTACCGGAGTGAGATCTGACCCCAACAGAGAAGAATAAGGAAAGTGGATATTCTCCTTAGGGTTTTTGGTTTAGTATAAATAGGGAGCTAGGGAGCTCATTATTTACACACCAAAACATTTCTCTTCTCTCTAGAGCCAAAGATACACGCTTAAGTGGAAGAGAAAAGGAGGAGCTCGAGAAGGAACTCGGCACCCCACCCTAAGGAGCAGCGGTATAAGGTAAGGCGCGATCCGTACCTAATACTCCCTTTCTATTCTTTTCCTTTATAGCTTTCATACGGTAGTTTTAGTAATACGGGTTAGGGTAGTAGTGTAGTAGTAGTAGCCTTGTACGGATGGTGATCCGTACACGGCCTGGTAGTGTTGGAAGCGCCAAGGGTTGGCATCGGTATGGCCTCGGGGTGCCTCGATGACAACACAACTGGGTACCAACGATAGGCCTCGGTAGCGCCAAGGGTTGGCATCGGTGGGGTGCCCCGATGACAACACGACTTGATACCGAGTGTCCTAGAGTTAGTTGAGGATGCCTCGAGAGGGCATCAGTGACGCCTCAAGAGGGCATCAGTGCGAGGCATTGGTGACGCCTCAACAGCGCCCGGTGACGCCTCGACAAGGCACCGAGAGAAGTAAGGCTGATCGATGATCAGGACGAGTGAGCCTCGGATCATCCCTCGATGGACGTATCGGTGAGACGATCATTGGTACGGACACTCGACGATCCGACAGTGCCAATAGTGGCTATCAGGTAGTATTTACGATCGGACCATGGGACGCGTCGATAGACCCTCGGGGAGTCCTACGATCGATCTACCACTAGCCATCGAGGATAATTGAGCAGTCCGCAAGGGCAGTCCGTGATGTGATCGCTGTCTGGCATCGGTGAACCTCGCGTAGGCCTTGGTGTATCAGTACAATACCTTGTTCGTCCGCGATGAACAAACCGGTAATCATCGGTGAAGGCATCGATGATCTGAGAGAGAGCTAGACGGACAGTGCCAACCACTGTGCCGTGGACCGGTAAGGCCTCGATGGTGATCGATACGGCCTCCGTTCGGAATGATGCCTGGTAAGCAAAAGCATGCTGGGCTTACCGACAGTGGCTAAGCATCCGGTCAGATCACGGCGATCTGGCTATAGACTCGTAGGTGAGACAGTAGAGGAGCATGGCAAGGCTAACACAGCTTACTGAGTAACTCGGCTATCACAGTGGATCTTGACGAGGGTGCACGGACGAAGGAGTCCCCCCGTGAGACTCAGCCTTGTATCTCGAGGAAACTTGGCTCAGCATAAGCTGGGCCAGGAGTTACTCGTTGTTTGGCGGACTGGAAGCTAGCCATGGTAGGATCGTGCCTAGCTCCGACTCGCACCGCATGTAATTTAGGACGTTAGGAGGAATGAGTTCGCTCAGGAATCCGATAGAGTCATGCATTGGCCAGCTATACTCTGCCAAGGGAGCTGGTGGGCCAAATGTGAGGATTAGCTTGGCAGACTGAAAAGTCTGATACTAACCGATTATTAAACCACAAAATAGAGCTATGGTAGAGTTACCGCCACAAGACAGTGATGATACTCGATGGTTCGCTTGTTTGTTGGACTCGGCAGACTACTAGAGAATGTCGTAGGCCAGACAGGTAGTGATCAGGCAACTCGATAGTTGTTCGGGCATGCCTTAGTCAACCTGATATAGAGTCTAGACGGTGTATGCCAACAAGAGAAGCGCTAAGTAGGCTTAGCAAACTCGTACAGCCGCATACGACTCTAGGGTTAGAGGCAAGGCCACGTGAACGCTTAGGTCAACAATGGTCAAGGCTGGATCGTGAGTCTTTCCCAATTAACTGATAGTTTTATGTGTGTATTTCTGCAGGGACGGTCGCCGTATGGCCATAAATGTGTCATGGGTAACGTATTGGGATAGCTATGCTTACCTGAGGCCGACCATACGGGGCAAAGGTATTGTTTGAAATGCTTCGGCTATTGCTTGAGAACGTAGAAATATAACGGACTAGGATTAACCAGAGTAGATAACTTGATTGTGAACCTTAGGAGAGTCTAGTAGTTTAGGGCATGTTAAACCGGTAGGCTAGTAGGTTCACAATGCCAGTAGTTTAATTATTGCATTAGTCGTATGTAGAGACATACGACCCGTTTGTTTGTGTTTGGCCTGAAAAAGTGGCACGAAGACCGAGCGTTCTGCTGCTCGCTAGAAGAGGCCAGAGTGCCCAGTACATGAAGGTCCGCCGACGGGCCGACCTGAGAGGAGTGGCTGCCAGGGTGCCAGGCATACCAGTTTACTGGTGAGTAGTTTGTAGTTACCAGGTTGCTGGTGTTGAGTTAAGGGCTGCCAAGGTGCCCGACAAGAGTTGAGTAGTTTTGTATCACTGCCAAAGGGTTGGCCGTGAGACACAGTACCTGGCAAGTAGTGCTAAGGGTGTTGTGTGGGGTTGTAGGGGTTTAGAATAGCTAGGTAGTGCTAGGTTGTGAGACGGAGTAGACCGTCTTACTGAGTATTCAATACTCACCCCCTTACCAGTGCGCAGAATAGGACATCCGGTCAGGTGGACCATAGGACTGCAAGGCAGGAGGGAGCAGTAAGCAATGGAGGAGGACTTTCACAAGGCGTTGTGAATCTAGTATCCATACGTTGTAAATTTACCGAGCAATGTAATAGAGAAATTTTAGAGTAATGAAGATACCAATTTTGTCTAACACTTGGGTCTGGATTTATAGTCCGAGATGCGGGTGTTACATTGTGACCCCGACCTCTTATGGGAGAAGACCGGGTTCGGTGACTGGGTTCATTCTTGGTGTATAAGAAAATCTCTTGCCCCTACCTGGCGCGTTAAATGTTGATCTCAAGATCGGGAAAATGTGGTTGTAGAATAAGAGAGGTCGAGATTTTTGTTAAGTAAAAATAAACACGGTCGTAGAAATGTAAGATGGTTGCGTAAAAAGATATGGTCGTATTAAAAAGAGATTGTCGTATTAAAAAGCCATGGTCGTATTAAAAAGTGATGGTCGCTCAATAATACACAGAAGAGTGGTCGGTATTGCTCTGTTCTGAATATTATATCATGAGTTGTCTCATCAAAAGATGTGACAACTATATATAGTATATTTATTTAAAGTTAAATGTAACTATGGTTACATAAAGTAATTAGACAAGCAAAAGGCACTATGGTTTGGTTATATAATATCAAATATGAGTTGGACCTTAGTCTTCTAGTTGATCTTTGAAAGAGGTGGATCTGCGGGCCAGATCCATGCCCAACAAAAATGTCCAACAAAAAGTAATATTATTTTGTGGATTAAAAAGGGTAAAATAATAAGAAACAAAAATTAACAAAGGTTTTTTTACCTCTAGAAGAGCATCTCAATCAATAGTATCTAGGTGAGATAGATAAATCATACCATATACCTTTGAATTATAAGCATATCACACCTAACGTAGGTATGTTTTGTTAAAAAATACAAGAGACAAATAAATAAATACCATCATACATTACTTTAACTAGGGGTGAGCATAATATCCAGGACCAAAAAAGGAGTATCGAATCAGACCCAAAAAAAGTATCGGTATAGTCCAATACCTTGTTAAAATATCTATTAGTTTCATTCTTTAACACTACATATATCGATTCAATTTCGGATATGTACCTATAACTGAAACAAGACCGAAAAAGGACCAAACATTAGAAATGAATTACTCTTTTACGGTTTTAAGATAGTTAATTTTGTATTGTGTTTGGTTTAATTTTCACTTTCACAAACTATGTGTTTTTTTTTGCTTTTAACAAACTTTATATTTTATTTTGTTTTTCATAAATCATTATGTATTTGGTACTTATAGGTTTTGGATTTCGTTTTCGAGTATTACCCGTACCAAACCGGACCATTAAGTATTGTGGGTTTTATATGGTCTTTATTATTATTGTACCGAAACGACCGAATCGAAACCAGTTCGGTACCTCTATGAACCTTTTTTCCTAATACCAAAACTTCAAACCGAGATCAAATCGGATACTCATATGCTCACCCTTAAACGTTGACAACATTATCGATGCAAAATATTCAATGGAAAAATATATACCCTAACGGTTACATATGGATACGATAGTGGATCGGCATATGTGTATCGTATATATGTAGTTTAAAAATGTTAAATAAGATGGAAACAAATAATTAAGTAACAATGTCAATAGTAGTAATCTTTTTTTTTGTCAAGTAGCAATTATACTAATCATCAGTATAATTAAGTTTCTAAGAAAACTGCGTATTATTCCGAATAATACAAACTTGATCATGCATGGTAAGAGTACCTATTATTATCCCATCAATAATTCAATATATAGATGCATCTATATATAAATTATACGGATGAAGACATATAATAAACCATTGGCATGCGTATATACAGATTATGTTAAACAAATAGCAGTGTATTTCTATATTTAAAGGCAATTAATTAATTCTTAGTTTGAGAAGGCATTCGAGAAAGAGTGATTTGGAAAGAAAAACATCAAAATTTAAAATTAACAAAAGAAATATTTGTTTACTGGAAGGGTATCAAAGATAATATAAAATGGATTATTTTGTCTGTCAGATATTTTTTTTACATAAAAAGTAAAGGGAATCTATATATATTATTCAAAGTATATGGACAAAGAAAAATAGTTCCACTAGTTTGGATTAATTTTTGTAATATATTTTTGTCATTAGTCTGTGATCTCGCCCACGTCTTTTTATCCTACCGTAGGATACCAGTTTTTGGCTTGATGTGTGAACACCTCGAGGTCAGTTGATAAAGCTGCTTGGTATGTCGGGATCTAAAAGTCTTCGAGGCCCTTTAAATAATGTCGTCCATTGGGTGGACTTTGACGGCTCCTAGGACTGATGAGGCCTTTACTTGCATACTTACCTTACTACTGTGTATCTGCCTTCAAATGATCCTCCTAAGGACTGTTTCGAGTGGTGGACTAAAGTGAAAAATTGTATTGATTACTCGGCTTCGGATACTTGGGAGGATTTAGACCAAATGAGGATGTTAAATTTTAGGCTGAGCTGATTTGGTTTAAAGGTTGTATTCCTAAGCATGTATCAGAATGTGGGTTGCGAACTATAACTATCTACCTACTAGATCAAGGCTGGTGGCTTGGGGAATGAATGTTCCACATGACTGCTGCTTATGTTCTAGTTCAGAGGAAACGATAGACCACTTGTTGATTTGTTGGGACTACAGTGTTCAGGTGTGGCAGTTTATTCTTGCCAAGACCAATTATTCAGGGAGCTTATTCATCACCTAGTCGGAATTGCTTTCTTGGATACAAAAATGGATCAAATGTGTCACCTAGCTTGGTTAGGAAGATTTGCGGTTCATGTAACCATCTTCCACATTTAAAAGCAAAGGAACAATATACTCCACAACATGACTTCAGTTCCACCTAATATCATCTTCAAGTCAATTGACCGTGATGTGAGACACATTATGTTAGCTAGAAGGCAAAGGAATGGTTTTCATAACCTGTTGTCACTATGACTAAGCTAGACCTATAGGTTCCCTATAACCTGAAATTATGTACTTCTTTGTTTTTACTCTTTTTTTGTTTGTTAATCTTATTATATAAAAGAGAGTTTGTTAAAATTGTAACTCATAGGATCGCGACATGTGTCTATTATCGAGGGAGATGATGACACGTGTTAAAATACTCTGTTTTAAATCAAGCAATTAGAAAAAATAAAGATATCATTATGTTAAACCAACAAAATAAAGACATATTAACATTTTTCTTATTGTTTCATTAGCATATTTCTAAAAACCAAACCAAATTTATGTAAGTCGTTAAAAAGAAAAGCAAAATATAAATACCATTATGTTAAACAAAATAAATGTAAAATACCACGGATTATTTTAAAAGAAAATGTAAACATACGTTCAACCTTATAAATGTCATAAATTATTTAAAAAAGAAAAGTAAAACCATCCAAAAATGTTATTACTTCACAAAAAGTAAATCCAAAAACTATATAATAACCCATGTTCTAAAACGCGGGCGCCTAGTCTGATTAGTCGCCGGAAAGTCGCTCGGCGGTGTGAAGTTGCCGCGATTTCACCTTAATCGGACATGAAATCGGAAAAATCAAAAAACTGACCATTTTGTACGTTTGAACTCAAATCAAGTGTTCTTCTCATAGATCTATCATAATTAAGTGTAAACTATACACAATAGAGAAGAAATTCGTGTGTAAACTGAATAATAACAGAGCCGCCACCATATCTAGGGTTGCAGAACCCGTTTAGGAGGATGAAGACGATTGCAAAATTACTAATTTACCCTTAATTTAAGTTAAAATAAAAAAAATGCAAAACACCTCGTCATCCTGACTCAAAGCCACCACCTTCGACTTAATATCATTCATTTGACCATTAGGCTATGCGCATCTAATGTTCATTATGTAACATCAACTTAATATATACCTACATTTAAATAAAATAATCCTAAAACTAATTCCCGATTAATCCCCGATAACTGTCCGTTTAATTGATTCGGCGCTAGGCCCAGTCTCGCCGCCCGATTAGCGTACACCCCAAATCCTTAATTTTCTTTGTAAATTATAAATACGGCATTCCCACAAATCAGTTAAAACTATTTAATTTTCGATAAATTAGATCGAAATAGTGTTTACCGTTGAACTATTGCATGTATTCTTCGAATGTGGGAGGCTAAAAATCTTAAAGCAAATAACGTAATATGGGAATGAAAGTCCTTCTACTTGATGAAAAGGTTAGTATATATCAATTATATCAAATTTTAAATTTTTCGACGTATCCAACACTTACCATACTTCATTCCTGTTGTAAAAAAGAAATTTATAAACCATTGGGCCAAGGGGCTTCCACAGAAGAAAAAGTATAAAGAGTAAAAACATCAAGTTTAGAATATAATCAATACGTAATTTATAACTATATTAACGAAGTTTTAGTTTAGAATACAACTATACGGGTATAACTACACAAATTATCAATTTAATATCTAATACTTGCATATTATGCGGGTTCTAATCTAGTGGTGTATAAATTGTAGTTATTATTTTTTGTAATGATCTAAACATTTCATTTCCTAATGATATTTACCATGTAGCAACAACAAAAAAACTACGTGTGAAAATAAATCTAAAAAAGAATACATGGTTCACAAACGTGCAAATAAAACAACAATCCTTTGTTATCTATCGTTTCGTTCAACTAAATGGAATTTCTTAACTCCAATCAGTCATGAGTTAAACTCTATATGAATTTTAAAGTCAACCTTCCAACAACTCAAGTGCATCACCGCCTAATTAACAGCAATGGTCTTGAGGAATAGGAAACATAATATACATAAAGACATTGTAGATCATTTCATAAGCTTCATGAAAATACATATAATACATAAAAGATAAAGTACATCCTTTTGTCAGCTTCATGAAATATGCAGTAACAAGCAAATAACAATTTTTTTTTTGGAAGATATATATTATTTAAAATTCAGCTACCTTTACTAATCAATTCATAAAATTTTCTTTTTGATAAAACCAACAAAGAAAACTACGCTAGCATGATTAGAACGGAACCTCTGCCTCTTTCTAGCATGATCACCGGTCATCTCTAGAAAGGCTTCAGCAGGCCCAGTAGCACAGTAGCACTGCCTTAGAACACACATCAAAGCAGAGGCATCTTATGGAAATTCTAAACATAGTAGAGGATGAAATAGGCAGAGTACGATGTTGTAGACGCCACGAAGAAGAATATGTTAATCTTTGATGAGTTGCCAAGGATAAATTTGCTACGCATGATTACCCAACCTTTGGTTTATCAGTACAAGAGGAAGAAGGGAGTTAAAGGGCGTAAGGAGGGCTTACAGATGGGTTGATTTTGTGGTTGGACGGGCTTCTGGAAGATGGGAATGAGAAGCCCATATCATCTTTGGTAGCGTGGCTACACTATCCCGAAACGGGGACCAATGTAAATATTTTGAGAATTCGATCCAGTAAACTACACAAATGTAACACTAAAATCCGTTTCAGCTAAAGATACATAGCACCAATGGTTTATATCAGATTCCGTGTTTGATTATCACATAATACAAATCTTGAGTGCGTGGTATCTTTACTTATAAATGCGAAGTGATTTTTCCTACGTGGCGACTTTACACCAATTTGAAACGGGAAAACGACTAATTTGAACCCAAACAATTTGCATTGTGCCGTTTTATACCTGAGTTATTTTCTATGATTAATTTAAATTTGAAGTCGAAATAAATTTAAATCTTATACCTGAACTAACAAGTTTTGTGCCGAATTGTACCTTGACCAGAATTCCATTAGTCAACGTTAACGGAATATTGACTAAAATGACATGTGGGGTAGGTGGCTCGAACGTTTCATTGTTTTAGCAACAAAATACTCCTAGCGTTTAAAACAGAAAAGAAAGAGGCTCCTAGCGTTAGTTAAAATGGGCCTGGGCTGGTATGGGCCTAATAAAGAAGGGCCCAGCATCGTCTTGAGCAAAAGTGTAGAAGAAGGGCTACAGGCTAGAGCAACTTCCATTGTTGTTCCGCTTGAGCAGAAAAATGGGGAAGAAGACGAAGAAAGCTGGTAAAGGAAAGGAGAAAACTGAGAGGAAAACCGCCAAGGCCGACGAGAAGAAAGCTCGCCGAGATGGCAAAAAGCTTTCTCCCGAAGACGACATCGACGCTATTCTCGTATTTTTTTTTTTCCAATTTCCTATAAATCTGCTTCACGTGTCCTGTTTATACACTAGTATTCCATTGCTTCAGCTCTCAGTTCACTTCTCTATTGTTTTACTAGTTGAGTATACAGAAGGAGGAGGCTAAGAAGAAAGAGGTCCATGTTGAGGAAAATGTGCCAGCACCATCTCCTAGGTCAAACTGCTCGGTTAGGCTTGCCTTACCTCCTACTCTCTTCCTTGTTTGTTTTTTTCCCAATCCTGTGCTAATTGTGGAACATTTATGCAGCTAACTATAAATCCCTTGAAAGAGACTGAGTTAATACTCTATGGTGGTGAATTCTATAATGGCAACAAGGTTAGCTTTCAAAATTTGGTTGAAGTAACTTTTGTCTTTCTTTCCCTTGCTAAATAAAACATTTTTTGTTTATGTAAATGCAGACATATGTATATGGTGATCTTTACCGATATGATGTCGAAAAGCAAGAGTGGAAGTTAATTTCAAGCCCCAACAGTCCACCTCCTCGCAGCTCTCATCAGGCAGTTGCTTGGAAGAACTATCTCTACATATTTGGTACACTAACTAAAGACGTTTTACCTATTTCTTGCATCTTCATTTCTTTCGGTCCATATATGTGTAAGCTTCTTTTTTTATTGATTAGGTGGTGAATTTACATCTCCAAATCAAGAGCGCTTCCACCACTACAAGGTGAGAGTAGTATCTTTCTGTGTTTTTCCAGTCATTATATTTCTTAATTTACTAACCTTGGGATTAATTTATAGGACTTTTGGATGCTGGACGTTAAAACTAACCAGTGGGAACAGTTAAATTTGAAGGGATGTCCTAGTCCCCGTTCTGGTCACCGTATGGTAAGTCTTTGATCTATCCTGACCAATGTGCCTACTGCCTTGAAACTAAACAATATACATCGTTAACATGCTACCGGAATAAGTAGATAGAGACCGACTTGGAATAAAATATTCCCCCTCTAGCTGAAACAAGAGAATATCCAGACTTTGGCATTAACAAGAACTGAGACTGATATTAGATATTTAAAACTATAGAGATTATTTCACAACATTTTGTCTTGTAATTTGTACATCAAGGGTGGGAATTTGGAAGGGCTGTCTCCTATTCCTTGCTTAATTTTCATGCTATCTTCTGTGATGAATATATAGCATTTTGCATCCTGTTGTAGCAAGTTGTCTGCTTAGTGGAATTGTAATATTTTCATAATCAGCTCTTGCCTCTCCTCTAATAAGTAGTAACCAACAAGTTATAATCCTGCTCTATCTTACTTTTTCTCCAGGTATTATACAAGCACAAGATTATAATTTTTGGTGGCTTCTATGACACTCTACGTGAAGTAAGGTTGTAATTTACTCATTGCTGTAAGAAGTATATCAGAATCTTAATGTTATCTCTTTGTTGGTAGTTTTTCTCCTTTTTGTTACAACCTGTATGTTATATAATATTGGTCACCCATCTGATAATTCATTTTGCAGTGAAGTAAGCAAATTTGCTCAGTGAGAATAGACCATGTAAACCTTTTGTAGTAGGTTTACCTGAAATCCTGAATTAAGATTGAAATGATCATTAATGTGATTGGACATATATTTTCTCTAAGCTTTTGTTTGAGGTAACCCCTTTATAAGTTAACATCTGCCACTCACTGCTCCTTACCAGGTATTACAATGATCTCTTTGTGTTTGACTTGGACACATACAAGGTGAACATACCTTCCATTGCATAAGTTTTCACCTTTGCAGTCCTTGTCTCTCTGAAGCTTTGTTCCGCCTTAACTGAATAAATTTTGGAATTTTTTCTTATAGTGGCAAGAAATAAAGCCTAAGCCTGGTGCGATGTGGCCTACAGCTAGAAGTGGTTTCCAGTTTTTTGTACATCAAGATGAGGTTAGTTTATGATGTTTATGTCTATATCTATATCATATCCCTCGAGTCCAAACTCTGTTTATTTTCCTGCATTATATTAATAGAAAGGGGCAGATTGATTTTCCAGAGGTCGAAGCATAATCATTTATTTATAGGAATGCCTTTCATGCTGCAGATATTCGTATATGGTGGTTATTCAAAAGAAGTCTCATCCGAGAAGAGCACGTCTGAGAAAGGAATTGTTCATGCAGATTTGTGGTCTCTTGATCCCAGGACCTGGGAATGGAACAAAGTATGTAATTGTAGATGGCATCACTTTTTAAGATTCTTCTTATATTTGTCTACATGAACAAAACTGGCATCACTTGGAGAGTAATATCTACACTTAGTTCGTTTATGTTTTGCAATTTCTATAAACTAGAAAACAACTTTGTAGATTTAGTAAAAGGGTGTCACCATTTTCTGTCTCAACTTTTTTTAATTGCTTGTAATGTGATAATACTTGCTTTGTTAGGTAAAGAAAATTGGGATGCCTCCTAGTTCCCGTGCAGGATTTTCAGTTTGCGTCCACAAAAAGCGTGCTTTGCTGTTCGGGGGTGTTGTGGACATGGAAATGGAAGGTCAGGAAACGGTATCCTCGTATCATTTTTGTATTTCAGAATCTGTAATGTGAATTATTGACTTCTGTAATCTTTCGACAGGTGATGTAATGATGAGTTTATTCTTAAATGAACTTTATGGCTTCCAGTTAGATAATCGCCGCTGGTAAGCGTTCTTGCGAGGACCAAAACTATGAAATTTCTTTTCAAATGTGCCTGATTTTTTCAAAATTTTACACCAGAAAGTTGCAAGAAATGATAAATATTTTTGATGCTTAGTTCTTAAAAATACGTTAAGTTTAGTTAGTCTTTCATTTTGCATCATTTACTCTTGTTTTCTGTGGAGTACAGGTACCCCATTGAGTTACGAAAAGAGAAATCATCAAAAGATAAGGTATGACTATGTTTACTATAGTTTTTATTGCGTGCTGTATTTACCTGTAACAGACAAAAAAACATCTTTTGCATCCATTGTTCAACTCTTTTTGACAGTGGGATGAGTTGTATGGTTAGACATTTAATATGAGTATAAAGAAATCTGTACGGTTTCTTACAGGCAAAGAAGAATTTGGAAGCAAAACCTATGGCATCTAATGATGATGATGAAATGGATTCAATAGAAGAAGATGAATCCTTGCCCATGGGTGATTTGTCAGGCTCTTCTGATGCGATATCTGAACGTATGGCAGCAAGTCTAACTGTTGAGGGAAATAGATCTAATGCTGAGTCTGATAAAATGAAGGCTCTACAGGGAGCAAAAGCTAGACTGGATCCCCAAGTTTCTGTCTCAGAGGAGGTTTGTAACGGCAAAATTCATTAACATTATGTAACTTCCATCATGAGCTTTTGTAAATCGTTGAAATTACTTTTTGCAGGTTGTAAAACCATGTGGAAGAATTAACTCTTGTATGGTCGTTGGGAAAGATACCTTATACATATATGGTGGCATGATGGAGATAAAAGATAAAGAGATTACTCTTGATGATTTGTATTCGCTTAATCTTAGTAAACTTGACGAGTGGAAGTGTATCATTCCGGTTTGTTCGACATCAATCTCCATTTTTCTGTCTTATGATATAAATTGTTAATTATTATGTTGACACTCCGTTTCATGGTATGTCTTTAAAACAGGCAACTGAAACTGAGTGGGTGGAAGTCTCAGAGGACGAAGAAGGGGACGAAGATGAGGATGACGATGATAGTGAAGATGAAGAACACAGTGAAGAGTCAGATGATGAAGATGAAGAAGTAGAGGTACTGGTTTCGATTGACATTTGGCCTTACCCTTCTTCTTTTAGCTTCTTGAGACCTTTATCTTGTTAATTTTGAATCTGAAGTTAGTCTACTCTATAGCTATATTTGACTTAATTTGGTTATCCAAAATCTAGGCAATGGATGTTGATGGCTCAGTGAAAGTGGGAGAAGTTGTTGCAATGATAAAAGGACAAGGGAAATCCCTTCGAAGAAAAGAGAAACGAGCTCGGATCGAACAGATTAGAGCTAATCTAGGACTTTCAGATTCACAGAGAACCCCAGTGGTAAGATTAGCTCGAGCATATTCTCTGACCTGCATTTCCCGTTTCTGTTTTCTGAAGAAAGAGAGATTGTGTTTGAAGCCTAACTAATGTGACCATGTTGTGGTTGAAGCCTGGAGAAACTTTGAAGGATTTCTATAAGCGCACAAATATGTACTGGCAAATGGCTGCCTATGAGCATACTCAACATACGGGCAAGGTATGTCTATCTGTATTGATCGAGCATATAATGACACGCATATTGTAGTCCGTGTAATTAGTCATGACATAATGATCCATGTAAATGGCATTGTAGGAGCTGCGGAAGGATGGTTTTGATCTTGCAGAAACCCGGTATCTGGAACTCAAACCCATTCTAGATGAGGTGAGAATTCATATCACATCAGTCTCTATTTCTAAAGTGTTCTAAAAAAACTGGCCCAAGTTTTGATGTGAAAATGGTTGACTGTAATCTGCAGTTGGCGATACTTGAGGCAGAGCAAAAGGCTGAAGAAGCAGAAGGACCTGAGGCTAGTAGTAGCTCTAGAAAGGGAGGCAATGTGAAGAAGAAGAGATGAGGCTTTGCATCTTCAGCATAAACTATATCATATACAGTCGAAAATCAGTTTTGAAGTAGGATTCTTTCGGGTCTACTTGTTGAAGAACTTTGAGTAGTTTAAATAAATTTTGAGTAAACTAATTGTTTTTGGTACTTTAAAATTTAGGGCTAATTTGCTAAATAGCTAAAAAAATAATAATAATTTAGCAACTAACCAAAATTAGCCCAAGTGGCATAATTATATCCACTAAATTTAGGTTAATTAGTTAAGTTTTGATTTATAATTTTTTTTTGAGTTATTCAGCTAATTTTCCCTAAAATTTATAAAGAAAAAGTGATACACTCAAAAAGATCTAGTGATAAATCGCACTAGTTCAACATAAAGGTGTACGAAATTGGTTTCTTAAGTAAACAGAATTTCAAAGAAGATGCTTCACCATATAAGGACCTTCCAATTCATAACCCAACTTTCTGTAGTAGTGTCGGGTTCCTACACCTGAAATCACACCGATTTTGTTAGATCGGTGTTCTCTTCTTGCAATCCTCTCTGCTTCCTCCATCAGAAGTGTTCCGTATCCCTGCAAATACAACAGACAATCAGAATACAACTCCATAGTGAAGTGGCAATTTCAGCTGTCAAAAGAGTCTTGGGTACCTGATGTTGCAACTTATCAGCCTCTCGACCATGAACTGGTACAGCCGTTCCATATACATGAAGCTCACGGACAACAGAACACTTTCCCATGAGTTCTGGACAAGTTACGTTCTTCCCGCATTTTCGTAGACGTAACAGGCCAACAAGAATGTCCTGCGTCCACAAAGATAAATGATGGGTTCTTTAGACCAAAAACAAGCAAAGGGAGGAATACCTATGATAAAATTTTGAAAACTGAAAACGGTTCTTTAAGGCTTGAGAGGACAAACAAAGCTTTATAACTACTGTCATGAAACTTTAGGCTTACTGCATGCCAATGTAATTATGGATACAAATTTGATCACCATCTCAATCTAACATATGATACAAGGTCTTATGGCACATTTGATCAAAGATTCAAATTTACTGTATACACCACTCATATTGCACATGCTAAGTCAAATAGATGCTGATACGTTAAAAGATAACATGCTCTGCATCCTACCTAAACTTGACAATCTCCCTTTTTTCTAAAACATCAAACATCTATATTTAGAGATAAACATGACTTAGTGTATCTAATGAGTGAAAAGAAGCCTGAGATCTTTAATAAACCAGACAAAAAGTCATAGCACAGATTGGATAATAATTTCTTCACTAGCGATCTCGGTACTAGCCTATGAAATGTGAGGAATGTATGATATGAAGCTTATATACCTGGCGTGTATCTTCATATGAAAGGAATGTCTCCCAACCTTCATTTGCAGTGTAATCACGACGCACAAGCTCTACTTGCTCAGGCTTAATCTTGTGATGAATGTCCTGTACTCAGGTCATATAAGCAAATATTTGTTAAGAAATTGAGTATTCAAAACAGCACAAAACAAAGGACGAAAAAACATTTTGCATTTATCACCTGAATTCCAGCTTCACGAGTACGAACATCACGGCATTTTAGGCCCAAATCATCCATTCTGGCCAAAGCCAGTTCACGAAGATTTCCTTTTTCAACCCCTGATGTAACCAGAGGCATAGGAATATCACGCTGAACTCTATAAACACGTGTCCATGGAGGTACCATGGAGAGAATCCTTGCAACTATATCCACAAGCTGCTCAGGTGGATAGTTCCGGTACCTGTAGAAAATTGAACATGATTAGAGCTTTTTCCCTTGTAACATACAAGGGCGCCCTCAACTTTGAACACAAGAACATTATACCTCCCAGTTTTCCATAGTTCATATAGGCCAGTTCCACGTATCACAAGGGTAGGATATATTTTTAATCCATCTGCTCTAAATGACGGGCTCTCGAAAAACTCCTTGAAACTTTCCATGTCTCTCTCAACCCCAACATTAGGAAGATCAGGCATCATATGAGCAACCACCTATAAGCAAAAAGACAAAGGAATACCGACACAGTTATAGCAGTGTCAACTAATAAAGAAAGGCTCATTGCTTTAACAAAGTGATGAACAGAAACATAGGGTGAAAGCTACCAAGAGAAACTTGATACTAACATGATAAAATATTCATCAAAAATAAAGCTATAGGGGGTATACCTTGAAACCAGCATCCTTAGCCAAGCAGAAGCAGTCAGCTACTGCAGCAACAGTATGCCCTCTATTTGTGTCACGGGCGACATCTTCATATGTGCTCTGGACACCGATCTCTAGTCGGGTGCAACCATAAGACAGCATTTGTCGTAGATGCGGTCCAAGACAGTAATCTGGCCTCCTGGTGATTTTGTAAAACAGATTATGTAATGTATTCTCATATTTGAAATTTCAATCTTCAGAGGATAGAAATTTGATGCACTCTTCCATATAAAGTGATAATTGAAAAGAAAACAGCAATCAAACACAAAACAAATTCACAAAAGTTTTAGGATAGGAAATTGGTATAATTCCCCTTCCATGTGACTCTCTCCATCAAGTACCACAAATAATGCAGTGTAATCAATATAGAAGCTACGAAAGCTCTAAAGAAAGCAAAAAAAGAAGAAAAAGAGAGATATCCAAATATAATTGACTCAGATAAGGATGCATCCCAAAAAAAAAGACACTTCAACCCAAACAACTCACGTTTCTATCGTCATGCCAATGCATTTAGTTGCACTATGTTCAGAATAAGCAACTGCTTCTTCAACATTGGCAGAAGTGTGTCCTGATAAAGCATCATGAAGGTTCCGTATGAAGAAATCCCGATACTCAGCAGGCAGCGACATAAAAGTACCTCCCATCAAAATGAACTCGACCTGTCATTTAAACCAGAAGTAATCATTTGGCCTGAAGACTGGTAAAAAAGAAGTAACACATGTAGGTTACTAGAAAATATCAAACTCTAACCTTATCTACACTGTGACCCAACCGCTTCAGCTGATCTATCCTGCTCCTTGCCTGAACGTATGGATTGTACCTAAGATCATATTTAACAAAGTCCATTTTAACACGAAACTCGCATGATCATTACAGAAACAGCAGACAGAACAATGTAAAAATAATAATAGTCGAATAGGATGTTAAAAATTTCCAATGAAGGATTTCGTATCTACTCGATTCCCTCAAACAGAGGAGCAAGCTTATCTCTGGTTTAGCTTTAGCATTTTTCATAGGGATCTTTAGCAGCTGCGTGACTAAGCAAGTCTAGATTCTCGTTCATTAACTAGAACTATCTCACTTCACTTCATCAGTATCTCTAGTAATCTACAATAATGTTCGAATGGGAAACACTAATTACAGACCAACATATCAAGCAAGACTAGCTATGATCCTAAGAAAAGTCCCCAATCCTAGCACTCATGAAGCTACCCACACAACATGGACCTTCAGGAACAACCTACCATGCGTTGTAAGCAACAGAAACTAAGTTCACACTCCAAAAATATCTTGGATTGTAACCATTACGAATCAAATGAAGTCCTCCCCACCAAGGCTAACATCATCTATTGGAAACTAGATTCGTCCTAATACGATTTCAAATCATAATAGAAACTACAATTTGATAACGCAGTAGAAGCTCTTCACCTGGCACGAATAGCTCGCATGCTGGTAGGCTCGTATCCAGTGTAAGACTGAGTACTATACTCAAAGTCAGAGTCAGGTCCACCAGGGCAATACACGCATATATTCCCAGTCGTGGCTATGTGCGGGCACCTGTGGGGCTTCGACATGACCGCCACGACGGCGATCCCTGAAGCCGTCCGAACGGGTTTGGCACGGAGCTTCGGGAGAAGAGTCTCTCTCTCTGAATCAGGAAGCGCCGCGATCATCTCCACAAGCTTTGGCGCACGCGCTAGGCCGTATTTCCGGCAAGCTTGAGTTTTAATGGCGTTTAGGTCAACATTCTCGTTGCGGTGGGAACGCTCAATCATGGAGCTCACAATCTCAGATATAGCGCGAACTCGAGCTTCTTCCTCCGTCAATCCGTGGGCCTGGAAGCCGCCGCGACCTGGCCGTGGAAGCTTTTTCGACTCGCCGTTCATCACTACTGCCGTCGCCGTCGCCATCGCCACAAAACCTTTGGGGGAAATAATGCTCTGCGTTCAATACTGCTTTTTTACATCCCTCAAACGCTGCCGTATTAATTACCCTCGACTAAAAAATCAAATACCAAAATAATTATTTTTAAGTTTTTGTTCGAAAATAATATCACTAATTTAAATTTTCAATGATAACACAATTTAATATTAGAATAAACTCTTATTCTATGTTGCATGGAATCGAAAACGGGTACGTGGAAGCGAAACGTTTGGAAACGCGGAAACGATTTTTTTGAAAAATTTAGGAAGCGGATACGTTTTGGAAACGTAGAACTAAAAATTTATAAATACTTTTTAACATTCAAAACTAAACCAAATTGAAAAACTTCGTTTACAAATTGGATCATAAATCCATTACATAAAAGTATTAAGTAACTTAACTAGAATAAACAACCCATAGTACTAAAATCAAGGATTTAGACTATCATATTCATGTTGGTTTTCATTTGCTCCATCAAATAAAATTGCTTCCAATTTCATTACATATAGTATGAAATATATCATGTTTTTCTAAGAGATTGCCGAGAGATACATTGGAAGCTTAAAGAGTCATTCTACAGAGATTGTGAGCGAAATCATAATCGTTCTTACTTCTTAGAGACTAGGGATGTGATGATTCATATATTTTAGTGGGTTTTCTCTTGAATTATAAAAATATCAATTTTTTTTAAGTTTTCTAATATTTAATTTTTATCATCCAAAATGAAAAGAAGTTTCCATCGCGATTCCAAAATGGAATCAGACGCTTCCATGGTGCTTCCAAAATGGTAATTTTTGGAATCGCGATTCCACGACGATTCCAAAAGATTCCGATTCCGATTCCGACTCCGATTCCGAAGCATGAAACGTCATAAAATGGAGTTTCCATGCAACCTAGCTCTTACTTAATAAAAAACCCAGAAATTAGGCAGTGTTCGAGGGATGTAACAGAACTATTCACATTTCCAATAGGGAAACGTTGCCCCTACATAGCTATGGAATAGATGTCACAGACCTATTACGTGTGCTAGAGTGCGTGTCAGAGGGATATAGGAAATATGTTTTCGCAAAATTTGTTCAGTAGATTTTGTTAAAAAAAACCAAAATTTGGTTTTGAGTTGTAGTGTAGAGAGAGAAGGTGAGAGTTTAAGTAGGGATTTGAAGACTTGTGTGCAAGCATATAAACCATTCTTGGTTTCTCCGTCGCCGCAATAACCAGAGAAGATTCGACAGAGTTGTTGGTAAGTTAAGTTTTTCGTAAGTAAATTTGATTCTTAGCAACTATAATCGAGTTTGGTTGTAATCAATTTTAATAAAATTTATTGTCAGATCTACGAAATGGAAAATCAAGTTGAGCTTCCTCACCGGATGTTCACGGTTGGGCACAAGCCAGTGGGTATTAGGGTAACCGCGTACGGTGCTACTTCGGCAATTACCAAGATTTTTAATGCGCTTGAAGAAGACGAAAGAGATGTCATTGGGAGATCTTCCTTTGAAAATTTTGTACGCTTAACCGAGAAGCCAACGTACTCTGGAGGATTTGGTCGCTTCATCCTATCAAGGCTACTGAAAGTTTCCAAGAAGCACGAGATTTGGGTATTGTTTGCTGCGAAACCGGTGGTTCTCCCTTCGGGAATTTGCGATTGTAACTGGTTTGCCCTGCGGGAAATTTTCAAAGAAGTCGAAGCAGAAGATGAAGAACAATATCACAAAAACTCCTTATTGGCCATCTCTCTTCGGTAAACTTGAAACAATCTCTGTAACAGCAGTAATTCATATGTATACAAGGAGATAATTATGGGTCGATCGAATGGAAAAGAAATATGTAGTATGTGGTATAATCATGTAGATGTATATTTATCAAAAGATATTGATCAACGAGATTCTTAATTTGAACATCATCGAAACTCCGACAGATTTATTACAAGTTGTGCGATGAGAATGATATAGAATAAGAGACTATTGTATAATGATATTTACATATATTGTTCCACAAGGATGTAAACTGCAAGAATCTTCTCAATGAGTATTTGCTAAGAGAAAGGCCAAAAAAGACTTTATTAGCCTATGCATATTTATAAGAAGATTTATGAAATGATTTGTTATCATTGTAGTATACTATATGTTGATTATTTGAACATCATAGAACCCCTGGACAGATTTATATATAGTGAAATGTCTAAATAAAGAATTTGAGATAAAAGATCTTGATAAGTAAAAGTATCTCCATATATCTCTTTTTTTTTGGCAAAATTTTCCATATGTCTCAAACTGAACATTTAATGATGGGTTAATTAGACTAATAATAGATTTGGTGTCACTAATTGGGAGAGTGACGGTTGTGAAACCAAATTTAAGTAAGTAACATATTGGTGACAAGATCTGACGAAAATACCCCTGGCTTTTAATTGAGAATTTTTGTAAAAAGAAAGGGATACAATTTGTAGCAGTAAAAACGTATAGTTGTATTTTGATTTTGAAGTGTTTTAAAGAAACAATAATATTTTCACGGAGAAATTGATTCCTCTTGAAGGCATATTTGCTCCTAAAAACTTTGCCTACAAACACCGTATTACCTTCATACTCATAATCATTGAAACTCCTTTAATATTTCCATAAAAAACACCAAACTCATTATTATAATTTTCAAAACATGAATCCATAATGTACAACATAGTCAACATACACTCGCATTGTAGTGCACTACCACCAATAATATAACATAACGTAGTCAATTACAATAACAGTAAACATAACACTACGCTTAACAAACCTAACCTGCATTCACACTTTCGCCCAACACAGGAGGTGCATCCCTAGGCGTAACCACTAAGTTAGCCAACACATAGTTGAGAGCCTCATCTGCGCATGGTTGCAAGACACATGGCCGGACTTTCACTCGAGCCATAGCATCCTCACTGTCAGCATCATCACCTAAGTCAATCAGATCCAAAGTGCCAGGCCATTTGTGAGAGCATTCCCCACCCTCACGTATGACAGCACCTGCGATCTCCTTCCCTTTCCTTTTCTTGTCACCATTCTCGATAGATTTGCAATCCATTAACGCAAAATTATGCCAATCACCATCATCCGACTCATTTTCGTACAATGACTCTTCACCATCCACAATCTCGTCAAGACTAATCGCCTTTCCTTTGCCACTCATTGCACATGCATCTGCAAATGTGTTCACGGCAAAAAAAAATTGTTAGCACTACCGTTTAGTGTACCCATGACATAGTTAACATTAATAGTTCACTAGAGACAAAATTTATAGTGCACTATTTTCCTGTCATACAATTTGTAGGCTAAAATAATACACTATTTTCCAGTTTATAGTACACTATTTTTGAGTCATACAGTTCCCTACAGAAGTTTCAATTACACCTCCACACATATAATTAGTTAGCTATTACACCTAGTTGTCTAAAATAGTTAACTTCTTAAAGATTGGAAATAAAACATAGAAAATAGTATGCTACAAAAGTTACCTATCGACTAAAACTGGCGGTGTACTGCCCTTACCATCACTCACCATCACATCAGCACACCGATACGAAAGACTCATAGATTTGGTTGAACAAATCTTGAACATCTCCTTCTTCGTATCAACCAGCTCCTCAAACCAGTGCCTCGATGTCAACATAACACACTTGCACAACTCCTCATATTTAAGTTTGACCTCCCATACACCAGTCCCTAAAACAATCCACTCACCTAAACTCGCAATCACCATCGTTCCTATCTCCATTTGCACAGAAAAGTCCACTATTCATGGATCTAATCACAAGGAAAACCAAATAAATATCAAAAGAGAGGATATAGTCGGCTATTATGACTTTGTCTTGCTTATGCGCTTCTCCGCTATTCTTCTTCTCCATGGGTCTCTTCTAGGTTTTGTTGTAGGTAATTATGAGGATAACATCAGCTCCATTTAAATAGCTACGAGACATAGAATCTGATCGTAATTTTGAAATCATATCGTAATTTCGAAATTAGTCCAAATTCCCCAAACATTTACCCCACATGAAGATAATTTGGGGTCACGACGACGGAACAGTCGTCAATATGATGATTGGATCGAACTTGCCTTGGTTTTTTATATACTAGACAAATCGTGGGTGAATTGGAAGATAACGAGAGGGATTATAAAAAATTGGAGATGAACAAAAGAGAATTTGAGAAGAACAAAGTGAAAGAGATCAATTTTTTTAGTGGTATGAGTAATGGGTTCGACGGCATAGAGGTTAAAAATGAGCATTAGGTTAATAAATTGTTTTTATTTTTATTTTATTTCTGAATATAATAGGTTTGGGTAAAAACATGAGATTGTGATATGAGTATAATAGGAATTTCAAGTAGTGAGATTGTTAGTTACCAAATTTTGTTTCATGTAATGTTAGATACTAGGTTTTGTTTCCAAAAGGTATTATACGTTGCAATTTGTCTTTAATGAAAGACAAGTTATCATAAAAGACATTTGAAGGATTTTACAGAAAAATGTCCATATATATTTGCTCTTGAATTACCAAATATAAAATGCGACTAGAGCGATTTTCTAATCAACTTCATGATTGAAATATATGTTTTGTTTGACAAGAAGAGCGTAAACAAAATGTACAAGATAAAATTTTAGAATATTGTACATAAAAGAACTTTAGGCTGGAAGTCCAAATCGACCAAGATACGATCTTCTATAATAAAGGATTTTATGGACCATAAGTAAAATGAGTTGAAATATTATATGACAATCATAAAAATTTATTAAGGTTATGCTTATAATAAGTATAAAGAAATATCTTATCAGAATTCATCTCCTAAAGAAGATGTTTTCGAGGGGGAGAAATAAAATGATGTGCGTGGATGTACTCTTTTTCCCTTATCATAGTTTTTATCCCATTGAGCTTTTATATGAAATTTTTTTTAACGACACATCAAAGAATACACAAATGATAGACAATCAAGGAGGAATAATATCCTAATATGGAAGTCTATAATTCTTTCAAATAAAATCATACATTCATGATATAGAGAGAAACAAAGAGCATGATCTAGATGGATCATCTAAAAGACCTATGAGCTGCTGAAAAATGGTGATGTACATGTTTTACAAATCGTTCACGTGAAACTTTGGCATACTTATTCTCAATACACTTCTAGATTGCTACTTTCAAGAATCAAGTTCATCATTTAGATATGTCGTCGCAAAGATCTCACGTTTTGCACTCATCAGGGGGATTAGAAGCGCATTGCCCTCTTTTTCCCTTAACCATGATTTTGTCCCAATTAGGTTTTTCTGGTAAGTTTTTTAATGAGCCAAAATCCGATGTGCGCACGTTAGGAATATTTTTTCTATAATGAACATCCAAGGGAGTGGTATGAATATTATGTGGATGTCCATTATAAGTGTATCAGACCTATTGTGTTTCCTGCAAAAACCCTAATGTTGTATTCCAATATATATTGCGTACTTAGGAGATGATGAATAACAAGTCACAATTCTCCTTTACTCTCTTTGTTTACAACAAGTTCTTCGTTGTAAACTATTTGGCATCTCCACTTTCAACGTTCCTCAAATATTCTTACTCTTCTTCACTTGAAGTAATCTTTCTGTAGCCAAGAAGCTGAAGTAAGAACAATAGTTGTCAAATGAATATTTGGTGTATTTTTTTATGTTAAAAAATAACTTCTATTGAAAAGCAATACACTAACCACAAATCAATAGTTGAAGTTATATATTCTTTGTACACCCACATTGTGTTCCTTGTTTACTCTCTCTACTTTGTCCCTGATCGGATCAATCATTTTCCTTTAACCAACTCTTTCACCACATACAACTCGATTTCTTCATCTTAGCTTCGATGTAAGGAGCAATACGCTGCTTATTATGAGACATTCTAATCAAATTCTTGTAGTCAACAAAATTCATTTTACCTTTGTAACTAAGAAACTTTAAACATAGACCCCATGCTCTCCATGAGTCAAAGACCAAAACATGTTAAACATTAATCAATCATACTAAACTTTGACCGGCACATTCCTCTACTTGCATTGTTTATTTTTTGGAATGGATGATTAATTAATAGCATACCTCACACAATGACTTCATTGCTAAGTCTAGACTGCAAGTTAATTGAGGATCTTCCAAATATGGTATCTTTTGTTCGTACATTGAGATAAGCAACACTTTAATATCCATCTCTATATTGGAAATAACACCGACCAAAATAGAAAAATATCAACTAGTGTTTAAGTGAGACACAATGCATAGACGAAATTTGTATACCTCCTCTTTGATTTTTTTGAGATCCTGAAAATAATCCACTAACCAATCAATGCAATTCTCAATCTTTTTTTTTTTGGCACATGTCGCTTCTTCCCCATTTGACCACCAAATGCTTATTCCCTTTGATTTTTTCATTGTTTTCGTCAGAATCATTTTCATCATTGTTAGTGTCATGAGAAGCAGAACTAAGAGCTTTTTCTTTATCATTGCTTGATAAAGCAGATGTTTGAAAAATGTTTGTCAATTGTTGATATGACCTTACTCCTCTTCTCGCTCTCTTCTATGAATAAATCAAAGGGAAAAATCTCTTAGTTCTACTTCTATGCATTGTGTCTCACTTAAACACTAGTTGATATTTTTCTATTTTGGTCGGTGATGTTTCCAATATAGAGATGGATATTAAAGTGTTGTTTATCTCAATGGACGAACAAAAGATGTCATATTTGGAAGATCCTGAATTAACTTGCAGTATTGACTTAGCAATGAAGTCATTGTGTGAGGTATGCTATTAATTAATCATCCATTCCAAAAAATAAACAATGCAAGTAGAGTAATGTGCCGGTCAAAGTTTAGTATGATTGATTAATGTTTAACATGTTTTGGACTTTGACTCATGGAGAGCATGGGGTCTATGTTTAAAGTTTCTTAGTTACAAAGGTAAAATGAATTTTGTTGACTACAAGAATTTGATTAGAATGTCTCATAATAAGCAGTGTATTGCTCCTTACATCGAAGCCTAAGGTGAAGAAATTGAGTTGTATGTGGTGAAAGAGATGGTTAAAGGAAACTGATTGATCCGATCAGAGACAAAGTAGAGAGTGTAAACAAGGAATACAATGTGTGTGTACAAAGAATATATAATTTCAACTATTGATTTGTGGTTAGTGTATTGCTTTTCAATAGAAGTTGTTTTTTTAACAAAAAAAGACACCAAATATTCATTTGACAACTGTTGTTCTTGCTTCAGCTTCTTGGCTACAGAAAGATTATTTCAAGTGAAGAAAAACAAGAAAATTTGAGGAACGTTGGAAGTGGAGATGCCAAATAGTTTACAACGAAGTACTTGTTGTAAACAAAGAGAGTAAAGGAGAACTGTAACTTGTTATTCATCATCTCCTAAGTACGCAATATATATTGGAATACAACATTAGGGTTTTTGCAGGAAACACAATGGGTCTGATAGGCTTATAATGGACATCCACATAATATTCATACCATTCCCTTGGATGTTCATTATAGCAAAAATATTCCTAACGTGCGCGCATCGGATTTTGGCTCATTAAAAACCTTACCAGAAAAACCTAATTGGGACAAAACCGTGGTTATGGGGAAAAGAGGGCAATGCGCTTCTATTCTTCATGATGAGTGCAAAACGTGAGATCTTTGCGACGACAGATCCAAATGATGAACTAGATTCTTTAAAGTAGCAGTCCAAAAGTGTATTGAGAACAAGTATGCCAAAGTTTCACGTGAACGATATATAAAACATGTACATCGCCATTTTTCTGCAGCTCATGGGTCTTTTAGATGATCCATCTAGATCATGCTCTTTGTTTCTCTCTATATCATTAATGTATGATTTTATTTGAGAGAATAATAGACTTCCATATCAGGATATTATTCCTCCTTAATTGTCTATCATTTGCGTATTTTTTGATGTCTCGTTTAAAACTTTTTCATAGAAACGCCCAATGGTATAAAAGCTATGATAAGGGAAAAATAGTACATTCACGCATATCATTATATTTCTTCCCATAAACATCTTCTTTAGGAGATGAATTCTGATAAGATATCTCTTTCAATTATTATAAGCATAACCTTAATAAAATCATATAATTGTCATATAATGTTTTGAATCGTTTTACGTATGGTCCATAAAATTCTTTCTTATAGAAGATCATATTTTGGTCTATTTGGACTCAAGCCTATAGTTCTTTTATGTACAATCTTCTAAAGGTTTATTTTGTACATTTTTTCATGCTCTTTTTGTCAAACAAAAGACATATTTCAATCATGAAGTTAATTCTAAAATCGCTCTAATCGCATTTTATATTTAGTACTTCAAGAAAAAATTTATCTGGACATTTTTCTCTTTCTCATTGAGAAGATTCTTGCCGTTTGCATCCTTCTAGGACTATAGAAATATCATTATACAATAGTCTCTTATTCTATATCATTCTCATCTCACAACTTTTAATAACTATGCCGGAGTTTCGATGATGTTCAAATTAAAAATCTTGTTGATCAATATCTTTTGATAAATATACATAGATATACATGTACATGATTATACCCCATGCTATAATTTCTTTTCCATTCGATCGACCCATAATTATCTCCTTGTATATACTATTGAATAGAAAAATTCCAAATTATTTTCACTCGTGAAAGCCATAATTATGGAAGAATTTGCTTAAAGCTTATTTGTTTATTTTGGCATGTCTCTGGATATAAAACAAAACATTTGTGCACGCTAATTTTTGTCCTTTATCTATAAATTAATCTCTCGTCAAACAAATGAGATGATAGAAATGACTAATTTGATTAGTTGACTGGGATTATTTTGGAAGATTTAAATTTACTGATTACATCATATAGTTTGAATCATAATGAAGATGTAGGTTTAGAGTTTTGATTTTGAATCATATTAATTTGAATTATTCATGTTAAGTTAAATAAAAATGTATAAAATTTGTTCTTTTTAACCGTTTTAATATAATATGAAATGTTATATATTAATATATATACGCTTCCAACACGTACCCGCCTCCTAATGTTTTTTAAAAATTCGCTTATGCGACTCCATATGCTTCCGCTTCCGCTTCCGCGTATCCACTTCTGTTTCTATGCAACCTAGTATAAGATGTTACATTCACTTATGGAATTGGAACATAAATGGATGTGATTCATAAGTTTTATTGTAAATTAAAATCCAGATATATAATATATAGCCATATAAAAACATAGCTCATAATGATGGTTTCATATCTTAGAAGCAATATCATTTTATTCAATAATTCAAAGTCCATGTAAGCCAATGATTTAACAAATTAAACAACTCAAACCGAATTGGTAAATCGATTTAGCAAACCAAACAATAGCAATAGTCAAATCTAGCAAAAAGCAATAAAGCATGTTCCGTGGACTTAGCTCGCAATCAATAAGGAATAAGATTACGGAATGGCCAAGTGCAATTACGACAACACAATAATAAGTCATGCATGTGTTGATTATTATAGAACCCGAGGTTACTTATCTCAATAACGATGATTGCGGAGACGGGGTTGGATAAATGAGACAGTATTGATTCCATAAATGGAGACGGGTTTCACTCGTTCATAAACAACGGTCGGTGAAGGCGAAAATTGGAAACAAAGATGACCATTGTAAAGATCAAAGTTTTAATTAGCAAACAAGTCAACTCATATAAAATAAAAGAAACATAGACAAAACCATAAACCAAATTATTGGAAAATTATGTTCTAATTTATGTTGGTTGTTTACCTTTCCAAAGAAATAAAGAGACAATATTTTGTTCTTAATTGGTGAGAGACAAGAAAAATGTATATTTTCACCTAACATTTTTCACTTTCCTTGAATATAGAAAAAGAAAACAAGACACTACTAATACATGAACTTTAAGCAAAAATAGAAAGTGATAATTGGAAAATATTTGTCAACAACCCAAAAACTATCGAGAGATTTTTTTCTAATTTTTTTTTCTTTTTTCATCGAAATTGTTTTCCAAATTTTAATTAATCCTTTTTATAAAATAAGGAAAACAAAAAATTTCTTGTATTTTAATCATGGTGAGAAAAGAAAAAACAATTTGACCTAATTAGTTTATTCTAAGGTTGTTAATTTGTCAACCAATACACAGAACAAAACAACATTAGTGTTTGACCAAAAACTCATAAACTCATTTTCTATTTCAACTTTTTTTTCAATTATAGAATAAAAATGGAATAAACTTTCTCTTTTCATTTGGGTCAAAATTTAAGATTATATAGTGGTTGACCAAAACTTTAGTGTTAATGTACCATGTTTGAGTTCCCATAATTTCATAAGATGCACTTTTACAAATTAGAAATTTTAATAAGTTTTTAAAATTATATCATCAAAAATAGTAAACTTTTATTTCTAAATGAATTTGTCGACTTGGTGAGTTTCTACAAATATGAATGGGTTTTGTATTCGCCGAGCGAAGCAAGAGAGGAGAAATTTGATTTGGGCCTTGTTGGTTTTGGTTCAAGCCCAATACGCAATATGTTATGAGTCCTAATGAAAAATAAAAGAAGAAGAAACAAATGAGTTTTATAAGGAAGAGACTTTATCAAAATTCATCGTCACGATTACAAGCTTTCTTCTTAGACTTAGAGATGATATCTTCTTCCTAAAGTTGAGGCAGTTCATGATTCTTCTCTGGTTTAACAATCTGAAGCAATATAGTTTCTTTTTCTTCCTCCTTTGTTTTTCGGGAAGCCACATCTAACTCGTGCAGCTCTTTCCAACATATCTTCTTCTTCGCTGCAAGATGCTCGTTCCAATTGTATGGGACCAGGTCTAAGGTGAAACAACCTAACCCGTTTTTTAAAACAAACAATCCTTGGACTCAGATTAACGTTTTCATAAACGCTAACCCTCATCATCCAAACAAAACACAAACAAAACAGCGGAAATAATTCAAACTAACTAAGCCAAAGAATTCCATTAACCAAAAGAATCCATAACAATCAATTCAGCAAATCTACCGTTCCAGGTTAACCAACAACCTAACCAGTGCTAAACAATAAACTGAAAGACAACACAAAGCAAACCCTAGATCATCATTCTCCTCATAGCCTTGATCCCACGGTCACACTTTATCTTTACCTGCATCACATGACAAAAAATATGCGTGAGTATTATCAGAAATACTCAGTGAGGGGGTCATCCCATCTACTTGGCCAATTACCAAGACAAATGAAACACCAGGCAAACACACAACACAACAACAAACAAGCAAAAACATCACAATACGGCACGAGTGTCGGTCGACACTACCACTAGGTGTCGATCGACACTACCACTAGGTGTCGATCGACACTCTGGTTTGGTGTCGGTCGACACCCCACATACATGCAGTGGTGTCGATCAACACTACCTCTCCGTATTGGTCGACACCACTCCACATAACACTGGTATCGGTCGACATTACTTTTTGGTGTCGGTCGACACCAGCCGCAGGTTTCCCAGAATCGGACCATCTCCTCTTTGATCCGATTCCGAGCCTGGTCAATCACACGAACCTGCAATAAAATGTCAACAATCACACGATCCAACATACACAAACACGAAATCATCACGAAACCATAAATCAACCTAACACTAGGGATCCTAATGTTCCATCCACTTGGAGTCATGGTCACGCACTCACCTTAGCTTTTCGGATTGATAAACGATGGAGATTGTGACTAGTTAGAGATCAGCCTTGATCACTACCACAAATCACGAAATCCACCTTCTATTTCCTCTCCAAACACACAACAATCGATTCATTCACATACTAATTCACAAAGAACTCTCTAGAACCAACAATACTCTATGGGAAGTGTTTGTCTAATGTTTGCCTCTTTTCTCTTTCAAAAATATTCGGCCAAACAGCTTATAAACGCAACCTTAGGGTTTTTCTTAACCCCGAACCGGCCAAACCGTACGGTTAAAATCCAACCAGAAAACCGAACCAATACTGGTGTCGATCGACACTACCTTGAAGCCTAAGACACTGCAACCAAGGCCCAACATCTGACCAACCAGCCAGCACAACCGGAGATTACATCTCCTAGACCAACTCGAGGTTCACGTCCAGTCCTATGCCTATAGACCCGTCTCAGACATTGATCGTTCATAACTCATAATTACACCACTCCACTATCCGGATAGTCACCCCTCGAGCTCTTGGTGCCTCGTATTAACCCACCTCAGTCCCGCAGTCCTGACGGCGATCTGTACCAACCATCTCCATACCCCTCAAACCTTCAGGACACACAGTGCGTCAAGCTCTCGGTATGCAGGGAATAACCATCTCGTGGAGAGAACTACCATCTCTCAAAGAAGATATGTAGGAGAACACTATCTCCCAAAACCATCTCTATACCTTCACGCAATCAGGCCCGCAGTCCTGTCAAACAATCGATATGCAGGGAACAACCATCCCCTAGAGAGAACGTATCCCTCAAGATCTACCGGAGAACACTATCTCCAAGAGAGAACACTATCCCCCTCTGAGTTATGCGAGGAAATACTCATCCCTGAACAAAATAAATTATTAACGTCTATATATGCATCTATGACCGGAACTACCTCCCGTTGTCTCTACATGATACTCCCATACTCCGGAATACCATCTCAACCATGACCAAAACTCAGGTCACTAGACAATCCATCACCCAGAGTCTCCCTAGAGAGTCTCTCTAAAATAGACAGTTCTAACTACTATAATTTTTTTATTTCGAGATCCTCTCACCACACCCACACACGGCTACCACAGCTAACCCAAAGTCCTCGTAACTACCATAGTCTTAACATAAGAAATACTTATCTTATTAATCTGGAAAAATGTCATAATCATTACAATTCAAATGAAAATACATATTCAAAAAACCACATCAGCACACATGGTGAAAACAAAACACCGAAACTGGACACCATGAAAACAAGTTAACTCCTCGACTTGCTTCTCAAACCACTTCTTGAACTTTATCTTCATCTTAGCCTTTGGTTCCCAAGTCTCTTCCTCAACACAGTCACAGACCCACAAGACACTCAACAACGGCACCTTCTTCCGGTGCAGAACCTTGACTCTCCTCTCAAGGATCCTCACCGGTCTCATCTCCACAGTCAGATTAGGCTGAAGATCTACAGGAATCCTCACCACTACCTCCTCAGACTGATGTAGACACTTCCTCAGCATCGACACATGAAACACCTTATGAAACGTTTTCATAATCGGAGGTAGCTCCAAGCGATAAGCAACTGGTCCCACACGTTCCACCATTCGGAACGGACCCATAAACCTCGGGCTCAGCTATCCTCTGAAATGGACCTGTTCGGACCCCACAACATAGCCATCTTGAGATACACTTGAAACTCAAACTCTTTTCTCCTCTTATCGGCATAACTCTTCTGCATAAAGGTGTACGACATGGCCTCCCATACAAAGCCTCAAAAGGAGTTATACCAATACTCGCCTGATAACTGTTATTTATAGGTAAACTCCACCAAACTCAAGTGATCCGCCCAATGACCACCCCAATCAAGAACACACATCCTCAACAAGTCCTCGCGTGTCTGAATCGTCCTCTCGGACTGCCCCTCCGTCTGAGGATGATAAGGTGTACTCATATGCACCTTAGTGCCCATCTCAACCTAAAATGCTCTCCAGAAATGTGAAACGAACCTCGGATCTCCGTCTGACACTATCCTCGTTGGCGCTTCATGCAGCCTCACTATCTCCTTCTCAAATTTCTTGGCCAAAACCGCAGCTCCATCGGTCTTTTTAAACGCCAGAAAATGTGCCGACTTAGTTAAACGATCCACAATCATAGATATAGCATCATGAGTCTACGAATTAGCAACCCTACCATAAAATCCATGGTAATCATACCCCACTTCCACTCAGGAATGGGTAAACTCTACAACAGACCACTCAGAACCTGATGCTCAGCCTTCACTAGTTGGTAAATATCACAAGATGCAACCCAACTAGCAACATCCTTCTTCATCCCGTCCCAGTGATAGTACCTTTTCAGATCACGATACATCTTAGTCGCTCCCGGATGAATAGAATACATGCTCTCATGAGCCTCTCTCAGAATCTCGTGCCTTAAGTCCTCATCTTTAGGCACACAAACTCGCCCGTGCACTAAGATAGTCCCGTTAGCCAAAACCTGATACTCAGAACCAGCAGCCTTAGAAAGATTAATCAACCCCTGTTCCTTCTCCTGACCTACTCAAATCCTGCTCAAAAGGTCTTCATGGGTAGCTGCCTCCAGCCCCAATGGCTCCTGTGAGATAACACACAATCTCAAAGTACAATCTCGCTCACTAAAGCCTCTACATCCCGCTCTTGAGCCAAATAATACCGCCTCTCACTAAGAGCATTTGCCACAGTGTTAGCCTTACTAGGATGGTAAGCAATATCCAGGTCATAATCTGCCAACAACTCCGACCATCGCCTCTGTCGTACATTCAAATTTGGCTGAGTAAAAATGTACTTCAAATTATGATGATCGGTGAACACCTGAACTCTGCCACCATACATATAATACCTCAAAATCTTTAAGGCAAAGATCACTGCAGCCAACTCTAAATCATGGACAAGATAGTTGCCCTCGTGCTTCCTCAACTGCCTCGAAGCATAAGCAATCACCTTACCATGCTGCATCAGCACACAACCCAAACAACCTGCCAAAGTATCTGTATACACCACATAAGGCTCGCCCGGCTCAGGCAACACCAACACTGGTGTACTAGTCAACTTCGTCTTCAGCTTCACGAAACTCAACTCACACTCTGAAGACCACACAAAAGGAACATGTTTTCTTGTCAGCTTCGTCATAGACTGAGCCATACTCTTAAATTTTTTGACGAACCTCCTATAATAACCCGCCACCCGAGAAAACTCCTGATCTTTATAGCATTCTTTGGTTTAGGTCGTACCGAGTCCTGAAAGCCGTCTTCCTAACATCTGCCTCATCAATAGGGATCTGATGATAACCATATGCCAAATCAATCTTGGAGAATCAAGTAGCCCCTCTCAACTGATCCAGCAACTCATCAATTCGCGGAAGAGGATATTTGTTCTTCACAGTGACTCGGTTAAGCCCCTGGTAATCGATGCTTAACCGGAAACTCCCATTCTTCTTCTTCAAAACAATACCGGTGCCCTCCACGGTGAACTGCTCAGTCGAATAAAACCCTTATCCAACAAATCCTCCAACTGCTTCTTCAGCTCTGCCAACTCTGCTGGAGCCATCCTAAAAGGTGCCTTAGATAACGACATCGCTTTAGGCTCTAACTCAATCGTGAAAGGATCAAACCGAGAGAACGATAATCCCCGCAACGCTGCAAAACATTCTCGAAATCCTGAACAACCCGAATATCTCTCACAACAACCCCTCCAACAGACTGTGAGATCACTATTGTCGCCAAATAAGCCTCACAACCCCTCTCAATTAACGCCTCAGCATGGACAAGTGAGATCACGAGACTACCTAAAGTCGGTCTCACTCCTTGATAGACCAACCTCCTTCCCTCACGCTCGAAGGAGACTCCGCTCCGATGACAATCCAAGTGAACCCTGTAACAAACCAACCATTCCATGCTCAAAACCGCCCACTAACAAAGTCCCTACAGAAATCCTCATAAGCTAAGAAACCTAACTTTTCCATCCCAGAATAAACAATCCAAAAGAGGCAAGAATTTTTAAACACAACTAAAAATTTACCAAGTCTGGATCTGAAGGTTTACCTGTGATCGGCCTCGAACTCGGCTCACGAGCCGCAATAATAGCCGGCGGACGCTGCACTGCCGCAATCTGAGCCACTAGCTGTACAACTTCCACTGCATCTTCTGCAACTTAGGACAACTCGGCCTAATGTGTGCCGGCTCCATGTAGTGATAGCAAACCCGAGCACCCCGAGCCTCGCCCTGCTTAGGGTAACTCGCCATCTTATGATCCATGCTTCCACACCCAAAGCATCCACGACCACTCTGACTCGATCTCAAAGTGTCCTCCCACTACCTCTTCTGTCCCTGCGCATGCTTGCCGCCCTTGCTAAGACCCACATGCTACTGAGGTCTTCTGCACTGAACAGATGGACTCACTACCACAACATGCTCTCTCAAGTCATCCTCCACGTCCGCAGCAACCTCAACCAATTCTGCTCTCGAATCATACTTAGACACCCTGCACCGTGTCCTCAGATCTTGTCAAAGTCCTCTCAAGAACCTCCTCACATGGGCCTACTCACCCTCCAAGTCCCGACCATCATAAACCAGGAGTCGGTTAAACTCCGCATCATACTGACGAACTGACATCAAACCTTGAGCCAGCTCCAAAAACCTCGTCTCAAGACGATCCATAGCATCCTGTGGAAGGTACGTGGCATTAAACTCTGCCAAAAGTGTGCCCAAGTCATCTCTGCTTGACTTCTCCTTGTTGCAACACTCCTCCACCTGAGATGTGCGTCACTCAACAAATAATTGACCGCCAAATCCACACGATATCCCTTTAGACACCTGATAGAGTAAAAGTTATGCTCCATTCTCATCCGCCACTCATCAGCCCCCTCAGGCTTAGCAGCTCCTGCAAATAACCCAGTACCAATCCTATGCATCTGCTCCATCATCTTAAGATACGACGGAACCTCCTCAGCAACCATAGCCCTCGGCTGCACCTCTGCGACTCGTGGCAACATTGGAGCCTGAATTGGCACTGCACCCGGTAACCGCTCCAACAAATCAGCCAGACGGTCATCTCGCCCCTGGGCTACTCATGCGGCCGCAACGCACCCCCTGCTGCGCCAGCACCACCAGCCCCAACATGACCCACACCGGCCCCTCCAGCCCTCACACTGGCACTCTCACTGGCACTCATAATGGCGGTCTGACCCTCATGAAACGTCGGCTGACCTGTCACAGGCCCATGCGTGGAACTTTGAGCCTCACTCACAACAAGCTTATCCACAGGTCCACGACCTCTACCTCGGCCTCCACGGCCACCATGACCACGTCCTCTAATGCCTCTAGCCATCAGACTGCACTACCAAAGCACAAGCTAAGCAACTAGAAAACAAACACAACAAAAAAACACTCTTAACAGTGGAATCTCATTGAAAGCTCGAAGGAGATGATCTAGGACTCCAAACTCCGAGAATTAACTAACTACCACATATAATCAATTCTAGCAGTTCTCACATAGCAAGTCTAGCCCGTCCTAAAACTGGAAGGGCTCTGATACCAAACTGAAACAACCTAACCCATTTTTTTTTTAAACAAACAATCGTTGGACTCGGATTTACGTTCCCATAAACGCTAACCCTCAACGTCCAAGTAAAACACAAACAAACCAGCGGAAATAATTCAAACCAACTAAACCAAAGAATTCCATTAACCAAAAGAATCCATAACAATCAATTCAGCAAATCAACCATTCCAGGCTAACCAACAACCTAGACAGTTCTAAACAATAAACTGAAAGATAACACAAAGCAACTGAGACCCTAAATCATCATCCTCCTCCTACCAACGATCCCACGGTCACACTTTGTCTTTACCTGCATGACATGGCAAAAAGAGATGCGTGAGTATTTTCAAAAACACTCAGTGAGGCAGTCATCCCATCTACTTGGCCAATTACCAAGACAAATGAAAAACCATGCAAACACACAATACAACAACAAACAAGTAAAATAGCACAATATGGCACGAGTGTCGGTCGAAATTACCACTAAGTGTCGGTCAAAATTACCACTAGGTGTCGGTCGACACTCTGGTCTGGTGTCGGTCGATGCCCCCAAATGGTGTCGGGTAACACTCCACAGACCTGGCACTGATGTCGGTCGACACTACCTCCTGGTGTCGGTCAACACCAACCGCAGCTTTTCCAGAATCAGACCATCTCCTCTTTGATCCGATTCCGAGTCTTCTCAATCACACGAACCTACAATAAAACGTCAACAATTACACGATCCAACATACACAAACACGAAGTCATCACGAAACCATTCATCAATCAACCTAACACCAGGGATCCTAATGTTCCATCCACTTAGAGCCATGGTCACGCAGTCACCTTAATTTTTCGGATTGGAAAACGATGGAGGTTGTGACTAGAACAAGATCAGCCTTGATCACTATCACAAATCACGAAATCCATCTTCTCTGTCCTCTCCAAATGCACAACAATCGATTCCTTCAAGAACAAATTCACAAAAACCTCTCAAAAAACTCTCTAGAACCAACAAAACTCTTTGGGAAGTGTTTATCTGATGTTTGCCTCTTTTCTCTTTCAAAAAATTCGGCTTAACAACTTATAAACGCAACCCTAGGATTTTCCTTAACCAGAACCGGCCAAATCGTACTATTAAAATCAAACCAGAAAACCAAACCAACAGTGGTATCGATCGACACTACCTCCTAGTGTCGATCGACACCCTCACCAAATTTACACAATTTGGTTCACGGACGTTACACAAGGCCTTATCAGTTGTTTCATCATCTAAGATAGACGCCAAAAGAATTCATTTTTTTCCAATTCTGCTTCAAAGATACTATGAAAATCTTGTCAATGTAAAGAAGTACAAATTACATGTTAACATTAGCCCAAATGACTTCAAATTATGAATTAAGTTAAATTAATACCTCACTAGAACCAAGTGACTAATAAATCTATTCTAATGACACACCTCTCATACTGCAAGCTTTGAACTTTTGCTGCGCATTCTTGGACATTTTTCGTCTATCTCTTTAACATTTCTCTACATGATTTTTTCATGTTTGGTATACATTCAAAAGTCAGAATCTACGTATAGAGATATAGAATATCATAGGTTCAATATTAAAAGATAATTATAGAAATAATATTTTTACCTTCAATGGAATTAGGAATCAGGAAAAAGGGAAAACGGTCATTTTAATACCAAATTATCCGTTTTGAGCTAAAATAAGTATAAAAATTCTAATGAGTACAAAAAAATACTAAACTTTGGTTGACTCGACTAAGTTAGGTATAAAATTAGTCAACTTTAACAGTCATTAAAAAAGCGTTAATCACCGTTAATTTCAAAACGACGTTGTTTTGAAATTAGGAAAAAACCTTCAAAAGATCATTTTGATACTAAACTCTCCGTTTTGACCAAAAAAATATACTAATTTCTTAGGGAGCCATAAAATACACAAACTTCTGTTGATTGAGCCAAATTAAGTATAAAACTAGTCAACTTTAGACCATAACCCAATTCTGGAGATATGGAGAGCCGAGATCCTCAAAAGCCATAGCCTAAGTCGAGAGAAATGTTAAGGCACGGGATCCATGGAAACCGTTATTTGAATCTAGAGACCTAGAAGGGCGAACATTCTCTTTAGGCTCGAGCTGCATAGGAGTGATACCCTGAGCAACTACTATCCCTTTCCTCTTTTTTTTGGAAAATAAAATAGAAAAGGCAACTGTTAGGCACGTCCAATGTTGCCAACACCATGGGATTTCGTCTAACGACCCATGAGTACCTAGTATTAAAGTAAAAGGAAACTAACAACCCTAAACAGAGTGATGATGTCACTTAGCTGGAGTTTTTGACGATCATTCTTTTTTCATCTGGTGCCTTGATGTCGTTGTCTACTCTCGTCTCTCCACGTCTCCTAACAGAAGTGGTGATACCGGATTGAGCAACAATCCGAGATCGGTCCAAAGAATAGAAGAACTAGGTTTAAACGTAATATCACAAAGAAAAGATGAAGTAAAAAGATGTATATAGAATTCTCTATTGAAGGCGATATCCTCGTTTTGGAAGAATACATCAAGTATTTATACAAGTACAAAATCGGTCGAAATAACCCTAAATGATAAATGGAAAATCTCCTTAGAAATAAAAGGAAGTTATACTAATTCTAAGTATTTCCTTTTACTCAAGGTAAGTCTTCCAATTTGCATGTAATTGCTTAGGTCGGCTGATGCTCCTTAATAGGCCGAGACGTTGCTAATGGGTCCTCGCTGGCCCATCCTCCGAGTTGTCCTAAAAATTGGGAATCATGTCGGATCCGAGTCGGGTATGGTAATGGGTGTCGGACCCGGTACCACCAACAAATGCCCCCTCCCCGAGCTCAGCGAGTATTACTTTATTAAGCTCGGCCGAGACGTACTGAGGAAGATTTGCCCAACTCAGATCTCGAGTTGATCTAAAAATACTTGCCTTGACACGCGGTTTGATCTGGTCCGCTCGCATTTTGAGGTGCATTCGACGCACTAAGTGCTTTCCGGCACGATTTCCGGCACAATTTTCCCGAAATATTCACACCAAGTCTTCGTACTTGACACGTGGTACTTCTCGATTGAGTGCTTTAGCGGTAGATGAGAATTTTTTCCAAGGCGTTTTCCTTTTTCCCTAAAGTCTTCCCTCTTTCCTGCTATAAATATAACGTCAAATCCTTCAGATTTTACACAATCACAAACATGATTAATACTCTTTCTTTCTTCAAAGAAAGGCCGAGGAGGTGGAATCATTTTCCATCCGTTATTCTAGAAGAGGAATGGCGAACTTTCTTTAGCAGTTCCTTTGTACGAGGAGATGGACTTGGATCGATCGCAGAACTCTTAAGAGACGTCAATTCGAGATTTCACCCATGTCAAAGATCATATTCCCAAGAAATCGTCATGTCAAGGATCATATTTCCACGCCAATACCCAGCTTCTGCTTGTTCGGTTGATCCGATATCCTTTTGGATATCGCAACCGAACTGAAGTTTGACTTTGAGGTGGTTGGTCAGAGGTTCGGGAATAACGATCCCTGCTTGGGGTATTGTGGTCCCAAGAGGAGTATTGGAGTGGGTATTTCCAATCTTTTGGAGTGGTCATTTCCAAAGCCTTAGGCGGATCCAACACCTCGGTACCCTTCCATTGCCGCGGTTGTTACTTCCACAACGAGGTCCGCAAGGATCTCTACCGTCACTATGTTGCGAACCAAAAGGTTTAATGGTTGCAGAATCTTGCACAAGATTTTAGCTCGCTTCGGAGAGTTTAGGTCTTTTGTAAGATTTAGCTCGCTTCGGAACCTTTATAATCCTTTTAGGAATAAATAATTTTTTTATTTAAGATCTTTCGTAAGATTTATCTCGCTTTGGAACTTTTGTAATCCTTTTAAGGAATAAATAATTTTTATTTAAGATATTTCGTAAGATTTAGCTCGCTTCGGAACTTTTGTAATCCTTTTAAGGAATAAAAAATATTTAAGATCTTTCGTAAGATTTAGTTCGCTTCGGAACTTTTGTGAGACATTGTCGTCGAGCTCCGAGCTCAGAATACGCTATGAATTCTTAACTTTGGATTTTTGCGATACATGAACTCAACCTTATTAACACCTTATCGTTTCATAAGAAACTTGAATGATCACGAGCTCATGGAGAATCGGCTTATGGAAATACCCTAGGATTGCTTTTGTAAGAATGACTAAGTGGTCGCGAGTTGTGGAGCTCGGCTTTGGGCACTAAGATTACTTTAAGAAGACTCTTTAGTGATTTGCGAACTATGTACCTTGGCTTATTGGAAGCAAGATTCCTCCAATACTATGCTGCTTACCAGCTCGGTGTCGGTTCTTAGAATCTGTACCTAGGTACGAGGCAGGCTCGGTTTGGGGTCTGAGAGTACAAAAAACTAGTGTTTTGCCTTAGCTCAACTTTTTCCTTAGGACGAAAATTCAGTATGCGTTCAAGAGTCGGCGTGTATTTTACTTGGTTGTCCTAAGCGCGAGGTGCGGACCTGGCTCCGGCTTACAAAAGGTTGTGGATTATTTTGCTACGGCACTTATGAGAAGCGCGTTGATCAGATACCTGACCAAGGCTCCGATGTGTGACAATATACAAACGGATTGTAGAGAGATTTGTTTTAGACGCTGTATATTAAATTCTCGAGTTGATCAGACTGAGTTTTTAATGAACAGTAAAATACTTTCGAAAGTAAGTCTTTGGTTTAAACCAAAAGATATATTTTTTTTATATGTGTAACTGCATTTAGACTTTTCTAAAAAAGTAAGCTGCCTACATACATTTCTTAAAAGAAAGGATCAAGCCACTCGTGGTTTAATACAAAGAGGCTCGTTTGAACGTGTATAATTTTTTTTTTTTACTTCAATAATAATATCGCTTGAGGTTCCAAGCATTCCAAGAATTTTGGATTTCGGTTCCATCCATCTCGAGGAGTTCGTACACTCCAGGTTATACAACCTTTGAGACCTGATACGGTCCTTCCCACTTGATTCCAACCTAACGGCTTCGTCCTCTTTGGTGTTTTTATAATATTTAGGGAGGACAAGGTCGCCTACGTCGAAGATCGATATTGTACTCTTTTACTGTAGTACTCTCGATAATTTTGTATCCTCGGCAAGGCACTGTCTCGAACTTCTTCGAGGTCATCAAGATGGTCACGAATTCTTCGTCCGTTCATCTCGGCATCTTGAGTCATCAAGACTCTTCTTGCGCTATCGATGTGAGCTTCGGCAGGGATACCGCTTCCATTCCATAGGCTAAAAAGAAAGGGATCTGACCTGTCGATCGTCGAGGCGTTGTTCGATGAGCCTAAAGTACTCCAGGAATTTCATCTGCCCATGCTCCCTTCTTTTCTCCTATGCGCTTCTTTAGCCCGGCTATCAGCGTTTTATTAGTTGACTCGGCCTGTCCATTCCCTTGGGGATAGTAGACAATTGTTATGGCAACACGGATATTCCATCTGTCGCAAAATTTTGCGAAAACATCATTGGTAAGGTACCGTTACGATTTCGTAAGGAACTCCATGTCGACAGATAATGTTCTTCCAAACAAATCTTTCCACATCTGGTCCGGTGATTTGAGGATAGGCCTCGGCTTCTACCCACTTGGTAAAGTAATACGTCATTACTAGAATATTTTTTTTTCCTCGTGACGTTACCTGCTGTCCGACCGCATCCATGACTCATCTCATGAACAAGTATGCGACGGTTGTCGGGGAGTACTCTTCTGGTGGGGCCAGCTTCCTTGGTGCGTCCTTTTGACATGCTACGCACATTTGTGCGTATTTTTGACAATCAGCCAACATCGTAGGCCAGTAATAGCCAAGCTTTTTAAGCTTTAGGGGCGAGCGATCGTCCTCCAGAATGATTACCTCCGTCCTTCCCGTAAGTATGACGCAAGACTTCGAGGATTTCCTCTCCATAAATGCATCTCATCATATAGCGAGATGCACTCCATTGGTAAAGTCTTCCTTCCAAGATAGTGTAATAGGCACTTCGGGTTCTCAACCTCCCGGCTGCCCACTTATCTTCAAGTTGCTTCGCTTCAGTTATATATTCTACAATCTTTATCCGCCAGTCTTCTTGGGGAATGGAATCATCTTAGTGATAAGTCCGGTAGAACTGTACGATGTTATCCTTGGTATGGATTGGTTGAATCGGTACAACGTCCATCTGGATTGTAACACCAAAAATTCTAGAAATGCTTGGTGCATTGTCTGAGAATATGTAGTGCATGCGGAGAGGCTTAAAAGAATTGATTTGGCTACCTATGTCACCAAAGTGCACTTATCTTTTCAGTCACTTGTCTTGAGAGAACTCCAGAGTTAAGCGTGCTTGAGCTGGAGCAATCGAAGGATGGGTGACCTACTGGGAAGTCATTTCCAGTACCGGGCGAGTGAGGCCAAAACTCGGGGAAAGATCGCGTGGTGATTGCAGGGTCAGTAAACATGCATTTCGAGTCTCCCGGACTAACGCACCGACCGTCGGAGAAGTCTCGGCTTGCGAGCCGAGAGTGGGCGTGGGGCCCACGGCAGGGCGGTCGGGGCTTTATATGGATTGTCACCGGGGTCGAGTGGTATTCGAACGTGAAGGTGGTAGGTTGGTTTTTCAAGGAGTGAGACCGACTTCAGGTAGTCTCGTAATTTCTCTTGTCCACGCTGAGGCGATGATTGAGAGGGGCTGCGAGGCTTACTTGGCCACGATTGTAATGTCGGAGGCTGTTGGTGGGGTTGCTGTAAGAGATATTCGGGTCGCTCGGGATTTTGAGGATGTCTTTCAGTCGTTGCAGGGATTACCACCATCTCGGTCGGATCCTTTCACGATTGAACTAGAGCCCGGAACGACGCCGTTGTCTAAGGCACCCTATCGAATGGCTCCAGCAGAGTTGGCTGAATTGAAGAAGCAGTTGGAGGATTTGTTGGAGAAGGGCTTTATTCGACCAAGTACTTCACCGTGGGGAGCACCAGTGTTGTTTGTGAAAAAGAAAGATGGTAGTTTCCGGTTATGCATCGATTATCGAGGTCTTAACCGGGTCACTGTGAAGAACAAGTATCCTCTTCCGAGGATTGAGGAGTTGTTAGATCAGTTGAGACGGGCTACTTTGGTTCTCTAAGATTGACTTGGCATCCGGTTACCACCAGATTCCGATTGACGAAGCAGATGTTCGGAAGACGGCTTTCAGGACTCGGTATGGGCTTTTTGAGTTTGTAGTGATGCCATTCGGGTTAACGAATGCACCTGCGGCATTTATGAGGTTGATGAACGGAGTTTTCCAGGAGTACCTGGATGAGTTCGTGATTATCTTCATCGATGATATTTTGGTGTATTCGAAGAGTCTGGAGGAACATGAGGTTCATTTGAGGAGAGTTCTAGAGAAGTTACGGGAACAGAAGCTGTTTGCGAAGTTGAGTATGTGTAGTTTCTGGCAGAGAGAGATGGGATTTTTGGGTCACATCGTTTCTGCAGAAGGAGTTTCTGTGGATCCGGCGAAGATTCAGTCTATCCGAGATTGGCCTAGACCGAGGAATGCAACTGAGATCAGGAGTTTTCTTGGGTTGGCAGGCTATTATCGGAGATTCGTCAAGGGTTTTGCGAGTATGGCTCAGTCCATGACGAAGCTGACAGGGAAGGATGTTCCTTTTGCATGGTCGGCGGATTGTGAGTTGAGTTTCGCGAAGCTGAAGACGATGTTGACTAGTACACCAGTATTGGCGTTACCTGAACCGGGTGAGCCTTATGTGGTGTACACAGATGCTTCGGGAGTTGGGTTGGGCTGTGTGCTGATGCAGCAAGGTAAGGTGATTGCTTATGCTTCGAGGCAGTTGAGGAAGCATGAGGGCAATTATCCTGTTCATGACTTGGAGCTGGCGGCAGTGATCTTCGCGTTGAAAATCTGGAGGTCTTACTTGTATGGTGGCAGAGTTCAGGTGTTCACTGATCATCATAATCTGAAGTACATTTTTACTCAGCAGAATTTAAATGTACGACAGAGGCGATGGTCGGAGTTGTTGGCTGACTACGACCTGGACATTGTTTACCATCCAGGTAAGGCTAACACTGTAGCGGATGCTCTTAGTCGAAGGAGGTATGATTCATCTCAGGAGCGGGATGTGGAGGCTCTTGTGAGTGAGTTGAGTACTTTGAGGTTGTGTGTTACTTCAGAGGAACCGTTGGGTTTGGCGGCGGCGGACCAGGCGGATCTATTGAGCAGGATCCGAGTAGCTCAGGAGAAGGATCCGGTGTTGTTAGATCTCTCCAAGGCTACTGGTTCCGAATATCAGGTTTTTGCTAACGGGACTATCTTAGTGCATGGTCGAGTCTGTGTTCCTAAGGATGAAGACTTGCGGCAGGAAATTATGAGAGAAGCTCATGCGAGTAGGTTTTCGATTCATCCGGGAGCGACTAAGATGTACCGGGATTTGAAACGGTATTATCATTGGGTCGGGATGAAGAGAGATGTGGCAGATTGGGTTGCAGCTTGCAATGTGTTTCAGCTGGTGAAGGCTGAGCATCAGGTTCCTAGTGGCTTATTACAGAGTTTACCCATTCCAGAGTGGAAGTGGGACATGATCACTATGGATTTCGTGGTAGGGTTGCCGGTTTCTCGGACCTATGACGCGATTTGGGTGATTGTGGATCGTCTGACTAAGTCAGCACATTTTCTGGCCATTAAGAAGACAGATGGAGCTGAGGTCTTGGCTAAGAAGTATGTGAAGGAGATTGTGAGGTTGCATGGAGTGCCAGCAAGTATTGTGTCGGATAGAGATCCGAGGTTTGCTTCAGTGTTCTGGAGAGCGTTTCAGGCTGAGATGGGCACTAAGGTGCACATGAGTACAGCTAATCATCCGCAGACGGATGGGCAGTCCGAAAGGACGATTCAGACACTGGAAGATCTGTTAAGGATGTGCGTGCTAGATTGGGGTGGTCATTGGGCGGATCACTTGAGTTTGGTGGAGTTCGCATATAACAACAGTTTTCAGGCGAGTATTGGAATGGCTCCTTTTGAGGCGTTGTATGGGAGGCCATGTCGTACTCCGCTATGTTTTACCCAAGTGGGGGAGAGGAGCATCTTTGGGGCTGATTTTGTTCAGGAGACGACGGAGAAGATCCGTGTTGTGAAGCTGAACGTGAAAGAAGCTCAGGATCGGCAGAAGAGTTATGCCGATAGGAGAAGGAAAGAGTTGGAGTTTGCAGTCGGAGATCGAGTGTATCTCAAGATGGCTATGATGCGGGGTCTGAACAGGTCCATATCCGAGGATAAGCTGAGTACGAGGTACATGGGTCCGTTCCGGGTTGTGGAGCGTGTGGGACCAGTTGCTTCTCGGTTGGAGCTGCCTCCGATTATGGAGAAATTCCATGATGTGTTTCATGTTTCGAAACTCAGGAGATGCTTGCATGCTTCTGAGGAGGTAGTAGTGACGATTCCTGTAGATCTTCAGCCAAATCTGACTGTTGGGATGAGGCCGGTTAGGATCCTTGAGAGAAGTATCAAGGTTCTACGCCGGAAGAGAGTGCCGTTGTTGAGGGTCTTGTGGGACTGTGACGGTATTCAGGAGGAGACTTGGGAGCCAGAGGCAAAGAAGAAAACGAAGTTCAAGAAGTGGTTCGAGAAGCAAGCAGAAGAGTGAATTCGTTTCTTGGTGGTTTCCAGTTTCAGTTTTTGTGTTGTGATCACCGTGTGTGGTGAGGTTTTTGGTTGTGGATTTTTGTATTTTCATTAAGTTGTAATGATTATGACATTTTTCCAGTGAATAAGAAAGTGTTTTTCTTATGTGTTTGACTTTGAGAGTCATGTGTTTGTGGTTAGAGAACCCCGAAATAGAAGTTTTATTGCGGATAGGACTTGCCAGTTTCGGTGGGAGAACTCTAGCGGTTATGTGTGTGTGCGGGTGAGAGTCTCGGAAATAGAAGTTTTACGGTGGTTAGGACTGTCTAGTTCCGGGGAGACTCTGCAGGGACATCCAAGGTGAGGGATGGTCCGGGTGATCTGTGATGATCACGTTTGAGATGGTATTCTGGGAGGGGAATATCATGTGAGACCTTAGGAGGTAATTCCGGTCAGAGGTGCACTATAGACGTTAGGAATTGATTGCATAGCTCAGAGATAGACATTGGTTCTTTCTATGAGATGAGTCTCCGGCAGATCTTGAGAGATGCGTCTCTCCGGGGGACAGTGGGTTCCCCGCATACCGATCGTTCGTCAGGACTGCGAGGACTGAGAGCGTGAGGGTATGGGGATAGTTTGGGAGGTTGCGACCTCTGGCAGATCTCTGCATACCGAGAGCTTGATAGACTGTGTGTCTTGATGGATTGAGGGTGGAGAGGATTGAGTATCGAACACCGTCAGGACTGCGCGGACTGAGGTGGGTTGATACTAGACACCTAGAGCTGAGGGGTGACGACCCCGAAAGCTAGATGGTGGCTATGAGTTATGAGCTATGGGCAATCAATGTCTGAGACGGGTCTATGTGCATAGGACGGATGTGAACCTCGAGAGGGTCTGGGAGATGTAGTCTCCGGTGTTGCTGGCGGGTTAGTCCAGGGTAGATTGTTGAGTAGTGTTAGAGGATTCGAGGACGAATCCAGTTTTAGTGGGGGAGAATTGTGACGCCCGTGAACCATTTTTTTGGTAAAATGGAGGGGCTGTCGATCGACACACCTAGTGTATGTCGATCGACAGGTGCTCGAATTGGCTGGTTTTCTGGTTCGATTTAAGTCGTTCAATTGGACCGGGCCGGTTTGGGGAAACCTTAGGGCTTCGTATTTAAGGGTTTTTGGCCGCATTTGAGCGAACCAAAGTCCCAAAATCAGCAGCAAAGAGTTTTGAGAGGAGTTCTCTTGTTCCTGATAGTTTGGGATTAGGGTTTCGTTTCTTGAGAGTTTTGGAGTAGTTTCTTGTGGAGATTGTCGTGGATTCGTTTCTAGCCTCACTATCCAGCAGATTCTATCCGAAAATTTAAGGTGAGTGCGTGACCATGGCTTCTGGGCCGGTGGATTCGTTAGGGTTGATTGGTGGTAGATTAAATTGATTGATTGGATTGATTGTGTCTGTGAATTGTGTTTGGATTGTGTGGATTGTGTGTTTTCGTGCAGGTTTCGTGTCATCACAGAGGAGGGAATCGATCCGAGAGGATAATGATCGATTTCCCATGAATCTGCGACGGCCTGTCGATCGACAGCACTTGGGTGTGTCGATCGACAGTGCAACACGAGAGCTGTCGATCGACACCTAGAGGTTGTGTCGATCGACAGGTGATCGAAGAGCTGTCGATCGACACCTAGTGGTTGTGTCGATCGACATGGTCTTCTGGAGCTGTCGATCGACAGGCACCGTGGGTGTGTCGATCGATAGGTGTGCACAGGGATGTCGATCGACACCTAGTGGTAGTGTCGATCGACATGCCGCCTGTTGGGGCTGTGGTTAAGTCGTGTTGTTGTGGTTGTGTGATTGTTTGATGCGTGTTTGCCTGAGCGGATCCATCGCGTCTGAGTGCGCAGTCGTAGATGGGAGGACCGTCTCACTGGGTATTTGTGATAATACTCACGCATCTCTTTTTTCCATGTGATGCAGGTAAAGGCAAATTGTGATCGTGGAATCATGGCAACGAAGAGGGAGATGATCTAGGGTCTCGGTTTCGTGCTGTGTGATTTTGGGACTTTGGTTCGCTCAAATGCGGCCAAAAACTCTTAAATACGAAGCCCTAAGGTTTCCCCAAACCAGCCCGGTCCAATTGAACGACTTAAATCGAACCAGAAAACCAGCCAATTTGAGCACCTGTCGATCGACAGCCCCTCCATTTTTACCAAAAAAATGGTTCACGGGCGTCACATCGCTGACCATGGGTTTTGAATCTATGCAGGAACTCGTTATACATTCTACATGTATAACCCGTCTCACATCCGAGTTCAAGGCCAATACGTCCGCAGCCGAGTTCTTGATGCGGACGTATTGGCCTTGAACTCGGACGTATACGTCGACAGCAATTTAGCGTACCACCTTTAAGTAGGCGTCCATCTTGTCATTTTTTGCTTCATATGACCCGCCAAACTGACTCTGAGCAAGCTCGAACTCGTTTAGCTCCTACTGCTTTTGCCATTTGAAGTCCTGCGATCAAGGCTTCGTACTCAGCGGCGTTATTTGTTGCTGCGAGGTGAAGACGAAATGATTGCTCAATCACCTCTCCAGTCGGAGATTTGAGGCATACTCCGACCCTTGATCCCCTTCAGGATGATGACCCATCCGCGTGTAGTGTCCACCACAAGCTTTCTTCTAAATTCTCTGTAGAAGGCTCGCTGGGTACCTCGGCGATAAAGTCTGCTAGTACTTGCGACTTCATAGTCGGTCTCTTTTTATAGATTATATCGTATTCACTAAGCTTGATCGCCCACCGAGTTAATCATCCTGATTGATTCGGGCTACGGAAGATCGAACGGAGTGGATGATTTGTTAATACCTCGACGGTATGAGATTAGAAGTATGGCCTGAGCTTCTTTGCTGATGTCAGGAGTGCCAAGGCCAACTTTTCCATCGTTGAATACCTTGCCTCTGCGTCATTGAGGGTTTTGCTGATGTAGAAGATGGGCTGTTGTTCGCCTCGGTCCTCTCTCACCAGAACTTCGTTGACTGCCGATGTTGAGACCGCGAAATATATGTATTAGGTTTCTCCTCCCTCGGGTTTGGCCAGCACGGGCGGCGAGGTGAGATATGCTTTGAGCTTTGAAAAAGCTTTTTCGCACTATTCAGACAATTCAAAGGTCTTGCTTGCCTTTCTCAGCAATTGATAGGGCTAAAGACTATTGTCTGACGATCTACTTATGAAACGATTTAAAGCAGCTATCCGTCCGGTCAATTTTTGGACTTCTTTCTGCGTTTGAGGAGAAGGTAAATCCAACACGGCGGATATTTGCTTTGTCTTTGCTTCCATCCCCCTCTCTATTACCAAATAACCCAGGAGCGAAGGTACACTTGGCAGGGTTTAATTTCATCCCATACAGATTTAGTGATTCAAAAAAGTTACTGAGATGATCGATATGATCCTCGGCATTCGCCAATTTAACCAACATATCGTCGATGTAAACTTCCATAGACTTGCAGAGTTGTTCCGCAAACATCTTGTTTACTAGCTGTTGGTAAGTTGCCCCAGCGTTCTTCAAGCCGAAGGGCATCACCTTATAATAGTAGATTCATCGATCAATTATGAAAGCGGTATTCTCATGGTCATTAGGATGCATCAAGATCTAATTGTACCCCGAGAAGGCATCCATAAATGATAAGAGCTCGTTTCCAGCTGTTGCTTTGACAAGTCTGTGGATATGAGGTAACGGAAAGCTATCTTTTGGGCAAGCTTTGTTGATATCTGTGAAATCAACATAGACTCTCCACTTTCCGTTTTTTTTTTCACTACCACCAGATTAGCTAACCACTCTGGGTATTTCACCTCGGTAATAGATCCAGCACCGAGCAGTCACTCGACCTCATCATCTACCGCTCTGGACCTCTCTGGACCGAGTTTTCTCCGCTTCTATTTAACCGGTCTATGGGACGGATCCACATTCAGCTCGTGAGAAATTATCTTTGGGTTGATCCCCTTCATGTCCTTATTGGACAATGCAAAAGTCGATGCGTTCTTCCTTAGAAGTTCGACGAGTTTGTCTCGTATAGGGTCGCTTAGTTATGACCCTATCCCCACACATTGATCGGGATGTTGGAAGTCCACGATGATTTGTGTGATTTGTCGTTCCGACGACACTTTCTTCTTATCAGCATGGGGTGCCTTATTTTGGCTCCCTACTATCTCTTCCGAGGCCTTCATGGCCATAGCAGCTCGGGTTCTGTTTTTCCTTTCAAGGATGAAACAGTTACGAGTTTCGCTTTGATTACTTCTTTCGATATGAATCCCGGAGGGGTCGGGATTTTAAAAAATTGATGATAGGTTGAAGCTACAACCTTAATCAGGTGAAGCCACGACGTTCCCAAGATAGCGTTATACGCGGTGGGCAAATCCACGACATCGAATTCGACGTAATGTTTTATCTCGGTAACTTCGACCGTTAGTTAGATTATTCCAACTATAGGGATCATTCGACCCGCAAATCCCGTTAGGGTTTGACTCCGCTTGTACATACATTCGTAGGTACCCATCCTTCGTAGGGTTTCTTTGTAAATCAGATTTACAGTGCTTCCGGTATTGATATACCCTATATTTTACCCATTTTTCTATCGGTTTTCATACCCATTTTGTGGATACGATCGACTGTCACACATGTTCTCGATACTTATAAACTGTGGGATTCACTCAAACACAAATTCTGCGTCAAAAACAGTGTTCGCAAACACCAAATTGAAGATGAGATAACAAACTGGAAACAAAATGACCAAGCGGTTCTCGAATACTATGGTCGCCTCTCTAAGCTATGGGAAGAACTTCACACTTTCAAGACATCTACAGCTTGTACATGCTCTGCTTCCACGCACATTGAAAAAAAATGAGAAGATGCCAAGGTTCACAAGTTCCTTTTTGGTCTTGATGAATCTCATTTCAGCTCCATACGATCCCAAATTATAGACGAAGATCCTCTCCATGATCTCAACATCGTCTAATCCCGAGTGATTTGAGAAGAACAACATCTTATCACGGTGCGTGCCAAGCAAGTCGAACAAGACGCTATTGGATTCTTTATTCAAACAAAGTCATTCAAACAAAACACTCCTTTGTCAGCTGCTGCGATCAATACTTGAAAACGTGACCCTTCTCGTTTATGTACTCACTGTAACAGAAAAGGCCATGATAATTCTGAATGCTTTCTCATTCATGGTTACCCGGATTGGTTTCATAAACAACAACAACGTGTTTCATCAACACAAGCGTTTTCACCAAGTCAACATGGTCGTGGAGGACCTCTGGAATGCTTAATGGAAGAGGTCATGGACGTGTTAATGCTTCTCGGTCCACATTGCAAGGCCTCCTATCGTCTTCAACTACTATTGCTACTTATGATCAAATTGCAGCTCTCATCAATCTGTTTCAGAACCAACAAACGCAATTGACCATTGAACTTTGTCGGCTAAAACTATTCTCACTGATGTTATTATTGATATCGGTGCTTCTCACCACATAACATGTGATTTGTCTCTTCGAAGCTAGTACGAGACATTCTTCCATTTGCCATGACCTTCCCAGATGGAAGAGCTTCTCATGCCACTAAATTGGGAACGTTATATCTAAGCCAAGATTACTTTCTACTTGACGTGTTTTATGTTCTTGACTTAAACTGCACATTGATTTCTGTCTCTAAACTACTTAAGCAAATTGGTTGCATTGCTATATTCACTGATAATTTGTGTGTTTTACAGGACCGTTTTACGAGGATCCTGATTGGAGCCAGTGAAGAAAGAGAAGGGGTTTATTATTTTACGGGTGTTACGTATGCACGTGCTCATTAGACTGCGGCAGAAAAGACTCCTCAAGCGGTTTTATGGCATCAACGATTCGCACATCCTTCCTACAAAGTGTTTTCTTTATTACATGTTTTTGATAGTTTTAAGGTTGATTTTGGCAACATGATTCTGTGTGACATTCTGTGTGACATTTCTCCCACCGAATTATGATCTTTTACGAGTGTTTGGGTGCCTTTGTTATGCTCATCATCGCGCAAGAGATAAAGATAAGTTTGGGGATAGAAGTCGCAAGTGTTTGTTCGTTGGCTATCCCATTAGTAAGAAAGCTTGGAAATTATACGACACTGAAAGCAATGAATTCTTTACTAGTCGTGATGTAGTGTTCTTTGAAGACCAATTTCTTGATTATTCCGATGAACCCTACGTCACACCACCCATCTTTCAACCGGATATTGCAAGTGATGATTGGCTCATGCCCATGCTTGGTAAAATGTCGGAGCAAATCATCCATATTCGAGAAAATGGAGGTCATTTGGAGTTGATGACACTTGTGACAAAGCCTAGGTTTACAAAGCTTGAGGTCATTCAAACATAACATGATTAATTGTCTCTTCTGACCCTTCTCTGGCGCATTGTGTATCACAATTTATTCCTCTATGATGTTAATGAAACATATCCTGATATTGTTAGCCATAAAAAGTGTCTCAAATCGGAGGGCATTTTATCTTCAATAGAAGGGCTTATAGGAAACGGTAATTTGGTCTGAATCCGTAAAACCTAGAATTTGAATTTATTCAGTAAATTCGTGTTACTTATGATAACATCATTTAAACGTATACATTTCCGTTATTTTGCAAACTGTAGTCCTACAATATCCGGTTTTTAAAAATTTCTCGAAAAAAAAAATTAAGAGATCTGGAGAAGATGGCAGTTTTTAATAAGAAATACTTGTTCGGTATCCTACTTTCTCCAGTCTTTAGCTATAAATTTTCAGATAGACAAATATTATATGGTCGCTTAAGAGGTTAAGCACTAACCATGATATGATTAGATTCATAAATGCTACATTTACATTCATATCATTGAACATTATACCTGGCAAAGAATACGAACAATTCTATGTTCATGTGTAGATTGTCAATGAGTATTTGCAGGTTGCATGAGCTTGTAGTCTCTAGTTATTTGTAAGAAATTAGGATATCCGTGTAAAATGCTAAAACCTTGCAGGATTTATTCTAGCAGAACGTTCCAATGCAATCTCAAAAAGATCAGCATCAGATTCTTCGTCATAGTCCAGCTTGCGTCTGTTGCTATTTCCCAGGGTGGTCCTCCCACTAGCATTCTCACCATTATTTCCTCTGTTAGTGAAAAAGTTACTTAGATAGTGAGAGTCTATTCTTCCAATGGAAAATAGCTCTTTGCTATCCCCAAGCCCACCTGCCGAGAGATGCAACCCGGAACTCCCAATACAAGGATTTGGTGTGCGCTGCCCATTTGCCGGGCTATAAGAAAATGGGGATTGGCCCAAATTTATAAGAATTGTGGTCTCTATGTTGGAAGCAAGAATTGGGTAGAGGGGAGTCCCAAACTCGTCTGCTTTACAGTTAATGACATGAACCAAGTGCGAATTGATTGTGAAGTAAACCTTCTTCTTGCTCGGATCGTAACCACATCCAACCACCTTGTTTTCCTTTGCCCATTCATGTTTCTCCGATCCACAAACTAGCTGCATTCCTGATACATGCAAAGAGTAATGCTTAAGCTTCTATATATATACGCCATCAATAAGAATGGACCATCATTTTAAAGCCTTTTGATTATCAAATAGGTTTATGGTTTTATGTTGGTATAAAAGTCAACAATTCAGTGTTACTTAATTGATTCCAAATGAGATATCAGAATCAAACCTTCTTTTTTATTCGACTCAAGATTTTAAATGTCGTATACAGGAAAAATTATATTTTATCAAACACGTATTAGAAAGAAAAAAAAGATTAATTAACAAATTCTATGATTAATTCTAATCATTCACAAAAATGGCAAGCCAAAAGTCCACACAAGGTGGGCACAAAAAATAGAGTTGTTGGTCTGAATTCTAAAGAAGCATTGAGATGATTTGGTCATTTGTGACAACAACGTTATATTCCTTAGTGGGTATCCATTTCTCATTAAGATCACAAAGAACAGCAATTTTTTATTTCTTGTCAACGTTTGTTTTTCTCACTTTTCGAAAATTTGCGTGTTTACTTTTCTCAGGAAATTAAAATTGATAAGAAAAGTAAGAACATACCATCGAGATAGACAGAGCCGTCGGATTGGAAGCCAATAGAAGCCGGGAATTGTCCAGGGAGTCGTGTATGCACAGAAGCAAGAGTTGCTAGTCCGAGAGACAAAACTGCTTCTTTGCTTTTGACAAGCTTTGGACAAAATTCTCCAAGAATTGTGATTTCGATGTAAGCCTCTTGTGGGAAAGCAGAGCTTGTAAAGTGTGGTCCCGGAAGGGGTAAAGCTCCTCGGAGAATCATCAAAGGGTTTCTTGTCTCCCTCAAGGCTTGATTAAACCGAATGGTTTGTTTGAAATCCACGGAACCGTTTGGAACTTCCCATGTGATCACTACATGAGGATCTTCGCTCCCGAATCCGAACCGTGTCCACCCATTCTCGACCACGTCGGTCACCAAAGCTGGGTGGTCAGCCCAAGTGAATAGACCAGGCTTCGACTGGTTGATTATACTTCCTCTGCGTTTGATGTGGGAGGTATCTAGTTGGTGGATGAGGCTGGTCTGGTGGAGCTTGGAGATTCTTGCCTGAAAGCTATCACTCCGTATGGGGGTTGCCTCCTCAATCTCTGGTCGCCGGAGGCAGCACCAGCGGCGGAGGAAGACTATGAGGAGAGAAGAGAGGATGACCACGGAGAGAATCCCTGCGGTTAAATGGGCCCATCGAAGCATTCTGAGAGATAGATAGAGAGAGCGATGCGATGGAGGGAGAAGAAGGAAATAAAGTCGTGGACTTGGACCTGTTCAAGAAACGTACGTGGGGGAAACCCAACGTGCAATGCGAAAAAGTAAACCATATGAACCTGTACTTGAAAATATATTGTTGTTGATCAATCTTTAATCTTTAATTAATTTTAATAATATGGGAATCATCATAAATCTCTATATTTTATCCAGCACACCCAAATGCGAATTTCTAACATCTTACGATTTTATCAAAGTTAACACAAACATGTAAATCACTTTGAATTTTTTTTTTTTGGTATGAAAATCACTTTGAATTTGTTAAGAATAGTTCGTGATTCTCATTGTTTGTTTTTAACACTAAATTTACTTTATTCATAATCATCAAATACTAGAGAACATAATTGTTTCTCCCTAGCCACCATTAGCTTAAGCCATGGAGGGGTATCACATTCATTCATAGCAAAATACGAAGGACAATGAGAAGCTTGCTTGGCTATAGGATCTCCATAAGCATTATTATGGCTACCAATATGTTTTAAAACATGTGATGCTGATCCCACGAGTCTGACTTTGGATGTCACTTGTGAAGGTCTTCAACCTTGGCCATTGCTCTGGGTACGTGATAGCCTCCATCAGACACTTGAATCGCTTTCATAGATAACTTGAATATGTTACATCTGTATAGAAAAATATGAGTTAAAGCTGTAAAAGGCTCCATTGCAATTTAAAAGAAAATGTTTCAGCTTGATTGTTAAAGGCACATGCTATGAGTTGAATGACATCCAAAGAAAAGGAATGTGAAGTTATATGCTAAATATTTCAATCAAGATGAAAGAGGTAGTAAGTAAAAATTGATTAATAGTACTGGAATGACATGATTTCGGAAGTTAACTTTCTCTCTCTTTTATGGTTATATGTATCTATATATATATATATATATATATATATATATAAAGACATTTTATCTCTTCTCATGAAAACACATCATCTTCCACCTCATTGCCACATCAAATGTTTATTTAGAATTTATTATTTTTAATTAAAAAAATTATCTACATGCAAAAACAACATTAATTATGTATTTGTTAATATAAGAATTTGAAAAGTCATTATTATAGTTATCTATATAATCTATATATATAAAAATACATTTTCTCTCTTCTCATGAAGACACATCATCTTCCACCTCATTGCCACATCAAATGTTTATTTAGAATTTATTATTTTTAATTAAAAAAATTATCTACATGCAAAAACAACATTAATTATGCATTTGTTAATATAAGAATTTGAAAAGTCATTATTATAGTTATCTATATAATCTATATATATAAAAATACATTTTCTCTCTTCTCATGAAGACACATCATCTTCCACCTCATTGCCACATCAAATGTTTATTTAGAATTTATTATTTTTAATTTAAAAAATTATCTACATGCAAAAACAACATTAATTATGCATTTGTTAATATAAGAATTTGAAAAGTCATTATTATAGTTATCTATATAATAAAATGTCTTATTTTAACAAAGAAGAAATTTAAATGTAGATAGATGAATGAAAGATAATAAAAGTTCTATACAATTACATAAATCATGTAAGTTATATCATATAAAAATTAGCAATAAAATATTAATTGAGTTGCTCATAAGGACAACTGGACAACCATCAAAGAAGAAACCGAATAATATGTGAGAACTTCATCATCTTCTTCCAAATAACTTATTTCTCTTTTCTAATGGTTGTTTCCTCTTTTCTATACTTCTATTAAAAAAAATCTAACGTAGGGAACACAACTTCTGTTTGACAAGTACGTGACTAGAAATGTACATAAGGCAAATGGTATTTATTTCATATAACATGTTGGGTTACGAAAAATATTGTGGATGATATTAGATCGATCAGGAGATTAAACGAGTTTGATATGGTGAAATTTGATGTTCCTCTTTCTCAAAATATGGAGCGAGCTCAAGAGATCATAGAGGTTTGTTTAGTCCATACTTCGTTGAAATTCTTCCATTAAAACTGGAAAAACTTTGATGTTCATTTGAAATAATGTTTCCTTTTTTTATGTTTTCAAGAATACATGAAGACCGGATGTTTATTAGTGCTAAGCAAGAAGGACTGATAAAGAGCTTACCTACTTGAGGAACATTGCTCAAGATTTACCCTTTCATTTCGTCCTCGATGTAACGTCTTTTAGTTGTCTTCCTCATTTTGTACAAGTATAATATATAATTAAGTTTCAAGAAGAATTATTCAGATGGTTCATGATGAAAGCATGAAAGGATGATGATACTTGCAAAGCATGAAAGGATGATGATACTTGCAAAGCCTAAAACTAGATGATAACTCTTCTTTTCATGAAGATAAAATTAATTCTTTAGTAGGGTAAGAAGTTTGAGAAGAGTTTGGGAAAACGGAGAATTAGTTCTTCAGTAGGTTAAGAACTTTGAAATTCGGGGAAATGGAGAAATAAAACCTCGAGACTAAGTTGAAAAGCAAAAGTAGAAAATGGACTCTAAAGCCAAGAACAAAAGCTTCTCACTATATGCCTTTTAACTTCACAAATTTCATCTTTTAAACTTTTTCTCATTTTAATATAAGTTATATGGACTGTTCTTTTTTTTTAGCGAAAATCAAAGATAGAAAAATCAACAATGAAATTAGTCAAACTGAATTCATTATGAAAACCTTATGAGCAAGATGATAACATCGAGATATGTACAAATGAAGAAAGATAATGCTTGAGAAGAATATGCCTTAAGATGAACATCAACTTCGTTCTTGGTAGGATCTCAACAGATCCATGCTTACATTTTCTTATTTCTTAACCAATGATTAGAAGAATGATTTACACAAATTTCAAATGAGCATGTTTCATTTTTGGTAGAAAAATGAGTCTTTCATGGTGTAATGGAAGGTTTGCATCAACATTGGAAGGACATGGAGGTTGCAAAAGTGATCACGAACGCAGAAGATTTAATGAACTAAAGCAAAACCATAACTGAAAATATAGTTAGAAACTCGGCATGCGCGTAGCGCAGACTTTAAAGAAACATTTTCTCTCTTCTCCTTAAGACACATCATCTTCTACATCATTATCACATCATATTTCTAAACTAATTTTTATAATATTAAATTTAATATTAATTATACATTTGGATTTAATATTATGATAAAAATATGAAAAGCTATCATTGATATTCTAATTTGGTTATAACATACTAACAATAATATGAGAAGTTATTATTCATATTCTAAATTAAACAAAACAATAAAAACTTATCTATATAATTTTTTAAAAAATAAATAGAAGATATAATATTGTATTTATTATAAAATATAAAATATCAAATCAACCACATCATTACCACATCATATCTTTATACTAATTTTTATAATTTTTAATTTAATACACATATTAATTATTTTGGTATAAACAATATGAGAAGAATATGAAAAAATTTCATTCATATCCTAAATTGGTTTTTAACATGCTAACACTAATATGAAAAGTTATTATTCATATTTTAAATTAAACAAAAACAATAAAAACTTATGTTATATATATAAAAAGACATTTTCTCTCTTCTCTCTAAGACACATCATCATCCACATCATTACCACATCATATCTTTACAATAATTTTTAATTTAATACACATAGTAATTATTTTAGTTTAAACAATATGAGAAGAATATGAAAAGTTTTCATTCATATCCTAAATTGGTTTTTAACATGCTAACACTAATATGAAAAGTTATTATTCATATTTTAAATTAAACAAAAACAATAAAAACTTATTTGAATGTAATTTACTTTTAAACAAAACAAAATAAATTAAAATAATATGTATTGGAATTATCATAAAAACTAAAATATAACTACTAAGCAATTAAGTTGATTTAGATTTAAACTCATAAAGAAAATATAAGTTCGTAAGTTTAACATCTAATAAAAAAAATACGAAAGAAAATAAAAGAATAATTGCAATTATACATAACTAAAATGAAAGAAATAGAATAAGAAAAAATAATTTTAATATAAGGCATGTTCAACTCAAATATGCCACTAATATTCACAGCCCATAAATTTATATACGGCCTACTTAATATTCAAAGCCCATCGCGACATGAATGCCCATCGCAACATGAATGCTCAACATACTTCTAGGTTTCTTCTTCTCTCTTCAGTAGTAGTCATAGAATAACCGTTTAAGCTAAAGCGACGTTTAATACATTCATTAATGACCATATCCACGACTCTATCTCCCTTGCCCTTCCTGTAACGCCTCCGTAACTCCTACAACCCACTCTCCAAATCATTATCGTTGTCTACTTACTGCAATTCACACCACCACCTTCAAGCTCTACTATATATAGATGCATAAATACAAGCTTAGAGTCTTATTCACCTACTTCCCTCTCATTCACCTACTTCCCTCTCATTCTCTCTTCTTACTCATTCTTTCACATTTACAAACAAAATGGCTGCCTCATATGTTCCTTTCTCCTACCCTACGTCAAGACGCCCTCTCGAACGTGTCCTAGCTAGGCTGCTCGGCTTTTGGGATGCCCGTAACATGAAGAAAGGAGGGGAGCTCATGAGCATTGATATGCTCCTCATCGACGACAACGTATTCTCTTCCCATCAGAAACCTCTACAAATCTTAATTCACTTCCACTCTTTGCGTTTAGACATGACTTTCGTGATCTCCATAGAAAGAATTATCCACACGCTTGATTTACACATGATAGCCTTTATATTCTAAGAAATCCATCAGCCCTAACATATCTTCTTTCCCTTCTCCATTAGTGAATTGCCTGCAAAGCCTTTTTCACTTTATAAAATTGAGTTTTACAAATCTATAACCTTAGTTCCCATTCCTTTATTTCATGAGACGACGATGCAAGGTTCAATCCCCGTACAACTCCTACCAATGTTTGAATCAGTGTTGCATGAAGGATCCGTCTATGTTATCAACGCATTCGAGGTCACACTGATTCAAGCTCACTGATTTCCACCTCTCAATCCGGTTCACATCAGCCACGTCTTTAGTCCGTATATACCAAAATAACTATTCATTTCCATTTGACCATCTCCAAAACCAATCAGATATTGTGTGGAGCTGGTGGTGAACGACGGGAGCAACACTTCTGTTTTCGTTGCTTTTGACAAAGACAATGAGAAACTCGCTCGAATTCATGCCGCCCATCTTGCAACTGAAATGGTATGCACCAAACCAATACGAACCATGGAAATCATTATCATTTTCATGAACACAAAACTCAACTACGCTATTATAACGAACCATGGAGACACATAACAACTCTCGCTATTAAAATTGACAAAGGTAGGAGAAGAATAAACAAACTCCTAAATCTCAAGAGGTGGTCGATTACAACTACTTCACTCCACTTACTCTTTTTCAGGTTACAATGGCGTGCTTGCCCTTTTTTCAAAACAATATTTCTCTTTTACTCTATAGAACTTTTATCACCATGTATGCCTTCATCATGCTCAAGTTTGGGCCTAAGATTAATTAAATTTGGTAACATTATTTTATATCAATTCAGAGAATCAGAGTATATTGCATATTTACAAAATTAGCTTCGTCTAAGAGGACGAACTTAACTTTCCTCTTTTCATGATATACAAGAGCATTTATATTCAAAAAATAAACACAATCAATATATTAAGAAAGTAAAACAATAAAACAAAATCTAGGAATTAACATATGTGAAACAAACCTGCGCGAAGCGCGGGCCAACCACTAGTATAACATAAAGAATACTAATGAGAGAAGAAGTCCAACAACACAATAGGCCATAAAAAACTGAAATAGAATCCCTCAGAGCATTCAAGTTGTAAAAAGGAGTATGGCATTGTCAACAGAACTTGTGCCACCTAAAAAAACTCACACATTGAACAAATTTATCAAGTTAGAGATAGAGAGAGTAAAACTTTTTTTCATTTTTTTATATGAGTGTAACACTCCTAACCTAGACCTGTTATTTTAGTTACAACCCTAATCCAAAAGGGATTTTTAGTGCGTTGATAGGCGTCGAGGAATCATGATAACCTAGACTATTTATTTAATTAAATAGTAGACTTCCCTCAAAAGTCTACATATTATTTAATTCAAAATTTTGGTCAAACACAAAACGAACTTGTTTTTACGAGTAGACTTCGCAAGAAGTCTACACTCGAATGTAGATTACAAGTGAAGTCTACTCATAAAAGTCAAACTATGGTCAATTGCAAATCTAACATTCTCCATTTTGGCGTAGCCTGAATTAGAAATCTACATTAGGGTGTAAACTTCCAGAGAAGTTTACAACATTTTGACGGTTTTCCGCGTATTTGTGTAGACTTCACGAGAAGTCTACTCTAAAAAGTCAAACTTTAGTCAATTGCAAAACTAACCTTCTTTATTGTGTTGACTTCTCAATAAGTCTACACCTAAAAAGTCAAACTTATGGTCAAATGCAAAAGTAACCTGTACTTTTAGGAGTAGCCTTCAGTAGAAGTCTACAAACCAGTGTAGACTTCGGGTGAAGTCTACTCCGTGGTTTGCCGTAATTGCAAAACTAACCTGAATTTTTAGACTTTTTCTAATGTTTACAAAGTTGACGTCGGTAGAGGTCTACAGTTTGAAATTCATTAAAAATGCATTCAAATTATATTTCTAATGAATTTTTAAGATCTTTTTGTTCACACATGTGTGCTAGTTATTGTTTTTACTTATTTGTGAGTTGGACATGTTTAGACCTAATATTTATGGGATTTATCAAATTTCATGTTTGGTTAATACCTAGCTCATTTGTGTAGACGTCATATGAAATCTACATTTTGAAATTCATTAAATATGCATATAAGTCATATTTATAATGAATTTTTCTGATTTGTTTTGTTCACACATGTGTGTTAGTGATGGTTTTTACTTATGTGCGAGTTGGACATGTTTGGGTCTAGTATTTATGGGATTAATCTATTTTCATGTTTGGTTAGTACTTAGCTCATTTGTGGAGACTGTTTATGAAGTCTACTTCTGTTGTCCAGACTTCAGATAAAGTCTACGTCTCAATGAAGATTTCAAATATTTCTCACTCTGAGAGTAATATCACTTACACCAAAAAAAGGTCATAGGACTGATCTTGGGCACGTACAAGAATCCCAAAAATGTCGTGTTCCATTTGCAATTCAACATAAGTAATCAAAAATCATGTCAAAATTCATATCTTTATCTCAAACTTGACAATTTTATGGTCTATATTTTACCATTTTTTCTTGTTATGTCTTCTTCCTTTCATTAGTTTCAAATATTCAATTTTCAAATTGACTAGTTAAATTCTCAATTCATGATTACCAAGCTTAAGTTTTCAGCTGTGAAAAAGTAATTCACATATTTTTCATTATTAAAAACACCAAATCAAATATGCAAGAAGATGATTTTACAACATGCAACGATACAAAAGAGATATATAAGCTAATCAGTTTCTTACTAAAAGATTACATCAGTAATTACAATAAATAAGCCATGGAAATTACAATTAGTTTCACCACTAATGTCAAAGTTCTGCAACGATCTATGCGTTTGAGCTCCCCCACAATCTAACACATAACAAAAAACAGTGTGAAATATTTTAATTTGGCTTGTGAACGCTGACGTCAAGATCTCTGGACTCTTTTTACACATCTCGTTTGAACTGCATTTTCATGAAGAAAAAAAATGGTGAATCATCATTGGGTTGATGTCCAAAATATTATTTGTGACTTGAACCAATCTAAAACAAAATCGTGTGAACTGTTCACCTCTGGATAAAACGAGATCTGGTCTTAATCTAGATGCAAACGTTTTGGTCAAAAACGTCAGATTTAAAGCCCTCATTTCAAAACAAAAGTAAAGAAATCAATCAATGAACATTGAGAAGACAATATAAGAATGAGTAAGCGTCTATACATACCACTAATTCTCATTACACTCAGTTGTAAACAAATACACAACTCATTTCATTCTTAATCCATATTAAGACCCAATCAAGGACTCTATTACAATAACCCAACGTACAAGAGATATCAAAATCAACTCTAGAAAATGCAATTGACAAAAACGTGATTTACACCAATCATCTTCTCGGGTACAACTTATATTCATGTCACTAAGAATGCACAGAACTTACATGAGTACAAACCATGGTCAAGGCCTCATATTGTGTAGGATTTACCTACCCATGAAGCTCCAATGCATTTGCATAAATAAACTTATTGAGACCATTACAAGAATAAGAACAAATTACATTTATGAATCTCACGGCTTTGTTGTATACATGTATGAATCATTCATATAAAGACCAATTCTCACACAATCAGACACACACAAGCAAATAAACAACTAAGAGTCTGAAGAATCTATAGACACAAAAACATGGGTGATCATCATGAAAATTCGTTGACCTAATTGATATGAAATGGAGTTAGAGAGAAAAAGGGAAACCTGAATCGTCAAAGCAACCAAAGATGCTTGACAGTGTGAGGATGTGGAAGAAGAAACAAGAGAAATTGGAGGTGAGAGACTTAAGATCATTCCATGTGGAACATGTAACAAGACTCGCAACCATCGGAGACGGAGACATCCGTAATCATCGTGGGTTTGTTGGTTATGTCATCGGCGGTTGTAGTGGTTGAGTCATCAAAGCCAACACAAGATAAGAAACAAGATATTTCAGAAAAAGCATAGTTTCCGTACTGTTTCGACATCTCTGTCAGTCTACTTTGTAGACTTCTTTCAAAGTCTATTATTAAACACATAACAATTACGTTTACTGAAGAACAGATCTGGATTAGACAAAAATACTTACTTGTAAAGAAAGTGCGACTCAGATCTGCAACAATAACAAACAAACAAATGTGAATAAACGGTTGAGGACATGTATGAAAACGGATTTGAGAAAGATGATGGGTCAGATCTGAAAGCTTACCGGTTCGGATAGAGGAAAGAAGAAGTCAACGTTGGCTCAGATCAGATCTGTAACAATAAGAGAAAAAATGTGAATAAATGGTTGAGAACATGTGTGAAGACATATATGAGAAAGATGACGGGTCATAAAGCTTACCCGTTCGGAAAGAGGATAGGTGAGGACGGCTCAGATCTGCAACAAAATATAACGCAGTGCGAAACAAGACAGCTAAGAGATGAAGAGAGAAGAAGAAGGATGACTTACCAAAACGCGAACGGTAAGAACACAGTCAGCGGAGGTCAACATCCGCATAGGAGAAGCATCCAGAGAGAGAGAGAGTGAGAGAGTTTTTGTAACAAAAAATTAGGGCTAGAGATGTAAATTTCGTTTATATATGAAGGTAAATTAGGTTAAAATTCGGTATAGTAGACTTTTTTTTAAGTCTACGAAACCCTAAACTCTGAACGAAACCCTAAACATTACGTAGACTTCTTTTAAAGTCTCTAACTTCGAGTAGATTTCTAATGAAGTCTACTCTTCGAAAATCTATATCGATTTTTTTCAAAAGATTATTCAATATCTTTAATAAAATCTTGTAACAAACATTCAAACGTTTAATATATTCGCAATTTTACGTTTTTAAACAAATTTAACATTTAGAATATAAAAACTATAAACCCTAAATATAACCCTAAATGTAAAAATGTGTTTTTAACTTATAATGTCAAACTATATTCATCTTTTACACTCGTAACTCGGAGACATACACAGAATAACATACATAACTTAAAATAAAACATTACTTTATAGTTAATGCAACTTTAGAACACGAGCTCTAAACTATAATTTCTACTAAGTTGTTTACCCTAAACCCTAAATCCTAAAATCATATATATGAATCCTTAAACTTAATCCATTATAACCATAAACTCATGAAACTTATAAATATCAAACAACAATAAGTATCAACATGTGACCATGTCAATATCTAAGCACATGCTTATGGACAAGATTAGTTTGTATTTCATGTCTTTGTTTGATATAGTATGTATGTTGTATACTCCCTCTGTTCCTAAAAGATAAAAACTTTACAAAAAAAAATTGTTCCAAAAAGATAGAGTTTTTACAGTTTTCTATGTACTTTTACAAATTCCAAAACAAATACTGAAATACTATTGGTTAAACTTTATTGGAAACTGTAAATCGTAGAAATCAATGCGTTTTCTTAATAAGTGTGCATAACCTTAAACATCTATCTTTTTGGAACGGAGGGAGTATCATTTACTACCCCATTTGTCTTCATTAATTTAATTTGTTTCAATTATGTGAAATTTTATTTTTTAAACATCACAATTGTTTATAGTTTAGTCATGAATATAAATTTTTTGTCAAATTATTTTTTGTTGATTTATAAATTTATATATTCAACATAAGTATTTTGTAGACTTTACTTGAAGTCTACAAAATGTACATAGTAGACTTCCTTTGGAGTCTTCTATGTCGATTTGTACCGAATGTCTACAAAGTAGACTTCTCTAGTGTGTTGTAGAATTCTCGGGGGCTAAAACGGTAATTGTGCAACCCATTTTTTTTTTTGCTCATAAAGATTGTATTTGTAATTTCACTACCCAATTGGGTTAGTTTTGTCAAACATGACATAAGGAGTTTACATTTGCATTTAAAATCAATTTGTAGGTCATTTTTAGCAATTTCCCCTGAAATAAACACACTCGTGCGTGATATCAATTTACTACCAAATTATAACCAGAGCCCAATCACATGAAAACTCGGTACATAAAAACTGCATGATATGGAAAAATATGTAGATCAATGAAACAATTTTAGAAACATTAGTAAAATTAACGTACAAGATGAAAATACCAAAACTGATCACAAAACACTGCGATAGATAATTATATATTATTAGATACGAATAGTTAAACATTAATAACTAGGGAACTAATAAATGTTGAGTTAATTAGGTAGAAAATCATTAACTATTACATATTTAAGAAACTAGCAGTGAGAAAGGGAAAACTCAAATAAATAACAGTGAGAAAAAAGGTTTGTGACGATTTTAACCCTCCACCACATTAGTCAAGTAAAATGTTAGCCGTCTAAAAAAGACATTGAAGACTAACTTGTAGTTGTCTAACAAAACATATTACAAACAAATAATGTGTTATTCGCCACCGAATCTACCGTTGCTTTTACCAGATTCGACGTTGCTTCCACCGATCTGCCACAGTTAACCAGATCTGACGTTGCTTCCATCGATCTGCCAGAGTTAACCCTAGTTGTGACGGTTAAGTATAACCGCCACAGTTAACCCTAGCCGCGATAGTTAACCCTAATCGCCACAATTTATCCTAGCCGCCACAGATCCGTCACTGCTTCAGGACACTGACACAGTTAACCCTAGCCGCCACAGATCCATCACTGGATCTGTTAAGACACCGCCACATGCAACCCTAGCCGCCACAGATCCATCATTGAATCTGTTAAGACACCGCCACAGTCAACCCTAGCCGCGACAATTAACGCTAGCCGCCACAGATCCATCACTACTTCCACCAGATCTGTCAGGACGCCGCCACAATTAATCCTAACCGCCACACACCACCAATCTGATTTCTCTGCTTATATTAACCTCCACGTATTGCCGAAAACCGCCATTATTTTTACTAGCCGCCACGCATCGCCGGAAACTGCCGTTGTACCCACTAGCCGCAGCTAATCTACTTTTTAAAGATAGAAAGAGGGAGAGAGAGATACATGTGAGAGAGAGGAGCAAATAGAAATGAGAGAAAGTGGTGTTGAAAGAGATATATATATAAGGTTAAAACGGTATTATTGAAGAGTTGAACAGTCCATTGTCATCTAGCAAATTACCACATAACGTGTTGCTACTGAGCGCAAATTCTCATAAATGATTTCGTGTTTGTTACATAAAATGTTTCTCTTTTTTTTAGGAGAGTTTCTTCTTTGCCTCTCAAATGATATATCAAGAATCTCATTTCAATTTTTTTTTTTTGGGTCAAATGAAAAATAAAATGTTTCTAAATGGATTGATTAATAGCACAATTTTTTTTAACAACACAAGTGATTAACCATTCTTGTTTTTTTTTTAAAAAAAATTCCTTTAATTTAATATCGATATTGCATATAATTTTCTCTAAAATTTAAAACGAATACAAAATCTATAATTAGTAAACCATAGGGAAAAAGGCCAAATTGAACCTAAACAATTTGCATCGTGCCTTTTTGGACCTGAACTTTTGCATATGATTAATTTAAACATGAACTCTAAATAAATTTAAATCTTATACCTGAACTAACATGTTTTGTGCCGAATTGTACCTTGACCAAGATTCTGTTAGTCAACATTAATGGAAAAACGACACGTGAGTTAGCTGGCTCGGTTTCGTTGGGTCAAAATGACATCATTTCGTTGTTTTAGTAAAACGATGACGTTTTTATATTTAGAAAAAACTCACAATCGAATCCGTAATTCCATAAAATGACGTCGTTTTCATTTGGATATTTATCGAATTATGGATTCGATTTCGAGTTTTCTATAAATGAAAACGACATCGTTCTATTAAAACAACGTAACGACATCGTTTTCAAGCATTTCTTACCTAGCCAACTAACTCACATATCGTTTTAGTCAATATTCGGTTAACGTTGACTAACGGAATCTTGGTCAAGGTACAATTCGGCACAAAACATGTTAGTTCAGATATAAAATTTGAATTTATTTGGAGCTCAGGTTTAAATTAACTATATGTAAAAGTTCAAGTTCAAAAGGGCACGATGCAAATTGTCTAGATTCAAATTGACCTTTTTCCCGTAAACCATACAACGTTCTTCATTCATATCTCATTCCTCTCGTTTATACGTTGCTTATCCAATACTGCCCTTCACACACATCTATCACGTCTCACTTAATCTTAACCTACTATTTACTTTCCCATATAATTAACCTTTTATATAAGAGAGCTTATTCATTCACATGTCTTGCATAAGTTAAGAATATCCAATTCATTACGTTTCACTAAACCAGTTCATTTTTGCCACACCTCTCTCCTAATCGTGATCCATAGTTGCTTTACGTAGACAGTGGGAGTAGTACCACGAGGATCAAATGCAGCGTATGTCAATCTCAACTTCCGGTGTATGATTCAATAGCATCACCAATGTACAAGAGAGCTGTGACGATTCATCGTATGAGTAATTCCTGCGTTGCCCCTCATTAAAAGAACCGGAGAATGTCATCGTCGTCAGCTTATTCCAACAGCTCAAAAAGAAGTGGTACTTTCGCCAAAGAAAAGGTACGATTTGAGACGGATAACGACATGTTAGATCTTGTGCCAATGTTGATTACGGACCAGGATGATCCAACTCATCTTTATAACTATCATATAACTTGTGACATTCGGCATGTTTGATATTAAGTTTCCTATTTGGAACATCAAACCGATGTTATGACCTTGAAACACTAATAATGAGATTTAATTCATTCATGGTGTTTTAAGATCAAAACGTAGGTTTGATATTCCAAATAGCAAGTTTTATATCAAACATTATGAATTTCGCAAATTATATGATAGTTATATTAAGATTAGTTGGGTCACCCTGGACCAAAATCCACATTCGGCACGAAATTAGACTTGTCGTCGTATGTCTCAAATTGTATCATTTCTTTAGCTAAAGAACCTCTGCTTTTGAGCCATCGAAATACAATTGTTGACATTCTCCGGTTCTTTTAAAAGGGGGTAACTCAGGAGAGGACTCATACGAAAGAATCGTCACAGTTCACACTCTTCTACATTGATGATATCATTGGATCATAAACCGGAAGTTAAAATTAACATGCTTGGCATTCCCAACATACTCTATATTTTACCACTATTTATATGGTTTTAATTATTTTATCTATGCATTTTATTGTTTTTTTCTAACAAAAGTAGTTTTCTTGCGTATATATAGTTTTCTTGTATATATATAGGTTTCTTGTAATTGTGCTAATGAGAAACATGTTAATCTTTCGAAATTCTAATCATTGAGTAGAACATATTGTCATCAAGGTTAGAAGATCCAACTAACCAACGCTTATATACTGCATCCACAATATCCATTAAAATAAACAAATTTGATTCAATAAGAAAGAAAGGGAAAAACTCAGGTGAGTCTTTAAGTGCTGAGAAACTCTGCTAAGTTTTTCCTAACTTCCTACGCATATAGCATTCGTAGAGAAGAGCGTCTCCGAGATCTTCCTTTAACATCTGTAAAACTCACATGTGTTATTATCTTACCAACCCATCATCAAATGTTTTATAAACCAAGTCTCAGTGATTATGCAGACATAACCACTTACCTCTTTTTAATCTTCCCGATGCAAGTAAAGCCTCTTCGGCCATTGTTCTCCACTGTTGTGCACACGAGTAATTAACACCCATCCCAACACTGAGTCCTCTTAACAAAACTACAGTACGAAGCACAGAGAACAGTTCCTCTGGAAATGCCTACCATCAACGATTACGGTCAAGTTAGTTTGGTACTTGTTACCTGCAGTCTCCAGAACACACAAACTCTATTTACTTAGTGACCATCCATGGTGTTTTACTTACCTCAACAGCTATCTTTTTAATCGAAGAGTCATCTGAGAAAGGTTGCAAAACTGTCTGACCCTCTGGCATCTTTGTATCGAAAAGTGTTTGTGCTAACCGCAGAAGTTCTTGCTGCTCATTCTCACACTTGGCCACTGTATGTAAACCTAGTTCCCTGAACATCCACAACCGCAATATCTTAAGAAATTCAATGCTACACTTCCGTTGACAGTGACTACTCAAGCATAAAAAAATTTGCTTATCACTTCCAATCATAAGAACCCACCACATCCTAGTTTGAAGACAGTTCCCACATACCAAAGTATCTATTTACAAGTGAAGAAGCCAGTTTCTCAAGCACGATGGTAAGCCATTATGTAGTTTAGTGGTAACAAATGGTTTCAACTTTCACGCACTAGTTCTTATCGAAACATTTTTCTCAAAAGCAAAGATATTTGCTGACGAGAACAAATGGTTTTGAGCCAAGAAACTGATGATACTTTTGAACGAAACAAACAATCAAGATCACAAAGTTATCCCAGTAGTACAGGGAAGATTTTAAATGAGTTTTGAGTTACCAAAAGCTCTGTGATACTCGTGAAGCATTGTTATCAGCCATGGCAATGACCAAATTCGCATAACCAAGCCTCAATTTGTCAGGGAGTTCCTTCACTTGACCATAGTCCAGCAGTGCAACCTGATGATGGAAAAGAATATTACAACTCAGACTATATAGACAGGAAATCTCTGCCAAAAGACCACACTAAAAAAATTTAAAAAAAAACCACAGGCAAAATATGACTTACCTCTGGACCTTGACAAATCAAAATATTTCCGGGATGTGGATCCGCATGAAAGAAACCACTTTTCAGTATCATTTGGCCATATGCACGGGATAAACTGTTAAGTATATTGCTGGGCAATAGGAAATATAGAGTACAGCGTGGTGTCAGAATATATATAAAATGCAAGCCAACCTTACAACAAAGTAAAGGAAAGAGGACATGTGGGTTTCTTAAACATAATAACTATCTAAGATTTTGGGCCAAAGAACTAAGGCACCATACTCTCTGAGATGATGAAGGAGCTTACTGCTTTGCTGCCTCTGCAATCTTACCATGGGGATTTATCCCTCTTTTAGCCATCTCATCACCAAGGCTCAGGATCGGAATTCCATTAATGTATTCCATCACCAGAACTCTCCTGAGCAAATTATGATTGTTCATATGGTAAGTATTTGCTAATCATCCGAAAAAATCAAAGAATCTTAGATTGAGATGCGAGTTTTGGCAATAAATGACAGAGGCCTATGAGTTCTTGGCTAATGATAAGGAGCCCTTTAGAAAAGGTCTTAACCATTATCAAGATAGCCAATCAGGTATATGATTTGCGAAAGTAAGAACACTTACTTAGTCACCATATCTTGCAGAACCCTTGGAACCAAAACAGGAGACTTTTTGTTGTTCTCATAAAGAAATTGCCGAATTCTTTCCATTGCATTGGCCTCTCTTTTGAAGTCAAATTCATAACCAATCTAGAAAAAGAAAAAGAAAAACACATAATGTTCTGTGACTTGGACAAAAAAAAAGTCTTACCAGCTATCTAACAAGGAACCAGATTGATAAATACCTGTTTCTCCATTTCCTTTGTTATGGAGTGCAGGTCAAATTTGATATCTGTTTTCTGCATGTATAAGGCGAATAGTTGCAAGTTTCTTATGTCTGTCATCATCAATCTTTCGATGCCAGGATGCTGAACCTAAACACATGGTATCAAGTTAGAATCTAGTGAAAAGCAGGGAAGCTTTTAGTCATCCCCTGATAATGCTCACCTTTACAACAACGTTCATCTTGTTACCCTTTACTCTTGCTCTGTGAACCTAATAAAAGCAAGAAAAGAATATGTATTACATGCCTACGTTCTCGTATTTTCTTATCAAAACCAATGGCATGGTCATTACGTCGTGACCCCACTAACAGTGTATGCTAAATCCCAGATAGTCAAGAAATTCGATTCAGGAAACAATAGAGCCAGCAATGAATTAGTTTTCATATATCCAGAGCATGATAATGCCAGTACAGTTCTACATCAAGAATTAATCAATCTCATTCCAGCAAAAATCAAGAAAATTATCACGAGACATGAATTAACATTCTGTTTCTGAATTTCAAAGCATCAATGGTAATACCCCGAAGGTTGTCAGCTATAAGAATAGTTTATCATACTCTTTACTTAATAACCATATTTTCTAGGTGTTTATTGTAGTACCTGAGCAATAGAAGCGGAGCCAAGAGGCTTTTCATCAAACGTTTCAAAGATTTGATCAATGCTTTGACCTAACTCCTTCTCCAGAACAAGTTGAATGGATTCGAATGGAGTGGCAGGAGCTTGATCACACAAAGTGACGAGCTTTCTCACCCAGGCAGCAGGGGCCATGTCAGGTTTAGCTAAAAGTTGAGCAATCTATTCAAACAAACAGAAAAGTCAACAACCCTATTCAAAATAGAACAATGTACGTTCTTGCCAACAGAGAAACAACACTATTAAAAGCTGCAATAAAGCCAAACACCAACATACAAGGATCTGAGTACAATTTTGCAGGCACCTTAAGGAAGAAGCCGCCAAGGTCAGAGCACATGAAGTAGATTTTGTCAGCAGCTAGCTCGTGTTGTCTTTCCCACATTGCCTCCTGCTTCTTTGCATCCTTGACCAAACTCACTCGAAGTTGAAAAAACTAAATCAAAGGGAAAAACCCAATTCAAAATTCCAGGGAAAATGAGACAAAGTGTAGACTAACGACTAAGATGAAAGAAATACCCTCCAAGAGAAGAGAGACCTTGTAGCCACTGTAGATATCGGTAGCTCGAACCCAGAACTGGAAAGAGCGTTGCCATGGACGAAAGCTCTCGGAGATCTTCTCCTGAATCTCTTTGAAATCGAACCCATGCATTTCTCTTGCTAGTAGATTTCAGTCTCGATTCCAAGTGGGGATTGTGGCTGCAAGAGAACGATCCTGACTTGCTTTCACTAATCAAATCAGACCAGAACAAGGTTTGGATTTTAACCCTTTTTCTCATTAACCAAACAATCTACTTATAGTAGTGGTTGGTCAACATTAAGAGTGCTTTTTTTTGGGTTTTACTCCAACATATAGAGAGAGTGTTATCCATGGATTTTAATAGATCCATGTTAAATCTAGGGAAATTAGGCTTAATAATAGATTTTGCCTCGGATATTTGGTATCTAACATGACCTAAATCAGAATAACATTTTTGCTACCCAAAATTCCATTTATACCCTTGTATATTTTAGCAGAAAAAAACCAAAACACAACTAAAAAAAAGAGTCAATTAAATAGATAATCATAGAAGATAGCAAAATTAAGAGATTAGCCGAGAGAAAGCATAAATAGCAGAGAGAATGTTTCCTACATCACTATTTTAATCCTTACCACTTGATCCTATACCTACATCTCTCTCTCTTCCTATATAAGCCTATACCACGTGATCCTATACATCTCTCTCTCTTCAAACCCAGAATTTTGTCACATCTCTCTGTGTCCGGCATCATCTCTCTTCAAACCCAGAATTTTGTTTGCTTCTTTCTTCTGTATATTAGAGTTTGTGAGTTACAATTCTAGATGTCTCATCTAGTACAAGGTTGGACAGCTAACAAATTCGTTATTTGTATTATATTGTGTTTGCAAACACAAATCCGTATCTCCTTCTCATCGAGACCTACAAGTATGAGTTGACAAGTAAAATTTATACAGCCTTAACCCAAATGGCCAGATTTTATCTCATCAAATCGAAACTTTAAATTTTTAGAAAATAAAAAAACCTACTTTTACCCTAGGCTTAATAAGGTCTCGCCGACATCCTTCTCTTTCTCCGATAACTTTTTCTCGCTTTTCAGAATCTTTGTTCGTCTTCTCCGATTTCCGATCACCTTCTCCGTCAAGAAATCTTTCTCTCATACCCAGTACCCACAACCTTTTCTCGCTTTTTTTTTGTTGAAGCATTTTTTCCAATCACGCTTTCTCACTCTGTTTTCATTTGAGAAGATGAAAGATCCAAGTGGAGTACATGAAGAGGGAGATACATGAATCACATCTTTGTATTAGTCAGAATTGTTTGATGATGAGGATGAAATTACTGCGAAACGAATCTGTCAAAATCGCAAATCCATGAAGGTGGATCCAATGAAGAAACTAAAACTCTCGTGTTTACTTCTACTAGACTTTATCCTTATACATGCAAGTTTGATTGGTAAGCGTCCCAACCTTGTTTAGTTAACTATGTCTATGGTAGAAATTATACTTAACTATGTTTTTGGCGTTTATGTTTCAGGCAAGATTATTGACTCTCATGTTGATATGATTAAAAACTCCATTCAGTATAACCAGCTATGCGAGAACATGAGAAATCAAACATAAATATCAAGTCTTTTTTCACCAATTACGATAAACACAATTATCATATAGTTAACTATATTGTATGGAAATAATGTCATAGCAAACTATAGACACTGATTACAATATTTGAATGCAGGTTCACATGGGATCACCACTATGTTGCATGCATCTACGATACTTTCTTTAATATCTAAACTCTACCAAACATGTGTTAAAGAAGTTGGGAAGAACTATGGCATCAAGCTTTATGAAAAAATTCCCTTTCCCTCTTCCATTACGCATCGCTTAGGTTGTACTATTTGTTGTTGATTTAAAACGTTTCTATTACTTTCAAGATCATTTTCAGGGGTTGTCATGTAAGACATACGTTTCACGGTTTTTCTTAAGACATTTCTAGTTTTAAGACCTAATTAATTTCAAAAAGTATTGACAACTATCTAACAAATGCTTTCCATTTGTTTCCCGGATTACTTTTGTACATCCAAATTATTGTTATAGTTAACTAACCTCTTATGTCTCTTATAGCTGACTATTTGCTTGAACTTATTGTTAAATAAAGGCAATACTATAGCTCTATATTCTTTTAAAAGTGGTCGATGAATGTTTTAAAGGTGCAATAATTTAGTTAAACTAATGATACGAAATATTGAGATTTTAGCTAATGAAGTAAAGCGACTTAAGTTCAAGCAATTAGAGCGATTGATTAAAAAAATTCAAAACAAGTGAACTAGAGCGACTTAGATTTTAATAAATATAGACTCAAAGAGTTAGAAGTTGATTTGATATTTTAGTTCTTAACTATTCAACTATATTACTACGTGATAGCCAACTAATGTCCATCATTGATTTAATTTTCCCTTACAAGACTACAAATTATTTTGCGGACTGATCTTGAAAGTCGAACAAAGAGATGGTGAAGTTTAAGAATAACACAACTCATAAACTTCATACATTTCAGGGAAACAAATGTTTAACACTACACTTTGACATTCAAAACTATAATAGTTCACTACTGTTATATATATAGTCATAAATCTAGTTCACTATTTACCATTGTGTATTATGAAATACTTCACTATAGTAGTTAGAATTCAAATCCTCACCAAATTTATTGGAGACTTCGACAATATTAGTTCCTCGAATCGTTACACACAAGGAAACCTTCTCAATATGATTGAATATTGCCTCAAACACATTGACATCATCATCACTGGTTATCGATGCTGAAAGTGTAATCTCCGCATCACCCATCACCATCACCTCATGCAATCGCTTGGACAAATTCACAAATTTGGTCAAACTAATCTGAAATTTTTCATTTACCATACCCACCAACTCCTCATAACGTATTGTCAACGTCAACATTACACAGTTGCACATCTCGTCCTGGTTAGGTGTGAAATCCCATACACCACTCTCCAATACAACTGATTCACCTACATTCACTACAACCATCATTCCTTTGGAAACCTGACACAAATAGTTCACTATATCAGTTAGAATATCCAATACATACAACAACATAAATAGCAAAAAAAATAGTGAACTATTTTAACCTCTCCTTCCTTGCGACAAACGTCGGCGACCTTGTTCTCCATCGTCTTCACTATTGAAAGTTTTTGTCTCCTTCTTTATTGCTTTTCTTCCACATATTTGTTTTCTGACTCACAAACAACATAAACGGTTCCCATGTATAGCAAAAAGATGAGGAAATCAATATGAGCGATTACGATTCTCCTATAATCAAATCTGATTCACCCAAACTTTAGCCATCTAGATCAATGCTCATAGATCTAGATCAATCACGATCATATCCTAATTTCGACCAATCATCTACTAGATTTCGTTTCTTTCAATATCGTAGAGAAGAAACATAATTTAGCAATAATCTTGGACTATTCGGCAAATTAATTTTGGGGATTTTTTCATTAATGATTAATCTTAAACGAATAATATATTGGGATTTTGCAAATTGACCCAAATTGAAAGGTGTTTTGTCTCACTGACCTAATATAAAGGTGTTTTTGTCCCCTTAACCAAACAATTTTTGAAATTCAATTTAGCCCTTGGAAAAAAATAAAAAAATAAAATTTCTTTATTTTCTCATTTTCAAAAACTTAAAAATTGGGATTAATATTGTTTTAAATATATCAAGATCAGAGAAGAATAGGAAGAAGAAGATTAGATTTAGGAAATATTTTTTTAAATATATTAGTTAAGGAAAGTAAATAATCATGATTTATAAGATCCTAGATTTAAGGAAATAAAACTAACTTTGGTAGAAACTACCTTCTACCAATGGTAAAATATAGGTAAGATGTAGATGAATGCGGTAGAATGCATCTGCTACATGGCGTAGAAGACAAGGCGAATGGCAGAAACTATTTGGCAGCAACAAGTAAAATCGTGAAACTTGCTTTTTGCATTGCGTAGAAATAGAACAATTGGCAGAACGGAGGTTTCTAGCCGTCACAGATTTGTGTTGTTTGGTAGAAAGTGCAATCTACCGGCAGATTTGACCTTGGTAGACGGAAAAAAATATATTTTTCTAACACTTTTTTGAATAAAAAGAAATATTAACATGAAACTATATACCTTCTAAATAACATTTTTGATTTTTCTTTATTTTAAAACATTATAAAACCTATTTATTTTGAATTTTCAAAGTTTATTAAAGGGTAATTTAGAGAATTTTGACACAAAAAAATGTTAGGTTAGTGGGAAAAAATACCTTCCAATTTAGGTCAAATTAACAAAATTACCTAATATATTTTCCCATTTGTTTAAGACATTTATCAGGGGTAAATTTGTCCAAAAAATTATTCTCACCGCTATTGACCTAAATTCCATCTAGGTCATGTTATTTTCCTAATTATGTGCTATAAATGTAATATTCAGCTAATTGACTCTTAAATATATTGTTATTCAATATTGATTTTAAATATTCTATTTTAAGTCTACTGATATTGGTTTTTGTATATACAGTACATGTTTAAAATGCTATTGTTTTTTATATATTTTACAAGTTTAAAATCTAGTGTTATTAATTTTTGTAAGTACAATTTTTTCATTACAAATATTTGAAATCCACTGTTATTCATCTAAAGATTTTAAAATTTTAAAATCTTGTACTATTTAAGTATGATAGATTCTTATGAGTATTTTTACTTGATTGAGTTTGATTGGATTTCAATAGGGTTATTCGGTTTCGTACTGTTCAGGTTTTTCGGTTTCTAGAAAATAAAATCCATTCTGGATAAATTGTAACTCGATTTGGGTATTTTAGTTTTCGGATTTTTTTGGGTGTAAAAAATAGATCACATTTGGATTAAAATAGGTAATGTTAATTAATATGGTAAATATTTAATATATTTAGTTCTATTTTAATATTAAATTCATTAAAGATACTAATTTTTTCAATGAATTTCGCTTAGTTCTGTTCGGTATAAGATCAAGTAATTTGGTTTATAAATTTATATTCCATTTGTTTTTTTATAAATTTTGATTTGGTTTCAAATTTGCGAATTTCGATTCAGATTTGGAAACTAAATTCAAGTGTATGTTGTTTCAATCAAATCCAACCATTTTTGCTTGGATTGTCATAACTAAATTTTAAAATATAAGTTTGAATTTCTAAATTCTGATCTCAAGATATCAGTAGCAACCAAATCAGCATTTACTATTTGGGGATCAGAGCCTCTATGCTTGTCAAGCTACTCATGTTTGGAATTCTTGAGGAGTTTAAAACTATATTGTAATGCTTATGGTCAATAGGTTAACTTCTAAAAAAATCAGCGATAACGTGTGGATAGGGATTGATCTAATAATGCGGTGATTGTTGGCTTGTCTATTGGGATCGATAAGGAAAGTGGAGAAGAAGCATACTTGGGACTGCTAAACTGCTTTAGCGATTCTTAACAAATAACAATAATAAAGATGTTGTGGATTACTCGGTTTGTTTCGACTCTCTCAACCTCTCAATCGCACTCGTTTGTTATGCGATTTACCTCACAATCACTCAATCGATTACTCGTGTGTTTGTATGAAAGAAAGCAAGAAAAGACACACAGATTTTTACCCAGTTCAGCCTCGATGTGAGGACCTACTCTGGGGTTTGACGGCACAAGCTAAATCCACTAGAAACAGAGATGTTCAAGAGATCTACAAGAGGTGATCAAAGAAGATGATACAATCGCCTCTTAGATCTTCTATCTCTCTAGGGTTTTCTGTTTTTGGTGTTTGTGACGATACGTCACACGAACTCCTCCACGCGTCTTCGTATAGCTCGAAACGCACCGGATCGCAAAGCCTGCTTCTGGCCCGATAACCAAAACTCGGTCATCACCAGAAGTAGCTGGACCTGGGCCTGAGTTGAAACAAGCAAGCCCATCTTCAAGTTGTTTAAGTCACAAGTCCAACAAACTCCACCTTGACTTCAACAACTCTGAGTCAGTCTCTTAATGCCGCCAAGCGTAGCCACTCATCTAGTATATGGTTACTTTGAGCAAAGCTAATGCTTGCTCAAACTTGTTAACATGTATCACCTTGGTTAACATATTAGTTGGATTCACAGAAGTGTCAATCTTCTTTATCACCACTTCTCCATCTTCAACTATTTCCCTTATGAAGTTAAACTTCACTGCCATATGCTTCGTTCGGCCATGAAACATATTGTTCTTCGTTAAACAGATTGCACTCTGAGAATCGCAGTACACGTTTACTGCTTCCTGCTTGAATCCCAGCTCCTCAATTATTCCCTTTAACCAGATTGCTTCCTTTACTGCCTCTGTCAGTGCTATGTACTCTGCCTCTGTAGTCGATAATGCAAATAATCCTTGTAGACTTGATTTCCAACTTACTTTGTTTCCACCTGCAGTGAAAACGTACCCCGTTGTAGACTTCCTCTTATCCAGATCACCTGCAAAGTCAGAATCTGAGTACCCAACAACCTTGAAGTCTTCACTCTTCTTGAAGACTAAACACTTGTCTTGAGTTCCTCTGAGATACCTCAGTATCCACTGTACCGGAGTCCAATGTACCTGACCCGGATTGCTCATGAACCTACTAGTGACTCCAACAGCTTGAGCAATGTCAGGTCTTGTACCTATAAATGCATACATAATGCTTCCAATAGCATTTGCATATGGAAACTCACTAGTCCATGCAGCTCCTTCTTCGTTGTCTTCTAAAGCAACCTTGAAATGAGCTCCAAGAGGTGTAGAAACCGGCTTGGCTTCATCCATTCTGAACATTTGAAGAATCTTCTTGATATAACTTGACTGAGACAATGTCAACACTCCAACAACACGATCTCTTGTGATGTCATCCCTAAGATCTTCTTGGCTGCTCCAAGGTCTTTCATTTCAAACTCTGTACTGAGAAGCTTCTTCATTCTCACTATTTCAGACATCTTCTTGCATGCTATAAGCATGTCATCAACGTAGAGTAGCAGATATATGAACTTCTGATCTTCCAGCTCCTTGTAGTATACACAATGATCATACTCACTCTTCTTGAACTTGTGCTTGATCATGAATTGATCAAAGCACTTGTTCCACTGTCTTGGTGCCTGCTTGAGTCCATACAAGGACTTGAGTAGATGATACACCTTCTCTTCTTGACCTTTCTTGATGTATCCTTCAGGCTGGTCCATGTAAATCTCTTCTTCAATATTGTCATGCAGAAACGTTGTCTTCACGTCTAACTACTCTACCTCCATGTCTTGATTCACTACCATTGACAACATGAGTCTTATTGACACATGCTTGACTACAGGAGAGAAGATCTCATGATAGTACACTCCTTCTTTCTGGGCATATCCTTTGGCAACTAACCTCACCTTGTGCCTTGGTTGTTCAACTCCTGGTATGCCTTCTTTCAGCCTGAATACCCATTTACAGCCTATGGATCTCTTCCCTTCTGGTAGCATAACAAGTTCCCAAGTTATGTTCTTCTTTAAAGAATCCATCTCTTCATCAGCTTCTGCTTTCCAGAGCTTCCAGTCTTTACTGCTCATTGCTTCATTGTAATCACTCGGTTCAAAAAAGTCAAGCACTTCACTTACTATTAACGCAAAAGTCACAACTTTCTCATCTGCCCTGTCTCCGTATCTGATAGGCTTGACTATCTCTCTTCTAAATATGTCCCTTGCTAACTTGAACTGACCCAGACCTCCAGGTGTATCCACTGACTGACCTTCAGCATCTGGAGCTTTTTGATCATCTCCACCTTCATCTAAGCTCCTTGTATCTGAGACATGACCTGATCTAGAACCTCCTGAGACTCCACCTGTTCCTGAAGTACCCTCTGTGTTTGAGTCTTCTAGGACCAAAGGATCCTTTGAGTCTTTTCCTGACATAGTCTTCTTCTCAGATGTTATTGGACTTACCAATACAGAATTCTTGGTCTTGACTGAGTCCTTTCCTGCTGTCTTCTCAGCTTTCTTGTCCAGGTCTTTGTACAACTTATCTTCAGTAAATACAACATTCCTGCTTATGACCACTTTCCTGTCTTTTAGAAGCCATACTTTGTAGCCTTTGACCCCATATGGATACCCAATGAACACACCCTTCAAAGCCCTTGGTTTGAGCTTTTCTTGGCTGACATGAACGTACACCACTGAGCCAAACCACCTGAGATGCTTGTATTCTGGTGTCTTACCTAGCCATAACTCCTCAGGAATATTAAAATCATTAGCAGATGAGGGATTTATATTAATGATATAAACCGAAGTGGAAATAGCCTCAGCGCAAAAATGCTCTTATAGATTTGATTCATCTAAAATGGATCTAACACTTTCCAATATGGTTCTATTCATTCTTTCAGCTACACCATTTTGTTGAGGTGTATATGCATAAGTTCTATGCCTCTCAATTCCATGTTCTTTACAGAAACTATCAAATTCTTTATTACAGAATTCTAGTCCATTATCAGTCCTAAGGCATTTCACTTTCTTATTAGATTGATTTTCAACAAGTAATTTCCACTCACATAATTTACTAAATGCCTCATCCTTAGTAGCTAAGAAGTAAACCCATACCTTTATAGAATGATCATCTATAAGAGACAGAAAATACCTTTTCTTTGATATGGACGGATGAACATTGGGGGAACCCCATAGATCAGCATGTACATACCTGAGCAGCTCCTCTGAGTTATGTTTACCTACATTGAAACTCAGTTTCTTGTTCTTACCCATTACACAGCTTTCGCAGAATTCCATGTCAGTGATCCTTTTCTTATCCAGGATTCCTTTTTCAACTAGCACCTTAAGATTCTTCATGCTCATGTGACCTAAGCGACTGTGCCACAGAGCTGTTTCATCTTTGGATGTCACACTGTTTGACTTAGCTTTCACCGTTTCACCATCAAGCAGATATAGTCCTCCTGTTATAGTGCTAGACAGTGTTAGCTTCCCATTCTTGTAGAACTTTGTTCTTCCATGTCCACCTCCATGCGTGAATCCCTGCACATCTAAAGTAGGAGACAATATTATATTCCTAGCTAAGTTAGGAATATACCTTACATCAGTCAGCCTGTTGATTGTTCCTCCTCTTGTGGTTATGCGAACTGTTCCAATGCCTTGAACATTTACCATCCTATCATCAGCTAGAAACACCTAACCATTGGTGACCTCTGTAGACCTGGTGAACCAGTCTCTTCTGGATGTCATGTGGTATGAACATTCAGAGTCTATTATCCAACGATCTTTTGGACAATTCTTTGATATTGACAGAGCCTCTACGTCCTGAAGCTTGTCAATCATCACTGTTGCTTCACTCTCCATTCTTTTCTTGCGAGCAAAACAGTCTCTCTTCACGTGTCCTTCCTTCTTGCAGTACCAACAAGTTACCCTAGAACCAGAACTAGACCTTGACCATGGCTTATTCTTGAACTTCTTGCCAAAATCTCTTCTTTCTGGCCTTCCTCTGGCAGCATACGCCTCACCAGTTTTGTTATAGCTGGACGTTTCTCTCAGCTCCCTTTCTTTTGACCTTGCATCAGCAATCACCTCTTCTAGAGTTAAGGTTTTTCTGCCATACTTCAGTGTCTCTTTGAGAGAGTTGTACTGTGCAGGCAGCGAGTTCAGCAACAAGATTGCTTGGACCTCTTCAGATACTGAGACCTTCACGCTACCAAGCTCTGAGACAACCTTCAAAAATTCATCAGTATCCTCATCAATAGATTTCGATTCATTCATCTTAAAAGTGTAAAAACGATATTACAGATATATGCGATTAGGGAGAGACTTGGATAGATACAACCTTTCTAGAGTCGACCACGTAAATGCAGTGGATGTACAGTCATCGAGCTTCCTCAAGACTCGATCACCGACATTTAGAAAGATCAGATTCATCGCCTTCTCCGATCGTTCGAGCCAGTCCTTTGACTCCTTCTCCAGACGCGTCTTCGCTGCGGCTGGATCTTCGTCTTTCTTGATCGTAGTAGGACTCGCCGGTGGTCCTTCCAACGTATCTTTCAACCCTAGCACAGAGAGATGTGCTAACATACGCTTCTTCCAGAGCGAGAAGTCGCCTTCTCCATCTAACCGCTTCACCTCGATTCGAGCGTTCGTCATCGCGACGATTCACAAACCCTAACCTGGGCTCTGATGCCACTTGTTGTGGATTACTCGGTTTGTTTCGACTCTCTCAACCTCTCAATCGCACTCGTTTGTTATGTGATTCACCTCACAATCACTCAATCGATCACTCGTGTGTTTGTATGAAAGAAAGCAAGAAAAGACACACAGTTTTTTACCCAGTTCAGCCTCGATGTGAGGACCTACTCTGGGGATTGACGGCACAAGCTAAATCCACTAGAAACAGAGATGTTCAAGAGATCTACAAGAGGTGATCAAAGAAGATGATACAATCGCCTCTTAGATCTTCTATCTCTCTAGGGTTTTCTGTTTTTGGTGTTTGTGACGATACGTCACACTGACTCCTCCACGCGTCTTCGTATAGCTCGAAACACACCAGATCGCAAAGGTTGCTTCTGGCCCAATAACCAAAACTCGGTCATCACCAGAAGTAGCTGGACCTGGGCCTGAGTTGAAACAAGCAAGCCCATCTTCAAGTTGTTTAAAGCCCATCTTCAAGTTGTTTAAGTCACAAGTCCAACAAAAGCAAGTAAAAATACAGTTAAAACAATGTATCTAGAAGCTACAAATGCTACCAAAAAATTGTTTCTTCACATGATTAGTGGTTTCCGGTGTGTTGGTTGTAGTGCCCAAGTTGCAAATTAGATGCTTAACTGACAATCCACTTTGTAAACTTTGTAACAAGAGCTTGGAAACAATTTGCAACGTAATGTTTCGTTGTCCTACGTCGGAGCTAATGTTGAAAACTGCACAAATTCCTCCTCCTTTATACTCCACCGGAACATTCTGTCTTCATTGGCTCATTGCCTTGGCTTATATTTAATGTTTGTCCATTTTTTTTTCAAAATTGTGGTCAATGATTCAGATTTGATAATACGAATTAAGTTTAGCCGGATATATATATATATATAATTCTATGTAAGTTTAAATTTAAAAATTATTTAAAAACTATAAAATAAAAGAGGAAATTTGTAAAAATATTACCAAAAAATTTGTATTTTTGAAAACGATCCTATATTTTCAAAAATTTGAAAACTAATATTTTTCATCTAAATCTATCAAAGTATTTTAAATAAATCAAATACAAAATATTTTTAAATCAAGTTCTATTGCTATTAGGTATAAAATAATTTATAACAATGGTTTTATGTTATTTCCAAGATGAGAAATAGAATTTTTGGATTGTCAAAACTAATTAAGAATGACATAAATAACCAAAAATTAACTAAACTATAGTTGTGAAACTCATGCAATTTTTGACCCAAAAAAAAAACTCATGCAATTAATGTAATACTGTAGCGAAATATTAACCAATCTATAATTTTTATATCATAAAGATATGAATCACTAAAGATTTTGGCAATCATGTACTCCCTTCGGGTTTTTTTTGTTAGATGTTTTAGTTTTTTTACACATATTAAGAAAATCAATTAATGCTCAATTATAAATGTATTGTTTTTTGCACTAAGCAATTTTCAATAATATCTGGCATATAATAATTCACTAATTTTATTTATTTAATATGCTTTGGAATTAACAATTTACCATAATTTGTTCATTAAAAACACATTGAAAAAATAAAAAATCAATCTTTAGAAAACAAGAAAAAAATTTAAAACATCAAACATAAAAAAACGGAGAGAATATGGGATAATATTTTGTTGGCGACGAATGTAATGGTTGTTGACAAAAAAAGTGTGTACATTACCTCAACTAGAGATATAATAGTTACAGATTTTTTTTACAAATGCTCGATTAAAAATCGATTTTATTATATTTTAATATTTTGCTACCATTTGAAATAACGATAAAAAAAATTAAAGTTGTTATTAGTTTGGAGATAATTAGGACTAGTAATGTGCAACGTATACTTTTAGTTATAATTATTAAGTTTTCTAAAATAGCTATTGTTTTCTTACTCTAAAAAGGTTAGTTTTCAAAAAATTTACAGCGTTGGTTAGATTCCAAATTACATAAAATTCTTAGAATATTAAACCAAACCTCCCAAAATAAAATCAACAATTAAGATAATTGAATAACTTTATTTACTTGAATCATTCAAATTGATGTAAGATCAAGGGATGATCTCAAAAGGGTTAATCATTCAACTTAACAATTTTCTAAAGACCATAACTCAGAATTGTAAGTCGACCATAACACATAACTCAAATTCAAATTCAAATTCAAAAATCTTTAGTTATTCATAATTAGTGACACATAACTATGAGTTATACCCATAACTCAAGCTTAACACATGGTAAATAACACTAGTGCAAAGTATTAGTATTTAAATCTTATTTTAAAATTATTTTTTAAACATATATTTAATATACAACTACAAAATTAAAAAAGTCATGTGTAAAAAAAACAAACACAAACGCAGTACTTTTTAATTATTCGCATCCCTTAATATGGATTCCGTAAGTGTAGTACAATAAACTACAAGGTAAAACAGATTAAAGACTATAACAGAAAAGTAAAGTAACAATAAAGTATACAATATTAACTGAACAAAAGTATAATTAATAGAACTAACAAATAGAAGACTAGAATTTAAACGTAGTTTGAATGAACTAATTAAGAGATGTTAATAGTACTTAGAGATGATAGGAGAAGGACGAGCAAGCGATGCAGGCAATGAGGTAGATGGCTGTTGAAGCTCCGTCATGGTCGAGATTACAAGTGCTTCGCTTGAATCTACAACTTTTCTCTTTGTTAAAATGTGTGATTAATTGCTTCTTCTTCTTCTCGCGATCGTGTTCTGTACACCTATTTACTTTCTCTCTCTGCTTCAGTGCTTCTTCTGCTCTGCACACCATTCTCTTTTGATGAAAAGAGCTCAGAGAATTTAATGTAGGACAAGAGTTGAACTTCCGGTCTCCTTACACTATGTATATATAGCCAAGTTCCTTTATTAGTATGAGTTTTAATGTGGACTAGTAATTGGAGTGGCATTTAAAATAATTATTTTAACATAAAACAATAGAAACTTCGTCCAATGTGTTTTTCCGTTTTGGAAATAAAAACTCTTGAAAACATGGGCAAATGCCATGGAAACGCGTTTCTTAAAAATCTCAATTTGAAACGCGACAAAAATGTTTCGATTTTATTTGGGAAATGCGATAGAAACTTTTTTTTAATGAAAATGTAATAAGTAAATAGTTTGGAAAAGTAGGCATATATCTGATATTTTATAGGTTAAAAAAATATGAAAGATTGTTCCAACAAAGAATGTACAATCTGATAAGACTTTACATAGATCTTTCCAAGCATATGTGAGACGTTGGAGATAATCTATCTGATTCATTAGATGAGTCTAATTTTTTAGAGATTTAATTTTAGGTTTTTTCTCTAGACAAATCAAAGTTAGAGACAATTTTGTTTAATAAAATAGGTAAAAATTAAAATAAAGATGATACTTTAAATATTTAATTTTGAGCGTGATAATTTTTAGCTTTTGTTAAGCTATTTAATATTTTATTTACTGTATAGAGTTTGCGTTGTTCAAATACTTTTTAAATATCGTTTTGTTGTTGTTGTTTTATTAATATATACGTTCGTGTTTGCAAAACGTATCCTTTCCTAAAAGTTTTTTAATAATCGTTTCCACGCTTCTAAATGTTTTATTTTGAGGTATCTACTTTCGTTTCTATCCAACCTAACAGTCATAACAAAAACTGCTTTGTAACACATGTAAACGATATATTTGCAGAAAGGTTTCTTATTTCAATTTTTTTTTTTTTGGATATGTATATTTACGTAAATTGATACCTGCATTAGAATTAAAAAAGCATCTTACAATGTCAAGTATTTGTTAAAATTTGAGGAGTTTTAATGGTTAGGAGCGTCGAGTTTTAAAGATCCATTTAAGTTTTGCATTCATGATACTATATTTGTTTTTTTTTTTCAAGCTGGCAAATAGTTTTGAAGCAACTATTGCACAATCTTTGTTATATTGGACACGTAGACGCCAAACATTTTCTATACGATATATATGGAATAGAGTTTAAATCAATAAACGAGCTTCTGATTTTTAACATAAAAATGTTGATTTTAGCCCCAAAAAATAACATAAAAAATGTTGTTATCTATTCATACAATAAGATCAAAGAAAACACAAGTAGTTTTTTTTTTTGGTCAAAGAAAACACAAGTAGTTAGCAATGATAATTGGCAATATTATGGAGCTGCCCGTTGTTCTAACAACAGCTCATTTGGTTCTCTAAATAGGAATCAAAATTGGATTTATCCAATCATTAGGGAAGTGAATATAGTAATGTACAGTATAACATGCATTAAACCCAACAATAATTTAATGAGCAAAGCCTAATATTAATGTCCAACATACTATATAGATAGTTGGAATATTTTGTGATTGTTATAAGGAAATGTTGAATTATTGACAAAAGAAAAGAAGAAATATCAAAATTGGGTTTGGCGGGGAGCGAAGAATGGCATGTGGAGAGGACAATGTCACATGTGACATGTGAGAACGTTGTGATGTTTGGTCTGAAGCGGCGCCATTATGTATTTCACTTCCTCCCACATTTACTCAGCATCACATACCATTCTTTGTTTTTGTTCGAGATATGTAAATATCATCAATAGTTCTGATGGATCAACTTTTAGACCATATGCAATGCTCCCTCCACATTGTACGGTTGGAATAAAACATCACTATAGGCTATAGCAAAACAAAAACTATAAATCGACTGGTTAATTAATTAAAACACGAAACCCCAATATAAAATGGCCAGTCAAAAATAGACGTAATTACATTGTACAACTTGGCACTTCTATTATATTTTGGTTTGTAGATGCAAATTATATATTTACTTAGCTAAATGAAGATGTGCAAATGTAACATTAACAAATTGAACTAAAGCTAAAATAGAACTGAGCTACAAACGGTTTGATATGGTTTTTAGATTCTACAAAACTAAAAACCATAAAACTCAAACCCAAGTAATCCGTAAATGAAGAGTTATGATAACCAATAAATGAAGATGCAAAGACAACCAATAAAGTCGATAAAATTCTTAAATCTCATTATCCCCTAAACACAGCATTGATTAACTCTTTGAGATTCCTGCATCCGATTATCTCAATCTCTTTCAAATCCAACGCCTTGAGTGACTTCTCCACTGATTTGGGAACCACACATTTGGTGAACCCTAGCTTTGCCACTGTACTTACCCTTTTCTCCATCCTCGGTACCTGTATCATTCTCCTTCAATCAAATTCTTTCAAGTAATAATTACCTCATTCTTCCTATGTTATTGCTTACCGTGCGAACCTCGCCTCCTAGACCAATCTCACCGATGAATGCTACTCCATGAGGAATTGGAAACTCCAAAAAACTGCATTATATATGCAATTAAACACCTGTGCTTCGTTTGCAGCTAAGTTTAACTAGATCACGAAGTTAATAACACTACCTGCTACAGATTGCTGCTGCTATAGCAAGGTCACCAGCAGTCTCAGAAAGAGCCATCCCGTTAGCTACGTTCAGAAAAATCGCCTGAAAACAAAATATTCACGAGTAACTCAGGACTGCAATCACTTAGGACGAAGTTAGCATTCACATAGATTGGAGTTAAATACGCGCTTCCTATCACTTATTATAGCGCCACTACGTTATTAGAGGGAACAAGAATCACATGGTCAGCAGCATTGCAGATTGACACAATAGTAACAAGTCTCTAAACTTACATTTTCCTGAATTCTAAGACCAGCTTGCTTCATAAGAACCTGTAATGTGATAGGCCAGAACACAACAAAACAATCATGTTTATTATTAGGAAAAGTAGAAGAGAGGGCCTGTAGTACCAAACGTATTTTGCTACTGGACAATAAGAAAAGACCAAGAAAAGACCATGTTAGTAGTAGCACTCACCGCAATTATCATGTCAGCTCTGCTTGCTTGCACACCATTGACATGCCTTGAAACTGTTGAGCCAGACGCACACAACGCCTACATAAAGACAAAAACCAATGTATAAGCAAGAACTACAATACTTTGATTCAAGGTCCACTAAGACTTCAAGTTAAGCATATATGGGTAGCTACGTATGAGAGGTCAGCGCACTGTCATCTATTCAGAACATACATACTAGGCAAATGTAAGTCATGATTCTCATCATATGCAAAAATGTATGAAGACTTTAAAAACCCAGTTTAACTTATCAAGCCGGAGCCCAATTACAGTTATTGGACTTCTGAAGCAGGAGAAGAGACTGAAGTGGAATTATATGGTGATCTACCTGAACTTCAATGAGGAAACTCCGAGATCCATCCATAACAACTGCTACAGCTAATCCCGCTAAAACATCTGAATCTGAGTTCTGTTGACTAAGGAATATGCCACTAGGGTTTGAGACCACTTCAAGTCCTGATTGTGACATTTCAAAAACTCCAAGCTGACAAAAGGAGATATGGTAATTATCAACTCAAAATAAAATAAGTTAACAGATAACAACCAACCTCAAACAACATAACAGAAAAAGGGAACACAATCCTTAGTAATAAAATGCTTGAACTAGAAAGTTCTCAAGAAAGAAAAGAAGAAAAAGGCCAGCAAGAGAAAATAAATATCATGAATTAATCTGCCAAGGCATACTAATGTTATGTGATCATATCAAGGATTTGTATACATACTTCATCAGTCGATCCAAAGCGATTCTTCACAGGTCGAAGCAAGCGGTAAGTTGAATGTTCTTCACCCTGAAATTTGACAGAAAAATCAATGTCAAGTAATCATCTTCGGTTACATCTCATAATAAATTAAAGCTCATATACTTCATACTTGCTATAGTCTAGAAAGAGGTTATCAAGCTAATCAAAACAAACCAAAAGTATATCTAGTTAGAACTACATAGCACCACTGGTTGAAGGGGATATCAAGGTTCCATATATAAACGCAAAACAGAAAACAAAATGCTGAACACCTCCATGTACAAGACAACATCCACTATGTGCTCCAAAACTCGAGGTCCTGCGATATCGCCCGCTTTCGTTACATGTCCAACCTAAAACAAAAAGTAGTGTGCATAAAAGAGCTGATCGAGATCAAACACCAAAAAATTACATTTGCACAAAGAAAGAATTGGCAGGAGGGTGCTTACTCACCAAGAAAACAGGGACATTAGATTTCTTAGCAAAACGCAACAGGGTTGATGTGCACTCTTTAACCTGTCACCATCAGAGATTACTAAGAAAATAACCTTTTCAGCAGACTACAAAAAATTAAGGGAAGATCGGTCTCCATCAACCACATAAAAGTTTCCTTTTAAACATAGCTAAAAGATGTGGAATTTTATGGGAAGCAACAAAAAGCAGCGCTTTTATTAAATAACAAGAAAATTTTAGTGAGAGACTAAGCGAGGAGGAAGACTTTTCAACCTGTGTGAGACCACCAGCGCTTCCAGTCACCTCTTTTAGGTAAACCGTTTGAATTGAATCAATGATGAGAGCTCGGGGAGATAGCCGATGAGCTTTTGTTAGAATATCCTGAAATAAATTAAAAACAGCTGATACGTTTCAGGTAATTTTACCATGCTCCTGAAAGAAAAATCGCGACTAACTAATTATTTTCAGTTACGATATGGAAAGGCTTGATAATTTCACACAACACAGACTTGGTGTCAACACGTAAACATGAGGAAATTTAACTTGGAGATTAACAGTAAGGTACAATATAAGGAACGAATACCTTTGCATTGCTTAGGTGTTTAGTGAAGTGTTAAAATATGACTTTTGTTTCTTTACGGTTAGAAGAATACTAATCCACATAGAATAAATAAGAGAGTATACCTGAAGATCAGAGCTCGAAAACAGGTAGAGCTCGTCAGTTTCAATTTTCATCCTATCAGCCCGACTTCCTATTTGCTCGACGCTCTGCAGTTGAGCAATAGATAGAAGATCTTATGAAGAACGTGTAATCAAGTCAGTGTGGGATGAGATCCTTCAGAACAAACTAAAAGTAACATTTCACTAACGTAAACGAGAAAAAGAGAGAAGAAAAACAGCAACAGTTTTCTGCAAACAAACTGAATTAAGCAGCTAGAACTCGAGCTATGATTACTTTGCTGCATCCTAATGGTTCATAAAAGAATACAGCCATGAAGCAAATATACAACAATCCAGAAGAAGTGAAACAGAAACCTATTTTAAGGATGACAAGGACAAAAAGGTAGGAAACATGACTAGTACTAACCTCTTCACCAGAGACATACAAAACCGGTGCTGGCTGGGCCAAATCACTCCCCTCAGCAATTATAGATGCAATCTTCCATTAGAGAAAACAGAGAGAGAAACAAAGACGCAATTAACAGACCGTTGTTGCATTACTAGAAACTGATTAACATTTGCAAAGGGAAGAAAAAGTAACTGAAAAGGCATCTCCCTGACCTGCAATAACAAGGTACTCTTGCCAATACCAGGATCACCACCAATCAAAATCAGGGAACCTAGAAAACAGCACCATAGTAACCAATGAAATGCTGAACACAGAAGGAAAGACAAAATAAAAAACCATGAAGGGAGCATACAACCTGGGGCAAGACCACCACCAAGCACTCTGCCAACTTCATTTCCAAAAAGTCCAGGCCTAAACATAGAACCCATCATCACAAGAAGCCTAGACAAGGAGTTAAAAAACACAGGCAAAAAACATACAGAGAAATTCTCCATTGGTGCTGAGTAATTCCATGAATAACGGAAGACAATTTGAGTGGCTGGACCGCTGCTTGCTCAGGTAACCAAGACAAGCCAGTACCTGCTGAGGCAGTAGCTGAGTCAGTAGAGGAGCCTTGAGAAAAACGTCGCATAGTCCCAACCTTGTTGCAGGCGCGACAGCTACCCCACCATTGGCCTTCGGAATGACCACAGCCCTCACAAACCCAAGAGGTTTTGGATTTGGATTTGCCTTTCTTGTTGTTCATAACGACTTCGCGTGGATTCCAACTTGAAATCGCATCGGATTTGTCCTTAGGCTTGTCTGTATCGGAATCGGAGATGGAATTGACGGAGAGAGAGTCGGATGAGAGGCGACGAAAACGGGAAAGAGAGATGGTGGAAGATCGGAGAAGAAGAAGAGAGTGGGCTCTCGTGTACAAGCATCTCAAACTCCTCATTTCAACAAAAAATCCTCTTACTCTTAGGGTTTGAGGTTATGAGACCCGCTAATTTCACTACCACGTTTTTGCCGCTCACTCTGCCCCTTCACATTTCACTTGAGAAATAACACAACCTTTTCTTTTCCTTAAAAAATCAATTCGCTTTTATATTTTCAAAATTCATCACTTTAAACTAATTTAGTATAACATATATTTAGAGCTACAATAAAAGTAATTTAGTATATGTTATGAAAATTCTATAGTGTACTAGGTAAAGGACCCGCATATATGCGGGTTTATAATAAAACAATTATTTTACTATCATATACGAAAACAAAAAATCAAATTAAATCATTCATGAAAGTAAACAAAATTGAAAACATTGATATTAAATAAATTTAACATTTATATTTTTATCTAATTTTATTTCTAACTAAATTTGATAAATTCTTTTTCAAAATAATTAGTTTTTTTCTATTCATGTTTTTTTTAAACGTCGGGTGTGATATTTTGTTTTGATTGATTCTCTCGTTGTTTCTTTTTCATTGTTGAACAATTGTTAGTGTTATTCTATTCATGTTTGATGTAATTTAGTTTTTTCTATTTCGCTACTCTATTTTTCAAAATCTTATTGAATTACTTTTCCATAATCCTGATCGAATTTTTCAATTTTATGAATATTTATAACTTGTGAAAAACACAAAACACAAAAAATGTGAAAAACACTCCATTAAAAACCTTTCTATATTTTTTTTGAATGAATATTTTCATATATTTCTAAATAATTAGTTTTTATCATATTATTTACTAAATTAGGATTAGTTTTATTATGTACCTACTCACTCATATATTTATTTCTCCAAACCTTGACGAACTGAATCTTATATTTTTAGTTAGAAACTAAAACTGCAAATTTCAATTAGGTTTCTTTCACATAATTGATTCCTAAATTTTGCAAAAATCTAATAATGCACAAAGCTTTGAATAGTATTTTCATATGTTAAAATACAATCAAATTTATAAAAGCTTTTCTAACATGTAACTAAATTTAATTGGACGTTACTTGTTGACTATTTTACAAATAATGATATTTTAAAAATTTAGGTAGATAATAAATGTTTGGCACGGAGCATAATCTATTTGCAAAGTAGCTTTTACACGTATCAAAATTTGTTAAATAATGTTTTTATTGTTTTTGTGATTATATGTATGCTCCAAACAATAAAACAAACTTGAGTTAGAAAAAAACTTACTAATCTCAGAAAACTTAAATAGATCTTTGTATTCTATCTCACGTACCAACTAAGATACTAATCGTTTTTCTTGATGAAAAAGCTGAAACAAAAAATTTGAAAAAAATATTGAAGATTTAAATTCTTAGTGAGAAGATGGAAAGAGCACAAAAACTTTTAAATAAAGATGAAACATTATAGTCCTTAACGTTTTGGGTGTGGAATCTTAAATCTATATAAACTAAAAGGATTTTTATACGTATATTAGGATATTCTACTGAGAAAAGGGTATTTGATTTTTTTTTCTTATCTATTTCTATTTAAAATCAAAATATCTTACTGATAAATACAAATATATAAGTATATAAATTTGAAAGAAAATTAAATTTTAATACGTGTCAAAATCTGATCGACCAACTTGACACGTGTCACGATCTTGTTAAATATTATGTTTGACGCATCAAGCTTTATATAATAAGATATTAATACTGTTGAGACAATAATATTTTATTAATTAATAATAAAAATATTACATTTTTCGTGAATCTAATTTAAAACCGAATTTGTTTACTAACTTTTAATGGTATATTCCTAGCTTACACGGAAACTTTGTCGGATGATCAATTTCCGCTTCGGAATTAGATCAGAATCACAAGCTTCTGGAAGCATCGTGGAAACACGATTTCAAAAACTTTAAGTTTAGAAACATTTTGGAAGCTTCGATTTTGTTTTGGAAGATTCAGTTCTGTTTTACAAACTTTATTTATGTATTTAAAAAGCGTTAAAAATAAACAATTAAAAAAGTTTAAGAATATATATATGTAGTATTTTATTAGCCTAACTTAAAGATCATATTTTAAAAAACTTATCAAACATTTCAAATATTGGTTTATCTCAATTTTATGAGTTCCTTCAAACATAACTGTTTCAATCTGGTTCATCTAAGAGAAAATTTTCGAACTCAAGACTTTTAAGGTTAATGTTAGGCATGACCACGATTACGGTTATTGCAGTTATGGTTATTTAACTACCGGTTACGGTTACAATTTTTTTATAACCTTAACCATTTGATATACGGTTAAAACGGTTACGGTTGTTATGGTTACGGGTATACACGGTTATAAGTATTTGATAATTATATTACGGTTAATAGCACGGTTATGATTATGTTTTTTATAATAGAATAAAAAAAATAAGTGAATTTTTTAAAAAATGTTATTTAAAATCGTTTATATATATTGAAAATGGGATGGTATTGAAATCAAACATACGTTGTTTGATTCTTTGAAGATGAAACTATAAAAAACTATAGTTAATAAATGATCTTATAATTTTCTTATATAACAGATGAAAAAATTTAAAAACATTTTTTGACTTCACTACAAGATTTAAGAACTATTAGTTTTTTCGAAAAATATTTGAACTTAGGACTTCAATTTTTGTTTGTCTCCAAATATTTTGATTGCCGTAACAATTCAACATATATTTATAGTTAGGCAACGGTTATTTTAATTTTAAAGTCTTGAGTTTAACTAAAAACTTAGCATTAGTTAACTACTTTTCTCATAAAATCAGTTAGACTCTATGATAATAGGTATGTTATTGTTATCCATCTACTTTGACTTGGTTTTGACTTGGTTTGCATCCACATTCCACGATCTTATTTTTTTCTTTTAGTTCTTTTAATCTTTTTATTTATATTATAAATTTATTATGCTTTAATATTACCTATTGTTGTTAGAAAAATGATCATATTTAACACATTTGTTTTTAAATTTTAGTTAATATTTTTTTTTCCAATATTTTATGATTGGATTCGTAAGTTTGGTTTTGATTTTAAAACGGTTACGGTTAAAATTTTACGGTTTAAACTTACGGTTAACCGATGGTTTTATATGGTTACGGTTAATTAACGGTTACGGTTAACAATTTTTTTTAACCATAATTAATATGCCTTTACGGTTATGGTTACGGTTTTCTAACCATTTTCATACGGTTACGGTTCAGTTACGGTTTAAAATGGTACGGTTACGGTCCGAAATACGGTTACGGTTTGATTTTGGTCATGCCTAGTTAATGTCATCCAACAAATCAAATTGGTCACCACCAACATCTCATATTTGATAGGAACATATCTATAAACGTAACTTCTTTTAAATAAAAGACTTTCTTTGTAAATAGAAGTAGAGTTGGAAGCGGTTTTATTTGACTGAATTAATGAAAATGAAGATGAAGAAATGTTTAAAATGTTTGATTTTAAATGTTATAGATTTCTTTTGAATTATTCTTTTACTTGATTTGATGATGTTTAAAACATTTTCTTTAACTATAGTTTGGTATTTGGAGTTTTATATATAGATATTTCCAACACTTCCTTAAAAAAATCAAAAAAATTAATTCCCCGTTTTCTAACAGTTCGCATCCGCTTACCCGGTTTTGATTCCATGCAACCTAGGTATATCCCAAATTTAGAGACAAAAGATAAACGCAAGTCGAATTCTCTCTTCCGATTCATTTTGTACATGAAGACGAAAAACAAGAAAAAGACGATTAAGAGTTTAAAACCGAGAAAAAAATATGTTGAGTTTGTTCTTCTAACCATTTTAACCTCGCAAATATATATATCGAACATCTTAAGTAGTTCAACTTTAACTTTCAAACACAACATTCAGTGCAGATTGTTCTATGTACAACTTGTGTATTATTAAATGCAGATATACGCACATCTAAATCCGTAAACTATGTTTCTGTATCAAGAGCACATGATTTGCGAATTGCAACCAAGTTGTGCTCTATTAACTCTAAGATGTTCATAGATCCACGCATTATCCTAATTATACAGAGACTCTACTAGTTTCATGGATTCAAGACCCTACAATCCTTTACTTTGTAAACTTGACAAATTCATGGACTCTGCATAATTCGTCCAACACTTTTTATTGCAGAAAGTAATCGAAACAAAAACACTAGACATGTCAAATGAGTATGAAAATAGTACTGACTAGACATGTCATTCGCAATATTGTAAATAGATCTGTGCATATTTGCCGTTAAGACGCTTGACTAGTGAGACCCCAACAAAGCCCATTAAGTAAACTGTACAAGGACATGTCTTTGCGGTCCAAAGGGCAATAAAGAAAACAAAAACCTAAAACTGACTGTGGTCATCCAAACCTTTAGATCAATGACCGGCTACATAGCACTAGACTTCCCGAATTGATTCTGTGCCTTAGCTTCCACGTTTCATTTAGAATGTCTGAGCTGTTAGGTCGCTTCAGATACTCACCCACATCTATCTTTAGTCTTCTTATTGGATTCACAAGCTTTGTGCCTGAGTCATATGGGCTCCAGCTTCCTCTGCTACTTATGGTACCCATGCTCGCCCCGTGCCCACTCGATGCCTCCTATCATGTCAGATAAAATACAAACCAGAGTCATGTATCTAACTAGCGACAGTTTTAGACCCGTAAGCAGTATGGTCAGTGCAAAAAGCAATATTACCAGAGTTGGAACCGACTCCCCGACAAAAGGTTTTGTATTTGGAGTGCGTGGTGACTTGTTCAGGCATGTCAGTGCAACAGAAGTGTCGTCCGGAGTTTCCCATTGCAACCAAGGAAGCATGACACCGTCCATTTCAACAGGAACACTCTTTGGAGCCGAGGTGCTTTGAGAGCTTTGTGTTTTTATCAATCCGAAACTTGAACTACTTTCGCTCCTCTCATCCTCAAATGATGAAAAGTCTGTGTCTTCTATGTTTGAAATGAATTCGTCAATGTATTGCTCTGCTTCATCTGTCAAACACATGGACATCCTGCTGCTCCGGTCCTTGCTCCTCTGTCAAAAGAATAAAGATTTATCTACCTAATGAATAAACGCAATTACATGTGCAAATGGAATACTCACCTTTCGCATGCGCGAAGTCTTCTCATTAGCTTCAGACCTATTTTCAGTGAGTAATTCCTTCAAGCTCAAAGAGATTTCTGTACCATGCTGCTCCTCCAACATAATCTCAGCCAGCAAATCTCGCTTGCGCTTCTCAGACTACAAATTCAAGGGGAAAGGAGGTGTTGTATATTTTGATCAATGATTCCTTAATGGAAGAAACTACCAAACATGTGCACAAAGAAGTTGTACCTCTTGCAATTTTGATGCATAACCTTTCTTAACTGTGGACATAGCATGGTGATCATCATGGGATTTCCTCTGGGAACCATAATCAGAGTTCCCCAAAGATTCCCTTTTCTTTGGCGTCGCCTGTATTAACATTGCTCATTCATATAGTATTAGTAAACGCATGTTTCAAAGGAAGGTAGGTTACATTGATCACCAGTCTTAAGATCTTGTTCCATTTCTGTCATCATCTCTAATAAATCATTCATTCTAAAATCTTATATATGTACTCAGATTCTCTCATTTAAAGATTATTGTTGGTTGTATACCCACAAACCTTATTTTGGGCATACACTGTTCGGATTATCATTTCAGTTCCATGCTTGCTCGAGCTGGAATTTTTTCCTTCATCATCTGTGACTGCAGAAGACTGGCTCTGCAACATTCCAAACAAATTTCTCCCCATCAGTTAAGGAAACTAGAACATTTTGAGTACATGGAGTTACACTAGATATATATTGTATACAGAAACTTTAACCAAGCCTCTACGACGAAACATCCACTACAACAAAACGCTCTCTAACAAGAGTAGAACTTTAAACTTGAAAAGTCAAAGTAAATATATACTTACAGAGTAGCCATCATGGTATTTGATTGGATTTTGGCTAAAAGACCTCCTAAGACATTGTCTATGATTAGAAGCAGCAGGTTTATGAGACCCACCATTTTGAGTCTTTCCACTCTTAACCTCCCTTGAATTGCTTGAATACTGAACTTGATCTACGTCACTCTGAAACGTGCACAAATACAGTACCCAAATACACATGATTATTCATATGCACACAACAATGAAAATGCTACACTGCTCCTCCTAGAAGACCAAATCAAGCCATTCTTTGCAACTGAAACTCAACCTTAAAACCAGGCAAGCATAATGATTACTGCTGATATCGTTATGGAGTAATAATTAAAGTTACCTTTGTAAGTAAAAAGCAAAATAAATGGCATCACACAAGAGGGCCCAGAAGCATACAAAGTAAGAAATCTATACCTCGGAATTGTCAATCTGACAACGGACGACAGAGAGCGACTGTCGCCGCCGTGAATTCGCGTTTTCACGATCTACCCCAATTGCCCTACCCCTCGGTTGTCTAGACACTGACCTTCGTCGGCTCGAATTGTTGCTTCCCGGATCTACCCTCACTGACCCACCGGGATTTCCTTTGGTCAACGGCTGTCTAGACAACGACCTCCGCCGTCTCGAGCTTTCGGTGTCAGCATCTAACCTCCGCAAGCCACCGTTACCACCATGACTAACCCTAGATACAGACCGCCCACGCCTCTCTCCTTCGCTGTTGCCGGATCGTCCTCTTTCTCCGCTGCTAATCCCGCTCTCGCCGGAGAACGAATCAAAGAACTCGGCGGCTAAGTCATCGAGGCTGATTTCTGGGAATCCAGAACCCCTCACGGTGTTGACGAACTTGCCTTTTCTCATGGGAGTTACTTCGGCGTCTAGATCCGGCATGCGGTGGGAGAAACGGCTCAAGCTCCGGTATCTCCTGGGGGCAGACCTCCGTGTGGAGAAGGAAGAAGAGTCGTCGCCACTCTCGGACGGTGGTGTCGTTCGCTTGATGTTTGGATTGAGAGCAGAAGTCGCCATGTGAAGGGAGACGCAACACCCAGCTACTGGAGGAGGAGCGGATGCTTCCACATTTTGAATTTGTTGAGCTGTTCCACGAATTCAATTACATTTTCTTTCATTTTTTACTTACTTTTAAAATTATCCCTTTTTTTTTCGTACAATGACAAAAGCCTATTTCCAGGTCTTTTTTTGTATCGTTTTAATTTCTTGTTGTATGGATTTTCTTTGTCTAAAGGTTTAAGTTGAACATAAAAAGCACAAAACTTGTTTAAATTTGGGATATTAGGACATCATCCAAAATTACTGAGCCAAAAATATTTAAGAAACAAATTAATAACTGAAAATGAAGAAATCTATAAGAGAAATAAATCTACATTTTTACCAAATTTATTTAAAAACATAATATATCTTATTGTTACTATACTTGCTTAAAAATTTACATATCCAGATTTCTATCCTTTGTTAGGTTCTCTCACCAATATTTCAAAATATGGTTTAGCGTTGACCAAAAAAATAACTCATCTTAAAGATTATTAAATTTTATCCAAAATATGAACAAGGTTATAAATAAACACGCTAAATTTTTAGGAGTTTAAACGAATAAACAAATTTTTTTTGTTCCAATCTATACTTATAAATGCGAAGTGAGTTTTCCAACGTGGCAACTCTATAGCAAGTTTGAGACTTAGAATTTCAAAACTACCATTAATGAAATCGTAGTATTTACTTTCCTTGCCATCAATTTTTTTATATAAAATATTCCTAATTTTTATCTTTAACAAAAAATTGTTTGGCCTATATTGATATATTTGAATTTTATTATGATAGTTTTCCATAATTATTCTATGTTATAAGTTCGTTTGGTTCATATGTTTATACCCAAGTTTTATTATGGCAATCTTCAATAGTTCTTAATTTCTTATGGTAATCACAAAGTATCATATTTAAATATTAAAAAAATTCATAGACCTAATATATATAGAGGCCCTCTCCAAATTATCACAACTTTTTAATTTCCTACGCTCATATTATGTTTAGATATCTATGTCTCATGTTATGTTTATTATATGACCTTTTTTAGTTATCGCCTATTTCTCTTGCAAGCTTTCTAATGATTTTTTTTTTCTTGGTTATTTTACAGGTTATTGCATCATAAGTTCACGGTATTAAATTTTTTATTTATTCAAATAATAATTTATATTAATCAATCTATCATATTTTTTTTCATGATGTGTTTTTGTACTTTTACCCTTCAATCAAATTTTAGTTATAAGTGTGTTTTGGTTTTTTTGTTTGTCTTAATTATACATAGATGTATTTCTCCTGTTTTGGTATATGTTAATATTGGATCAATTGTTGTTTTGTTATATTTTGTTTTAGCAGATTATTCATCCACTTTGAAGTATCACTTTTTTCGATAAGATAACCACAATTTTTATTCATGATTTTTTTAATATTGTAGAACTTTTTGTAGTAAAATCAAGTTCCGGAGAAAATCATATGTATTGATTATTATTTTTGTTCTTCCACATTGATTTCATAATTTATTTTCAAATTTGTAATTTTTAGAGAAAACCTTCGGTGAAACTTGAAGGAAGCGCACGTTGGCATCAAGCAGTTCTAAACTTGGATAATTTTCTAGGATAATTTTCTAGGGTTTTAACCACCTGGATAATTTTATAGGGTTCTAAACTCTAGTCAATCTTTTCCTATTAAAAAAATCTAACTCTCTACTAAATATCAATCAAATCAGATTTTTTTGTGTAAAGAACAAGCATAATTTTTTGGTGGTGGGATTTTAGAAGAATGAGAGGAAAAACGAAAAGAAAAAAAAGACAGAGAAAAACCATTAAAAAAAGAGATAAAGATGATAAAAAAATAAGAAAAAATAAATTAGAAAAGATGGAAGACACACAAAACCAAAAGAAAAAAACGAAGACAAACTCGGATAGAAACAAAAAAATATTTAATGATTTTGGACGCAAACAAAATTTTTAGAAAAATAGAAAAATAAGTAGAATGACAAGAAGGAGGAAGTATAAAACCCGAAGAAGGGCACGAGGACAATAAAAAATTGGTAGAGTAACAAGTTAAATGAGACAAAGAAAACTAAATATCGGAAAAAAAAGAAAAAAAGACCGAAAAATATACAAAACTAATGTAGCAACACTTGACGGAATTTATACAAATGTTAATATGGCGAATGGTAACACTACCATTACCAGAGTTTACATTTTCTATATGCATGTGCATATAAGTGAATCTCATATAAAGAAGAATAACAAATATGTTTTGCTTGGCTATGTGTTTAATTTTTGTGTGTCTCACCATAACTAATTCACTAAATACAAAAAAAAATTGTTATCTATCTTTTGTGTTTTATTTCAATGAAAATACAAATAACTTATTTTCATAAAACAAATTCATACCCGCACACAGTACAGGTCTATCACCTAGTTTACTATATAAACTCATTAATTTCTATATTTTGTCATGCGAGACATCATTGTTATCTGTTGAGATAACTTTTTCACTCGACAAAGTTAAATCAAAGAGCTTACATTAACTTAAATACTAAGATTGCTGAAAAATATTAACAAAAAACCTTTTTTAGTACATTTATTTAGAAATTTGAATATTTTTTTACTTGTAAATTTAATGATTTTGTAAAGTTGGGTGATAGATTTATTTCAAGTAGTTACTAGATCTTATTCTATAATGGGTGAACTAAAATTAAAAAATAATTTGAAGAATATCAATATATTAAAGTATAAAAATATGTTGATAATCCGTGCGTAAAAAGGGATCGAAGAACATAAAAAACATACGTTTTTATCAAATAAATAAAATGGCAATTTTGTAACAATGAATAGTTTATTTTTGTGGATGTTTTGGTATATTTGGAAAAATTGTAATAAAAACTAGAGGGGCAATTTCAAAAATGTCATTTTCAAATTACTATTTTGCAAAAATGTCAAATTGAATTGTCTATTCTAAAAATGCCAAATTAAGAAATTTTAAAGCCCTAAACCTATAATTTAAATTTTTAAAAAGGTTATGACCCTAACAAACCCTAAACCTTAACATAACATAGCTAGTTTACCTAAATATAAATGATACTTTGAGTTAATGTAACATTTTTAAAAACTGGTATGTGGGTTGTGACATTTTATGAAAATTCCCTAAAAACTATTTGAAAACACTAGTCGGGAAGAAATAATTACACTCAGACACACTTTTTCACAAACTTCTTACACTATAAGACACTTTCAATATTAGACACACTTTTCGTACTTTCTATAAGATAAAAGTCAAAACTACCCTTAACAAAATTCAAACAATAATTCATTATCTCTCCTCTTTCTCTTCTCCTTCATCTGCCTTATCTCTTCTCATCTCTCATCTCTCATCTCTCATCTCTCTTCTCTCTTCTCTCTCCTCTAATATGATGTGAATATTTCATATCTATGTTCAAAATAAACATCAAATCTTTTCCACCATTTCTTTATTTCGTTCTTGATTCTTTAATTTTGGACTTTGGATTTTATTTTGGATTGGGTAAAATCTAATTTAGTGGATTTTAAGAGATTTTTTTCTTTGGGTTTCATGGATTTAGCTTTTAGTAAATATGAATTGAAGATTAAGCATATCAAAATTGGTTATTGGTGTGGTTACGGGAGATAATAGAATTATGGTGGAGTTTTCTGGGCATTATTTTAACGAGTCTGCGTGGACATGTTTGCGTGGACAAGGTTTGTGGACAACATGATGGAGATGATGAAGAAGAAGATGTATGTTATTAACAATATGAAAATGAATCTGGAGAAAGTGTATATAAAGAGGCACCATAAGCATGAGATTGATAAGAATCAATACACTTCTACAATTGTTAAGCACATCAAAGCTCTTTTGTACATAGTAGAAAACTGAAATTCAGGAACTCGATCCCATGGACAAGACCTCGTGGATACACCAAATCGGATTTGCGTTTCTGTGTAAGAAAATTATGGGTTTGTTTAATTGCAAAAAAAATCTTACTCTATCTCTCTTTGTACTTTTATGAACACGAATCAATTGATAGATATACATATATTTTGATCCTTAGTCTCTTTACTCGCTTCACAAAGACTTTCTCAACCCAAACTTCATTATTTTCGCGAGATCCATGATGGTTTCTTCCTCCTCATGGAAATGTCATATTTTTGTTGAATATTTATGGATGAGACTATAAAATTAGAACAAAGAAAGTTATGAAGAAGAAGAAAAGATGCCGATAGTTTTAGGAAAGCTTTTAGGTGAGAGAAAAAAATTCTGTTTTTTATGGTGAGAAGTATTTTTGTGATAAATTATTTATAAGAAAGCAAAAGTGTCCCTAATTCAGAAAGTGTCCCTATGTGTAAACATTTATGAGAAAAGTACGTCTGAGTGAAATTAACCCAGTCGGGAATCTCTCAGTATTATTTATTACTCACGCACAAACTGAATATGAACGTGATTGGATTGGTTGAGGCTCATATTGGTAACATCGGCGTAAATGCGGAATGGTAAAAAAAAAAAATTAATCAGCAAAATAATATTTTTTGCGGAACAAAACTTTTTATGCGATTGCATAAATTTTTACAGAATGGCGGCATTTAAATATTACAAATAAATTTTCATTATATGCATAGATATTACTTATTTGATATATCACAAAAAAACTACTAAAAATATGAATTTAAAGGAAACAATGATAACGAAATTGTATATACGATATATATATATAGGTGAAAATCCATAGCACATAAATTTTTTCTTTCAATACCAATGCTTTGTAGTTATGGTTATTGTGTTTTCACCGCAATCAATTTATAGATTATGAACCTAAGTAAATATTTGTAATCAGTAAACAAATACAAAATATCTAATCAATTAACAAATTGATTGTAAGATGATTAATTTTCAGTTTCTTCCATTAAAAATGTGATATACTCATTAATTTTTTAGTTTTTTTCACCAAAAACAAGAATAGTTTCACTTAATTGCCTAATCAATATTTATTTGCTATTTTTTCAACCAATATGCGTTTTGCATTTTTTTTTCATCATTTCGCAATTTTTTTGTTGGCAATCCCGCGAGATTACGTTTTTAAAAACGATTCCCATGTTACCAATCAAAACCTGAATGTTAGTGCAGATGTGGAATCCATTGCATGGACGACGGCTTTGCATAAAGGTCGAAATTACCCAATCATGCTTCCTCTAAATTGTGGAAGACTAAGAGCATCCGTTATCATGAAACTATTTGTATATCATCTAATAAAATATAATAAAAAGAAAGAGATTGTAATGGATTTGGGTTGAAAGGTCTCGGTGGGATGAGCCCAATCAACGTTTCATTTAACCACATGTCATGATATAATTGGAGCCTTTTTTATTGCGTCAAGCCAGCAAAGGGAAATTGATTGTTGTTAATATTACACTAATATGCTAATGAAATCTACTATATGAAAGCTAAATAGCACTCTCCATATGAGTGTCACATCAGCAACATAAACTCCTCTACACATGCCATGTGGACTCTTAGAAAACTTAACTAAATTTTTTCAATTTACGATTTGTCTTCTCGGATTCCCTTTTTGCATATTCATTTATCCAGGGTTTAGTTTGAGTCATGGATGCAACTTAAAAATCTTCTCACTCAACCGCCATAGACTCTAACTCTTCAGATTCTATAATTTATTTAAAGGATTTTTTCCATCCAAAATATGTATCCCTCTTCATCTCCTATAATTACACGTTCCATCTCCAAAAAAGCATTTGTTCTTCCCAAAATCCAAATCCACCTGTCTTTCTACTTGGGATTCATCTCCAAAGGAGCATGATTCAAGCAGTTATATTAATCTCCTTTTGTAAAAAAAATCTTCACTGAAAGGTGTATCCCTACACCTCCGATTAGGGGTGGGCAAAAAATCCGAAACCGAATTACCGAACCGAATCCGACTCAAATTACCCGATCCGAACCCGATCCGAATTTATAAAATATCCGATCGGGTACTATATCTCTATATCCGAAAACCCGAATCCGAACCCGGACCGAACCGATAACCGAATGGGTATCCAAACTACCACAAACATAAATTAAACTAATGATATTTGAATGTAAGGTTGGACATGTTCATGTATTTTAGATAATTTTTATAATTTTTTAGTTAATTAGAATATTATGAATTATATTCGGATAAAAATAACTAATTTATCAATATTATTTAAATTTTTGTAATTTTGTTTTTGATATTTTCTCGGATATTTTTTGATAATTCATATATAAACTAATAAAAATCGAATTTCTCTTTGATATCTATATTAATTTGAAATTTTTTATCAATTGGAGTTCTAATCAAATTTATATTTGATGTGTATTTTCAGATTGACTTTACATCATATATAACCGAACCGGAATTCTAATTATCCGAACCCGATCCGATTTTATAAAATACCCGATCGGGTTCAAAATCCTATTACCGAAATATCCGAAAAACCGAAATACCCGACCCGAACCCGATCGGATATCCGAATGCCCAGCCCAACCTCCGATTACAGGTCAATTTGTCTTTGATTTTATATTTTTTTATTTGGATGCACTGGTGTTAAACTTATATGCGGAAGCATTAAACCGGAACACATACCTTGGCCGGTTTGATGACGAATTTGGTTCGGATTCAACAAGGAATTGACGCAGAGAGTCGGGGCTGAGATCACGAACGGAAATCAACCACTAGCCACCGTTCAAGTGCCCTTCCGGTTGATCTCTCGAAGCTTTCTCTCTCTACAATTCTCCCTTGTAACTGTCGGCAGTTACTTGTCTTACTTGTGTCTCATGTCTCTTACAAATGTCTCTTTTATAGACAAAGACATGAAGAGTTACAAAGAGAAGAGACATGAAGAGTTACAAAGAGAAGAGACATGTTGTTTGGGAAGGGTTATGAATGTTAACACCTCATAACTATCAGTTGATTAAACCGGTTCGGTATAATCCCAAATCATGGGCGTAAACCGATCATAAACCAACATCTCCCACTCGCACATGATATGGAGCATAATGTTTATTAGACAATTCAAAGAGTTTAAGACCGAGATTCATAATTCGGAAATCATACGGCAAATGAACCGTGCGACCCTTGCGAGTACACCTGCACTTGGGAGCTAAACTATGTACCTGTTAAGGATACATAACTGCTACAACCCTAAATAAAATATTTGCATTTCAGCATGTCTCGCTGTTCCCCAAACTTATTTATGTTTTACATCAATCTCAACATATCTTATCCCTATAGCACATGTTAGACATTTCACATCATGTGTTCACTATATTCAAACTCCAATTGAGCGATATAGTGGCTGGCCAGCAAGCACATATGTCAATGTAAAACCAAATAGTTTTCCCTTCCGTACTCATGCCCATTTGTTCCAAACTAACCGCTTTCCTAGCATGTCCCATAAGGCTAATTATTCCATCACCATCGGAATACATACTAAAGTAGCGAACATTAGCTTATCCCTTCAAGAACATAGACGAAGGTTCAAGGGTAACCACTTGAAACCATAATAAGGTTAATAGGAACTCACATTGCGAGTGATGGGGATTACAAATAAAATATCACTTTCTTCCTATATGGTCGTACTAGCACATGTGGTATGACTTACATGCCATAGCAGTTAACTCTTTTTTTTTTTAAAGAGCATATGTCAATTGGTTAAACCAAATACTACTATGTGGATCAAGCTACTATCAGCTCGCTATCTAGCGCCTGATTATGTACTTATCCAGCTCTTCCAAGTATTCATGATTCTAGGTTAATCATGATCGATATCTCAATGAGCATATCTCATCTTGACTCTTTATCAAGGCGATATTTGATAAGAACTATAAGGCAAGCTTCCACTAGCGCCAGACTCATCATATCTCATCTTAGCTTTTCACTAAGAAAACTAAGGCGATTATTCATGTGAGTGAATCAATCTCTAACTTGTTGACATTCCTTACATATTTATGTGTGAGTATGCAAAAACAATAAAATGACCATCATAAACTATGTCTGAAAACATCTTTATATATATAAATCCTCAAACATAAATACAATGTCAAATGGCAAAGCACCATTAGTACATACATCAAATTCTACGCAAACCTAGAGCTCGAACATGAGCAAGATAAACATCTCTAGGAATGGGCTTAGTAAACGGACCAGCTACCATCTTGTGCGTAGAAATGTACTTTAGGACCACCTCTTTCTTTGCCACAATGTCTCTCACAAACTGATGTTTGATTTCAATGTGTTTGGTCCTACCATGATACTTGGGGTCCTTCACATAACCAATACAAGCTTGACTATCACAATGAATAGTCACAGGACACGAAGCCTCTTTAGTGACTTGTAAGCTTTGTAAGAACCTCCTCAGCCATACAGCTTCTTGAACTGATGCTAACATGCAATGAACTCAGCTTCCATTGTGGATAAAGCTGTACAACTTTGTTTCTTGCTACTAATGGCACCATCACTTAGCAAGAAAGCGTATCCTGAAGTTGATCTACGCTCATCTGAATCACCAGCCCAGTCGGCATCCGTATAGCCCATTAAGTGTAAATCACTTCCTTGATAACACAAAGAATAGTCCATAGTTCCTTTCAAGTATCTAAGGATCCTCTTCACCGCCATCCAGTGTTTCTTCCCGGGGTTTGACTGGTAACGACTTACCAAGCCAACAACATAACAAATATCCAGCCGGGTACACATCATAGCGTACATCAAACTTCCCACAACACTAGAGTATGGGACTCCTTCCATATCCTTTTTCTCATTATCGGTTTTAGGGCACATATCAAGACTTAGGCCTTCACCTTTTACGATTGGAGTATCAATGAGATTACAATCATGCATCTTAAACCTTTCGAGGATTGTACAAATGTATGGCTCTTGTGAAAGAGCTAGCAATTTCCTCGACCGGTCTCGGTGTATCTTAACACCAAGTACATAATCAGCTTCTTCCATATCTTTCATCTCAAAATGAGATGATAACCATTGCTTAATGGTTACTAGAAACTCCATATCGTTTCCAGCCAACAAGATGTCGTCAACATATAGAGACAGAATTACAAAAGGACTGTCCTATGCTCTTGATATAGACACAATGGTCTTCGTTAATCATCGTAAACTCATAAGATATTATAGCTCGATGAAAACGAAGATACCATTGCCTAGAAGATTGTTTTAGACCATATATTGAACGTTTGAGCTTACAAACTTTCTGCTTATGGCTTTCTACAATGAAACCCACAGGTTGTTCCATGTAAATTTCTTCTTCTGGCTCCCCATTAAGAAACGCAGTCTTAACATCCATTTGATGTAATTCTAAATCCAATCCGGCAACTATGGCTAGAATAAGGCGAATTGAGGCAAACCTCACCACTGGATAGAACGTTTCCTCATAGTCTATACCTTTTTGTTGAGTATATCCTTTCGCTACCAAACGAGCCTTATACCTATCAATGGATGCATCCGCCTTTCGTTTGATCTTGAAAACCCATTTGTTTCCGATCGCCCGACGTCCTGGCGGAAGATCAACCAAGTCCCATACTTGGTTTACCCTCATAGATTCTAGTTCTTCTCCTATTGCATCATTCCATTTTTCAGAGTTTGGAGAAGAGAGAGCCTCATGAACTGATCTGGGTTCTAAGGCATCGACCGAAGCAACCATAAAAGCTTCCCCTTCGATTTCAAAACGACGTCGAGGAACTTTTCCACGTTCGCTTCTACGAACCTCATATTCATGTGATTCTTTCCCAAAAGAATCATTAACCAATGTCTCTCTCCCACTAAGTTGGTATGTTTCATCTCGTGAACTTTCACCAACTTCCACAGATTGGTTAGTAAGAGAAACATTAGTTGGGTCAACCATCTATTGAAGATGGAATTCCCTGGCAATCTCTCCTCTTCGAGGAAAATCATTTTCTAAGAACGTAACATCTCGTGATTCAATTTCTGTTACACTTTTATCATATTGTTCGCCGATAAGCACATAACCTTTAGATTGGTCAGAGTATCTTATGAAGATACACTTTTTCCCTCTTGGACCCAATTTTCCATGAGGATGTGCAGTATCGCGAACAAATGCAGCAGGCCCCCAAGGTCTTAGATGCATTAAATCGGGTTTTCTTCCCTTCCATAATTCATAAGGGGTAGAAGTAACAGATTTGGAGGGCACTAGATTAAGTATATAGGCAGCAGTCAACAATGCATCACCCCAATATGAAACTGGGAGATTCGCTTGCGCCATCATGGACCTAACCATTTCAAGAAGCGTTCGGTTTCTTCTTTCCGCTACACCATTTTGTTGCAGGGTGTAAGGTGTTGTCAATTGTCTGACAATACCCTTTTCATCACACAGTTCTTTAAACTGGTCAGATAAATATTCACCACCTCGATCCATTCTCAAACATTTGATCGTCCTCTCCAACTGATTTTCGACCAAAATGACATATCGTCTAAAGCACTCTAATGCTTCGGACTTATGAGAAAAATAAGGTAAACAACCCCGAATCGAGTGAAATCATCTATAAAAGTGATGAAATATGAAGCTCCATGCCTCGCCCTCACATTCATCGGACCACAAATGTCTGAATGGATTAATTGCAATGGAAATTCAGCTCTCATTGCTTTTCCAAATGGTTTCCGTTTTGCTTTTCCAGCTAAACATGGTTCACATGTGTCAAGATCAACTCGGGCGAGAGAGCCTAAAAGACCTTCTCTAGCCAATCTATTCATTCGATCGACACCAATATGACCAAGTCTAGCATGCCACACATTTGGTTCAACATGAGTAGAACTTGTGACAAATGAAAAACAACGATCAACATTACTACTAGTAAAGTTTGTAGTACAATCGAGTACAATGAAACCATCACAAACATAACCAGAACCATAGAACACAGATCCTAGAGAAATGTTTAAAGACATATCATGGAAGTTCAAACCAAATCCTAACTTAAGTAAAGTTAAAACAGAGACAAGGTCCCGGCGAATTTCAGGAGCATACAAGACATCATGTAAGATAAAGGTTCTCCCACCACGCATGTGTAGCTGGCATGTGCCAATACCCAGTATTGGAACTTTGGAGTTATTCCCCACGTACAACCATCTTGCACCTTTAGGTAATCGCCGATACTCCACAAATGCTTCTCAATTTCTAGCTACGTGGTCTGTTGCTCCTGAGTCTACAATCCACAAAGGATGAGATTCAGCAATCATTGCACAACTAGAAATATAAGCATATTTACAAGTAGAGTCAAAAGATAATACCTTCTTTGCCTCAGTGCATTCACGAGCAAAGTGACCCATTGAGCCACAATTGTAGCATTTTATTTTGGTCTTATCCTTCTTTCCTCCACGTTTGCCACGCTTGGCAAATTTCTTTTGTCTCTTAGGATTAGGTTGATCAGGAGCCTTGTTTCCCTTGTTACCTCTCTTACGTTTCGAACCTGAGCTCGAACTCGTGAAGTTGGCCTCATTAAAGGGTTTTGCTGCCTCTAGGCGCTCATCCTCTAACTCAAGATGACGTGATATGTCTTCAAATGTTTTCACATTGACATTGTGTGTCATCTGAACCTTCATATGGTCCCAACTTTCAGGTAATGAGCGGAGAACAGCTTTCACTTGCTGTTCATCTGACATAATCTGACCAGTAGTCTTAAGCTCTCTAATCATGTTTGACATGACTCTAAGATGCTGCCTCATTGATTGATTTGGGCGCTTCTTGTAGTCACTAAACCTTTGATTAAGTCTCCTTAGTTTGGTAGCCGATGTGGTACCAAACTTTTCTTTCAAGGCCTCCCACATGCCTTTTGCAGTTTCATACTCCTCAAACTCACACATTAGATCATCTTGCATACAACTCAGCAACGTAATGCGAGCAATGCTATTCTTCTTTTTCCAGGCAGCATATGCCTCTTGATCTCTCCTGTGTTGAGTTGTAGTACTCTGCTCAGGCTCTTCCATGAGATGGAAAAGAGTCTTTTTAACCTCTTGCTCTTCGAGTACATACTGGACTTTACGATACCAAATATCGTAATTTTCACCATCCAGTTTGTCACCTCGATTGAGCTCATCAATAATGTTCTTACAAGCAGAAGCCAATCCCGCTTGAACATTTAGAGACATTCATTTATTTGCATAATATTAACACATAATTCATAACTTTTCAATGAACACAAACTAATCTAACATAACTCAATACATAATACAGGATCGAAAGTTCACTATGTTCCCAATCATCACCCATATTATAATCTAATTATATAAATTAATTTGTTTCATGCAAAATTTTAAGTTCTAAACAAATTAGAACTCCCACTTAATCAATGTATTTTCTAACATGAATCAACAAATGAAACATGATCATAGAAAGCTTATTTAAAAAAAAAAAAAATTAAAACTTAATTTAATTTTAGTTTAAAAAAAATTAATAATAATTTTAAACTTAAAAATATGCATATTCTTAATCTCCATAAGAAAAAAAATCTAGCAAAATTTTCATTTTTAAATTTGGACTTATTAAACAAATTCTATGATTAAAACACAATATGCATTTTCAGACAAATCAGACGCTGCCAAGTGGCGGTACTGTTCATCATCTTCCTCAATCCATATTGTTTTACAGAGTTTTAGCCGAAACATTTGACCACAATATCTCTCTCGATGCGGACTCAAATTGCACGTTAGATATACCGTTGGAAAAATAATCGTAGCATCTACGCATAGACACCAAAATCGCACGATTCCGATAATCGACCAGAGAGATATGGGCGAAACAAAAAATTCGGTTTACTTAAAATTTATCCAAATTCATGCAATATGTTTCGGTTCTCAATATGATAATTTCCAGAAACATTTAAGTGAATATGAAGGACATTTATGCAAAGTTTCAATTCATTTCATCAACGAATCACGAAGTTACCATTTGCAACCATTCCTTACATAACCAAAAAAAATTCAATTCATCGTGAATGGGCGAAACTAACACAAATAACATATTATACATGTTAACTAAGAACCGAAACATTCCAGAACCGAAACCTAATTCTCTGATACCAATGTTAAACTTATATGTGGAAGCGTTAAACCGGAACACATACCTTGGCCGGTTTGATGACGAATTTGGTTTGGATTCAACAAGGAATTGACGCAGAGAGTCGGGGCTGAGATCACGAATGGAAATCAACCACTAGCCACCGTTCAAGTGCCCTTCCGGTTGATCTCTCGAAGCTTTCTCTCTCTAGAACGTTTTACTCTCTCTCTACAATTCTCCCTTGTAACTGTCGGCAGTTACTTGTCTTACTTGTGTCTCATGTCTCTTACAAGTGTCTCTTTTATAGACAAAGACATGAAGAGTTACAAAGAGAAGAGACATGTTGTTTGGGAATGGTTATGAATGTTAACACCTCATAACTATCAGTTGATTAAACCGGTTCGGTGTAATCCCAAATCATGGGCGTAAACCGATCATAAACCAACAACTAGTTAGTTTCTGATTGTGAGGATACTTAGATTTTCCAGAAACGATATTAAGTTATTGAACCATTCATTTAAAAATTATCTACATTTATGCTCAAAGATAAAGTGTTTCATGAGACGGATATCTCTAAATGTCTGAAATGTTTTCTCTGTTTTCCTGTAGTTTTAGATCCGTCGTCACTTTCTTCTTACAATTCCTCAAGCAGGGATCCACTTGGCCAAGAATGATTCTCTCCCTGCAACCTTTCAACAACACCTTTGGGGTAATTATAATCTTATGCCACATTGGAACCGTGCTATTTTGTAGCGTCCATCTCATGCATGTTATTTTTGCTTTGCTATTATGACTTGTATACAAATCATCCGCTTCAACTACTGGTTTCTAGAATCAATTAAAATAAGTTGCTTGATGTTTGGATGCACGACGTGGATAACGTGAGAAAGTAGAACAAATTAATTTCACTAACATTAACTTTGAGTGACTTGCAAGCTTCTCAGTATTATGCACATTTAAGTCATATCTACCACTGTTAAACAAGTCTACTTATGTAATTCCTTTGTCAGAGAGTATGTAGATCCTTATAAACTTCATACTCATAAGAAAATGGAAGGTCAATTCGACATGTAACATGTTAATGGGTTTTTTTTTTGGTTTTTTTTTTTTGGTAAACATGTTAATGGTTCTTACTTTATTGACAAACAAACTCTACTATGCTTTGATCGCCAATTACTCTTTACTGATTTATGTTATACCTTCACTTAGGTTTGTTGTTCTGTTATCCATATTTGCTTCTAATCTTTCTTTCGTATCCTTACGCTTTTTACATTGCTTGATGGTTCTGGTTTGTTATTGGACTTCCTTGGTACCATGAGCACTACGAAGTTAATATTCAAGGGTTTCTGTGTTAGTTTAATTTTTTTTAAGATTTACAATGGAGATCGCTTATGTGTCAGTAGCTTATTTCAGTTTACTTTTGATGTTAAATCGTAGGTCACACGTAAGATATTCTTTGCGTTTTGTTTATTCCTAATGGCAACCAATCAACAAGTGGTTCAGATAACACAACTTTCAAGCTTTGGGATCTCAAAACTGAAACTCCTATGTTTACTATCAAAGGGTAGAAATTTCCCTCAGCACCATTCATTTTACTTTCATCTGTAGATTCATGCTAATAGCTATCATCTAATCTTTTCAGGGCATAAGAATTCAGTTCTCATTGTTGCGTGGTCACCATATGGTAATTAGCATCTTGTGAGTGGTAGTCAATAAGGTGAAATCCGTTGTATCCAAAGACAGGAGAACTCGCCAACTAGCTCACTAAGTCTTTTTCATTTGTTTTTGTGGAATGTCCATATGTTTGGGTACCATATCTAAAATGTGTTATTCTAGAAAGCTCTTGCGATTTTGTTTTTCTCAAATTGGTTTGCCTAAAGGTCTTGTCTCAGCCGACCAGAAAATGTTTGTTTGTTTCTTAAGAAACGCAAGGCACAATATGCACATCGAACAAACATATTGTTCAGTTAAGTAATATTTTTCTCCTTTGCAGAGTTCTACATGTAACCCACGTAACCGTTCCCATTTGGAAGGTTCTTCCGCAATAAAAAATGGACCCAACGTTTGTATCTTGGAATGGTGGAGCCGGAACGGTACGTACAAAACCTTTGCACTTTTATCATTCTTGATTTTCTCTTTATATTTTCTAGTGTAGAGTTTGTATACACTTCCACGCAATATACAATAAGCTCTAACATAGGTAAGTAACATATTTGGATTTTTTATGGGGCGCTGCTAAGTATGGCGTGCTTGAATGTTGTAGACTGGTTTGGTCAATACAATGGAGTTCAGGTTTTTGATCCGAGAGTTCATGAAACGGAAACTAAAGAAAAGAAGGAACGACGATGGGAGATTATAAGAAAAAAGATGTAAAGGTTATTTAGTGGGGACGAACAAGAAGACTGTTGTTCATGCATGGTCTGTCTATACCGTTAGTTGTGGTGCATAATGGATTAGTAACTTTGTGTTAAGTGCTAAGTGATATATTATGTACATGATCATTAATTTGATGATGCAATATCTATATGTCTAATGTCTGTAGAGAGGAATTGTAAATTTAGATATTTGTTAGAATGCTCTTAAGATAGAGTAAAAGAAATATTTATGTGGTAACTTTTGGATGATGCAATTGTGTTTCTTCTCCCGAGCTTATTCTTTTTAGGTTTCCAGACCATTCAAATAGTTGTTGGTTAAAACGCTCTTCAAATCTACAATTTCAAAGGGATGTTGTTATTAAGCGACATTTGAAATTTCTTTTGGTTAACACAACTGAATGATCTTTCTCAATGCATACACGAAAGCTTCTGAATTTCAAAATGAGTTTCTCACTTCAAAAACGCGTTAATTGGTCATTTATGCAAGAAGTAAACTAATGATGATGTTTTTTTAACAACATTTACAACCAAACTACATAAACTAATTTTTAAATACTAACCCTCGCGTAGCGAGGGTAATCACCTAGTTGAAATATAATATTTAGATGATACTCCCTTCGTTCTCTAAAGATTGATGTTGTAGCACAAAAAATTGTTTTCCAAAGATTGATTTTCTTTATTTTCTATGTGTTTTTTATGATGTATTAATGATGAATTGTAAACCTCAAGACATATTAGTTGGTTTTATTGAAATACTATTGGTTTAGAGTTATGGAAAATTGTTTAGTGCAAAAAATAAGACATTTATAATTAAACATAAATGTGTTTTCTTAATATGTGTATTTTTTTTCTAAAACATCAATTAAAAAGAACAGAGGGAGTTTTCTTAGTTTCTTAACAAGAAATACAAGATATTTCATTTTGTAGCTATTGAGATAATGTAATGTATTTTATAGCTAATATGTTACATTAATTTAAACTTAAGAATATATTTTTATTACCTATTCATTTCTCAAGAATATAAATATTTTAGTAAAATAAATCAAACACGACATTATCATATATCGAATACAATTATTAACGAAATTGAAACATAATATTTATATTATCAATTACTTATTTAAATTAGTGAATACGGTATCCTTGCCCATATGCCTCGTCTTTTACCCGTGTCTCGTCCTAGCTTTTACCCATCCCGTTCCAGCCCTTACCCGCCCCATCCCAACCCTTATGTCTTGTTTGAGTCCTTATCTATCCTGGACGTTAGCCATTCCGACCCAACAACATAGCCTAAACCAAAATATAAAATATTATTGTTATGGATTTTTACATTGTTAAAACTCTTCCTCCTTTTTTTGTGTTTGTATAACATGTAACTTGGGCATTTAATTTAGAGGCTTTTATGACTAAGATGAGTATATTTGTCTCTTATTTTTCTTGCTCATACTCTTATTGTGCCACGGCGATGTGAATGAGGCCTAGTGGAATAACGAACCAATAACGAATGCAAAAAACATTAGCCGGCATAAACCACTTGTAAAATTACTTTTTCATTATAGTAAACCAGAGAGCAATGATATGATAAAAAAATCTTACGTACTGACTCTCATTTTCACAAGCTTTCATGGGTAGTACGATAAGCCAAACAACTTCCAATAAGTGAAGGAATAAACACACATAAAACACAAATTACTGAGAAGAAAGAGAGATCAAAGTTAAATTATTATTTTAAAAATTATCAATTACAAATAGATTTTAAACACACAGAAGAAAATTCAAACTTACTATTGGCATACATGCTTCATTTGATGAGCAAATGCACCTTTTAACAAATATAACCGAAGGTGGAAAATGAACCGCAAACAACAATATGTATTAAGATCTTCTACACAACCATGTAATGTGAGACGGGGGTTCTGGCCTAGATGTTGTCTCCTCCATCCTCTCATTTTAGAGTGTCGTTGATATATCATGGTTTTTACTAGTTTTCGACCATGATATAAGTCTTTTTATCGAGTCTTTTCACTGCTTTTCGAGTCTTTTTAGTGTCTTAACAGGTTATTGCACGTGGGAAGCTAAAAGGATGATTACGGTGCATTTTGGAGAGTAAACGAGATTGGAGTCGGATTTACAAGTGGAGAAGCAGAAATGAGGCAACCTGTCGATCGACACGCATGGTGGTTGTCGATCGACACGCATGGTGGTTGTCGATCGACAGCAACGTTAGTCACCTGTCGTTCGACACACCATGCGGTTGTCGATCGACAACCACTTTTCTGAAGCCGACATAATACGTTTTAAAGAAGGAAAAATCATTCGTTTCGGGCCAGAAGTTACCAAAAGTCGTCCAAAAAGTCCACCACGAGTTATGCCTCTATAAATAATTTATTTTAGGTTTTTAGATCATTACTTTAGATTTTATTGAACAAAGTTTAGAGAGAGCTTTTGAGAGATTTTAGGGAGACAAGTTTACTTCATACTTTGAGATTCTTCGAACCCTATTGTAATTCTTCTTATTCTCTTTCTTTATGCAGTATTATTCAGTTATGATTTGCTTCGCTTCCATGTCTGAGTAGTTTGCTAGTTAGGTTTAGGGTGATTCGAACGGATTGATGATGAATTGTTAGGTTAAACTCACTTGTTAGGATTATCTATTTGGTTATTCACCTAGATTGCTTTAACTCTAATTTAGGATTCGCGACCCTGAATTTGGATATCTTAGGTTGATAGATTGACACGAAAGTGTAATTGATTAGCCTGAACTAGATCTTAGGTGAGCAAAATTACTTATTCGCAAAGAAATTTGGTTTAGAAATTTTGTGAACAAATTGGACTTGAATTTAAAGCTTGTTTAAATTGATTGAATTCGCAAAGAAATTTGGTTTTCTAGAGTTTAGGCATAGTTAGTTTTCGCAACGACAATTGGTTAATTATATTTTAGTGTTCCAAGTTCTAGAATCCTAATTAAATCCTAATTTTGTTTAAATTGCAATTCTGATTTATCGTGAGAATTACCCAAAAGCCTAACTCTTTGTTTAATTGAATTTTAAATCAACAATCTTGCATGTTACCAATTGCTTTTGTTTTTATTTTACATTATTTTGTTTAGCTTAATTCGAAGTCATACATCCTATTGTTTGATTTGACTCCCAGTGATTCGACCCCTACTACAATTGATCTCTTAATTTGAGAGAGTAGCTCAGGGTAAATTTGAGCATATCAAATTTTGGCGCCATTGCCGGGGAGTCAAAATCTTCCATAGGATTTTGATTCTAGAATTCTGACTAAGTTTTCTTTTTATTTTTGATTTCGTTTCTTTTGTTTTTGGTTTTTCAGGTTTATGCCTTCTAGCAGAACCCAGAAGCAACAAAGATCAGAAGTTAGCAGATTTTGTTCCAGAGTTAGGCATTTTGGAACGGGAAAACAGACGACAAGCAAAGTTAGCAAAGATGGTTAATCGTGCTTTGGTTGTTCTTCCGAATGCTCAAGGAGAATTGTTCGACAGAGATGGTAATCGGTACAACGATCAGGGAGACCGAATTGATGAAGCAGGAAATGTCATCGAGGTGGACGATCCGGTTGCAGCACAGCAGGCTGAGCTGGATCGTCAACGGGCTGAATTAGAACGTCAGCGTGCTGAGTTTGAGCGTCAGGCTAATCGCAGACCTCATGAGGCAGTGGTTAACCAACGTACTTTGGGAGACTACTACCTTCCTGAAGAACACTATGCCAACAGGGCAGCGATTCGGCCTCTAGATTTCAAAGGAGGGATTTTGAGTTAAAGCCTGCCTACTTCTCTCTAGTGGCTCGGCATCAGTTCCATGGGTACCCATCTGAGCACCCCATGGATCATCTCTAGATGTTCGAGGATCTTGCGTCCATCATCAAGGCTAACGACGTGTCTGAAGACTACATCATGTGTAAGACTACATCATCGTCCATTTTCTCTTGCTGGAGAGGCAGCCTCTTGGCTGAAGCAGTTGGAGCCAGGCTCGCTGACTACTTGGAGAGATACCAAGAATACCTTCCTGAATCACTTCTACGACGAGTCACATTTAGAGGATCTACGAGCTAAGATCTCTACGTTCGTTCAGGGTCCAACAGAAACTTTCAAAGCTGCGTGGGAGAGATTCAAGGGATATCAGAGGGACTGTCTGCATCACGGGTTTACAGAGGTTCAACTACTGGGTATCTTCTACAGAGGAATGGATTGGAGGCATCAGATGGCTTTAGATGCTTCGAGTAATGGGAACTTCAAGACAAGATTCCCAACTGACTGCCTTGAGCTCATCAAGAACGTATCTACTAGTAACAGTACTAAGAAGATCGATGAGGAAAGAAAAAGAGAAGCTGGGATGTCAGGTAGAGCTGAGATTGCTGAGGTTAAAGCTAAGATAGATTCCATGCATAACCTTCTGGTGAACAAGAAGTCGGTTCATTTTGCACAGAAAGTTGACACTTTCTATCAGGATGAAGACATAGAGCAGGATGATGTTAACTACATCAACCAGAATGGCTACCAGAATCAATGTTATGGGAATCAGTAAGAGAACAAGGGATACAACAATTACAATCAGAGGAGCACATTCTCTGGAACTCCTGGTTCTTCAAGCTATGCTCAGAAGTTGCAGTTTCAGAAATCATTTGGCAGCAACAACAACCAAAGGAACTACGGATCTTCATCGTATTAATCGAATCCTGCTAAGTCTTCAGAGAGTGACATGAAGGCTATGCTCGAACATATTCTTGAGGGGCAACAAGCACAGACGGTGAACTTCAATGGGAAGATTGACAGCCTCTACATTGACCTTAATGGAAAGATAGAAGCCATCAACATTCACATGAAGAAATTGGACACTCAGGTAGCTCAGACTGCAGACAACATGAGAATACAAGATGGGTTTCTTCCTGCCAGAACTGATACAAATCCTAAGCAGCATGGTGTAGCAGCTATCACGACCAGAAGTGGTAAAGTTATCATGCCAGTACTCAAGAAACCACTCACAATCGAACAGCTAGACGAGCTTGAAGATCTTGAAGATCAAGAGTTGTTTGTCCCAGATGACTTGTCGATCGATAGACACAAGGAGTGTCGATCGACAGGGCCAAAAATTATCGATGAAAACGGGAATCCGGAAGACCTGTTGTTCGACACACCCAACGAGTGTCGATCGACAGGCCCACAACCTACCTGTCGTTCGACACACCCAACGAGTGTCGATCGACAGGCACCCCTGACGGACCAAAGTCAGGTTCTGCCTACAGAGAGAGTGTACAAGCCAAAGATCCCTTATCCTAGAGGTCTTAAGAAGTCTAGACATGAGCTTGAGGAAGCTAAGTGTAAGGCAATCATTGACAGGATCACAATTGAGATGCCATTGGTTGAGGCGATTAGAACTTCTCCGGTTATTCGTCGGTATGTGAAGAAATTGGTCACTAAGAACTTGTGCGTTGAAGAAGGAGTTGCTATGATCACAGAACAAGTGAGTGCTATAATTCTGAACAAGGTTCCAAAGAAGCTAGCTGATCCGGGAAGCTTTGTGTTGGATTGCTTCATTTTCTCGGATAGGTTTCCACGGTCCCTATGTGATTTAGGTTCTAGCATCAACTTGATGCCACTTTCAGTTGCTCAAAGTCTTGGGATGACGGATTTCCAGCCTACAAGGATTTCTCTTATCCTTGCCGACAGATCAGTGAGAGTTCCAGAAGGGGTATTGGAAGATGTTCCAATCAAGGTTGGAGATTGCTTGATTCGTGCTGATTTCGTGGTTTTGCAGTATTGTGAAGAGCCTAAGGATCCTCTTATTCTTGGACGTCCGTTCTTAGCTACAGCTGGTGCTATGATAGATGTAAGAGGAGACAGAATTACTCTAAGTGTGGGGGATTTGGAAATGAAGTTCGATATGGACCAAGTGGTTCAGAAACCCACCATTGATGGCCAGACATTCTATGTGGAGACATTGGAAGATATCACACAAGAGGTTTTTAACGAAGATTATCCCATTGATCCATTGGAAAGGACATTGGTTAATTCTGTGATTGAGACTGGACAGCTTGAGGATGCTTCAAAAGGGTATGCTAAGTTGATGAATGACAGTGAGTTAGTAAAACAAGTGGTTGCAAATGTGGAACTGGTTGGAGTTTTTGAGAATTCGGAAAGGGTAAGTGACTGGAGTGAAGAAAAAGCTCCAAAGATCGAACTCAAACAACTACCAGCAGGACTCAAGTACGCTTTTCTTGGCCTTAATTTCACTTATCTTGTTATTGTTAGTTCTTCTTTGAACAATATTGAGCAAACCTTGTTACTAAGTAAGCTACGCAAGTATTGCAAAGCTGTTGGGTATTCTCTTGATGATATTGCAGGTATTTCTCCAGACTTATGCATGCACAGGATTCACCTTGAGGAATGAGCAATGACGTCAGTTGAGCATCAAAGGAGGCTGAATCCGAATCTTCAGGAAGTGGTTAAGAAAGAGATCCTGAAACTACTAAAAGCTGGGATCATCTATCCTATTTCAGATAGTCCTTGGGTTAGTCCGGCTCATGTGGTTCCTAAGAAAGGTGGGGTTACAGTGGTCAAGAACGATAAGAACGAGCTTATTCCTACAAGGACTGTGACAGAGCACATGATGTGTATTGATTACATAAAGCTCAACGCTGCTACCAGAAAGGATCATTTCCCTTTGCCTTTCATTGATCAGATGCTGGAAAGACTTGCGAATCATCCCTACTACTGCTTCTTGGACGGTTATTCAGGGTTCTTTCGATTCCGATTCATCCGGACGATCAGGAAAAGACAACCTTTACATGTCCTTATGGTACTTTTGCATATCGCAGAATGCCATTTGGACTATGTAACGCTCCAGCTACTTTTTAGAGATGTATGATATCGATTTTCACAGATATGATCGAAGAGAAGTCTTCATGGATGATTTCTCAGTCTACGGGTCTTCTTTCAAGGAATGTTTGGATAATTTGGAGAAGGTACTTGCTAGATTTGAAGAGAAACACTTAGTGCTGAATTGAAATGTCATTTCATGGTAAACAGTGACATTGTTCTTGGACATAAAGTGTCAGAAGCTAGGATTGAGGTAGATCGTGCCAAGATTGAAGTTATGACAAGTTTGCAGCCGCCTACTTGTGTGAAATCCGTTAGGAGTTTTCTTGGTCACGCCGGTTTTTACAGGAGATTCATCAAGGATTTCTCCAAGATTGCCCGTCCACTCCCTGCTTTGTAAAGACGTCAAGTTGGTGTTTGATGCTGATTGTCTTGTAGCTTTCGAACAGATTAAACAGGCTTTAGTAAGTGCTCCAATTGTACAACCTCTAGATTAGACACTTCCTTTTGAAGTGATGTATGATGCTAGTGATTTCGCGGTTGGGGCTGTTTTGGGTCAGAAAAAGGACAAGAAGCTTCATGCCATTTACTAAGCTAGCCGGACTCTTGATGATGTGCAAAAGAATTATGCTACTACAGAGAAGGAATTGTTGGCAGTGGTGTTTGCGTTTGAGAATTTCGTCCTTATCTGATTGGTTCTAAGGTGATTGTGCACACGGATCATTCAGCACTTAAGTATTTGATGCAGAAAAAGGATGCAAAGCCACGGTTGTTGAGATGGATTCTTCTCCTTCAAGAGTTTGATGTTGAGGTTAAGGATAAGAAATGAGTTAAAAATGGAGTTGCGGATCATCTCTCAAGGATTAGGATCGAGGATCACGTTCCTATTGATGATTTTTTCCCAGCGGAGGGATGTAACTTCGTTGAAAGTGGGTTCCAAGCTGAAAATCCGCCATGTTCGAGAGAAAAACAGGAGCTGTCGTTCGACACACCCACTGAGTGTCGATCGACAAGCTTACAACATAGCTGTCGTTCGACAGACAATATGTGTGTGGATCGATAGCCTCTGTACAGAGCATTGGATCGCCTTCCTAAAATCATCATCGACGCAGTCCAGGCACACGTCTTAGTCGTTTCTACTTCTACTCGTCCTTGGTATGCTGATATTACCAATTACCTTGCTGCAGATGATATGCCAAGTGATCTCAAAGGGTATGAAAGGAAGAAGTTTATCCGAGAACTTCGTAGGTACTATTGGGATAAACCTTATCTCTACAAGGTTTATTCTGATAGTATTTATAGAAGATGCATTGCTGAGCCCGAGACCCAAGATGTGTTGTTCCACTGTCACGGTTCCGATTATGCAGGGCATTTCGCCTCCTTCAAGACAGCTTCCAAAGTTCTTTAAGCGGGTTTATGGTGGCCTACTTTGTTCAAGGATGCTCACGCCTTTGTCAAGCAATGTGATACTTGTCAACGAAGAGGGAAGATCACCAGGCGACATGAAATGCCTCAGAACTTTATAGTGGAAGTATAGGTTTTTTATTGTTGGGGCATTGATTTCATGGGACCTTTCCCATCATCTTATGAAAACTCCTACATATTGGTTGCTATGGATTATGTATCCAAGTGGGTAGAGGCTATTGCTAGTTCAAAGAACAATTCGGGGGTGGTTATTAAGCTGTTTAAAACCATCATTTTCCCACGATTCGGAGTGCCTCCTGTCGTCATTAGTGATGGAGGAACTCATTTCATCAACAAAGCTTTTGATCGTTTATTGGCTTAAGTATGGAGTTCAGCATCGCGTAGCGAGTCCTTATCATCCTCAAACAAGTGGACAAGTTGAAGTTTCCAATCGCCATATTAAGGAAATTTTGGAGAAAACTGCCAATGCTACAAGAAAAGATTGGTCTGCAAAGCTGGATGACGCACTTTGGGCTTATCGAACTGTATTCAAAACACCTTTGGGCACTACTCCTTTCCATTTGCTATATGGGAAAGCATGTCATCTTCCAGTGGAACTTGAACACCGAGCAGTTTAGGCAATGAAGCAGTACAATTTCAACATCAAACCTGCTGCAGAACGACGTATGATTCAGTTGAACGAGTTGGATGAGATTCGCAATCACGCTTACGAAAACTCCAAGTTATACAAAGAGTGGACTAAAACGTATCATGACAGGAAGATCGTCTCCCGAACTTTCGAACCAAATGATCAGGTACTCCTGTATAACTCTCGTCTAACTTTGTTTCCTAGAAAGTTGTGTTCTCGTTGGTCAGGTTCATTCACCATCAAGGAAGTTCGACCACATGGAGTTATTGTGCTTATCAGTCAGGAAGGCCAAGAATTCACTGTGAATGGCCAAAGGGTGAAGCATTATTGGGCGAAAGCCGAAATTCCAGATGGGCAGATTGTGTCACTGGATGATGCACCCGCTGTCTAATTTCAGACACAGTCAAGCTTATGACTGAAAATAAGCGCTTAGTGGGAGGCAACCCACTAGTAAGTTTATGTACAAAATTCGTTTTTATTTTTATTTTCTACTAACTTCCGTTGAGTTTTGTTTCAGTAAAAAAAAAAAAAAAAAGGAAATCGGGATACCTGTCGATCGACACACACAGGGTGTGTCGACAGGCCCAGAGGAGACACCGAGGTAAATCAATTATAAATGCTCGACACACACACTTTTCTTATTCACTCGACACACAACTTCCACAAACCCTAACTCTCTCAAATCTTCATAGTTTTGAGCGAATTTTGGCTCTAAATTATACTAAATCTCTTCCTCTTTCCATTTCTATCACTTATTTTCTCGACTACAAAAGTATGTACCCGAAATCTCTTGTTCTTGGTCTCGTTTTTGATGGAGAAATTAGGTACAAATTGGGTTCGCTTTTGATTGTTTCATGGATTGGGTTGACCCCTAGTGATGTTTAGGAATGAATTGTGGTCGTATTTTAGTATGAAAATGAGAGAATTGCAGGGTTTTAGAATATAAGTCGATTGTCTGATTTTTTGGAGGCTGTCGATCGACAGGTACATTTCAACGACCAAAATTTCTAATTTCAACTGTGTGTTTTTGGTTTTGATTGTGTGTAGATGGCTAAGCGATCACGGACCAGCGGTGTTAACCCATGGCCTAAGAGAGAGAGAGAGAAGATCCCAATTGGTCAACAATGGAGAGATTGTGTATAAGTCATTCTTTCCAAACCTGAGGTTGTTAACCGACGGATTTCGGACGTTTGGGATGATTATGATTCCTCTTCTATAACCAGTGGTTGAGTATGACTATGCAGCCTACACGGATTGCAGACTGACCTGCATTGAAGGAATTGGGTATTTTTGACGAGGTTAAGCGTTTGCTGGAACGTGGAGGTTTGGGTAACATCACCACCAAACATCATAACCTGCATCCTGATTTGGTTTGTCAGTTTTTCGCTACGGTTCGGGTTTATTACCCCAGGGAGGCTTTGCAGACAGGAGGGAACGGGACTCTGACTTTCATGATCGAAGGGGTCAGATACAGAGTTAGCCTCAGGCAGCTTTGTGATGTCTACGGATTTCCATCAGAGAGGGACAACGTCATCTTACCTTCTGCGTTTTCAGAGATGAAGGCTTTTTGGCATTTGTTTGGAGCTGGCGAATTGCAAGAAACCGCGTCTCTCACACGGACATTCGCCATCCTGTTCTCCGTTATTTGATTCGCCTGCTCTCCAACACTGTTTTGTACCGAAACGAGCCTGGTAAGGTTTGCCATGACGAGCTTCTGGCGCTCTAGAGGATCTCAACTGGGGAGCTGTTCTAGATGAGCGTTTGGTGGAGCAGAAGAACACCCCGTTCACTCTTAAGGCTGGTAATCCATTTCGCACAGGTAGCCTCATTACTCCTATCTTGGAGTTTTGTGGCATTGATTGTACTCGTTACGCTTCGATTTGCATCCCATGTTGTATGGACAGCAGGCACATGGTGAGTCCCACATGGATTGGGGGTGATCGCCAGTGGCTCATCCGCGATGATTCCAGGACACAATTTCAGGTCCTTCTGCCGCTTCCAGAGTTGACAGATATCAGAGTTAACTCCGATGCACTTTACTTCCTACCTGATCAGCGCCAACACGTTGTCAGTAGACGCACCACTCGCAGAGCTTCTTCTCGCCGCATGGGAGCTTCTTCCTCAGCTTCAGCTGCTGCCGCTTCCACTTCTTCAGCTCGTTGTTTAGCGCCTCCTCCTCAAGTTGACATGGATCCGGTTCAGAGATGGATCGTCACGAGCATTCAGACTCTCTGGGATGCCTTTGCTGACTTGTCCCGTTGCGGTTGTGTTCGCCCTCGTTCACCGACTCCTCCACCAGCTAGTTCACCACTTGCAGATGATGAGGAAGCAGAGGAGGACGAAGATGAGGATTAGATCACCTCCTTTTTATCCCGGTTTAATTTCTCCTTTTTCTTTTCATTTGAGTCATTTTTCTTTTCTTGAGTCAGTTTGTTCTTTGTTTCCGTTTGATTTTTCAGATTTGTGAAACTTGTTGTTTGAGACTATGTGTTGTGTTATTTGATCGTGTTTCGTTCTAGTGATCTACAGTGTTACTTTAGACTGCTCCAACGACAGAAGCCTTAACGGCCACGATCTCGGAAATCCGAACAGCCTATCGATCGACACACACTGTGACTGTCGATCGAGAGCCCCACGCAGAACATGTCGATCGACACACATTGTGGTTGTCGATCGACAGCTATACAGTACAGGTCCAAATTTCTCATTTTCCCAAATTTTTCTAATCTTTTCTTTCCCTTCTCATCAAGCTCATGTTACACTGGGGACAGTGTTGTTTAAGTCTGGGGGAGGTAGTTGCTAACATTGTTTTCTATTTTTGGAGTCAAAAATTCGTTTTATTGAGTCAAAATGTAGGGAACAACGATCTTTCCTAAGAATAAAGCTTAGTTTTTAAGACTTTTAGCTGTTGCGACGAAGCCTTTGGATGGAGCGAATTCGAAAGCAGATGATAGTACAGGTTCCCCGCTTATCGCGACGTGCATAACCAAGTAGATCAAACTCCAGACTAGTGCACTTGATCTCCATTTCGCTATATTCTCTTTGATGATATCACGATAGTAATCGATCCAACATTCAGAACTCCTTATTCTCTTTACCACTCTTTGTTGATCTTGAATAGCCAGCTCATTTTTAGTTGGTACCCAACCCCTAACCTTAACCTTTTGTTCAAGCCTCATGCGATCTCTTTCCCTTAGTTTTATGTGCAGGCATGTGTGTAAACTCCGGAGAGAAAGAGGTCCGACGCAGTTTTTCATTCACAAAATTGCACAGGATGAGGATTTGGTAGGAGTACTTGAAAGAGAGCAGCAATGCTAAGCATTCCTTAGGATTTTATGCACAATAATGGTAATTTTCGAGACTAACATCTTTGTAAGATCATTTCCCCCCTTAGAGTCTTGGAAAAAAAAATTAATTATTTCGAAAATAAAGTAAGGGAAAGGGGAATGATCATTTTTATAAGTCTCTAGCTTCTATAAAAATGTCAAGGAATGGAAAGGTTGGATGTGGATAGTGGAACATGTTATTATATAATGATGTTTGGTTCCTGATAACGTTTTGGAGGAGAGAGTGCAATGTGAATGAGAAAATGTGGGCATCAACTGGACTAGATTCTCTCTTGTGATTATACATAATGTATGCATTCACCAAATAAAATCCGGTAACCCTAAACACTTTTAGCTCCACTTAAACACAAAATCTTTTAACATCACACCTAGCCTTTTACTTGGTTGATATCATTGGAGAGAATTCCATCATCACTTCGATCAAGTGTGTGACATATAGGAGAATGTGAAACTCATGGGTTAGCAGGTTAAGATTTGAGGCCCAACCTATGATGGTTGAGATTCGTGACCGCCAGGTACTTTGTTTATATGCAGCGAAGGAGTCAAGGAAACGAAAGCAATGTTCCCAAGGATAAGTAAGTTCTCGCGATTTTCAAACCTCGACTTCATTTTTAGTCTCTAGTTTGCTTGAGGGCAAGCAAAAGCTAATTCTGGGGGAGTTGATATATCATGGTTTTTACCAGTTTTCGACCATGATATAAGTCCTTTTATCGAGTCTTTTAACTGCTTTTCGAGTCTTTTTAGTGTCTTAACAGGTTATTGTACGTGGGAAGTTAAAAGGATGATTACGGTTTTGGAGCGTAAACGAGATTGGAGTCAGATTTACAAGTGGAGAAGCAGAAATGAAGCAACCTATCGATCGACACGCATGGTGGTTTTCGATCGACAGCAACGTTAGTCACCTGTCGTTCGACACACCATGCGGTTGTCGATCGACATCCACTTTTCTGAAGCCGACATAATACGTTTTAAAGAAGGAAAAATCATTTGTTTCGGGCCAGAAGTTACCAAAAGTCGTCCAAAAAGCCCACCACGAGTTATGCCTCTATAAATAGTTTATTTTAGGTTTTTAGATCATTACTTCAGATTTTATTGAACAAAGTTTAGAGAGAGCTTTTGAGCGATTTGAGGGAGACAAGTTTACTTCATACTTTGAGATTCTTCGAACCCTATTGTAATTCTTCTTATTCTCTTTCTTTATGCAGTATGATTCAGTTATGATTTGCTTTGCTTCCATGTCTGAGTAGATTGCTAGTTAGGTTTAGGGTGATTCGAACGGATTGATGATGAATTGTTAGGTTAAACTCACTTGTTAGGATTATCTATTTGGTTCTTCACCTAGATTGCTTTAACTCTGATTTAGGATTCGCGACCCTGAATTTGGATATCTTAGGTTGATAGATTGACACGAAAGTGTAATTGATTAGCCTGAACTAGATCTTTGCAAAATTACTTATTCGCAAAGAAATTTGGTTTAGGAATTTTGTGAACAAATTGGACTTGAATTTAAAGCTTGTTTAAATTGATTGAATTCGCAAAGAAATTTGGTTTTCTAAAGTTTAGGCATAGTTAGTTTTCGCAACGACAATTGGTTAATTATATTTTAGTGTTCCAAGTTCTAGAACGGTTCTTAATTAAATCCTAATTTTGTTTAAATTGCAATTCTGATTTATCCTGAGAATTATCCGAAAACCTAGCTCTTTGTTTAATTGAATTTTAAATCAAAAATCTTGCCTGTTACCAATTGTTTTTGTTTTTATTTTACATTATTTTGCTTACCTCAAGTCGAAGTCAACAATCCTACTGTTTGATTTGACTTCCAGTGATTCGACCCCTACTACAATTGATCTCTTAATTTGATAGAGTAAATCAGGGTAAATTTGAGCATATCAGTCGTTAAACCTCTCCTTCCATGTTTCTTTTTGGTGGCTCATGCATCTCTTTGTTTTTCTTTTTGGCTTTCTTTTGTTTGTGTTTAATCTTAGAAATTTCGGCATATTTAATCTTAGAAATTTCGGCATGTTTTTAATTTTGTTTGTGTTTTTCTCTCTCTTTACTATTAAAGAGCCTCTTTCATTTTCTCTCAGTCTCTCCCTTCTCAAAAGTTCTTCTTTTCACTTTTCCTTTTTTCACGCACCTTTCTCACCCTCTTCCTTTTTTTATTTTTGCTCAAATGCTTCTTTTAACTTCTTCTCATTCTAAACTGCTCAAGACCATCTCTTTTTTTTTTTTACGAGAACCTCTTTTCAGATCTCTTCTAGTTCAAGAGAGTTTCTTTTTGTCTTTGTTCCAACTCTGCCTTCTGAAGTCAGTTTCTAACTGAAAGAAACATCTTTCCCATCAACGGAATCATATCAAGCTCTCCTATTAGAAAAACAAAGTTTTTTGTTATTAAAAAAAAGTATAAACATAACATATTTTGGTAAGAAAGTGTTTCAACCGAAATACCATATTTTGTCCATATAACAATATGGATGATCAAATTTTTTTGATATACAAAAGCGACCAAATTTTAAAATTGATTAGGATAAGGGATAATTTGCTGTATAACATATAAAAATTAATAATTGTGTAACTAACCAATTTTCCCCTATGTGGCATAATCACAATCACTAAAGTTAGGGTAATTGGTTAGTTGCATAATTATTAATTTTTGTGTGTGTTATAGAGCAAATTAACCTTTAGGATAAAACAAAAGAAGAGACGTAGGAAAAACTTTAAAAAGGGAAAAGAAGAACAAATTACCGTGTTGAAAAAAAAAATATGTAAGAAAAAGGGTAAGTATAAGTCAAACATAAATTTAAAACAATAACGTATCGACATATAGTGATACGATAAGATATTTAATATAAAAACCAACAATGTTAAAACACTAAGAGAATAACAAATGACCGTGGAACTCTTCATCTACTAACAATTGGATCAATTCATTTAGTTGTTGTAATAGCTCTTACTGTCTTATATCTTGTCAAGTGTAACAGATAAATGGAGAAAAGCCTTAGCCCCCAATGACATGGTTTACTATTTGAGTTATTAAAAGTCTTGTACCATTGCATAAACCATCTTTAAGATCAACATTTCTTAGTAACACGACATGAATAGCAATTTTTGACTGAAGACTATGGTTAGACAATACATAACTTAATGGTATTCAAAAACTTCTCAATGTAGATCACAAACATCTCAAACTCTTAAACACAACTAATCAAAAGTACTAATCCGAAGTGGTATGAACTAAGAAGAAACTAATATGGGAAGTGTTACTAATTTTAATATTCACCATTTTTTCTTACGGTGGGTTACTTCTTGTTTTATCTAGGACAACAACCTCACAAGCAAACCTAATCCTCCAGAGACCACATATTGGGTATTACGGTAATACATGTTGGAATGTAAAATCGATAGTGCGGTCTGTGGTCCAATCTAACTTTCAGGCTAGCCCAGCCAATGCTCCAGGCATACTGCATATGCATTTTCAGAATCTAAGACTTAATTTGATATTGCTTGTTCTCGAACAGTCTTTTGTGTTTGATTTTCTCGCACTCGCTGCACGTGACTTCGTCGTTTTGGTATAACACACTTTATTATTATCCGCCTAGTATAAGTCTATCTATACGACGGTCAAGTTTCGTTAGCCTTTGATGCATGTCATTTTGCCAGGACCTAGCTACTGACTCGGTTGGGGTGCAAAAACAGATGTTCGCAGCAAAAACTCTTAACACACAAGATCTCGTTGTCACGTAATATACCTTTAATTGACAAACAATCACATAATACATGCAAACTCGTCTCCACTCCTCCTTTACATACTTCACATATATTTGTACCGCTCAAATGACGCCAAAATCTTTCTTGGTTGGTCATTAAAGCTTGTTGTGAGGCCAACCAGAGAAAGTGTCTCACTCGTTCTGGTACCTTAACTCGCCATATGCTATGATAAAAACCCTCCATATTCTGTTGTTCCTGGTCAGACCGAGTTAACAAACCATACGCCGACTTAACCGAGAATTCACCATCACCAATTTCGCTCCATGAAATCCGATCCACAACCTTATTCCCGCAGTCAATGGCCATAGCTCTAATCTCCAGCATTTGATCTCTATTCAAATAAGGCACGAGTTTTGCATAATCCCATCCTCTGTCCACCAACCAGTAATCTATGGCCTTAGTGTTGACCAGCCCCTTTGGTATATTAACACTAGCCATTTCATATCGAGTTTTATTTCCCATCCACTTATCAAGCCAAAATCTCACTCTTGTTCCATTACCAAGAATCCAACTATGCCTCTGCAACACCACTTCTTTTAAACCAATCTCAAAGCTCCTCCAGGTAGCCGACTTATTCCTCTTCACATTCAGCCATATGGTGTCATCAATTTCTCCAACTTTGTACTTGCACCTTAAGACTTGCGCCCAAAGACTACTTATATCATTCATTAATCGCCATCCCACCTTAGCAATAAGGGCTTTGTTCATATAACTTGCCTTTCGGATACCTAAACCACCTGCACATCTTGGTAAACAAACACGATCCCAAGCCACCAAATATTGTCTCCGTTTTTCTGTTGTATTGCCCCATATGAAATCACGTGAAACGTTGTCCAATGCTGAGAGTGTAGATGCAGGTAACCGGATAGTACTCATCGTATGGACTGGAATAGATGCTAATACTGCCTTAGTGAGTGTGACTCTGCCTGTTGAGCTCAACATTCTGCCTTTCCAACCTGAGAGTTTAGATGCCACTCTCTCTAGAACCACTCCAAATGTATCCTTGTTAACTCGTTTATGCAAAATCGGCATTCCTAAGTACTTTTCTAAGTCATGAGTACACTTAATACCACTTTCTGTTGTGATCAGTCGTCCCATATTATGAGAAACATTCTTCGAGAAAAAGATCTTGGACTTATCTAGACTCACCTTCTGCCCAGACGCCAAACAAAACCTCTCCAATACCCCTCAAATCACACGAATTTGAGCAACAGAAGCTTCAGCAAAAAGAATCAAGTCATCCGCAAAACACATGTGCGAAAGCTTTGGTCCTCTCTGTGATAAACTAATCGGCTTCCACTTCTTCTCATCTATTGCACTCTCAATCAAATGATACAAACGTTCCATACACAACACGAAGAGGTAGGGAGAGAGAGGATCACCTTGATGTAGATCTCTTAACGGTTTAAAAGCCTTAGTTTTCTCACCATTCCAAAGCAGATTCATTGATGGTCTTGTGACACATTGCATGATCCACCGATTTCAAATACTCATAAACCTGCTGCTTTAAGCGTATGTTCCAAAAAGTACCATCTGATACGATCATAAGCTTTCTCTAAATCCAATTTGAGCAATATCCAACCCTTTCTTCCTTTTTTGTTTCTCATCGAATGAACTGTTTCTTGAACCACAACATTATTACATGTACTTAACCTCCCAAGTATGAAGCTTTACTGAGCAGAACCAATAAGTTTTGTCATCACACTCTTTAGTCTCCCAACGATAACCTTAGTAATAGTTTTGAATAACACATTACAAAGGCTGATAGGGCGAAACTGAGTAATCTTTTCCGGATTGACTACCTTAGCAATAAGAACAACTAAAGCCACAATAGACTCCTTGGGTAAGTTCCCAGATTCGAAGAAATCCAGAACAAAACGGATCATTAATTCCCGAACAACATTCCAACACTTCTGATAAAACACATGTTGAAAGCCATTTGGTCTTGGCGCATTAAAACTCCCCATACTTCGGATTGCATGGGTTGATAAATGGAAAAAACTTGGTGTTTCGATCTCCATGGACCACCCATTGTTCCCTAGATTTTTGGAACCATACTATTTCCTCCTGTTCCAACACGATTTCCAGTTCCTTAAGTAACCCCTCCTCTCGAATCAATAGATCATCAGATGGTTGGATGTCAATTAACCCTTGAATTTCCGTGATCTCATTCACCAATGTCTCTTTCCTTCTCTACACATCACCAAAAATTTTCTTAATCCACTTCTTCAAAATTCTCTGCATATCACTCAACGCTTCTCGAGTATTTAAAGACTGATTCCACGAGTGCTTACAAGATCTTTAAAACCAAGATGTGATAACCAGGCTGCTTCGAATCTAAAAGGTCTTCTACTCGCATTCACCGCAACTCCAGGCGTCAACTGAATGTATAGCGGTGCATGATCTGAGGCCAAAAAGGGTAAGTGAGTTACTTTGGCCTCTTACCATTTGAGACGAGAATGAGCACAACAAAGGACTCGATCCAATCTCTTCGCAACAAAAGAATTCTCCATCTTTCCTCTACGCCATGTGTAATGACTACCATTAAATCCCATGTCAATGAGCGAAAGCTCATTAATCCAATTACCAAACGCAATGGAATCTGGGGATAACTGATCATTTCCTCCAGTTCTTTCGTCAAGTCTAACGTTTGTATTAAAATCACCGCCAATCACCACTGGTCCAGAAACACCTCGCACCACATTCGTTAATTGTTCCCATAAACCGCTTCTGCGACTAACCGATGGAGCCGCGTACAAAACAATCAAGTCCAGGCTCTCTGCTTCCTTCTTCACCTTCTTGGAAGAGAACAAGAGAAAAACAAACTACAAATATGAAATTCTCTTCAATTCTCGACAATGTTAAATTATGACAATACACTCACTTAAATACAAAATCAAAAGACACAAGTGAAGAGTTGTGTCTAAATAACTACCCTTTCTTCTATGACAAGTTATAACTTATCCTACACATCTCTTCACCGTACATATTCACATATGTATAAAGTTATAATGAAATACAACTAAACTCAATTATAAACTAACACTCCCCCTTAATTGAGTTTCACTCTTACGCTTCTTTTCCGACATCGTGTGCTAACTTGCGATCACTCCAAGATCGATTGTTTCTTCTTTTAAGGCTGCATCACTCATTCTTTGATCTCAAACGCCTTGGCATGTGATTGTGGTTCATCCGACATGTTAAAACAAGCTTCTCTTCACACTTCACCATTAGTGTTGTATCTCACGTTTCTTGACACTTCCACCTTTTGTGGATTATCCTCTCCCTCTTCTTCAAATGTCACGTTTTGACATCTTCCTCTTGGTCTTCTTTTACTCTGTTTTCAATTGATAACTTCTTATCAATTGTTTCTTCGTCTTGAGACATAAGATCTCTTGGATTTTCTCTTATCCGTGAGCCTTCTCCATGTAACTTTGAAGTCTTTCTTCACATCTCCTTATATCTTGTGCGTGAACCTTCTCCACATCCTCTTAACGCCTCTTTGACGTTTCATACGTGAAACTCGTGTTCACGTCTTTTTCGGTTATCTTTACAACCGGTTCTCTTGCGTGAATTTCTTCTTCACGTCTTCTTCACGTCTCCTTGACGTCTCCGCGTGAATCTCTTGTCCACGTCTCCTTCGGTTATCTATTTAACCGATCCCTTGCGTGAATCTCTACTCACGTCTTCTCCGGCCATCTCCGTAACCGGCTGCTTTGCGTGAATCTCTTCTCACGTCTTATCCGATTATCTCCTGAATCGGTTTCTTTGCGTGAATCTCTTCTCACGTCTTCTCCGGTTATCTTCATAACCGCTTCTGCTTCCTTTTCTTCTTTTGATGTCAAAGGTAAGCAGCCTCCTTTGCTTGGTGTCTTCCATTGATCACCAACCCTTGCTATGTTTCTTCAAACAAGCACTTCCCGTGAGATGATTGTGTTTCTTACCAACACCACACCACCTTCTTTTATTTCCTTTTGGTTTCTCACCAAAACGTTGATTACCAACCTTTGTTCTGTTTCTTTCAACAGTGGCTTCCGTGTGATGGTTCTTCTCACAAACACCACACAACTTTTTCCCAAATTCTGGTGTAATAGAATTATCTCCTCTTGTTCGAGCATTGAGCGCAACTTCTAACGTATCTTCATATTCCAATCACCCTTTGATGTGATTCGTGATGCTATATGGTGACATCTCTCCGATCCGTGACGACCGTTTTCAAGAGTTGCATCGCCATATATGAAGAGTTAACGCCTTCTTTTCATTGATTCTCCAATCGCACTACTTCGAGTGCCTCTTCCGTGTCGGTTGAATTGGAACCGTTTTCCACCACCGCCCACAATTCTGTTTGAGAATCACACTCTGTTTTTGTTTGAATTTTTTGAAGAGAATTTGCTCGAACCGTTTGCGGAAATAATGGCCCTTTGAATCAACAAGGCTCATGATACCATCTTGCAAGAGAACAAGAGAAAAACAAACTACAAATATGAAATTCTCTTCAATTCTCGACAATGTTAAATTATGACAATACACTCACTTAAATACAAAATCAAAAGACACAAGTGAAGAGTTGTGTCTAAATAACTACCCTTTCTTCTATGACAAGTTATAACTTATCCTACACATCTCTTCACCGTACATATTCACATATGTATACAGTTATAATGAAATACAACTAAACTCAATTATAAACTAACGCACCTTAGCGTGAATAAACTGATTCGACGTCTCTACTATCTCCATTTCCCCAATTCCATCTCTCCATAACAACCATAGTCCTCCACTTTGGCCTACCGAATCCACTCTATAGGAGTTCTCAAAACCGAGTCCACGACAAATTCTAGCTGCCCTATCACCACCAACATGTGTCCCGAACAATGCTAACACATCCGTGCTGAATCTTTCCAGAATATATCGAATCGACCTTCGAAAATTTGGTTTAGTTTCCCCTCGGTAATTCCACAAAATGCAATTCATTAATAATAATTAAAGTTCGTCGAGAAACACCGGGGCTACTTGTCATGCCACCCGACTCCCATGTATCCCCATCGCCGAAATCTGATTCGGCGTATCCTCCGTGCTCAAAGCAGGTACTATCGACTCCGACACCATAGCGTCCAACCCCATTGGCAGTGATTGTGTCTGAGACGCTTCAGCCGCAGCCACCGAATTACTCTTTACCAGACACTAACTCTTACTTGTCAAGTTCTTCTCCTCCACTCTCATTCGCTTTCCATTAGAGGTAACTTCTTTCTCACCCATTTCTGAACCGAAGACAAGCCCCCGCGTGGGTCGAGAAATATTGTTTTGTTTGGGCTTAAACTTTCCTAGGCCTCTCCCAGCCCGATTCTCTCTAATACTCGTTTGACTTCCATCCTTTTCTTTTGAGAAATCCACTCCAAATACTATTCCTTTTTCTTGCACAACACTATGTCGATGGTTTGAATATAACAATCGATTTTCCTTATTTGCTTCACTCAATCTCGTATCTTCCATAATATCCGGACTTGCCAAATTATCCTCTAATCTTCCAAAACTATTAGATATGGGTATATCCGCCAGCTCCCTTCCCTTCCTAACATCACGAAGATTACGTCCGTGATTTCCTCTAGAGGTATTGACCGCAACCACCCCCTTGTTTCTTTGCCCCGTCGCCCCTCTTACAGCTTGTCTTACCGGAGTAAATCCGTCTGCCTCCTGTTGTACCCCCTTCATTCCCCCATCTACCTTCGGCCTTGTGTTTGTTTTGGCCACCGACCTTTCATGATTTCCATCTGGACATGTGTGGACTAGGTGACCATATAAACAACAACTCGAGCAAATGTTGGTAAGACCTTCATACGAAACATAGTATCGCCTTCCATTAATCAAGACTGACCCCTTCAATGGTTTCCTAAGATCCACTTCTACACAAATACGAGCAAACCTCGCCCTCTCCACATTCGACGTTGCTAGATCTACCTTAACCGGCTTCCCCAAACCTTTAGCAATTCCCATGAGAATGGATCTATGATAGAAGTTGACCGGACTATTAGACAATCTAACCCATACCGGTGTTGTAGTGATTTCATCTTTCCCTGGCTCAAAGCTAGGTGACCATGCTTGCACCATAAGGTAACTACCAAATATCCTCCATGACCCACCCGTCAGTGCCTCCATATATTCCTCCTCCGATTCAAATCAAACAATGAAAAACTGACGAGGGAGATCCGTCACATACATCGCTCCACACGGCTTCCATATCTCTCTTAGCCGCCGACTTAACGCCATGACGGGAACGTTTCTTCCCAACACTTTAACAATCATACAATTCTTCCATAGACCATTCATCGCCTCCAATATTTCCTTCCCAATAGTTATCACCGGTTCTCCATTCGGAAACTCGAGTGAAAGAGATATTAAAGATCATCAAGTTTTACCTGAAACTTAAAAGTATGATCGATATTCAAGCAAAAAAAAACTTTTAATCATTAACTCTTTCGTCTTACTGATGGATTCGCACCAGTGTTAAAATCAATCGCTCCTTTCACAACCCACAAATCATGAACAAACACACATAACAATATTTATCAGTTTAATTTCGATTAGCTAGGTTGATAATAAAGAAGGAAGGATCGATTCACAGAGATTCACCGGAGTGCTAATTTTTGTTGGATTTAGTGAACCATATCCAGAAGAACACCTCGTTAGATTAGCATCCAAATTGAGAACCATATTAAGAGCTGCTTGAAATCCTATAAAAATTAAGAACGATGACGATAAAATAAAATAAATTGAAGGATACATAAATCAATTGAATGAAGTAATAGGCTTAGAAGAAACCTCGAATTGCCACATATGATTTTCTACTTCTCAATTAATAGTATGATTGATTGTTGTTGATACCACATGATATCATGATAACGGATGCTCTAAGCTGTGGTCTTCGTGGAAACTGGACATTACCAAATTTTATCTTGGTTGGGTTTTGAAACACAAGATGGCGAGAAGATTCTTATAGGACTGACTACAACACCAGCTTTTTATTTAGATATAAATTTTCTATGGAGAACATCATTGTAAAGGTTTTCTTTTTTAAAAGAGATTGCATGAAACTTATCATTGGCTAATATAGTATAGGTTTGTTCGTTTGACAGACGCAGCGGCTTGCGGCTGCGTCATGCGGCCAAATGTTGTTCGTTTGTCTGCCGCATGTATTTGCGGCTGCGTCATGCGGTTAGACGCTGCATTTTGCGTCATAAATTTTTAGCCGCAGAAAAATTATGCGTTTGCGTTTAAAAATTAGCGTTGCGGCTAAAATTTGAGACGCAGCCGCAACAACAGACATACGAAAAGCGATTAGACGTTACGGTCAGACGCTATGGCTATCAAACAAACAACAATCGCAGCGTCTGGCCGCATGACGCAAACATACGAACAGGCCTTATATATATTGGATTTTATTTCAAAATAGACTTGATACACTTAAAATTCCTACTCCCATCATATCAAGTTTGAAAACTCAATTTCATTCTTTGGTAAAAGTTGGCCAATTTATGCATTGCGCATTGTGTGATTAAACTTAAGTAATATCCCATAAGCCTACAAAGCAAAGACAAAAAAGAAAGATAATCCAGGTGGAGTTAACAACGAATATTCACAACACGACCATACAAGAGAGGAAAAAAAAGATTAAGTGAATTGGGTAAGCCTTTTCTATTCTTGGGTACGGTTAATCTAACGGCGGATCGAACGGCCTAGAGTCACCGTCCGAGGCACAGTGCAGCGTTAACATCGAGGCGCCACGCAAAACCACCGTCGTTCATCTTCCAAACGTCACATGGCGAAGTAATGGAACGACACGTGTACTGCAGTCTCATTCTACAAGTGAACGTCCGGTGCGTTAGCAAAGGCCTTTCCTTCATCACCAACCACACACTCATCTTGCTCGCCTTCTCCTCTCCACCACTCACCATCTCTCTGTACGACGCGTTTGTCCAAACGACTCTCCCTAAACCGTCCGATATAAAACCAGGACACGTGTCTCTCTCGAGATTCATCTTCTTCTCTTCGTCCGTACACCCTAGCTCGTATTCCACATCAACCCATCCCTCCGTTACGCACTCTACCGTCAACAACGACGTCGCAACGCTTACCGTTATCAGATCCGTCGCCGTCTTTTGACGTCCGTTATCTCCGAAACTTAACCACGACGACTCCGGCGACAAGTTCTCCTTCCTCTCGGGAAGAAGAGACAATGTCACTCTCTCGCCTACGCCAGATCCACTCTTAGGGTCTTCGTTTCTCCGTCGATTGCGACGTTTGCTGCTGCCGTTACTATTGACAGATCCGCTGCTACTACTCTTGTCCTTTGAATGTTTTCGCTTACCACTCTGTGATTTCGATGAAACGGAATTCACCGGCGGTGAAGAAGATCCACCGGAATCTGGTCTCGGTGCAATCGGACGGTACCGGAGCATAATCCGGTCGACGTTCGACATATCATTGCCTCCTCCGTATCTTTTTGTACAACAACTTCCCCGGAAATTCATCACCCTTGTGCAAAGATTATCTCACTTTTCGTTGTTGCTTTGGTTTTGTTAGAGAAGATGTGAAACGGACGAAGCGTGCCAAGATATAAAGCGAAACTGTTATGTCGACACGTTTAGGGGAGACAGCCACGTGAGAGACCGAACGATTGAACAGCGCAACGACGGGATTGGGCAAAAGGATAAGACGTGGCGTTTATGCGGGTCCCACGGAGACTCGCTTCTTACGACGGAATTGAGAGGACCAATGGGAGAGCGAGGAGTGGCTACTGGTTCGGTGCGATTAAAGATGGACACATAAAGGCTGCAACTTTCGATAGTAAGCGAAGATTGTCCTCCAAGCTCATGGACACATGGCCCAATCTCCTTTTCATGTTTCTACGTTCAAAGATTTTATTTATTTTTTAACTTTTGTTTCTATTATTTGGTTGTAGAATCGGGAAGATTGTGCCACTGGAGAGTAAGGTTGTGACACGCAATTTCCTTTGGACTGTGGATACTCGCATTTATTTCCATAAAGAAAATATACTTTTATGATTTACATCTGCCACACTTTTCTCTTAAATGTTTACACACAGAGACACTTGTGTTTTAAATGACACTTTTTCTTTTTTATTACTTGCAATGACCCGAAATACCCTCAAACATTTATAGTGGACATGATGAATTAATTTAGAAGAAGAAAAAAAAATGCACGTGATAGTTATTTACAATAACTCTCTCCTCCCTACTCTCCTCTCCTCTCTCTCTCTTTTCTCTCCTCTATTTCCTAACCAGATTCCGATCAATTTGATCCAAATGTTTTTTGGTTCATACAAATCATACAATACTTAAAACAACAAATAACTATGAATCTAGACTTATACAAAAGAGTCTCCAACCATCGTCCATGGCATCACCTCTCTTCCCCTAGATCGTCATCCACGGCGGCGCAACCATTTTCTCGTCGGCTACTGCTTCTTCTGGAATCGGCGACCTCGATTGTTTCCGTTGTGGAAGGTATAAAATCCGATCTGTAATTTTCGTTTGGGTTATAGATGTTTGATGATTTCATATGGGATCTAGGGTTTAATTCATAATTATCCATTTTAGTTTCGATTTGCATTTTCTAGTGTGTTTCTTTTAAGTTTCTCCTCTGTTCTGTAATGTGCTATGATTTGAATCTGTATTATATCGTTTGTTTGACGAAAGTGCGATTGTTGTGGACAGTGTTGCGTGGACACCCGTTGAGATTCTCACAGGCTCAGTTTTGCAACATATCCTCGAGTGTTTCAGGGAGTATAAAATTGAATGACGAGTTTAAGTTTTTTGGTAAAGATTGATTGGTTTGTTTCTTTGTTCTAGGAAATTTAAGACACCGATGTGTTGAATGAGAGAGGGGTCTCCCTAAGAATTGTGTGTGTGGAGAGCCGGCTATGATGAACGTTGAGAATAGCTAAAAACCCAGATCGACTCTTCTAGTTTTGTCAGAATGGATCTGGATTGGTAAGGTTTTGTTTCTTTGATGTGGAAGTTATCTTTGTTAAAGAACAATTATTTGTAAGATAAAGCTATATTGATCTTTTTTTGTAGGACAAATCCCATTTATTTGAGTGGACTGATGAATGTATGGTAGAGGAAGTTGTTGACTTAAAGGATCTGGTATGTGCACATCAAGCTTCCATCTTGGGGTTGCAAAGAGATATGTGTGGTCTTGAGAAAGAGATTGAAGTCATATGGAAAGTGTTATTGGGCAATTGGAAAAAGAAGTGAAAGTCAACCACAACTATTTGTGGTGTTTGGAGTAGCTCTGTTTGTGGTGTGCTACTATGTAGCTGCGTAATGAATGTATTTTTATTAGTGTAATTTTTATTTCTAAGTTTATACACTGATCTGTATGATCAGTTGAAAGCTATATCCTTTATTTTTGTATGTTTTGTGTTTGTTTTGGTTTATGAACGAAGGTAGACATAACAAATGTATGTTTTGTATGGGTTTCATGAGTGATGTTAAAAACTAATTGAATTGGTGACGAAATGAATACATAGAATGTACTAATGTGGCTAATGGTTGATGTTGATCAAGCATGTTAGTAAAGTATGATTTGGTGGAGTTTATGTGGATAGTATAGAGAGAGGGATAGTCAAACATGCATATTTTGTAGCTTTTCAGTAGAATGAAAACTAGCAAGATCGAGAAGTAAATTGACAACGCACCAGAGAAGCAAATATAACTATACGAAATTCTTGTATTAAAGAGGAACAGATGATGCGAAAAAGCATTCACATTAAGGGTGTTGTGTGGATCAGTTTCTGTGGACAGTACTCTTTGACCACAAGGTCACAAAACTCAGACAATTTAAAACCCATTCTAAAAGCAACTTCCTTTTCAATTGGAAAATTGATGTCCCTGGCACTGAACAAAATGGGCAAAAAAAACCCCACAAGGCTCAAACTTTCTTCTTTCTACTATAAGAGATAGAGAACAAGAGAGAGGAGCCATGTTTGTCGGCCATTAATGCTTCTTCAATCCAAAACAAAATAGCTTTACTTATTGAAATATATACTAATCGATGACCTTATCTTCGAAACGGAGCTGCGTAATTGTTCTTCGTTGTAAAAGCAAGTGTTGCTAGCGCAGTTAATCTCAACCCTTCGTGCAATCTAGTGGAAATCATAACCACATATCTCCTACGTAACTTTGATTGAACCAACGGTCACGATTTAAGGGGAAAGTCAGCTCTACTACACTATTCTCTTTTGTTTGGATCAAACGCATCCTTTCATTTAAATTTTCTTTCTTTATTTCTAGTGGCCGGGATTAAAGGTTAAAGAGTGGTAAGAAGAAGCTTTGGCCGAGAGTATTTTCGTCTCAAAAATATCAAAAAAGAAGGGGAAAACCCAAAAAAGTGTCTCCAATAGTGAAAGTGTCCCAAAGTGTAAGAACTTTGGAAAAAAGTGTATGAGAATGTAAATAGTTCCTTTTATATCATAAATACACGAGATTGAGATTGAGATTGAGATTGAGATTGAGATTGAGATTGACTACCCGGCTTCGTATTTCTTTAAGTTACAAACTAATAAACCGAATGAAAATCTACTTTAATTAAAGTGCATAAAGTCATTTGGTTGAATAAAAAGAAGAAGAAAACTGGTCAATGCTTGATACTTTGATATACAAAGACAGGTTTTTTAACATATCATTTTAAATTATAAAATATTTTGTCTTCAATTCATCGACAAGTCTCACCTTTTTATACCATTCCCTTGTAAAAATTACATATCATACTAAAAAGATCTGTGTTGGGAATATATATATATGTATATATATATATATATTATTATTGAACTTTATGATACAAAGATTATAGATACATATAGAGATAGTAAAATGCTAGGTGGTTATCTTATTATTGCTAGAATTTATGGTTTTGGTCATAACTCATAACCAGTTACACTAAGAGCATATTTATCCACTACACTCAAAAAGTGTTATAGACATTAGTTAACATTAATTTCTAATGAACCCTTACTAAAGTGTCTTTCCTAAGAACTATTTCATCCAAAATTTCACCAAAATCTTCATTTTTTCCTTTTTTTCTTTTTTAAAAAAATTACAATGAACCTTTAGTAAGTTCATGGATAAACATGCTCTAAAATTCATTCATTGAGAAGGGAAACTCATAACATAGTCTTTGGTGGTGATGGTGGTGGTGCCCGGGTTTTTCTTTTCTACTGGGTCCCATCGGTGGAATCGGAACGTTTTTAGGTAACATCCCAAAAACTAGACGTTGTGATGGTGACCACATGGCCTTGGTTGGAACCGGGAGCCGCGCTTCTTTATGACTAGGTCTCGAAAGTGGGATGCGCCATCTCGTAACCCACAGCGAATTGACATATTTTTTATACAAATTTTTGGGCTGCATAATATCTTCAGGTCGATGTAAAAAGTTCTTTTCGGTGGCTTCAAGAACATTAACAACAAGGAGAACAAACAATGTTACCACAAGAAACAAATTTGATTTCGTCATTACAAGATACTTTTGCAAGTTGTAATATCCATTGATCAGGTAAGGTTTTATAATACTGTCGACAATCTTACCAAAAAATTAACATTTTATCTTCATAAGAAAATATAGTAATATAATTATTGTAAACTTTGAATACTCTCTATAATAAATTTCGTTTTTATCTCTAAGAGTTGGGACACAGAGTTGGAACACAATAAGGAACAAATCTTATATGAACGAATTCCTCCTGTCCACGTGGTCATAGTTTCAAGTTATTTTAAAGTTTTAACAAACCTATTGCGTTAAATGAACAATTTAAAGAGCTATACTAATTACCAATGCTAATTACTAAAAATAATAATTTAAAGAGTGAGTTTTTAAAACAAAAAGATACTAATATATATTATAAATTAATTAAAAAATAATAAGCAAAAATAATTACTACAAATATTTTCTATATTATTATTTCGTAAATAATATTTAGGTTAACTATTTAACTAAATACAAAATACGCGGGTTAATTCACCAATTCACCAATTCACTAGCAAACTCATTAAAATAAAAACATTTCACCCCAAACCATACTAAATTTTGAAAACAAATCTTTGGCAATTATATTTTACAGGTTTCAGTTATATTAAGATTATATTAACGTTTCTAAAACTAAATTGGAATCCAATTATGTTGTATATAAAATTAAAGCTAGATGAAAAATTACTAAAATCTTTTTTTTTTTGTGTGATATTGACCTATACACATAATTATATGACGACTTGCTATGATGAAATAACATTCCTTCACGAGTACGCGTATACGGCCTATATCGCATAGTAGAGAAATTGGACGGGGTAATTACGATGATTTGGGTTAGGAGAGCTAGATATTGTTGGAACTTGTTTTTTGACAATGGCGTTGACCAATATTCCGATGGCTTTTTCGAACAATTTAGTTGTCGGAATGATCGGAACTTGGAATTATTGGATTCATTGTAATGAGCACTATGAGATAGTATATTCATTTGTCAAAAACGGCGTTCGTTTGAATGAGAAATGTTGGTCCAAATTCGATGACTTGGAAAGCTTATTAAGTATATAAAGTGGAGAACTCATAACAAGGTTTAAAATCTTGTGTACACTTTGGTGTATTTTAGATAAGAGATATTCGAGCCAGACTTTGATGATGGGCTTCGGAGTTGTGCAAATGGACCTAGGACCCAAAAGACTTAGTCTTTTTTGTCTAGATTTCTTTTGACTAAAAATATTGACTAAGTCAATATAAATATCTTCTAGTTAAATGAGTGTTAATATTACAATTAAGCTAAGGAAAAGTCAGTTTTGATTTTGTCTTTAAGGTAAAAGCTTATTTGGTCACATGTTATTATGTTGAGGACTTAATTCTCTTTGACTCCCTTTATTGCTCCAACCTTAGTAAATGTTGAGGTGTTGGCTATATAATCAAGCTATGTTCTTTCTCATGATATACCATTGGAAATAAATATCAAACAAGTTCTACAAACAATTCCCTCATGATCTCTTCTTTTCTTGTGTTCGATAGGTTCTGTTCTTCGGTGATGGAAGACATAAACAATGGCAGTTGTATCTTGGGAATCTTATCGTTATGAAACTGTCATACTACGGGGCGTTTAAAGATTTAAGGAAAGAGATTCGTCTCGCCTCTGCAATTCTTTTTCATCTTTGTAATTTGGTATTGTAATTCTTGAATTTGTTCTTAAATTATCTTTTCATATATCAGTTGCCCAATTGTAAAAATTCGGGTCCTACAATCTTAAATCTTTAAATTTCGTATAGTGTCATAACAATCTTAAATTTTTAAATTTTGTTATTGTTTTAGTACACTAACGAAACTGATATATGTGTTAAGATGTTTTCTTAAACACATGTTCATGAGATTTGTCGATTTGGTGGTAATCGTCTTTTTCTGATTATGAGAAAAGAAAATATCCGGTTACACGTACAAAGGAGGAAACCTAATACTGTCTTCGTATTGAAATCGATCTGGTTTAAATTGGTTTAAATCTCGGTTTGATTATTGTTGTGTTTATAAGCAACCATTCGAACCCGTTATCAGCATTGAATTTGACATTATTTTATAAGCTATATTGCTTCTGTTTTGTCATCTTCTGGAAGATCTTAGTGGGCTTGTTAATGCAATTTATTCGGGTGATTTTAATTGCACATGTAATAGTTTTGGTTGCATATCTAAACTTCATTTGTGGAATTTTCATATTCTGAAAAATTTACGTTTAATTGCGATTTATTTATTATTATTTAAATTGTTTGTGTGTTTGATTTTAATTGGTATACTAATTCGTTTTGTTTTTTGAAACAGATTCGATTTAGATATGACTAACAATAACTAATTTGGGATCGATGTTTAAGACAAGGATATAACGATGGAGATAATCGTTGGCGGTGAAATCCGGTCAAGTGAGTCGACGCCTCAAATTACGTTTGAGAGTGGTCTGCCACTTGTGAACCTGTTGGTGCCTAGCGCTTTAAGCGTAGGACTAATGCCAATAAAGACTTATAAGTCTATGACGTAAATTTTAAGAAATTCGCATTAGCGAAGTTTCAAGGGAAGTCTCAAGTGACTTTGATCAAAGATGATCTATGTGACGTGGTCTCTAAAGTCAATGTTGTTGAGGACAACCTGATGAAATGGTGGTATACCATTACTCACATATGCATGGATAATGATATGTTTAAGACATATCAAAGATGCAAGAGTGAGAATCAGCGGTTAATAAGTAACGCCATATGAATTTTGGAAAAGTATAACAAGATTAAATATCTTGTGAATACACTATGTGTATTAGAGAAAAGTAAATCCAAAATCGAATAGAGCCAAGCCAAACCGAACTTGGTTTGAGATTAAATTTTGGTTTTGAATTTGGTCATTAAATTTATTTTTTGAACCAAATTCAAATCAACATTATGATTAACTTTATAATTAAAATTATCCTAAATCTCCACTATAATTTGATACTTCTAACGTATGCAAATTGATGGTGTGGGATGATGGGATTTGACTTTGATTTCTAAAATCAATGAAAAAACCGTTTGTGTCATTATGGACATAAGATACGTTGCTTCTTTGACTTTCCTATTAGAGGAAAAACATTCATCGATCAAAGAAACATATTGAGATAAAATCATCTCGGAAAAAACTATAATAAATAGTTTCTAGTCTTAAAAAGATGAAAATGCGTTGTTGGAGGAATCTGGGTTAGTCCAAAAAATGTGGGGGAAAGCGTCGCTTACCACAAATTATATCCTCAATAGAATACCACACAAGGTCATTGGTAAACACCGTATGGACTTTAGAAAGGTGTTGTACTTTCGTATAAATACCTAAAAGTGTGGGGTGCCTGGATTAAAGTCGTAGTGCAACCTCCTAGAAAGGTCACAATTAGACTTAAATTAGTGGATCACTCAAACTATGCACTTGTTAAGTGGCAAGTTTGATATGAAGGACTGATTAATATGTATAATGGTAAATTTCGTCATATGAGAAAATGACATAAAAACATTAGACACTTGATCTCAAATTGAGTAATCATGATGATTACATCAAGTCAAGTGACAACCTAGAGGATCCTTAAAGGTTGGTCTAGAGATCATGTGGTAAAATCATCAAGCGGAATGGGTTTAAAGCCTATAACAGAACATGACGTTTAATGGATACCCTACTTATGTCACTGGAAATCCCACGACATAGGTTCAAAGGGACAACGAAATAAAGCTGAGTAAGAGAAAAACACTGTGAGATAATGTATACACCCAGTTCCTAGGATGATAAACAGTGTTACCTGTGTGTGATAAGGCTAAGCATTGGCTTTTAATGATTCCATAACTTTGAGATATCAGTGAAGTAATACAAGATGCTTCTTTAAAACAAAGTTGATGGCAGATCACCAAGTGAGTGTGAAATGCGGCTGTTTCTAAGAGAATGAAAGTAAGGCTATATTCTCCAAGTTCACTCATAATTACCAGGAATGTTCAAGGCCAAAATGAACACAATAGAGAACCTAGTTCTCTGAGAGAATGAAGTTGTGATATAGTTGTTGTCTCGATTTACATCAAAGTACGGGTGGTTCAGACATCATGTTTACCTCCTGGTCGAGTAAACCCGACAGTTATTGATAATGACTAGTTCAAGGCTGAAAAGCTACTAGCCCATATACAGTGGATTTTTTGCTTGTACTCTCAAAAGTTGTTTTTCGAGTCTTGTCGAGTCGTCCAGTGTTTAGAGTCATTTCTATTCATTTAGGGGATTGTTGGAACTTGTTTTTTGACAATGCCGTTGGCCAATATTCCGGTGGCTTTTTCGAACAATTTAGTTGTCGGAATGACCGGAACTTGGAATCGTTGGATTCAATGTAATGAGTATAATGAGATAGTGTATTCATTTGTCAAAAACGGCGTTCGTTTGAATGAGAAATGTTGGTCCAAAGTCGATGATTTGGAAAGCTTATTAAGTATATAAAGTGGAGAACTCATAACAAGGTTTAAAATCTTGTGTACACTTTGGTGTATTCTAGAGAAGAGATATTCGGGCCGGACTTTGATGATGGGTTTCGGAGTTGTGCAAATGGACCTAGGACCCAAAAGACTTAGTCTTTTTTGTCTAGATTCCTTTTGACTAAAAATATTGACTAAGTCAATATAAATCTCTTCTAGTTAAATGAGTGTTAATATTACAATTAAGCTAAGGAAAAATCAGTTTTGATTTTGTCTTTAAGGTAAAAGCTTATTTGGTCAAATGTTATTATGTTGAGGACGTAATTCTATTTGACTCCCTTTATTGCTCCAACCTTAGTAAAAGTTGAGGTGTTGGCTATATAATCAAGCCATGTTCTTTCTCATGATATATCATTGGAAATAATATCAAACAAGTTCTATAAACAATTCCTTCATGATCTCTTCTTTTCTTGTGTCTGAGAGCACATGCAGAATTTTGGTTCGATAGGTTCCGTTCTTCGGTGATGGAATACATAAACAATGGGAGTTGTATCCTGAGAATCTTATCGCTATGAAACCGTCATACTACGAGACGTTTAAAGATTTAAGGAAAGAGATTCGTCTCGCTTCTGCAATTCATTTTCATCTTTGTAATTTGGTATTGTAATTCTTGGATTTGTTCTTAAATTATCTTTTCATATATCAGTTGCCCAATTGTAGAAATTCGGGTCCTACGGATAACTGAATCTAAAAAAGATTCAAACTGCGTAACATGAAAAACTAAGAGAATAAATAAAATTGATTGTCACAATAATAAAGATCATGATTAACGAGAATGTAGTAAGGGTTAATTAGCTTAATAATATTTTGTGGGAGATAATTAGGATATTAACATGATGAAATCTGAATTTAGGTAAGTAGCAGAGAGGAAAGTTATTATGACGAAAATACCCCTGCGTTTCTTGCAAGGAAAATAGTTTAAAAAAATTACTAAATATATTTTACCACTAAATGCATATCTCACCATGTACACAAAGATTTTGGGATACATTATTTCCATTAGTTCCCAAATTGATTGTTTCTTATTTTGATGGATGTGATTGAGGCAAAATACCAGATTTTTGTCTGAGATTTTGATTGAAAAAACCCAGATTTGGGATCTTGTAATCTCAAACTTAATAAAAAATCTGGATCTTTCCCTAAATTAAAGTTTTATTGATCCCAAATATGGGTTTTTTCAATCACGATTTTAAACAAAAATCTTATATGAATCTGATCTGATTACCAAATTATGATATGATTATGTGTATCGTTGCTATATAATGGGAGTTGTTAGTTGCAATTTATCAATTAGATTTGTCTCAAAGTAAAACCCGAGGAGGAAGATGGAGAGGAAGATTGTTTACTATATATTATTTTTATTATTTATGTTTTTGTAGTTAACTAAAATTCAACCACTGAATAGTTAACTATACGTTTTGTGTGGCGGCATATTTGACTATTATTTTTCTATATCTTGTTTGTCTGCATATAATATTGTGAGGTAAAAAACATGGGTTTTACAAAAGGGTATAATGGAAAATTCATGAGGACAAAATGTTAGATATTACATTTATCAATTGTTAGATATTAGGTTTTGAGTGTAAAAGGTATTATTCATTACAATTTCCCATGTAGTAATCAATACATAGGAAAATCGTCCATAGAAAAGGAACATTATGTAATCTCTAGAAGCCTACTCCCAATAAAACAATTTTCTTTACACTATGCAAAATACTAAGGAGTTTGGATAGTTACCCAAAGTCGTTTATATTTTGATTAGGTACGTGTAATATTTTTTAACGAATGATTTTTAATTGCTCCTTACGTAGCTGTTGAAATATTTAGTTCATATATTAAGACGAACCATAAAATTAATCTACAGATTGGATGACATTATTTTCATTTTTGAATTCAAATTACTTCCAACACATTTTCCTCGTCGTTGTCACTTTCATTTTTATTTCTCGAGTTTTTCAACATCTTTTTTTTTTGACAAAAGGATAATATTTCATTAAATCGAAATGTTGGTAAGGTTGGTGTGAACCCAGTGACAATGTAGAGCTAATTTGGAAGTTCATCAACTTTTTCATTAATCTCTTGAAGGCTCACAAACGTTTTGGAGGTCTCCAGGTAGTAGGTATTCAAGCTGATTAGAATGGTCAAATGTATGGAATCTGATGCGATTTGAAGATGTTGGAGTCTTTGACTCTATGCTTGGAGCAATATATCTTGAATTGCCTATCGCCTCGACCACCAAAGGATTTGCAATTTGGAAGGCGATCGAAGATCGTTGGGCGACAGTAGTGTTGTCTTGATTACAAATCTCCCAACCGAGTCATGTTGTGTTTGTATCGGCACGCCAAGCAGCATCACAGAAACCTCTCAAGTGAATCGATGATGATTCTGACGTTTGATCTCCTGTGATACCTGAGATCGAGGGATCAATTATCTGTGCAAATAGCTAGTCTCTTTCATCATAAATCACCTTCATAGATGTCTCATACTCTGTGAAGCTTAAGCTCCAATCATTGAAGATTTTGTTGTTTCGAACCAACCATAGAGTCCAGAGTATCGTCCGTTGCTAATTCCAGTTGGGGGTAAGCACAATAAATGGTTAGAAGCCGAGATCCTGGTGATGATATCTGACACAAAGAGAGAATCTAGTTGGTCTTTAAACGGGACCAGCCTCCATACCGCTTAAGCAAAAGGGCACTGGAGGAATAGATGAATTAACATCTAAAATGCATTCTCTTTCACGGTCGTGGCTTTCATGGTTAAATTAATAAGAATTCGCATAACACCTAACTTTCAGAAGCGATAAAACGACATTAAATTACAAATACATTAATAATCAAGAGTAACACTCGGCCAAAATCATCGAAAATTTTCTTAAATCAAACAACCATTTGATAACACATGTTTTAACCCTATATAAACTATTGTAAGTGCAGAACAAATGTTGTAGTAATGCAGGGATCAAATCCACAAGGACCAAGTTTCACTCTATGAATTCGTAAAACTGAAATTAAGTTAAGATGGAAATAATGTAGTTGTTTGCAAAGTGAAATAAGAAAAGCAAATAAAACGATGTAAACGTATGAATTAAAAACAGTGGGCATTAGGGAATTCGCAGGGATTCAGAAATAGATAAATTGTCAAGGAAAGCATTGTGAATCGTTCTAAAGCTCAAAACACAAAATCAAATAGATATATTGTCGTACCATCAGTTATTGTGTCTAACAACGTAAGATCCTAAACTGTCGTTTGAATTCAAGAGGTTAAACATGCATTAAAATCAAGTTTGATATGTTCATAAAACACCATAACATCAATTTCCGTTGGCTAGGGATCCTTTGCTCATATAGGTTCTTTCAAGCATTTAAACAAACACTTTTGGTGCGTTAAACAACCTAAGATCATAAACGAAGTAGCTAATCAAATTCCAGCGATAAGAACAACCTATATGAATAAACTAAGTTATCAGTCTCTAGAACAACATCATAAATCAATCAAACTTTAAAATCCTTTTGAAACCCTAAAACCCAATAAGAAAACTACTCATACATGATAGAAATTAAATCACAAGAAGAAATCATGGAAAACATGATGAAATCAATAAAATGGTTTAGAAATCTTTTCAAAATTGTCAAAGAAGTTCAAAGATCTACCCCCAAAAGCTTAGAAACAAAAAGTCTGAATAATAGAAAATGTGTTGCCTAAAAAATGGCTAAAAATATCATAAATATAGATAAAATCACGTGCTAGTCAAAATCCATGACAAAACCAAGTCCTAATAGAAAAATCTGCAATTTTCCTTTTTTCCAGAGAACCGATTGGTATAAGTAGATTCGCATGTCTTCACTAAAACTTGCATAACTTTCGATCACGCCGTTGGAATGTCTTGATATCACATCCAAATAAAGGCTAACTCAAGTCTCTCGCTTTTGTTAAAATGTCAGGTCGTTCTTCAACGAGTGCAAATTTATGATATTTCTGCACATTTGTTTATCTTACTCTTTTGGTCTCACGCTCTATCAATACGTGTTTTAACATGAAACGACTAAAAAAACATAAAAAAGACTAAAAAAATCCATTGAGAATATGTCAAGAACGCAATACATCACCATTAGATCATTGTAAAATGGTCAAAGATCTAACTGATTTCGATAGACTCAAATCCCACAAAATTCGATCTTTTTAAGAGGCGGTTTAGATAGAAATAAGTGAAAGTGGGAAGGCTTAAGCGAGTCAAGGGCTCTTAAGATTGACGAAAACAAAGCAGTGACAGATCCACACACCACAATGGCTACCACCGATGTCATCTCTGATTTCCTCTCCTTCCTCAACGCTTCTCCCACCGCTTTTCATGCAGTCGGTATTAACCTTGTCTCGATTACACATCTCTGAAACAATCGCTGCTCTCTGAATCAATTGGTGTTTTCGATTTTTTAGTTCTAATTCTGATCTACTGCTGTAGATGAGTCAAAGAGGCGCCTGCGAAAAGCTGGGTATGAACAGCTTTCCGAGAAAGATGATTGGAAACTCGAGGCCGGCAACAAATATTTCTTCACAAGAAACTACTCCACCATTGTTGCTTTTGCTATTGGTAAAAAGTAGGCTTTTCCCATTCTTCTCTGTCCAAATCAAACCCATGATTCCATTACAGATTGTCTGCACTTATTCTTGTTGTTCAGTAAGCAAATCTTTGGATTTTCTCAACAGATACGTTGCTGGAAATGGTTTCCATATAATAGGTGCTCACACTGACAGCCCTTGCCTGAAACTCAAGCCTGTCTCAAAGATAACCAAAGGTGGATTCTTGGAGGTTGGTGTTCAAACATATGGAGGTGGACTGTGGCACACCTGGTTTGATCGTGACTTGACAGTTGCAGGACGTGTTATTCTTAAACAAGACAAGGCAGGTTCCGTCTCATATTCTCACCGCCTAGTCAGGATTGAGGATCCTATAATGAGAATTCCTACTTTGGCCATCCACTTGGACAGGTTACCTTAAACTAACTGCTTTCTACTCGTATTCTTCTTAGACTTGTTATTGTCTTGTGATAAGCAGACTATATGTTTCTCACTTGCTTTTATGTCTTACAAACAGGAATGTGAACAGTGAAGGTTTTAAGCCAAACACTCAGACACACCTAGTCCCAATACTGGCAACAGCTATTAAGGTGCTTAGAACAAACAACATTACTTAAAATAAGACAATTGTTACAGGACATGGAAGCCTTAGTATTTTATTTCTTTCTTAATTCCACTGCTAAATTTCGTTTATTCAGTACTGCTAAAGCTTTGCTTGCATATCAGCCATTTGCTGAGATAAAAAGCCATCTTTGTGTGAACCCCTTAACTTTTGGTAGATATATCCATATGTTAACATCATTGTGTAAAGTTTGCAGCAGGCATGAAATCTTGGTCTTTTCGTTTGGTCTTTTTTCACGTTGTGTGATATATATTTGAAGGCGGAGCTCAACAAAATGCCAGCAGAAGGTGGTGAGAATGATGGAGGAAACAAGGGTACTGAGACTAGTTCAAAATCAAAGCATCACCCACTACTTCTGGAGGTCCAGTCTAAATATAAACTTTATGGTTTCAGCTTATCTTGTTCTGGTTTAATAATCAAGTAGTCCTCCTTTTTCTTTCTTAGATCATTGCTAACGCGCTGGGTTGTAAACCTGAGGAGATATGTGATTTTGAGCTGCAAGCATGTGACACTCAGCCAAGCATTCTAGCTGGTGCAGCAAAAGAGTTTATTTTCTCGGGAAGGCTGGATAATCTATGCATGTCGTTTTGCTCTCTGAAGGTATGTTATTTACTTATTGTTCTTTTGGAGAAGAATATGGACTAGAATTCCTGAACTTTGTCGCGCATTAGATGGCTCACATTTGCTGCATTTTTTGTTGTTTCAAGTCCAATATAATTTGTTGTCTACAATGTAGACGTGTCTGTACAATCATGCTAACTCACATTCAGTGTAAGTTTTGTTCTGGATCACATATAAGTAGAATATCATTAACAAATTGTTCTCCTCTATGGGTTTTGGACCCAATTACTAACGTTATCCATTAAAAGCTGAATTCATTGATGAAATGTTTTCAGTAAACATCTTTCGTGTTCTCGGTTTATCTGTCTGAAACACATATTTTCTTCTTTGTATCTAATCCGAACTATTTGATGCAATAATTATTCGAACTTTGTACATAGGCGCTTATAGATGCAACATCTTCTGAAAGTGACCTAGAGGAAGAAAGTGGAGTAAGAATGGTGGCGTTATTTGATCATGAGGAAGTTGGTTCCAATTCAGCGCAAGGAGCTGGATCCCCTGTCATGATTGATGCTATGTCACACATCACAAATTGCTTCAGCTCTGACACTAAGGTAGCAACCATTCAAGTAGTAGACACTTAATCTGGGATTGTGTACACTTTATAATCTTGGTATCTTGTCACTTGTTATTGTTCAGCAGTCACTAATGTTTACTCGTTACAGGTGCTCAAGAAAGCAATTCAAAAAAGTTTACTGGTCTCTGCTGACATGGCACATGCTTTACATCCAAACTTTATGGTAAATAGAATTTGCAGAGTAATATTTTCTTCATGTAAAGCCGGCATTCATTTCATTCGGCAATCTTTTTTTTCGTTTTAATGCACATAAGTTGACGTCTCTCCTTCATTTCATTATGATTTCACTTTCTTTAGGACAAACATGAAGAGAATCATCAGCCGAAGATGCATGGAGGGCTTGTCATCAAACACAATGCAAATCAACGTTATGCAACCAATGCTGTAACTTCCTTTGTATTCAGAGAGATAGCGGAGAAGCATAATCTGCCTGTTCAGGTATAATTGGCCTCAGAGAGATCCAGAAGATGTTCTTACTTACCACACATTATAAACGAGTATGGTCCTGTGAAATTGCAGGATTTTGTGGTACGTAATGACATGGGATGCGGATCGACCATTGGTCCAATCCTAGCGAGCAGTGTGGGGATAAGGACAGTTGATGTTGGAGCTCCTCAGCTCTCAATGCATAGCATCCGTGAGATGTGTGCCGCAGATGACGTGAAGCATTCATATGAACACTTTAAAGCTTTCTTCCAAGAGTTCACTGTCCTTGACACCAAACTCAGTGTCGACGTTTGAGAGCTTCGTAATCTTAGTTGGTTTAAGGTGGAACTGAAGAAATCTTTATCCTGTGTTAGGAATTGGTGTTTACAGTAGTAATAAAAGGATTGATAGCGATGCTGTGTTGCTTGCCGTTACTCATGATTTTATTTGGATTTCCAAATCCAAAGGTGGATTCACTCTTCGCGTTTTTTGGATTTGGGTCAGTTTTGTTTTGAAACTGTTATACCGAATCAGAAATGAAAACACATCGTAGTAAACATCATATACTAATTGTACGAAGTTAAAGCAGATCAAAATGTAGACCAGGAAAGATTAATTTGGACTTATAAATAATTCAATCCGATCAGTTTCGTGCCTACTGCACATCTATTAGTTTTTTTTTTTTTTTTTTGTCATCGAACACCTATTAGTTTAATGGTTTGATTATAATATTGTCAATTTGTATATTTATTCCTCTGACATTGGTTAGTCACAAAGACAACCTTGGTGAAACACTGCACAAAAGTGCAGCAAAAATGTTGCTCTCAAGACAAAAGACATTCCGGGGGAAGAAAAACATGAGGAGAGTTATTAAGAAACAAAACAAGGCAGAAAGAGATTTCAGTTTCATGTAGACACAACCTTCTTCACCACTTTTGTAACCTCTTCCGGAGACTTCTCCGCTGGAATGTTCACCAGATTTCCTTTCTTCGCGTAGTAGTCAATTACCTGCAACAACAACAACAGATTCCACCCATCAAAAAATCTCTAATAATCCTCAAGTTGATATACTTCAAGGAAACAAGAGATTACTGGTTGCGTCTGCTTGTGGAATGCATCCAGCCTTGATCTAAGAACATCCGCATTGTCATCTTTACGTTGAATCAATGGCTCTCCAGTGACCTAACAACAACACACAGATCAATCCCATTTGCTAGTAAAATGATAGGGGTTTGATGAATCAGATGTTTCCTTACATCATCGACTCCGGGAACTTTAGGAGGTGCGAATTTAGTATGGTAGCTCCTTCCACTAGACGGGTGAATCCACCTTCCAGTAATTCTTTCTTCCAAAACCGAATCATCGATGGCAAAATTAAGCACCTTGTCTATCTGAGCTCCCCTTCTATTCAGCATCTCATCAAGCTTCTCTGCTTGAGTCACGGTCCTAGGGAACCCATCAAGAATGAAACCTTTCTGACATTTCGGTCTGTTCATTGCTTCATCCATGATACCCACAACCAAGTCATCAGAAACAAGCTCTCCCTGGAAAAAAAAACACATAAGACTCAAAAACAAACACCAAAACAGAAAAAAAAACCCATGTGTGTTGTTTGTTGTTTCACCTTGTCCATTGCCTCCTTAGCCTTTACACCAAGAGGGGACTTAGCAGCAACAGCAGCTCTAAGCATGTCACCTGTAGACAAATGGCACAAGCAGAACTCATCCTTTATGACAGGAGACTGCGTACCTTTTCCAGAACCAGGTGGACCTGAGCACAAGACATAATCGGACAGTTGATAGATAGAAAACCGAATCCTGCCTAAACAAGAACAATTCTACTTGTTTCCTAAGATCGAACCAAAGTAGTGCGTTTTCGAATTCGAGAATTACCAATGAAAAGGAGACGTTTATCAGGCTTAGAGGCACATTTCATGCGGCGAAGGAGCTCGGACATGAGATCAACGGTCTGAACATCTTCCATATCCACCGAAGCCGTACTGCTATTCGCCATGTTCCTTCCTTTCTTCTCTGCTTTGTGTCTTTTTTGAACAAAGATTCGATGCTTCCAATGTTTCCTTCTCCAACCAAACCAGCGTTTCTCTCACCTTCTTTTCCTTTTTGTTTTGACTATTTTACCCTTCACTCTACCATGAATTTACAAATCTACCCCTCGCTTTTTCATTCACCTACCACTAAACGACCTGGGGTCGGTGTGAGCCACCCAACTCTGAAAACTACTAATCAACCCACTCCAATAAGCCAACACATATTTAACTCAATCCGAGTTCGGCTAGCTGTGTAATGACTCTCGCTTAGGGCTAAGCCACGCCTCAGCAAAGCCCTGATGCGATGGCCGGATCAATCCGATAGATTTTGGCCGAGACCTAGTTAAGCTACTCGATGACTAAGCAGTGTGCTTGGTTGCTTGGTGACTAAGCTGCTTGCTTGGTTACTCGTGGGTAAGCAAGCTCAAATAGGAGGTGTTGCTTTCCCTTAGCCGAAGCAACATCAAGTAGGTGGTGTTTGTTTCCCTCAGCCGAAGCAAGGCCAAGCAGCTCTTAAGTTTTGTCCACTGCCACATTTCGCGGCAGGAAGCCTTCTCGGTGGATCCGATCAGCTTAATGTGCAGCTGCTTCACCTGCCTTCTTAGCTGCTTGTTTCCACTCTATATATACAAGGCCTTAGCCTTGTTTTATTCATCACAACCCTCAACCTTACACTACTAAAGATGAGTCCGATAAAATCATTCCACCGCGAACCTTTGCTCCGATCAGTTTAAACCACCGTGAGCAGTCTGTCCTCTTAGAAAACTTGTCTGATCACTTTGATCCGATCAGTTTCTCCGAGTGTTATTCTGTCCGATCAGAAATCACTTAATCGATCAGAAATCTTGTCTGATCATCGAGTACCCGAGCCCAGTACACGAATTTGCCGAGTGTTACTCTGGCCAAATTCCCTTGTCACCGAGATCCATCAGATCAGTCTGTGCTCGAGACCAGTACACGATCAGTCCATTCGCTAGTCCACCGAGACCTTTATCGATCAGTTTCGATAATTCTTAGGGTAAGCTTTCCCGTTATAAATCTTATCTTGTCTGACTTGATTTTTCGTGTTGATCTTAAATCTGACCTTAGTTTCTTGATCCGATGGTCGGATCCATCTCAAACTTGTAGGATCAGTTCCGGATAATTTCCTAAAGAACCGAGGGAAATCCACGATCAAGTTCTATTCTTATCTAGGTAATGTCCGAATAACTTTTCTATAATGTTTCCTTAAGAAAGCTCTAAGTGTTGCCTTAGTAATTTTCGTATGATCTAATGGAACAGATCTTCACTCGGAAAGTTCATTAGTCCGAACCTAAGGCAGCCGAGAGTAGGATTCATTGAGTGATTCGAATCGCATACTTTCACGAAGTAATCAGTGAGTCTTTGGTTATGTTTGTTGTTTTACTGCAAAACAATTAAGTGGGTTTCGTGTTGCTTTCTTGATCATACTGAATTATAATCGTAGAGGTTTATACACGAAATCTAGAATTTTGCTAAGTGTTCTTGAATATTTTTTGATTGAGGTTCATGTTGTGTTTGTTAAGAAAAACCCTAAGTGCTGAAAACACTTAATGAATGCTAAGTATGAACTCGTATAAGTTTACTCGTAACTTAAGTGTTAGTAAAACTTACAAAAATTATTGAACACGGAAAGATATTCACTTGAGGTCGTGCCTTGACCGATAAAGATTTCAGTTAAGTACACGAAGACACTGAGAGACGGAATTGCAGCCTGGGGCCGTGTAATGCATGGCGATGCATTTTCCCGATGTGGTTTCCTTATGTTTAAGGTCACATGAATGATTAAGGATCCTAAGTCTTTAGCCTATGTGGTTATGGACCGAACGATGCCTTTGGTTATACGTAAAGGGAATAGTCTACGCATAGGCCTTATGGAATTCAAAACGTTAATAACCGGTCGTTGATTGTTTTGCTTGCTTGTGTGTTGATTGTTATTTTGGGCTTGGATGAGAAATGAAATTGTTTAGGGAAACCCTAGACTCATTGAGTAATTAGTGCTCACGACTCAACTTGTTTTGCAGGTAACCTTTAGCGGGTAAACCTTTGGGGAGCACGCGAAGGAACGTTAGGATAATCAGTGGTAGATTTCTTTGCCTTTCGGTAAATGATTAATATTTATTATGTAAATGATCATTTTGGAGTATTACAGTCGTAATATACTTTGTAAACCGTTGAAAATCCTATGTGAAAGATATATAAAATAAGTTTTTAAAATAACTCGGGTTTCATATGATATTAGTCTTTGTCCGGACGAACAAACCATCGGGTATGTCTCGGGTTGGCAAGCCTTGAGGTGTATCCGACGGGGATGAACACTTAGAAATCTAGTCTAGGGATTTTGGATGTGTTCCGAGAACATCTGATTGGATGCCTGAGCGTTTATCAGTGGCGCCCCGGTTTAGATAATGAACTTGAGCATTACAAAAGTGGTATCAGAGCATTGTTTTACGATGCTTGAATGGGATTTGGTTTTCAAACGTTTTATAGAGTCAAAATGTCGCTAAAAGACAAGTAGGATAAACTGATTACGTTCATGTGCTATTGGGTTTATATAAGATGGGTTAAGACTTACCTGGTTCTTTGTGGCAGATGGATACTCCACCGCACCGTCACATTTCCGTGTATAGAGATTGACCAGTGATGCCACATATTGTTCCAAACGAGTGCTATCCGGGACGATACAGTGGACCACCTATGTTGGGACATATTTCGGATTCGAAACCGTCAGAGGATGTGTCGGAGTATATACCGGAGTATATACCGCGGATTTAGTGCCGCGAATATACCAATGAAAATTCCCCACATTCCATGGCGGAGTTAGGACTTCTTGACATTAGTGATCCTGGGCCTGAGGGATCACATGTTGGAGGATGGATATTCCCCTCACATGGTGAATGGATATCCTCTGAGTCATCAGAGTCCTAGCCCATTGTTCATCGGGAGGACACAAGCTTTAAAGGGCCCAATAGATCGGGTTATAGAGGATCACCATGAGAAAGTCCCCACGGATCGGTATCCTCCCTTTGTAGATATCTAGGACATGACGAACCGGTGGAACCGGAGAGTCATGGTCGGAATCGTCCTAACCGTCCTAATCTTGAGGGAGCAGGACCAAGTAGGACGAGACCTGGACCTAGATCGAGACGCGAAGGGAGAGTTACCGAGGATCGTCTAATGAGTGTGATCCATGATTTGGCGGGACGTCTAGGAGATCAACGACAAACTCGTCGGGGACATCAACATGATCCTCCACCATCACCACCAGATTTCCTATAAATGGTGATGATGATGAAGAACCTAGGAACAAGAAGGTTCTTTGGTAATACATATCCATTTGATGCGGACTCATGGATGCAGCATATCGAGAGGAATTTTGCAGCGATCCGATGTCCAGATGATTTTAAGTTAGATGTAGCAGCACATTATTTGATGGAAGATGCAAGCAACTGGTGGAGTAGTGTGAAAGATCACTAGATGAGTGTGGAACTCTCATGGGATACTTTTCGACAAGACTTTGAAAGGAAGTATTTCCCACCAGAAGCTAAGGATAAATTGGAGAAGAAGTTCCTAGAGTTGAATCAGGGAAAACGTTCTGTGCGAGAGTATGAAGCTGAGTTTATTCGGCTTCGACGTTACGCACATTATGGAGTAAATTGTGAAGCGGCGGTTGTTAGGAAGTTTTTGCGTGGGTTGAGACCGGAAATTATGAATCGACTGTTGGCAGTAGAGTACCATAGTTTGTTTCAGCTTGTGGAGCGGGCAGTAAATGTTGAGGAAGGCATTCAAATTGAGCGAGCCTTCTACGATAAACCGCCAGCACCACAAGTACCAAAACAGCAAGCACAGAGTCCGGGGCCAAGCAACCAAGTGGCACGACCTGGAAATGCGGGCCGAGGGCAAGGTCGAGATTTTAGAGCCTTTGGTCGGGGTCGCGGTAAGGGACCCACTGGTAGAGGGACACCATCGATAGAAACCCTACCGAAATGCTATAAGTGTGGCCGTCGTGGCCATTACTCAAGAGCATGCCCCAACGAGGGAAAGCCATGGCCTGTGCCGGCTAATGTCGTATATTTACTTGCAACCAACCCGGGCACTACTCAACCTCATCTCCTGTCAAGACCAGCCGACCAGCGGCTGCCCATGCGTTAAAGGTTCAGCTAGTAATTGAGTCACCACCCAAGCGTCAAGCCATCGCATGACGCGTGTATTTTTTAGATAAACTTGAACCATCTCGACCTTCTAAAGGTCCAATTTTAGGTAAATAGGGGTTTTAACTCGAAACTTTTTGTATTGTATACAATGTGATATAGTGTAAAACTTTGTTTAATATATATATAATGTTTTTGAACAAGAGTTTTTGAACATTACGAGTTTGTGGTATTCCCACACACGTTTTGTTTGACAAGGGAGCGACGCTTAGTTTTGCATCACCCAAGGTCACCTCGCGTTTTAAGGGGATCTTTACGATAGCAAAGGTTCATGTTCGTATCCTAACACCCGGTGATCAGATCCTTATAGCAACGAGTTGCTATATAGGAGTTCTGATTATCATTCAAAGCCACACATTCCTAACCAATCTCTTAGTCACACCTTTAGATAATTCTGAGATCATTTTAGGAATGGACTGGTTATCAGCGTACATGGCACATTTAGATTGTGGTCGAGGAAGGGTAACCTTTGAGATAGCCGGGAAACATTCTTTAACCCACCACAGAATTCAAACCAATCCCAGTGTGTCCTTCATAACGGCCTTTAGAGTGGAAAAGGACCTTGTCGAAGGTGAAGTTTACCTCGTCACCCTTAGAATCAAGAGTGATAGTGCATCGGAGGAACCTAAGCTGGAGGAGATTCCAGTAGTCCAAAGATACGATGATGTGTTCAAACCTTTAGAAGGGTTACCACCATCTCATAATGATCCTTTTTCAATTTCTTTGGAACCGGGAGCTGCTCCAATAGCTAAGGCACCTTACCGGATTGCTCCAGTAGAACTAGCAGAATAAAGAAACAGTTAGAGGATCTAATGGAGAAAGGATTCATTAGAACTAGCGACATCGTTAGGGATTTGAGTGAATGAAATCGATTTGGGAATTTTGTTTACTCAGTTAACAAAATGACGTCGTTTTGTTCTGAGTAAAACGATGTCGTTTAGAGTCAATGGAGACATTTAAAAGAGAATTAACCCCGTATCCGTGCAATAAACGGACACTTAACGATATGGCTACAATGGCCGAGTCAACGAAAGTTAGGTATTATATTTAAAAGTCAACAAAAAGATTGGGATTTAAACGGCATTTCGAAAGTTGGGGATTTGTTTGTCCCAAATTTAAAAGATGGGGATTTATTTGCCTATTTTCCCACTCATTAACCTTATTTATTTCCACCTAAACTATCTACCTCTTTATAATCCCCCAAACTTAAAAATCTATGTGTTAAACCACCCACTTAACTTAATTATTTTTAATTCCACCTCTCTAATTATATTCTGTAAATCGTGATCTTATTATATAAAGAAGAGTTTGTAAAAATAGTAACTCATTAGATGGTGACATGTATCTAATATCAAATTAACATATTTTTTAATTATTTCATTAACATATTTGTAAAAGCCAAAACAAACTCTAATGTAAGTTGTTACAAAAATAAAAAGATGAGACAATTAAATTAAACAACAAAAATGTTAAAATAAAATAATTAAAATAATGAAAATTTATATATGCCACTATGTTAAAATTTCCGCAAAAAAAAATAATGAAAATTTATATATGCCACTATGTTAAACCAAAAATAAATAAATATACTAATGTAAGTCGTTAAGAAAAAAAAGGAAAAAAATAAGTTAAAAACTAGGAATGGTAAACACAAAATATGAAAAGTTATCTATGAGATTATGTTAACCCAAGGAAATAATAACCCCATTAACAAATTTCTAATTTCTTAGAGCCAAACCAAAATCTATATATGCCAAAGTGTCAAATATTAAAAAAAAAAAGGGTATAAATACCAATACATTAAACGTAAACAAAAAGTTAATATTTCAACAAAAGGCACGTTACCTTATTTTTGATTTGCACAACAAAAACTATATAATATCACCTTCCACAACTAAAATCTTTCCCCAAATTCTTTTTTTCTTTTAGCAAATTGTGAATTCCACCATTTCAAAAAACAGGCTAAATTGTTTAACTTTCGATCAATTAGATCGTAATCGAGTTTAGCATCGAACAATTGCTTGTATTCTGAAAGTGGAGGTTAGAATTTTAAAGGGTTTCTTACACTTATAGGTACTTTAGTAAACTTTATTTACAAAGAACGTACTTTCTATCCATGCTATACTTTTTTGATGTAAAAAGACAATAAACTCCTTGTGGAAAGTAACGGTAAAAAAATATAATTGTGTGGTTGTGATTATAGATCTAGAAAGAGATCATACCTTCTTCTTAATTTCTCCAGATTTATGGGTTTGGTAACTCGGATGCGACTCATTATTCTAAATTAAATTAAATGTTTTTGTGATGGAGGACGTGGAAGAAGAAACCGGATTCGGTCTTATATGTACGTCTTCTTATGATGGTGGTTTATGATATAGTTGGGCTTTGGTGGAAAGTGGTGGGATGTTTCACGGCGGAGGAAAAGGAAGGAGTGGAGGTAGATCTAGCCATTTCGATGCCATGACTATAAGGATGTTTGTGAGTTGTGAATGACCATGCACTTTTTGTTACGATGGTCAGATGTTGATGGTCATGTATGGGTGGTCAGATATGGGTGGTCAAGTGTAAATGGTCATGTATTGGTGGTCACGTGTAAATTGTCATGTATTGGTGGTCACATATGGGTGATAGTATACTTAGTTTGCTTTTTGATTCAAGACTTGGTATTCCCCTAAATGATGATTCCTAGTGTCTTTATCTGTAATTTTCATGTATTGAACATAATCGTGAAGGAGATGATTGTGAAATCTTTGTAACGTCAAGAAACTTGGGATATGCGAACCGGCTCGGATTATCCATCGAAATTTCTTTAATAGGATTTGGCTACAATCTGAACCCAAATCAATCTGTCAATTTGAAAATCTTCTCTAGTTAGAACACCTATATCAACCAAACATAAAGTTCGATCTAATAGCTAAACAGAGATTGAATGGCTGAAATTGCAAAATGCCATTGATAATTCTAAATTCCCAAGCTTAAATCAACATATTTTCGACAACTACAATCTAAAGCTCCCGTTTTGTTTGCGTCGGAGTGGGATTTGGTGAGCGGGATGGAGAGAGAGAATGAAGAGATCTATAGTCCACATAGGATTTATGGAGAGATGATATATCTTTTTTTTTGCCGTAACCAGAGAAAAGAAGTTTTGTTTTGTTTTTCCCTTATTTATATTAATAAAATAGATCATAAATGAAACTTTCCAAAAAAGTAAATCTAACGATTAAGGATAAAGGAAGTTAAAAACAGAAATCAATGGCCAAAATTTAATAAAAATAAATTAGTCTTATAAGGTAAAAAGAAGAAGAAGGACAATTTTGCCATTTTTTGAATTGTTGAAAGTTAAAAGTATGACATGTAACAAAAGTATGTTTAGATGAAATAACTTTGCCAAAAAGTACCTTTGAGAGTAAAAAACTCTTATATCAACTTTCAAATTCTACTTTGGGTTTGTTACATCTAAAGATACTTTTCAAAACTTTTCTTACAATATAGATACTTTGCCATGATGGTATACTTTTTGGTTGGTTATTGACGAAAATTGCCCTTTTGTAAAGTTTTATCCATTTCATTTTACTTTTCCTATATACTTATATGTTTGCCCCTCTTCTCTCTCCTTTCTTCAGAATCTCCTTCTCTTATCCAAATCTCTGAATCAATGACCTCAACTCAACAATTCTTTTCATCTCAAAAATCCCTAGATTTACTAAAATCAACTCTACTATTAACAAAAGGGATTCAATTTTGTCTCCTTCCTCTCACAAAATCTCCACCGACAATGAAGCCACATCCCAAATCCAAACCCAATTTACAAAATTTCGATCAATCAACAATCACCAGAATCGTGTCCACACCAGAATTCTGTTTACAAATGGTCAGAGATTTACTGATTTTTGTTTCTCAACCAGAAAATAGTGTCCACACAATCTTGTCCATTTTTTAACATCATATGTTTACAAATGGTCAAGGTTTTGTGGTCAGCGATTTACTGATTTTCGTTTCTCAACCAAAAAAATAGTGTCCATACAATCTTGTCCGTGATAATATGTATAATCTTGCCCATGAAAATGTTGTAGATTACATCCTCAACCAAAATCAAATGCATCAAATTCTTTTTCTTTCTCTTTTATGTATGTTTCTATTTGTTTTATGCACAAACATAGCTTGTCATCATGGTGAGGTAAAAAAAGAAGAATACGGGTCATAAAATGGTCTCCACCATTGACATAATAATTTTGTAAAGAAGAGGTATAAGAGAGAAAGGAAGACGATTAAGGGAAACAAGATCTATAGAAACTTGGTTTCTTAAAGGGTAATAAATCCTTCGGCAATTTCAAGGAAAAAATAAGAATAAGAGTGTTGACCAAAAGAGAAAAAGAATAAAAGAAGTAGAAGATGAAGCTCAATCTTAGCCATTAGTTTTAAAATATAGCTTACGAAATAAACGGACAACATGTAATATAATGTAAAACAGACATGTGAAGTAAATGAAGAAGAAGGGCAAAATTGCCATTTATTGAATTGTTGAAAGCCAAAAGTATGGTATCACGTGGAAGTATGTTTTGCCAAAATAAGTTTGCTAAAAAGTACCTAGAGAAATAATTTTCTCTTCTACTTTCATCAAACACTAATCATACCCCACGTATAAAACGTAATTTTAACTTGAAGGCTCTAGTATGTATTTATGTTCAAAGGTTTAAATATTGATAATGCGTAGGAAAATTTAATTCAAATTTAATCTGAGTTAGGTCTGTTGTCTCTATTATTTGTATGATGATGATTTCCACTTTAATCTTTCTAGCAAGATTTTGTCTTTTTTAATTATTCCTGTAAAACTTTTTGGCAAATCTTATATACTTAATTATTAAGATTTTAAACTTTAATGTGCAAGCAACTAACATAAAGAAATATAAATTTCTAGCCATCCGTTTTATATATAATTAACAGAAAGAACAATAGTTGCAAATGTTGGACAAGAATCTTACAAGATTTTTCAAGAAAAATTTCGTCCACTGATCACGATTTGGTCAAACTCCACGATATGACTAATGAATTATATGGTATATTCTTTACCTTACTCCATGTCTTCTATAATCCGAAAGTACTTTTATTTTTTATTAAATATTTATGTGAATCTAAAATATTTTTCATTCCATACACATACTGACATACAATTGACTATATCGTTAAACTCAACAAAAGTGATGTTCGTAGTAGAACTATTCCAACAACAATGCTCTAAAAGGTAGACTTGACCCTTTTACTCGAGGAGTGAGTTTTTATATCACCTGCATCGTCTTTTTCAACTAAGTTTTATTTGGATCATGATTTTGATTCTGTTTCAGAATTTAGGTAAAGGTAATCTACATTGTGCATATTTTAAATATCTTAACATCTAAAAGTATATTAAAACTATCTACTAAATATATTTTTTTCTTTTTTCTAAACCAGCTTAAAATATGATGGTAGCTTCTCAGTTAATCTAAGTACTGTGATTAAACATGAAAAAACTGAAAAAAGAACAACAGCTCATTAATGATATTTGGGATTATGTTTCAGATAATCGTATGGTACTGTAGATAACTTTTAATCTAAATAACTCAAATCCAATCCAAAACCCAATTTGGCCAGTCTTAATCATTTATGTTTATAAATCATAACTTACTATATTTCTTTTAAAGAAATATAATTAATAAAACCAGTTAATTAAAAATAAAAATAAATAATTTTTACAATTAAATCCGATTCAATTAGGTCGTCGGTTTTTGTTTTTTAACTGTTCAATCTAGTTCAATAACCAGATCAACTCTGTTCGGGTTTTAAAGTTGATCGAAACCCAGTTCGCGGTTGAACCTGGTTCTACCCGTACATATTTCAAAACATTATTATGCAACTTTTCTCTTTTTGTTGTTCTTTTTCTTTTGAAATCAAAACATTATTATGCAACTTTTCTCTTTTTTGTAGTTCTTTTTCTTTTGAAAGATTTGTTACCAAACAATTTTTGTCCAGCCAATGGAACAAGAACAACAACAGTGATTGAAACTATGAAAATTAGAATTATAGTAGCAAAAAAAACAAAAAGAGTATGGGTACTGTAAAAATATATATTGTTACTATTTGGATTTCACATATTTCGAAGGGTGAATCAAACAAAACCATTAATACAATATTCATAAGTAATACTCCCAATATGAATCAAACAAAACCACTGATACAATATTTATTCGATTAAAATTAGTACACTAGCAACTCCCAAATGTATTAAAAATTTCCGATTATGACAAATTACAAAAGTACAAAATGCGAGTAGAAAATTGCATGTGATATGCAGCAAATTTTTATGAAATGATAAAATGATGGGATCTAAAAATATTTTAGGAAAATTCGTTGAACGGGGACATGCAGGAAGAGGCAACTATCGACACCTTTATCAAAAAAAAAAAAAAGCAACTATCGACATCACCTACCGCTTTGTTTGTCAGCACTTATTTCTTTGTTATAATCTCTCTCTCTCTCTCTGGCAAGATTGCCATGGCGGACACAGAGAGCACCACCACCAAGGAAAGCTTGCTTCTTCCCATAGACAAAGTTGAGAAAGTGACATGGAGAGATCTAAGAGACGGTTCATTCACACACGAACTCAAGCGTCTTCTCTGTTTCGCTGCTCCAATGGCTACAGTGGTTATAGCTCAATCAATGTTGCAGATCATCTCAATGGTCATGGTGGGTCACCTCAGCAAACTCTCCCTCGCAGGTGCCTCTCTCGCTTCCTCCTTCTGCAACGTCACTGGCTTCAGCTTCATTGTATGTTTTTCCCTCTTCCTTGTTCTTCATCTAATCGACTTAAGTAAAATTGCATCCCTCGTCACTTTCTTTTGTCTGTTTGGTTTTCTAGATAGGATTGTCTGGTGCGTTAGATACTCTGAGTGGTCAAGCTTTTGGAGCTAAGCTGTATCGGAAACTAGGTGTTCAGACATACACAGCTATGTTCTCTCTTGGGTTAGTGTGTCTCCCTCTCTCTCTCATTTGGTTCAACATGGGAAAGCTTCTTGTATTGCTTGGTCAAGACCCTGCTATTGCATACAAAGCCGGGAGCTATGCGGCCTGGCTCATCCCTGGACTATTCTCTTATGCCCTTTTACAGCCGCTCACTCGTTACTTTCAAAACCAGAGCTTGCTCAGACCTCTACTCATCACTGCCTGTTTTGTGTTCTGTCTCCATATTCCTCTCTCTTGGCTTTTGGTTTACAAGTCAGGGTTTGGTTATATTGGAGGAGCCTTAGCTCTCAGTGTGTCATACTGGCTCTATGCTATTCTTCTTGCATCTTTCATGTGCTTCTCATCTGCTTGTTCCGAGACGCGTGCGCCTCTCTCCATGGAGATATTAGACGGTGTTGGAGAGTTCTTTAGATACGCTCTTCCTTCTGCAGCTATGGTTTGGTATTTTCTCTTTTCTTTGTGCCTTTATCACTTCTCAATGCCTCTCACACATTTTTTTGTTAAAAACTTCTTCTATGGTTTTGCAGCCTAGAGTGGTGGTCTTATGAATTTCTAATATTACTCTCTGGTCTCTTACCCAACCCAGAACTTGAAACTTCTGTGCTCTCTGTCTGGTACTCCCTCTTGTAATATCTGCATTTCAATTTCTTGTCATGATCTTGAATCTGCCAAAACATAGTATTATTCGAACTATGGCAGTCTCCAAACAATCGCGACAATCTACTCAATACCACTTGCAATCAGTGCTGCTGCAAGGTAAGAGCTTTAGTCACCAGCTATGCAGCACATAATAGCTGAATCATATACTATGCATGGCAAGGAACCAATATGGTCGGTCTCATGTTCACAAGCGGGTGTTTTCTTGTGCAGCACAAGAATCTCAAATGAATTAGGCGCTGGAAACTCTCGAGCAGCACATATCGTGGTCTACGCGGCAATGTCTCTTGCAGCAATAGCTGCATTGATAGGGAGTGTGTCTCTATTAGCTGGCAGGAATGTTTTCGGACACATTTTTAGCAGTGACAAGGAAACCGTCGACTATGTTGCAACGATGGCACCATTGGTCTCTCTATCTCTTATACTGGACATTTTACAAGGGGTTTTCTCAGGTCTGAGACTTGTTCCTATTACTTTACTCAAACACCAGCTATTCTTGAATATTATGAATCTCTTTTCCTCCACATAGTGCAACACAGGTCTTCATGTCTATTCCTGTTGTGTGTCAAAGTTGTTAAGCTACTATCCCAAAGATGTACTTTTCTCTGCCATGTCTAACCGTCGTATAATGGTTTGCAGGTATTGCAAGGGGATGTGGGTGGCAACATATAGGGGCTTACATCAATTTAGGAGCTTTCTATCTCTGGGGGATACCGATTGCAGCAACTTTAGCCTTCTGGGTTCATCTGGGAGGTGTTGGCCTTTGGACTGGTATAATAGCCGGTGCTGTTTTGCAAACTCTTCTGCTCGGTATTGTCACGGCCTGCACAAACTGGGAAAACCAGGTCCTTTACTTTTTTTCTTCTTCAAGGACTTGTTTCTGTAGTGAATAAACATAGAGAGATTCATTTGGATGCATATTTTAACTCTAGGCCCGTGATGCAAGGAAGCGAATGGCTGTGGCCGGATAACGTAAGGAGGCGCTGCAGAACAGCACTTACCGAGTCCGAACTCTGCATCTAAAGATTACAGGGACCGGTTTGGACTAGTGGTAGCTGCAAATAATTGGTCCTTTTTTGTAATAATACTACATGGTTTTCGACGGTAATAATAAGCATCATGATCAATTTTTGTTCCAATCAAGCTTTATTTCTCGGTGTTCAGAAATATCTTGGACGAAAATGATGCCAAAGGTGCCTTTTCTGTGTTCACTACAACAATGAGTCAATGTCTGACGATCAAATTCAGCGACCCGTTAGCTTGACCTCCCAAGTAGAGAAACCAAGAAGCAGTATTGATGGACTGCAACCACCACATATCTAAAAGATTGGACAGCATCTCATCTCCTGTCACTAGTTCAACTTGCCCTGAAGAGTAACTGATCTTGTTGAGGAGATAGAGAAAAATACAGGCCTGTGCTGAACATAAGCACTAGTAGGAACTTGTTTAATAGAGCACAGAGAGCTTCTACAACAACCATGGAAACTCAAAGCTGCAGGAGAAGGCAATACCATCATATAACATAATCGAGGAACCTAAGTTGTCTATGACCAGGAAAGACATAAGCTATGATCTCAAACAACAAGTAACAAAGACATCATCTTTCTATGATGTTCAACTACCAATAAGATCATCTTACTCAATAGTTTCCAAATGTGGATGCATCTATAACATCCTGATTTGAAGTTAATGAATTCGGACAAAAATAAACGTTTGGGCCTGGTAAGCCCAACAACAAATTAACGACGGACACCGACATATTCAATTTCTTTATACAACGGTCAATAAAAATTCTATATTATTGTTGCTTTCTTCTCTGGCTCTCTCGTCTTCATCTTCGATTCACCGGAGCGATTCAAAGAGTTTCGATCTGATTTTTGAGTACGGTAATCCGATTTCTTTCTAAGAGTTTTTCGATTTTACTTTCAGATTATGGTTTTTGTTAAGAGATAATTACTCAAACAACCTTTTTAGATATATGTTTTGCTCAAACAACCTTTTATTTTTTTAGTTCAAATTTTTAAGCTAAAAAAGATTACAAAGACATTAAAAATATCTCAAATTAATTTATTAACGAAAATATCATTATCATTTGAGAAAAAAAAACACCATAAAACCAAAAAAAAAAAATCAGATTTCACGAAACCTCTTCTTCTTCTCCTCCGGCGACTCCGAGCGATTTTGTCTCTGGAGACGAGATTTGTTGCGTTTGACGGTAAGATTTGAAACGAATCATGAGTTTTCTTCTTCTTTATCATTCACGAGTGTTTTGGGTTCGGATTTATGAACTTCAATATTTTCGTTCATAGGTTTCGAAATTCCGGCGAAGGAAAGTTCCGGCGAGTGTTGGGGTTTCGTTTTCGTGCGTTGTAGAGAGGTAATCTCTTGATTCTAACCGGTTTCATTTGGGTGTGTTGAAGTTTTTTAAAATCATGTTCTGCTCCAGATCTGGATTTTTCTCAGATCTGAATTTTTACCAGATCTGGATTTTTCTCAGATCCAGATTCCGACATTATGGTAGACTTATTTCTATGCGAAAAAACATACGTTACGGTAGATTTATGATAGACGTTATGGTAGACTTATTTCTATGAGATGCAGACGTTGTGGTAGACTTATTTCTATGAGATGCAGACGTTATGGTAAACTTATTTCTATAAGATGTAGACGTTGTGATAGACTTATTTCTATGAGATGCAGAAGTGGTGGTAGACTTTTCGACTTTTGATCTGCTAATGAATGAAATCTTTTTTGACGTTGTGGTAGACTTTTTGCAAAGAGATACAAACATTATGGTAGACTTTTTGACTTTGGAGCTGCTAATGAATGAAATCTTTTTTGGCTAGTTATGATTGTATTTCAGTCTAAGATGTTCTAATTTTCATGAATTTCTTTACAAGTATTCTTTGTACGTGCAATGCGTAACCGCATGAAGATTGTAAAGAACATCTAAAAGATCATGAAGATGGTCTATACACCATTGTTTCTTGTTGTATTTAGGTAGTATTTTGTTAATCTTTGTATTGCTTAACATGCTTATTCTCCTATACGGCCTTATGGTTATGTAGCATCAAGTCCTCAATCTCACCCGTATATATGGCATGTAAGTCCTTAGTGGTAGATTTAGTTTTTGTGTAATGGTAGATTTATTCTATTCAATGGTAGATTTTTGACTCTGAAGCTGCTAATGAATTAGATCTTTTTTGGCATAGTATGAAAGACTTTTGTGATTCCAATATGCATGTTATTCGCCTCAAACATGCAGTTGATATCATGGATGAGTTACCACGTGATGAGATTGTTCAGTTATCAGAGTCAAACCCTCGTGATGGATCCAGTGATTGTTCAGTTATCCCTCGTGATTTGGATGAGATGTATTTTCTTTTGATGGTAGATTTATTTTTATGAGACACACACGTTCTGATTTGTAATATACGTTATGGTAGATTTATTCTATAAGATACAATTGTTATGGTAGACTTTTTGCAAAGAGATTCAAATATTATGGTAGACTTCTATGAACATTTTTTTTGTAGTGTAATGAATGAATTGACAACATTTATGTATGGTTAAAACATGGCTTCTGAAATGTCTCTGTAACCATTACAATATCCTTAAAACACGAGTACGAGTTCATACGAAAAGATAGAAAATATATGAAAATATATAGTACATACTAAATCTACCATCACTTGCATGATATGCCCCTAGAACTGTACTAGCTTTTGAATTGTCAACCAAGAACACCCATCAATTCTTCTCAAAACTCTGACTACCACAAACAAGAATGATTTGTTTTGTTCCCAATTTACCTCATTTTGTTCAAACCTTAAACCCTAAACCCTAAACCCTAAACCTTAGTTCTTCACCATTGTTGCAGGTTTTTACGTGCAAATTTGTTTATTTTTTAAGGGTAAAATCGACATTTCGCGTTCCCTGCAAATAACTCTACCACCTACCAAATAAGTCTACCACCACTATAGTTTCCTAAACATGAAACAAGTCTACCACCAAGGATTATAAGTCTACCGCTATCACAATAAGTCTACCAAATGTCTAATGTGAAAAAGTCTACCGTAACTAGGTTGGATAAAAAGTCTACCATCACGCGACCTATTTCTATACAAATCTACCATTGCAATCGCTACCAACGCATAAGTCTACCACTGTTGGTCCTAAAAAAATAAGTCTACCAGTCAAAGGTTGGTTTCGTTGACCAAAAATACTGAATAAGTCTACCGCTCATTATAAATCTACCACTACTACAATAAGTCTACCACACCTATACACAAAATAAATCTACCACCGCCATAAATAAGTCTACCGCTAACTATAACTCTACCGCTACTAAAATAAGTCTATCGTCACTATCCACAATTATAAATCTACCGCTGCTATGACTAAAAATCGACCACCAAAGAAGACAAATCTACAGTCAAAATAAAATCTACCATCAAAGATAAATAAATCTACCGTTCAAAATAAGTCTACGGAAATAAATTTACCATTCGACTAATAAGTCTATCGCAAAAAATAAGTCTACCACTGGGTGAATTTAAAGTCTACCGCTCAAAAAATAAGTCTACCATTCGGAAACAAATCTACCACCAAAGTGACACAATAAGTCTACCATTTAAAAATAAGTCTACCGCTCATCAAATAAGTCTACCGGATCGATAATAAGTCTACCATCGTTGAGCGGTAGACTTATTATTTTTAGGCGGGAACTTTTCCCGCCTACGTGTCCCGTTTCATTAATGACATTTTCGTAAATACGTTTTTTGTTATCAAAGGAAAAAGGGTAAAACGGACTCAAAAATAGCCTCAGTAATTAAAATCTAAAAAGGTTGTTTGAGTCAACCCAAAATCTAAGAAGGTTGTTTTAGTAAGTCTCCCTTTTGTTAATTTAGGCTTTTGATTTGCAAAATCCCTTTGTTTTCTTCGATTTGAGGGGTTTCACTTTCGTTTCTTAAATTTGAAATCTCCTCTCTATCATCAGAGTTTCGATTAGTTTTCAATTTTACAAACTGGAAAACCCCTCTTTTGTCGTTGTTTACAAGAATTTTGAGATTAGAGAAATTCCCTCCTATACCACTCTTTGAAGTTTTTTTTCCAAAAATACCACCTTGAATGATTTTTTTCCAAAAATACCACATTTTTTTCTAAAGTTCCAAAAATACCACTTTTTAAAAGTTGATTTTTAAGGTTTAGAATTTAAATTTTTTGGGTTTGGGTTAACTATTCCAAAATTAGGGTATAGTTTTAGGGTGTAGGGTTTGAGGTTTAGGGTTTAGATTTGAATGTTAAAAATGAATTTTTAAAAACGTGGTATTTTAAGAACTTTGGAAAAAATGTGGTATTTGTTGTGAATAAGAGCAGAGAAGAGAAGATAATAGGAATTGGTGTTGTGTTGTATATTATTCCATAAGAAGTATATAGTATATATAGGGATACAATACTTGGAGAGAAATTAGGGTTTAGAGATATTCTAGAACATGGGCCTCTCATGGACATCCACTAAATGGGTTTATAACACTCCCCCTTGGATGCCATTAGAGTAAAAATAATCCTAATACGCATAAGATGTTGCCTCATTAAAACCTTACTAGGAAAATCCAGTTGGGACAAAACCATGGTTAAGGAAAAAGAGTGCAACGCGCTTTTACTCCCCTTGATGAGTGCATAACTTGAGATCTTCTTAATGCTGCAAACTTGTTTCTTGAAAGTAGTAGTTGGGAGTGTCTTGAAAATAAATCTGCCTAAGTTTCGCTTGAACAACCTTTAGAACATGTACACCGTCATTCTTCTGCAACTCATCGGTCTTCTAGATGATTCATCTGGATCATTCTCTTTGTTTCTCTAGATATCATTCATGGATGACATGCTTATGGGAGATTGATAGACTTTCATATATCATTATAATGATAACATTCTTCTATAAGTGCCTATCATTTGCGTGTTCTTTGATGTCTCGTTAAAAACCTTTCATAGAAAAACTCTATGGGATAAAAACTATGATAAGGGAAAAAGAGTACATCCACGCACATCATTATATTTCTCCCCCTCGGAAACATCTTCTTCAAGAGATGACTTCCGATCATATATGCTATCTTTTTCGAATTATTATAAGAATATCCCTAATGAACAAACTCATATGATATCTCATATCATTGGACTTCTGGTCCATAACATCTTTTCTTTATAGAAGACATATTTTGGTATATTTGGACTTTAAGCCAAAATCTCATATATGTACAAGTCTCTAAACATTTCTCTTGTACATAATATTCATGCTCTTCTAAAAGCTATGATATTTGACTTTCCCTTTTGTCAAACATATATTTCAATCATGAAATAAATCACAGAATTGCTCTAATCTCATTTTATGTATGGTACTTCAAGACCAAATATATATGAGCATTTTTCTGTAATATCCTTCAAGGAACTTTGAACATAGCATTTTTTTGCTAAATTAATTTGGGATAACTCTGCCGGAGTTTCGATGATTTTCAATTAAGAATCACTTTATCAAATTTTTTTGATAAGTCTACATGGGTAAACATGTACATGATTATACCCCATGTTACATCTTTCATTCGATCGACTAAAATTTCCCAGGAACATACTTAATCCTACAAGGATATATCCTTCATGGATTTTCATATAAATTTCATTATCCAATGGGTTGTATAAATAAGATATGGACTATATCTTTTAAACATAAATCAAGTCATTCTTTTTCTTGCCATATTGATAAAGAACTTGAAACTAGTTGCATCCACCACAAGAGAGTAAATCTCTTCATAATAAGTTCAAGATATGTGAATTTTTCACTATTTTTTCACATAAAGACTTGTTTATCTTCCACTGGTTTTACACTTCAGGTGTATGGACTACTGGTCCAAAATTCTCTACAAGAGATTATAATTATAAGTCTATTTCTTCCTTTCCATCTTGGCCAATCATTACTTTGTGTACACTTTGAAATAGATTTTCTTTCATGATCCTCTCTTTTTATCAATAATATCAACTGCTCATTGCATGCAAAAATATTACGACGTCGATTTGCTTTATGGTTCCAACTTATTCCATACATGACATATCTAGCTATAACTCTTCATTTTCAAGTACTTGAATTTTTCATTTGTCATGTTTATGTCTCTTCTAGAGATCATCCAATCTCTTCGGGAGATTATCTTTCTTTCCTCGATTTGGTCATCTCTTGCTCCTTTTCTTTTTCGAGGATAATTATATTTGGAACCAAATCGGTCTATCACGCTTCAGGCGATCTTTAGACTCTTTAGCAGTTTGATATCGCCCTTCTTGGACATCATTTATAATTTGGAGCATATACAGCTGGTATATGTGACTTTATCACTCTATTTGGGTTAGCAAATGCGTCTGGCAATTATTACGCTAAGTAATGCTTATGAATTATCTTTTTGGACTACTAATGTACATACTCTAGTCCGAGGATCATTGATAATTCATACATACTTATCTCTTTCTCCAGCTGTTTACTTTCTCCCCCTAATGTTGGAAAAACTGTCTCATTAACATGAGAGTCCACAAAGTTGAGTCTTATATAAATCCTTCAGGGATGACTCTGTATACTTAATTACCTTTTATATCCAACATATACTTATCCTCTTTTGAGGTTCCATCATCAAGCGCTGTGGTGGAGCACTTTTCACATTCATAGATCTTTCATTCAAAGATCGTTCAGATGGAAACTATTTGGTTTCCAACCCTAAACCAATAATGATGGGGAGAACAATTAGTTATTCATTGGCTTGATGCGAATCAATGCTACTAAAATTTTGTATATGAACATGAGCTTCCGAATGTTCAACACATATCACAATGGACATATATAATAATTAGGCTTCAAACATAAATTTTGGAACTTATAAACAAGTAACCTCACAAACTCCCGGTTGCTAGTTTATAACAAGGATAAATGTGACCTTCTAGGATGCAACAATCGAGTCAATGCGTCCATTGAATCGATGCATAAATGTCACGAAGTGGGTGATCAGCCCATAATCATCTCCTTGTATATATTTCAAAAAATTGATAGAGTCCAAATCATCTTTGAGTGGTGAAAGCCATATTATCATATTGCTTTCTAAGCGAATAACCTATGATAAATCATTAGGAAGAATCTTCTAGTTCTTCACTTAATGTCCACATAATTCTCAATTATTTTTTTCGCATCATTATCAAACCAGGATGACCAATCCGGTTAAGCCAATCATATAAATTTTTGGTAAACTTTTGGTTTACTTTCATTCTTAGTAAACTTCTGGTTTACTTTCATTCTTAGTAAACTTCTAGTTTACTTTTTTTATTGCTACTCACTTTCTCCCTCGAGGGGATATCATAATCAAATGAACTTCTCTAGTCCATGATAACCAAGCATGGATTTGGACCATGAAGCATGTAGCAATAAACGAGATATTATAGTAAAGTAAATCTTACAGTAAATCTATAATAAAGTAAAGTAAATCTTATAGATAAATTTAACTAAAACATATATAAATATATGGTATGAGAATCAAGAATTTAGAAATGGAGTGTACCCGGAAAATCTAAAGCCAATGATGAGTATCGTCAGAAAGTGGTGATAATGCGGTCAATTTGGTAGCTACTTTGTCAAGGATTTAATTTGTATAATCCTTTTCTTTTATATATGTAAGATATTATATTCACTTCAGGGAATATATCAAAACTAGTCAAATATGAGTATGATTTATTATCAGTAACTCATATATATTTTCTCATCCTCAAGAAGAATCCATAATATTTCTTAAATTCTTGTTCATGACTTTGTGTCTATAGGACAACATTACTTGCATGGAAATTTTATTATGTATGCTTTACCAACTCCGCATTAGAGATATTCTCTCAATATAATATCAATTTGCAAGTAATTCTAACATACCTTAATTATATTCACTCACAGACTTTTAGTCTTGTAATCTTGGATATAGCTAGATTTAGCCAATTACATAGCTAGTTTTATGTAATATCACATTCTGGTGATCACACTTTTCCTTTAAGAATTGTTCGAAGAACTTAGTGAACATAATCTTCTAAATATGTCACTTATTATGTTCATTTGTAGTCTATGTGAGATTCTCTAATTCTCCCCCTCGAGATGATATGAAACTTCAGGTTCATCTATCTCGAATTGTATCTCACTATATAATTAACAAAATATCCCAATTTAGGTCATGTATTTTATCATCCAATTATTTGTATGATTGGGAGAGTATAATGCATCAATGATTTCAAACTACATTGTAATCATACTAGATTCTTTCATCATCAAACGACATAAATCTCTTATTTCTTACTATCTTTATTTTTCCACTTCTAGTAAAAATTTAAGTTCTTGAAAGAAACATGTTAGACTTTGCTCATGACCATTTAAGATAGTTTCTGTAGCAACTTCCTTGATTTAGTGTGCTCTTTTATATATATATATATAACGTGTCACATTCACTTCAGGGAATGGACCAAAATCAATCGAATGCGATTCATGAATTTTATTGTAAAATAACAAGATGACATAAAGTCATGCACACTTTACTACCTCTACCGAGAGGAGATTTTACTGTCCAGTAAGATCATAATCACGTCATGATATCTTAGATCATGTATGTCTCCATATGTCTAGATTTAATTTCATAGACTCATCAGACCAACAAATATCAAACAATTAAAAATTTGTTGATCAAGACAATGCAATCTCAATTTAAAGCATGTGTAAAAACATGTGTTGCAATATGAAAGCAATAAGAAGCATGAACTTGTGATCAAACATGGGTTACTTATAATATGAAGTAATACTTAACTCGATGGAAAATATATGAAAATTATTTAGCTCGATCATAATAGAAATTCAATTTATAATTATAAAATATTTTTTGTTTAATAGAAGAGAAGCGTTAATCATGATCGATTAATTTTATAATAAAATATGTGATTTTAAGAACCAAAAACGTATTAAAGTCCGTGTGTTAATTAGAGTTGCTTTATACGAGTATGATTATAAAAAAAAATTAATATATATATAATTATGATTTGTGAGAATTACTCGATGATAAACATAGTATTCATGAATTAACATGTGTATGTTATCGAATCACAAAATCAAACTTAAAAATAAAAACATAAAATTTTTTTTAAAAAAAAAAAAATTAATATATATATATAAGTATGATTTGTGAGAATTACTCGATGATAAACATAGTATTCATGAATTAACATGTGTATGTTATCGAATCACAAAATCAAAGTTAAAAATAAAAACATAAAATTGTTTAAAAAAAAAAAATTAATATATATAAGTAAAATTTGTGAGAATTACTCGTTGATAAACATAGTATTCATGAATTAACATGTGTATGTTATCGAATCACAAAATCAAACATAAAAATAATTTATAAAATAATTTTTTTTTTTATCAAAGCAATTATAAAACTAACGTGATACTATATATGAAGTATGACGTTAACCTTATGCTTTACCAAATAAAATTAGATGTGCCGTATGCTAAAGTGAGAGAGATTCACTTACCTTAATGAAAAATAAAGTGGAACCGAAGCAAAGTGCGAGATGTTAGAAAAGTTAGGGTTTTACTCAAGTGGCTAGGGTTTTACTTTAGTGACTAGGGTTTTACTCAGTGGTTAGGTTATCGTGCTGATAACGTGTTGTGAATAAGAGCAGAGCAGAGAAGAGAATAGGAATTGGTGTTGTGTTGTATACTATTCCATAAGAAGTATATAGTATATATAGGGATACAATATTTGGAGAGAAATTAGGGTTTAGGGATATTCTAGAACATGGGCCTCTAATGGACATCCACTAAATGGGTTTATAACAGTATTTTTGAAAAAAAAACTTCAAGGTGGTATTTTTGAAAAAAAAACTTAAAAAGTGATATTTTTGGAAATTGCCTCTTTTTTGTTTACAAATGAGAGTTTTTGTTTATTTCCGGTTTTGCAAATCAAAAGCCCTCTTTTGGATCCTTACTTTTCTCATTCACGATCGTGATACTTGTTTCGTTTCTCATCTGGCACAACAACAAAATTTGAAATTTTTTGTTTTTGTTTTTGACTTTTGCATATGACGTTTATCCAGATTAGAAACCTCTTTTATCGATCAAACATTTTTGTTTATTTCGTGGTGTGTTTTCTTGTTATCCCACCAACGAATCGACACACTTTTTGTTTTTTTTTTTGTTAAAACACACTTTTTGTTCACTTTGGATTTTTTGTTTCTTGAGGATTCTCTTTTGGTATTGTTTTGTTTGAAATTTTTTCGTCTACTCTAGCCCAAAAGAAAGGGACGGCATCTTATGGTTGTTGTCTGTCCGGTTTCTAACTTGGGAAAATTTGTTCCGATGTTGCCTAACCACAAGCAAAAATATGCTTGAAATGGAGATAATGTTCTGAAACTAAGTCTTGTCAAAATTGTGTCCCAAATTATTATAATCTTGCTGAGTTGGACAGCTTGATAGAAACTTCAATGTCTGCAAAGATCTGCCTTTAAACAAGGTTTGTATCTAATGATGTCCCAAGATTGGGAAAATTCAGCTCTCTGCTTAAAACTCTAAATCTAGCTATGCTAGAACAGTATAACATAAAATTCAAAATCTCTGCTGCCTTTTAACAAGGCTTGTAATGTCCCAAGATTGAGAATATTCATTTCTCTGCTTAAAAATTTAAATCTAGCAATGCTAGAAATTCAAAATCTCTGCATATTGATGGGAAATAAAAGTCAGTTCAATAAGGCTTGGATGTTCGACAATTGGAATATCGAGTTATCTGCTTGCCTAAGGATATCTTGTTGAGTTAAGACAATTTGATATATATTTCAGGACAGCTTGTTATTGATATATACTTCAAGATAGCTTGTTATAAACTTCAGTTTCTGCGAAAATCTGCCTTTTAACAAGGCTTGTATCGAATGATATCCCCAAGGTTGGCAAAATTCATTTCTCTGCTAAAAACTCTAAATCTAGCTGTGCTAGAAAGATATGATATAATATTCAAAATCTCTGCATATTAATGAGAGAATAATCTGCCTTTTAACAAGGCTTGTATCGGATGATGTCCCAAGGTTGAGAAAATTCATTTCTCTGCTTAAAACTAATCTAGCAATGCTAGAACAATATGATGTAAAATTCAAAATCTCTGCATATTGATGGGGGAATATTCAGTTATCTGCTTGCTCAAGGAAGCATTAGGTGTTCTGAGATAAAGAGATTCAATTCAATTCTCTGCTTAAGGTTATATTTGCTGCACTGGGACAGCATGATGCATTCAATACTCTGCATATAAATGTTTCTGAGATTGGGAAACTCAATTGTTTTCTAATCCTTGTTGAGCTAGGCAACATGATAAATTCAGTATTCTGCTTATTAATGGGGGAGCAAAAATGTTCTTAAGGGTTTCTCTAATAATCTCCAATTGAGAAATTCTATTCACTAAATTGCTGGACTAGGACAACAATGATATTTTTCAAAGATCTGCTTGAACATTATATCTTGCTAGGCAATGATATTTGTCAATGATCTGATAATTTATGGAGAAACAATAATTCAATTGTCTGCTTGAAGATAACTTACTAGACTATATTGCTAGAGGAAAAAGTCTATATTATGGCCCCTCTAATGATTGTTCGTTTGGGAAATTCAACTCTCTACTTAAGACACAATGTCGAATTATGTCTGCATAGACAAAAAATTCATTTTTCTGCTTAGGCCTTTGAAAAGGCGCTCTGAATTGTGTTCCAAGATTAAGAAATTCAACCTTCTGCATATCTTTGCTGGACTGGGACAGCGTCAAATCATCTGCTTAGATTCGACTTGTCGAATAATGTCCCAACATTGGGAAATTCAAGTTTCTGGAAAAACTCTAATTTGTTGATCTAGGAAAACATATTATCCAATCCTATGCAATTATCTTGATGTGCATGGACAAAATTCTACATAATCTACAAGAATCTGGAGTCTCATGGAGCAGCAGGTATGTATTTCATCTCTAACTAGATTTTACTCTTTTGTGGAGTTGCTTATTAATTTATGTGCGTCAAACCAGCTCAATGTTGAATTTAGATTTGGTATACATCACTAATGGTAAATTCGTTTCTATCTTCTATTTACATACACATGTAAGGTCATTGAAGAATATATCGATCTATGTTTGTGTCATTCTGTTTTTATTACAACTTTTTGGTGATTGTTCCTTGATTGATTGTCACTTTTTGGTCAGTTTAAGTCTTCTTATTCGGCATGTTAGCTTATCCTTTCTCTCTCACTCTCCCTACCTTGGTTTCAAATATTTAGTGTTATTGGTTGCATTTAAATTGCATTAGTAGTAAGAGTTGTTGTGGTAGAATCTCTAATCCTTTATAGTAAGAATTGTTGTGGTAGAGTCACTATTTTATCTGATGCATGATTAAGCTTTTATTTTATGCATGATTAAGCAATTTTAGTACTTGTTGGTTGCGTTACTTATAACCTCAATTAAACCAACACATCTTTATAATGTTAACACCAACACCAAAGCTTTATTTCTATGTCTTTTATATTTGTATTGTATCAATGCCTCTTTACAAATCCGAGTATTATGAGGTCTAATCACAAATTGAAGAATATATCAATCTCTGTTTGTGTCATTCTCTTCTTATTACTTCATCTATTTTGTCATTGTTCCTTAATTGACTACTCCTTTTGGTTAGTTGAAATCTTATTCGACATTTTACATATCTTTTCTCTCTTTACCTTGGTTTCAAATAATGTTATTAGTTGCATTTGAATTGTTGAAGTTTAGCTTTGATACTATATATCTATGTGCATCTAACCAGTGCAATGTTGAATTTTAGCTTTGGTCTACAACAATAATGGTAAATTTATATTTTTCTATTTACATACACATGTTAGGTCATTGAAGAATATATCAATGAGAAAATTATGGCAATTGTCATTTTCTCCAAAATTTATTGTGAAATCTGCCATTTGTGTAATAGTCTTACAAAATCTGTCATTATCTCAACTAGGGTTGGACTCGCCCATTGGGCGAGTTTTGTTTCTTTTGATGTTCTTATGTTATTTTCCTATGTTTGGAAACTATATCATATATAACGTGTACTGCAAAATATTTATGTTAGTATATATCTTTTATATTCATTAACATATTATAATATCATAAGTTCAATCATTAATTTGAGATGAATTTTTTTTTTTGAATTCTTCCAATTTGGCATTTGATTTTAAATAAATAATTTTTAGTTTCTAAAAACAGATTATTTTATTTTTAGTTGCTTCTATCTTAATCATATTTTAGTCATAATCGCGTAACATGCATACTAATATATTTACTTTTTCTTAAACACTTTAAAAGTATTTTTTTCCTAGATTTTAGTGTTAAAAGCATTGATTCAAATATTGAATTATCAAATAGGTAATTTTTTTGGATCATGGTGTATAACTACGTACACTTTTACATAAAAATCATATATCATGCTCCCTATATTTTGTTGTATAATTCATGAATAACGCAATCATTCATTTGTTAACTTTATATATATAAAAACTCAAGATTATTTATTTATTTTAAATTATGGTATTGCAATGTTTTCAATTTTTTCTTTTATACTTCCAAAAACTCAATTATATTGAATAAATTCTTTTTTTTCTTTTGGACAAATCTTATATTCCAAATTTTTACTTTACTTTCTCCTGAATGTTTTTGATATCCTTTAGTGAAATCATATATCCTATTTCTTATTAAACCTTTAGCCTCATAGCAATCGGCGGAAGCTCAATTATGATGCCTTAATAATTGAATCATTTAATCTATTTTTGTTTGATTATATCTCATGTCGTTTATTTACATTTTTATTCGTTGCTCTTATATGTAAACTCATAATGTTTTGATTATTTTCTAATGAATTTTATTATAAATGATATATATTCATTATTGTATTTTTAGTTTAGAAAATAAAATACTCAAATAATCCTAAAACATCGTTCGCGTGATAAATGAGTTTTATAATTTTATGAACTTAACGACAAAATTTTGATTTTACCATTTACAGTTTTTACCTCCTATCTTTCAAATAATGGTATTATAACACTTTCAAATTTGTCTTTCATCCTTTCATAAAATTCAAATATAACATAATGGTAAAATTGTATATTCCATATTTTCATCTTATTATCTAATCTTTACTAAGATGGTTCAATGGCTTTTTAGTGAAATAATATATATTCTTTTTTTAGATTGACAACTCCTTAACAATTGTTTGACACTGAAATTATTTAGGTTTTTTTTCAATTGATTCTTTGATGTCGTTTATAATTTTATCCATTTGTTCTTATATGTATATTTATTTTACATATTTCTAATTTCTTAAACTGATTATATATATAAAAAAAATTAAGCAAGAAGGTCAACCCGTTATTTAGAATTTACCATTATATTTATTTTACTTGTTTAACCCATTTTTTACTTACTTGTTTAAACTCTACATATATTTACTGATTTTCGTTTTTTTAATTTAATTAAAAAGTGTAGTAGTTATTAGTAACAATAAATATACATAAACGACATCATCTTTAGTGAGATGGTTCAATATCCTTGTAGTGAAACGATATATATTATTTCTCTTTAGATCAACAACATGTTAACAGTCGTTTGACATTCAAATTATTTAAATTTGTTTTATTTGATTCTTTGTTGTTGTTTCTATTTTTATTCATTTGTCTTATATGTATATTTAATGTACATATTTCCAATTTTTGAAATTGAATATATAAACTTGTATTGTTATCATAAAATTCATTATTGTTGAAATTATATTTACAATAATAAAATACTCAAATTAATTTTACATGTACTACTTTTAGCTATTTATTGACTTATTTTCGTATTTTATATTTAATTAGATTTTTTTTACATATAAGTAACAATAAATGACACTTAAAACTAAATTAATTGTTAAAAAATGATTTGCCTATGTGGACACCTTAGATGAAGAGAGGAGTGTGCTATTATATATATGATTTCAATTTTGATTTGGTACGAGTAAAAAACAATTTTGCCATTGTTTCACTTTTTCTCTTTTTTGTGTTATTATGTATCCAAAAACTAATATTGTCCACCGCCGGTTTTAATCTTGTCCTCCAACCACTGTTTCCATCGCCATCTAAACCTCCGGTCATCGTCTGGTCCACCGTCGACCACCGTCTGGTCCACCGCCGATCACCGTCTTCGATGATGTCCATCGCCGACCAACGTCTCCGATGATGTCCATCGCCGACCAACGTCTCCGATGATGTCCATCGCCGACCAACGTCTCCGATGATGTCCATCGCCGACCAACGTCTCCGATGATGTCCATCGCCGACCAACGTCTCCGATGATGTCCATCGCCGACCACCGTCTCTGATGATGTCCATCTCTGACCACCGTTTCCGGTGATGTCCATCGCCGACCACCGTCTGGTACACCGTGATCCACCTTCTGGTTCATCGCCGACCACCGCCGACCACCGTCTCCGATAATGTCCATCGCCGACCATCGTCTCTGATGATGTCAATTGCCGACCACCGTCTGGTCCACCGCCGACCATTGTCTCCGATGATGTCCATTGCCGACCATCGTCTTCGATAATGTCCATCGCCGACCACTGTTTTCGATGATGTCCATCGCCGAACAACGTCTGATCCATTGTCGACCACCGTCTGGCCAACCTTGCCGTTGACATCCACCACCATCTACCATTTTTCAGATCAATATAAAAAAAGAGAGAAGAAAAAAAAGAAAGAGAAAGAGATAAGATATAAGAAAAAGAAAGAGAGAATGTGTGGAAAAGAAGGTGGGGGTAAGATTTGTCATTTTACCCCTCATTAAAAGACAAAAATGGCACATTTTAAAAGAAAAAAGACAAATGGCACATTTCATAAATCCAATTGAAGAAAATGACAATTGCCATAATTTTCTCTATATCAATCTTTGTTTGTGTCATTATGTTCAATATTACATCTTTTTGGTTATTGTTCCTTGATTGATTGTCTTTTTTTGGTCAGTTTAAGTTTTCTTATTCGGCAATTTAGCCTTATCTCCTCTCTTTCTCTCTCTCTACTAGGCATGACCAAAATCTAACCGTAACCGTATTTCGGACCGTAACCGTACCGTTTTAAACCGTAACCATATTAAACGGTTGAAAAACCGTAATCGTAACCGTAAAAGTTGATTAGTTATGGTTAAACCGTAATCGTTAACCGTAACCGTTATTTAACTGTAACCATATTAAAACCGTCGGTTAACCGTAAGGTTAAATTTTTAACCATAACCATTTTAAAATAAAAAATAAATTATGTATGATAAATATGACATAGTAAAATTATGTGTAATCAATATTTATCGAGTCTAATTTTATAATATTTAATTAGAAAAAATTAAATCAATAATAACTAAATATTAAAACTGAATGTGCTAAATTGATTATTTTCTAACTAATATAAATAATATTAAAACACATCAAATTTACAATAAAAATAAATAAGATTAGAAAAACTATTAATTGTAACAAAAAAAAGATCGTAGTAATAATGTTATGCCAATAAACATGGCATCTAACTACTTTGATGAGAATATCGTGAATTATGTTATATTTTAGTTAAACTCAAAGATTTACTTAAATTTGAAATAAAATATGGTCGTTTAGGTTACACAATATAAATGATTTTGACTAATTGACATTGTTAAGATAAATTATTTGCCGTTTGTTTTAGAATTTTAGTACCATTTCTCACGATTGCACGACCATGACTTTTTAAAATATATTAAAATATATTTTCCATAATATTATTGTTTAAATATTTTTTTTCAAAAAGTTACATAGTTATATAATTATAACCTAAATATTAACCGTATCTAACCGTAACCGTACCGTATATAATCATAACCGTTTCAACCGTAACCGTTTTAACCGTATATTAAATGGTTAAAGTTAAGGTTAAAAGAAATTGATAACCGTAACCAGTGGTTAATAAACCGTAACTCTCTACCTTGGTTTCAAATATTTATTGTTATTGGTTGCATTTGAATTGGCTATAGTAATAAGAGTTGTTGTAAACCTTGTGGGAGAGTCTCTAATTCTTTATTGTGGTACAGTCACTATATCATCTGTTGCATGATTAAGCTTTGTCTTAAGCTTCTTTGGAAGAACCTGGCTTTTACGGTTCGTAATTTGGATTTTGTCTTTAGGTAAGCAAGCAAAGCTCTTTCAGTTTCTTTCTCATTTGGATTTTGATTTTGTCTTTAGGTAAGCAAGCAAAGCTCTTTCAGTTTCTTTCTGTTTTACTATTTGTTTGTTGCGTTTGATACTATGACCTCAATTAACCCTATACATATTTAACGCTAACACCAGTACCAACGTTAAAACGCAATTATAAACATCAACATATACAAACCACAAACACAAATGTGAATCTAGCAAAAGTTAAACGCACCCACTAATGCAAATGCAAAATTTTCAGATATAAAATTTTCCAAGACAAATGTAGACATGGAATGCAAACTCTAGACACAAATGCGAGTATTAAGAGGTCTAAGCACAAATTAAAGCTTTTTTTATTTTTGTGTTTTTTATATTTGTATCAATGCCTCTTTACTTTGTGATTCAACTTGTAATTTATAAGCAGAAGCTCTATTTCTGCGTTTTTTTATATATTTGTACGATGGTGTCAATGCCTCTTTACTTTGTAATTTAGAAGCAAATATTTAAAGCTTTATAAGCCAAATACACAGTTTAGATTGGTTAAACAGTTAATGATATTGTTCAATACTACGTTTCATTTCTTGATTTTGTGTACATATCTCAAAATCAAATCTATCATTTTTAGAAGCACCGAGAAACTATAAAGCCCAAACATTATTCACCTGTAACAAAGTAAAGAACCTCCCAAGATTCTCTTCTCTTCCCTTCCCTATAAAAATTGTAAAATCAAGACATAATGTGGCATTTTTCTATCTTTTCTCACTCTTTCGTCTACCTCGCAAGGTCACAACAATGGCGACGAAAATCTCAATCTCCTCCGTTTGTTTTCTCGGTTCTCTCTTAATCTTCTGTCTTCCTCAACCATCAATCGGCGTTCCTTCGGAAAAATTGGAAAGAGCAATTCACAGTTCTCCGTCTCAGAGGTCGAGCTCCCTTTGCTAACGCAATCATCACTTCCGATCTGCTCTTCGATTTACTTTTTGTCGAGTCTCTCACACTCTTTAGCCCTACCGATTTCATGCTCTTCGATCTCGACATGACTCATTCTCTTTCCTACTACGTTTCCACGCTCCGTCTCCACTCCGTACTTGTACGTCTCCCACTTTCCGATCTCTGATCACTTCCTAACGACTCGTCTCTCCCGACGCTACTCCCATCTCATCGCCTTCTTCTCACTACTTCTTCTAACGAAACCATTTATCTCGACGGTGTGCAACTTATTGAAGAATATCTTTGATATAATATATTTCTATATTTGTATTAAGTCAATATTGTGAATATCTTTTCCTACCTCGGTTAAATCTATGTAGTCATAGATATATGCCTTTTTGGCTTGTGAATAAACTCAACTTCCGCTAAACTCTTTGACATGGCATCAAGAACTAGGTTTTCTTCAACTTAATTTTGATCTCTTCACGCGGTGGCTCAACTCTTTTCTATGCTTTTGTGTTCGGTTAGATTTCGTTATTCTAGTCGTTTGTGTATCGTTTGGTGTTGTATCATTCACAAATCACGTACGATGGGTGATGATATAAGTGGTATTCACGGATTGACAGGCAAATCCTTGACTGTTTTTAGTGGTGTAAAAGATAATAGTGGTGTGTACGGTTCGACAGGCAAACCCTTGACCGTTTCAAGTGGTATCAATGTGTTCTCGATGGTAGATCAAAAGGAACGACATCAACATGTGGCTGCTAATCATGGATCCCGTCCTGAAGCAGTCGGGTCTTCTATTCAGGCACAATCTGCAGGTCCTGAAGCAGTTGTGTTTTCTGTTCAAGCACAGCTTAGACCTCAGAGTATAACTCGAACTCGTACGGTGGTGACTTGCACTTATTGTGGTCGTACGGATCATCTATCTCGTGATTGCTATCAATTACATGGGTTCGCGGAAACAAATATTGAAGGTGGTGGTGCATGGAGTACGTCAAATGGACGTGGTACAAGAGGTAAAGGAAGTGCTAATACAACTTCCTTTCATGGTAATTCTGCTGGTGGTGCCCACATCTTTTCCAACAAAGATTGGCAAGGACTTACGTTGAGTAAGGACCAATGGACAAGTCTGGTTCTGCTTCTGTCTGTGCCAAAACCAACTGGTTCATATCGTTTTTCTGGTTTGGTTATTGATACATGTGCTTCACATCATCTTACGGGGAGATTGGAGTTATTGTTTGATGATTTTCTCATTCCACCGTGTCAAATTGAGCTTCCTAATGGTGATGTGATCATGGCTACACAGTGTGGCAAACTTAATCTTCGTGGCTCCGTCACAATTTCGTTTGTTTACTTTATCCTTCACTTGACAAATATTTTACAATATGTGTCTAAACTGCTTCGAGAGAAACCGTGTATTACAGTGTTTACTGATAAGTTTTGTTATCTACAGGACCGTACAACGAGGATCCTGATTGGTGCGGGTGAAGAGTGTGATGGGATCTACTATTTCCGTGAAGTTTTTCGTGTGCAAGCAAATCTTGCAAGTTCTGTTCGTGGTCGAGAGTTGTGGCATATATTCTTGGTCATCCCTCAAAGTCAGTGCTATCTAGTCTATCACATGTTATTGAGTTAGGAGATGTTAGTCAAGAAGCAAGTGGTCCCTGTGATATTTGTGTTCGGGCGAAACACCCACATTGTGCTTTTATTGACAGTGATAATAAAGCTGAAGCAGTTTTTGATCTGATTCATTGTGATATTTGGGGTCCATACAGCACACCAGCAACTTGTGGATTTAGGTATTTTTTTACGATGGTGGATGATTGCTCTCGTGCAGTTTGGGTATTTCTCATGCGTTTTAAGAGTGAACTTGTAACACGATTGAAGGATTTTTGTGCTATGGTAGAGAGACAATTCGACACTAAGGTACGTGTCGTTCGAAGTGATAATGGACCAGAGTTCATGTGTCTGAAGTCTTATTTTGCCTCTCAAGGTATCCAACATTAAACTTCGTGTGTCAATACACCACAACAAAATGGTCGTGTGGAACGGAAACACAAACATATCTTGAATGTGGCTCGTTCTTTACGGTTTCAAGCGTCGTTACCGATTGAATTTTGGGGTGATTGTGTTCTTACGGCTAGCTATTTGATTAATAGAACTCCATCATCTATTCTAGCTGGTAAGACTCCGTATGAGGTTTTGTTTGGGAAACCAGCGTTATACAAGCATATATGTATCTTTGGATCGTTGTGTACGCTCACAAAGGTACACGACCTCATGGTAAGTTTGATGAGCGAGCTACCCAGTGTGTTTTTATTAGATATCCGCAAAATCAAAAGGGTTGGACAATGTATGATTGGAAGAACATATAGTATTTTGTCTCTCGTGATGTTGTGTTTAACGAGGATGTATTTCCTTTTGCGGATGAGTCTCTTATGTCAGACAATTCAACATCCAAGAATAAACCTTTCTTTGATGATAATGATGAGGTTCATGTTGTGGTTCCAGCTGGTTCGAATACTGATATTTGTGCAAGGGGGAGTTTGAATTCTAAGTTACCAGATCATGAGGAATGGGGGAGTGATTCACCGATGGAATCTGTACCAGTTGCTAAGCCAGTTCCTGCGACTGAGCCAGTTTCTGCAATTGCTTTAGGTTTTGCGACTGCTACAGGTTCCGAGACAGTTTCTGTACCAGTTACAGATACAACTAGAAGTCTTGCAACAGATTTTGTGCCAGTTCAGGATACAGTTTTGGGTCGTGGTCATCGTGATAAAAAGCAGTCAGTTCTTCTTGCGCCTTATGTTACATATTCGGCATCGTGCACACCTGATCCATCACACTCACACTCACACCCTTTGCTCCAATCTCCTCACGGTCCTTCAGGTACTCCTTATCCTCTAGCTAACTATATTTCTTGCAAACGCTTCTCTGACAGCTATAAGGGGTTTCTCGCAAAGATCACAATGATACGTGAACCCCAATCATTCCAAGAAGCTATGCAATATGAAGAATGACGTCAAGCAATGGTTGCTGAAATTCAAGCACTTGAGGATAATAGGACTTGGGATCTTGTCGATTTACCTTCTACTAAGAAAGCAATTGGGTGTAAATGGGTGTTTACAATCAAGTACAATGCTGATGGATATATTGAGCGTTATAAAGCACGTCTAGTGGCTCTTGGAAATCGTCAAACTGAAGGTATTGATTACGATGAAACATTTGCTTCAGTTTATAAGATGACAACAGTTTGATGCTTCTTAAAAGTTGTTGCAGTCCCAAAATGGGAACTACATCAAATGGATGTTCATAACGCATTTTTACATGGTAACTTAACTGAAGAAGTGTATATGCGTCCTCCACCAGGCTTCACTATGTCTACTCCCAAATTATGCCACCTTCGCAAGTCGTTATATGGTCTGAATCAGGCTCCTCGTTGCTGGTTTTCTACACTTCATGGCGCACTGCTTCAGTATGAGTTTACTCAATCTGCTTTAGATCCATCCTTATTCTCTTTGGTTCATAATGGCATTGAACTATATGCTTTGGTGTACGTTGATGATCGTGTCATTGGTGGTAATCATTCATCAACACTTAGTGAGTTCAGGGATTATCTCAAAAGTTGCTTTCATATGAAAGATTTGGGTTCGGTCCGATATTTCTTGGGAATCGAGGTTGCTCGGAATACTGAGGGTATTTTCTATGTCAACGAAAGTATTGTTTGGATATTATTTCAGAGTGTGGACCTCTTGGTGCTCGTCCAGTTCATACTCCTATGGTGCAAAATCATGATCTTGCATCTGCTTCAGATGAGTACTACTCTAATCCGGAGCAGTATCGACGCATAGTGGGGAAACTTATTTATCTCTCTCTCACAAGGCCTGAACTTGCCTATAGTGTTCATATCATGTCCCACTTTATGCAGCGACCACATACTTCACATTGGGAAGCGGCTTTGCGGGTTGTTCGTTATCTAAAAAGTGCTCCAGGTCGAGGTCTTATGTTCTCTGCTTCAGGTGACTTACTACTCACTGGTTTTTGTGATTCGGATTGGGGTGCGTGTCCGCTTACTCGTCGTTCTCTCTCTCTGCATATGTTTTTCTTCTTGGTGACTCTACTCTTTGCTGGAAAACACAAAAACAACAAACTGTTTCACGCTCATCCACTGAAGTAGAGTATCGATCAATGGCTGATGCAACAAGTGAACTTAAATGGTTATGTGGGTTGATGCAGTTCTTTGGTATACTGTTCCACTCTATTTTGATAGTCAATAAGCATTACAAGTCGTGGCTAATCCGGTTATTCGTCAGCGTACAAAGCATATTGAGATTGATTGTCATTTCATACGTGATGCTGCACATGATGGGTTGATTGCTCCAAAGAAGATTTCTACACATGAGCAGCCGGCTGATGTACTTACCAAGGCACTTGGATGTGACCAATTTGAAGCTCTTATTGTCAAGTTGGGTATTCGTGATCTTCATGCTCCAACTTGAGGGGGAGTATTGAAGAATATCTTTGATATAATATATTTCCATATTTGTATTAAGTCAATATTGTGAATATCTTTTCCTAATTAGGTTCAATCTATGTAGTTCTATATATATGCCTCTTTGGCTTGTGAATAAACTCAACTTCCTCTAAACTCTTTGACACAAGTTCTCTTCCCTGGTTTATTCTATGGCCGGAATCTTTCCGCTCACGGTCTCGCCACTCTTCTTCCCCTCACGTTCCGTCCGCCTCCTTCTCACCTTCCCGTTGCTTTGCCTCCCGTTGTCGAATCGCTGGAAGAGTCGATGTTTTTTGTAGGTTCTCGCCGGTGCCGGAGCCTTACTTCAGCTTCGTTGGTCATACACCAGCAAAATCACCGAGGATCGAGCAAGTTTCACCAAGGATCGAGCAAGTTTCACCATCGCCATGGGGAGAAGAGATGATGTAGACGACGAAAGAGGTCCGTTAGATTTGAGGAATAACAGCCTCTGATGGACTCATTCTGTGATAGTCGCTAGCACATGGCTATGGAGGATTTATACGTAGACGAGATTACTGGTAAGAAGATCCAATAGTCATTTTCTGTTTTAGTCAAAGTTTGATGAAATTTAACTCTCGTTGTATCTTTCGACAAAAAAAACAAAAAATGCTCATTGTATCTCTGATTCATAAATTTCAACAGTTTTGAGCCAAAGTGCACTTACACTACTATCCAACTCATGATTTTACCATCAAATACTATCTTATCTTATATAATATGAGAAGGTTTTTCTTAACTCTTCCTTAGAAGCATGACATTTGACATCTTAAGAATGTGTCATGTGTCATTTTTGGTTGCCGTTACATAACAAAGTAAACGTCTAGAACAAACTTCAATTCTACTTTGAATCATTACGGTTTTATCTCTGCCTCTCCATCTTCTCAACTTCGCCACTTATGTAGAGGCCAATGCATAGCCACTAGCTCTCTTCATGCTCTCATGCATCTGAGAAATCCTTTCCTATGCATTTCTCTCTGATTTCTATCAATAAAAAAGGTAATGCCCTACCGACCATCCATCTTCTGTCTTAGAAAAACATTCGTCTATTAAACTATCCAATCACCCGATCGATGCCTCTCTCTCTCTTGGTTCTTAAGTTGGTTATCTTCTCTGAATTCCCTTCTACTGGTCTCTACGTTTTTTTGTTATATTCTCTTAATCCCCTTTGATTGGTATCTACGTTTCTGTTACAGATTCGTCAAAGACCCATGACAGAGACTAAACCTACGGTTAAGACTCAAAAGGTAACATTCTGATTCTACTTTCCTATTGTAACATGTTTGTCATCCTCTATAATCTCTTTACTTCAATGAGATAGAATAATGTTCTTCACTAAAATTGCAACTGCTCACACTGGAGGTGGCTCTCAACCATTTCATTTAAATTGTGCCCCTTCTTTTACATTCAGAATACTCATGAATGTGTCAAAAGAAGTGTGTAGCAGTAGCAAGAGACTTGGTTGATTCTGTTATTGCTATTTTGTTCTTAAATAATGTTGTATCATTATTTCATAATGATATTTTGTTTTGCCTTTTGACGATCTTGAAAATATTTGTTCCAGAAGATCACGATTCAAGCTCTCCACTTGGAATATTTGTGTGTCTAGCCGATTACAATACCTCTATAGATGATAAACAAAATTGTTCGTCTTAATTGGACACAACTTAGTTAATTCACTGAAATCGCTACTTTTGCTGATAGAGATAATAGTTTAGAGGTCATGACTTGGTCACTCATCAAGGCTAAGAACTTGAATTTCCCAAGATCGGAGATAATTTGTAATGGATCTCAAACTTTTGATTTCTTATTATTGTTTTTCTTCTTTTCATCATGTAATTAAACCAGTTTCTGAGTATCATACAAGAAAATTTTATTCATCTTCTTCATTATCTAGACTCGACAGGAAAAAAAATAGGAATTTCAAAATTAGGGATAAGAGAATTCAATGTCTTCTTCAACTTACCTTTAATATACGTTTTGCAAATTTACATCCTATGAAGGAGTCACTGATGGCTTCAGACGCCATGGGGTTAACAAAGTTAGATGATTACCTAGGAAATGTTGATTTGGTGAAGGGTTAAAGAAATTTTTTTAGCCTACAACGTCTTTTCAAGAAATTGTTTTAGCCTACGACATCGTTTCAAGTATAAGTATTTATTTTGAGTTTGCTCCAAAATAACATCGTCGCACACGTGGCTTCCACGTAATCACGAGTTAACGGATCGTTGACAGTATTACTGTTCATGTATGATAATGTACAAAATTAAGAGTCTAGGTATGAAATTTAAATTTTTAAATATTTGGAGTATTTTTTAACACATAGATAAACTTCATGTATGAATTGAACATATGCCCATACTTGAGGTAGAAATTCAAAGTTTTAAATACTTATGATATGTTTTAACACATAGGTAAACTTCAGGTAAAAAGAACATATGCCCATATTTAAAATATGAATTAGCCGACTTTCCACAGAATATTAAAAGTCCCGTACCGTTGGAACAAAATGGCTTTGTCAACAAGAGCTTAAGATTTAAAGATAGTCAGGGATTTTAATGACAAGATCTGAATAGTTGGTGATTTAAATAACCTTTTTCCAAATGCATATTTAAAAGTCCATTAATTTATTAATCCGCAGTTGAGCCGGGCCAATCCAGTGACCAGAAAGATATTTCGGTTTGCTTTCCAGATCAGACTTAAAACTAAAAGCTGCAAAATGCAAAGACAAGACAATGGAACATGCTTAAATTCCCTTCTCAAGCATGGCTCTAACTCTCATAGGAAGCCCATATAGCCGAATGAATCCAGCTGCATCCGCTTGGTTGTAAATCTCACTCCCTTCAAACGAAGATATGTCCTGCCTATACAGACTGAAGGGACTTTGTCGCGCCGTCACAGTCACACTCCCTTTGTACAGCTTCAATCTAACGGACCCAGTCGTCTTCTCTGTTATCTTCTCCATGAAAGCGTCCATTGACTCCCTCAATGGGTCAAACCATCTTCCTGCATAAACCATCTCTGCATATTTCAGAGCTAACGAGTCTTTAACCTGTATGGTCTCTCTGTCCAATGTTAGTGATTCTAGTTCTTGGCAAGCCGCAAATAGAACCGTGCCTCCTGGAGTTTCATAGACTCCACGGGATTTCATGCCAACTAGACGGTTCTCTACCATGTCAATGCGCCCAATTCCGTGTTTCCCGCCTCTTGTGTTTAGCTCGGAAAGTAGGGTCGCTGGAGAGAGAGTCTTCCCGTTGAGTGAGACTGGGATCCCAGATTCTATTCCTATCTCGATGTACTCAGGCTCATTAGGAGCATCTTCAGGATCTACACTCATCATGTACATATCTTTCTTTGGCTCATTTGCAGGGTCTTCCAATATATCCCCCTTTTAATCAAGCAGATATCCAATTTCAGAATAAAACAGACACTTTCTTAGGAGCTAAAAAAATGTAAGGAACCTGATTACTGCAACTCTTTACCTCATGACTAAGGTGCCACAGGTTCCTGTCTCGGCTGTAAATAGATTTCTTTGTAACGGGAACTGGAACATTATGCTTCTTTGCATACTCGATAGCATCTTCTCTGCCTTGGATTTCCCATTCTCTCCACGGTGCCACCACTTTAAGTTCAGGGTTTAGTGAAAAGAAGGTGAGCTCAAATCGAACCTGGACAACCAGTAAAACTAATGTAAGACATCCCATATGTGCCTTAAAACGTAATACTGTAGAATAACATTCCGCCGGTTACCTGGTCATTCCCTTTGCCGGTACACCCATGTGCAACAGCATCAGCTCCAACTTCTGCTGCTACATCAACCATGGCCTATCATTTAGAAACGGTGTTAGATAATAAGATTTTAGTATAGGAAAACAAATACTTGGAAAACACAAAAGCTAACGGGTCTCCTTTTCGATGCTTAGTGGTTACATCATAGCCCGTCCATCCAAAATGTTACCTTTGCAATGACTGGCCGTGCCATGGAGGTACCAAGCAAGTATTTTCGTTCATAGATGGCACCAGCTCTAAGACAAGGAAATATGTAATCTTTCACAAACTCCTCCGTTAGATCCTTAACGACCAACTGAGAAGCTCCACTGGCCTTAGCCTTTTGTTCTAAACCTTCCAACTCTTTTATGCCCTGCAGATAAAGCGTTTAGGACAAGTTAAGAAAATACCACAACACATATTTTCAAGAATCATATCATTGGCACAGTTTTTGTTGTACCTGACCAACATCTGCGGTGAAGCACACAACCTCGCAGCCATAATTTTCCCTACAAACATGGGAAACGCAGACAGATTTAACAAATACGTAAACATCATGAAACAAAAATCATCGTTCAAAGCATCCAAACAGGCTAATTCACATCCTGGATAGCTACAGCCACATGGCTTTGGACCTCTACTTAGAGTTGAGTAGTAGATTCAACACATACTACAACAAACTTTTATGACATATAGTGTTAGAGGTGAGAAGGAAAAAAACATACTTTAGCCATGGCACAATGACAGAAGTGTCCAAGCCTCCACTGTAGGCAAGAACAACTTTTTTCAGTTTGCCACGAAGTCCAGCACCCTTAGAGTCAGTAGCCACCACAGCATTTCCATCGCTAGAGAGAGCAGCTCGAATAGCTGCAATTGAACAAACTTATTGTAACATGTCTTACTAGCGACATACAAGATGATCTTTTTGAAAGTTACAATGGATTAGAAATGAAAAAGACATTTGGTCAATTGAGTAACACCTTGATTCTTGTAATTACGGGAAATGGTGACATGATTGCTGACAACAACATTACAGGTAAGCTGGCTCCGCCTTGCAGATAACTGCAACAAGCAAAAGTGAATAAAGAGAAGCCATACATACGAGAACAAATTGAGATTGGTAAAGTACCTCTTGAGCTAGCGAAGGGGTTCTCGGACAAGCTACATTCTGACATCTCAAGGTACCTGCGATACACAATCAAACACCCATCTGTTGAAATTCCCTCAAAACCAAAAGCGATTAGGTTGGAAATTAGCAGGGAGAGAGAAGGAGAGGAGGGAGAAACCATTGTGAGGAAGACGGAAAGCGAGAGGAGACGAGGAAGAAAAAGAGGGAAGAGAGGTCGCAGTGATTTGAGCCATGAGATTTCTTTGCTTCTTCTTAGTGCGGAATGAAAATGTCACAACAATGGGTTTATGTGGGCGAAACGGCCACTAGGGTTTTGTCCAAACAAATTCCAAAGTGGGACACCATTTTTCATTTTCTTTTCTTTCTTTCGCTTAAAAACATATTAAAAACATATTAAAAACAAAATTTTATTTATAGTCTATTATTTGATGTAATTAGATCAATTAGGATCCGGTTTAGATCAAATTCATTCTTTCCGTTGGTTTACATTATTGTATATAACAGATGTTATCAATGCTTTGTGAATAATAAGAAAACAGAAATATATTTATACTCTTTGTTCACAAATGGTAATATGGTATCAGTGAGTTTGTGATTGAAATCACTGTGTTTCTTCTTCGTTTCTTCATTTTTTTTCTTTAAATCACTGTTCGATCATCCTATTCTTCTTCGATTTGGTTTCCACTGCTTCGATTGAAAGAAAAATGGTGAAAAACGGTGGGAAAGTGAAGACCCGGAGCTCGCGACTTGATGATGAAGCTTCTGTAACGAAAATCCGTCCCGGATCTGGAATTATTGAAGATCCTGGTGAATCTATGACTAAACAACAACAATATGACCGATCGATGAGTTATGGCGGCCAACAGATGACGGCAAAATCTCCGGACTCCTTTGACAGTCCACACAGCCCATTCTTCCTCCATTCCTCCGATCATCCAGGTCTTGTGATTGTTGCTCATAGTCTAGAAGGGTCGAATTATAATAGTTGGTCTATCGCTATGCGTATTAGCCTTGATGCGAAGAACAAACTGAGTTTTGTTGATGGATCTATTCCTAGACCTTCTGATGATGATTATTCCTTTAAGATTTGGAGTCGTTGCAATAGTATGGTTAAGTCGTGGATTCTTAACGTTGTGAGTAAGCATATATATATGATAGCATTTTGTACTATCAAGATGCAGCCGAGATGTGGACTGATCTTTTTTGCAGATTCAAGGTTAACAATCTACCACAGAAATATCAACTTGAACAGGCTGTGATGACTCTCAAGCAAGGGGAACTTGATTTGTCTACATACTTTACTAAGAAGAAGACATTGTGGGAGCAGCTCGCTAACACAAAGTCTAGAACAGTGAAGAAATGTGACTGTGAACAGCTTCAAGAGTTGCTTGAGGAAGTTGAAACTAGCCGTATCATTCAGTTTCTTATGGGACTGAATGATAATTTCAATAACATTCGTGGCCAGATCCTAACCATGAAACCAAGACCAGGATTGAATGAGATCTACAACATTCTGGATCAAGATGAGAGTCAGAGGATTGTAGGTTCTGCTTCAAAGGTTGTTCATCCTGTTGCCTTTCAGTCTCAAGTGGTTGCTCCTATTGATAATGGTTATATTATGATGGCTCATGGAAACTTTCAGAAACCAAAATGTTCCCATTGTTTCCGGATTGGCCACACTGTTGACAAGTGTTATAAAATGCATGGGTACCCTCCTGGACATCCTCGAGCTAAGAAACCTATCTCAGTTGGGAGTACGAACATGGTCACGGTCACGAGTCAGGTTCACAATCACAAAGAAGGAAGTGTTGGTGAAGATAAAGAGAACATGTCCACAGAACAACTTCAGACCATGATCTCTTACTTAAGCACTAAGCTCCAAGCCTCTAGTGTTGGTTCCTGCCCTGAATTGTCTCATGCCTCTACTTCAACTTATGTACCTCATATCTCACAGATATCAGGTACTTTCCTTTCTTTATACGACTATACCTACTATGACACTCTGACTTCTTCCGTACCTCATGAAACTGAGTTGTCTCTTAGAGCTTGGGTTATAGATTCAGGAGCCAGTCACCATGTTACTCATGAGAAAGACTTGTATAAGGAATACAAACCTTTAGAGAAAACCTATGTTAGGCTTCCTAATGGGATTGTAGTCAAGATAGAGGGAACTGGTTACATTCAGCTTATTGATGCTCTTTCTTTGCATAATGTGCTTTTTCTTCCTGAGTTTAAATTCAATCTCTTGAGTGTTAGTGTTTTAACTAGAACTTTGAATTCTAAAGTCAGCTTTACTTCTGATAATTGTTTCATTCAGGCTCTTACTCAGGAGTTGATGATTGGTCAAGGTAGTCAAGTGGCAAATTTATATGTCCTGGATCTAAATAAATCGCTTGTTAATGTTTCTGGTTCTTCTAGTCCAGGTACTTCTCTTATTTGTTCAAGCGTTAAGGTAGATCCAGTTATTTTGCATATTTCTAAGTCTAAACATATGAAGACATCTTTCCATTGTTCAGTTTGTCATTTTGCTAAACAAAAACGGTTACCCTTTACTTCCAAAAATCATCTTTGTAACAAACCTTTTGAGTTAATACATATTGATACTTGGGGTCCTTTTTCAGTTCCAATTGTTGATGGTTACAAGTATTTTTTAACAATTGTTGATGATTTTAGGAGAGCTACTTGGGTATACTTACTAAAGAACAAGTCTGATGTCTCTCATATTTTTCCTGGATTTATCACAATGATTGAAACTCAGTTTAACACTAAAGTTTGCTCTGTGAGATCTGATAATGCTTTAGAATTACAGTTACTGATCTGTACTTGAATAAAAGCATTAAAGCTTATCGTTGTTGTCCTGAAACTTCTGAACAAAATTCAGTAGTCGAAAGAAAACATCAACACTTGTTGAATGTTGTTAGAGCGTTGTTGTTTCAATCAGGTATAGCTTTAGATTACTGGGGTGATTGTGTTATGACAGCTGATTTCTTAATAAATAGATTGCCTAGTCTTATTCTAGAAAACAAATCCCCTTCTGAAAAGTTAACCTCTAAGAAACCTGATTATCATTCCCTTAAAGCCTTCGGATGTCTCTGTTATAGGTCCACTTTATCTCAGTCTAGGCATAAGTTTGACCCTAGAGCTAAGGCATGTGTCTTTCTAGGCTATCCTGCAGGTTATAAAGGGTATAAGCTACTAGATATAGAGACAAACTCAGTTCTAATTTCAAGAAATGTCATATTCTATGAGGATATTTTCCCTTTCATATCATCTACTATTCCAGATGATATGAAAATTTTCTTTCCTCATCTTCATACTCCTGACTCCCTTGATGAACATCTGCCTTTAGTGCAATCATCATCTGATACTTATCATCATCCGGATAAGTTATCCTCCATGGTTTTTGTTCCTTCTGAGCTTAAACCAACCAGACAGAGAAAATTACCCCCAAAATTGCAGGATTTTCATTGCTATAATAGTACTCTTACTACTTCTATTAACACTAGTCCTTACCCCCTTACAAATTATATTTCTTATTCAAATCTATCTGAGCCTTTCTGTGCTTTTATTAATATGATCACAAATACTCTTATCCCTAAGAATTATTTGGAGGCTAAGACAGACAAGGTATGGACTGATGCTATTGGTAAGGAAATTAAGGCTTTTGTTCGGACTGGTACTTGGAGTATTACTGTGTTGCCACCTGATAAAACTGCAGTAGGTTGTAAATGGGTTTTTACTATAAAATATTTGGCAGATGGTTCATTAGAACGACATAAAGCTCGGTTGGTAGCTAAAGGATACACACAACAAGAAGGTATAGACATCCTTGACACTTTCTCACCTGTAGTAAAGATGGCTACTGTGAAGATTCTCTTGTCATTGGCTCCAAAGATGAAATGGTCTTTACATCAACTAGACATTTCTAATGCTTTCTTGAATGGAGATATCGATGAAGAGATTTACATGAAGCTCCCTCCAGGTTATGCTGATATTACGGGTGAATCAGTTGGTCCCAATGATGTTTGCAAACTTCATAAGTCTGTTTATGGTCTTAAGCAAGCTTCTCGGCAGTGGTTCTTAAAATTTTCCACTACTTTGACTCAGTTTGGCTTTGAAGCTTGTCATGGTGATCACACTATGTTTGTCAAGGAAGCTCCTAATGTGTTTTTGGTTGTAGTTGTGTACGTTATTGATATTCTAATTGCAAGTACAAATGATGATGCAGTGGTGGAGTTAAAGCAACAATTGAGCTCTGCTTTTCAGTTGAGAGATCTTGGACCTCCTCGCTTCTTTCTAGGCATTGAGATTGCTAGATCCGAGATTGGTATATCCTTGAGTCAAAGGAAGTATGTATTGGACTTGTTGGCTGCTACAGGTTTTTCAGATTGTAAACCATCTTCTATCCCCATGGAGCCTAAACAACATATCTCCCAAGATGATGGAGAACTTTTACCAGACAGTAAACTATACAGGCGGATCCTTGGCAAGCTTCAATACTTGACCATCACTCGTCCTGATATCACATTTGCTGTTTCCAAATTAGCTCAGTATTCTTGTGCTCCTCGCACAACTCATCTTCAAGCTTTACATAAGTTCCTGAGATACTTAAAGGGATCCATTGGTCAGAGTTTATTATATGGGACAGAATTGAACTTCGACCTTCGAGCTTTTTCTGATTCAGATTGGAGTGCCACTACAAGAAAACATGGATTTAGCGTCTGCAAATATCGATGCTATTTCGACGCTAAAGAGACTTTGCGTCGATTTCGCGTCAAATTCAGTTTCGACGCTAATCCTTCGACGCTAAACCAAATTCGACGCAATTTCGATGCAAATTTAGCGACGAAACAAATTCGACGCAAATTGGAAGCAAACTAGATGATGGGAAATTGACGCTAAATTAGGATCAGATTAGCGTCGAATTTCATACGATGCAATATATCGACGCTAAATCGAAGCTATTTTTGCATTCACTTTGCAACGACGTTCTTTCCACCGATGCAAATTCGAAGCTAAACTAGCATCTATTTAGCATCGGTATATACTTTTGTCGACGCTAAGTCGTTGCTACTTTAGCATCGGTTTACCATCGAATTGTAGTATTTAAGTCGTAACAAAATAATTTATATTATGAAAATACGAAAAATAAAATAAAAATTGTAAAATTTTGTCATAATTAAAATTCTTAATAGAAATACTGAATTGAAAATTTTAGTTGTCAACAAAATACAAAAATAGAAATACTAAAAATCTAAAAACGATCGGATGTCCTAAGATTAACGGTACGTGTATCCTCACGAATTATTGCCGCTGCTTCTTCCTCGAACTGTGTTGGACCAGTAGGTGGTGGAGGCGGTGGAGCACGCGGGATGCGTTGTAGAGCAGCCGCTAACTCTGGGTTACCCACCGCAATGATGTCCATAAGATTCGTAAGTGCGGAGAGGTGATCCTTCATTGAAGTGTTGTCGCTCCGCAACCCTGCTTGTTCTGTCTTTAACTGCTCAATCTCAGCTTTTGCAGCGGATAACTCAGGCGAAAAAGAATCCGGAGGGACGATATGCCGAGAAGTTGAAGAAGCGGCCGACACCTCATTGATTGACCCGACACCCATTGTACGACCCCTTTTCTTTGGAGCAACCTGTATTAAAAAAAAATCATGTTATTAATTCTGATTGTTATAAAGTTAAATATAGAAAGTATATAGTAATAGATTAAGAACCATAAAAAAATTACCTCCTCGTAAATTCGGTCAAGATCTTCAACGCCTAATGTAGATTGGACGGAGCTACCACCTGGAGAAAGTTGTGATTGCCTCTCAGCGAGTCGTGCATTGTAGTCGTTGAACGTTCGTTCAGCCTGTGCGGTAACAAACGTTCCATCCTTGCGCCGATGGGTTTTCTCCATGACCTTAATAATCGGAGGAAGTTCACCACCATTGGCCTGTAAAACAAAAATAAAGATATATGTAAATTTGTACCATATTTATTAATAAAATAATTTAATAAATTAAATTAAAGATTATACCATATTAAGTCGTACGGTTGCATATGATGACTGACCCGCACAATGCTTAGAAAGTTGATCCCCATCGCCCACGGGCGTACGGCGAGAATCAGAACACTTCTTCGATATACTAATGGAACGAGGATCCTTCCAATAGTTTACTAGACCTAGCCAAACAGTAGGATCCATCCCTCGAGGCATCGCCAAATCACCTTTTACACTCCAATCTTTTTTCCAATTGCCCACGGTGCCGAGGAGACGCAATCTCGCCTTCTTCTCGAATGCTGCTCTCACTTCATATGAACGATGATCATCCCAATGCCAATTTTGCTACAAAAAAAAAAATTTGTAATATTGAACATTTCGAATAATTATATATTTAAAATAAATAATAGAATTTTATTTACCGCCCACGATTCGAACCAAATATCACGAATAGTCTGCGGTGTTTGCGTCCAATTAGCATGTGACATAGTAAAATAAGCCTTGATGCTTTTGGTGACCGAACGAGACACAATGTTATCAGTAAACCTATAAAACAAAATGCATACAATGATGTTCAATGTTTTATAAAATTTGTATGTAAAACAAAAATTTGTTAAATGACATTAAAATTTACCACACGAACCAGTAAGTGTTTGGAGGTTTATTAGGATCCAAAATCTTAACTCGGAGATCCCGACCCGGTTGGCGGAGAAGCTCACTAATCCGCATCATAAGAGGCGCATTGGGCGGTGGAGGTGCGTCATGCTCATCATCTCGACCGTCTTCTTCATGGTCGGGTTGCGGCTGAGGTGGTGGCGGTTGTGGCTGTAATAGCGGTTGTGGCTGTGGTGGCCGTGGTGGAGGTCGGTAGTTACCAATGGAGCGTGAACCCGATCCAGAACTGGATCTGTGTCGATCCTCCTCATTAAATAGCTCTCCGTATGAAGGTGGTCTCTACAAAACCAAAAATTAACATATCATTAGCCTAATAATTAAGCACAAAATTATGCTATATGTTACTTGCCTGTCATTGTAATGTACTATAAGATCAAGTTTGAAACTCTTAGAATCATGACTTCTCTTACTCTCTCTCGTTTGTGAGGCTTAAACAATTAAGGAAACAACACAATGAGCGGTTACCTTGAGTTCGTCTTCCAATATGGAAGAGCTACGTAGGGTCCAACAAATCTATTAATCAAAGATTTAAGCTCTCAATAACTCTGAGCAGCTAGACTGCGATGAACAACCTCAATCACAGTCTAACCCCTTTATCAATTAGAGATCTTACATTAACCATATAATCAGCAAGAGCAAATCTTATCAAACTAGAATGGTTAGACTTAATCTAAAGCCTCTGAATCTCTCAGGGTCTTTGATAGTGTTTGACTTATTCTGCTTCTAGTTGACTCAAGACTAAACCATATTATAACAAGAAGTTAATGAGATTAGTAAGCAAATGAGAGCGAGAGAAACCAAGATCATAGAGGATCAGGTAGAGATGCCAAGACTCAACTCTATTCAACATACAAAAGGAATCAATATATAAATGAAAACCAACTCTGATCAACATACAAATCGAGATTCAAGACTCACAAAAGTCCCAAGTACAACATGTACATAAACATAGAATTATTCATCACCAAGACACATAATCATCAGTAAAAGAAAAACATTAAACTAAAGAGATACAGAAACATCCGAGAAAGAAAGAAGAAGCAATATATATATGCTCTAACCAGACACAGAGCTATATGCTCTAAAGAACACAACAAAAGGACCGTAATGATGATGATGATAAGAACAAGAACTCAAGACCACAAATTCCATTCTTTTTAGTTCGATGCCTAAATCTAAAAATTAGAAACTTAATTATCTATGTAAAGATTTCATTCCCAAAATCTAAACAAATATTAATAATTTCTTGCATGTATAAATTCTAAATAACTTTGTATAAATTCCATTGCAGAGATCTTAAAAAAAAAATTAAGAAAATTCTAATCTGAAAATTTATGAAAAGAACAATTACCATTTTGAACACCAAGAAGCACAATTAGTAGAGAGAGAGCAAGTAAACAGAGAGAAAAGGAAATTGAGAAGAAATAGATTGAGAATGAGAGAAGAGAGTCGAGAGTTGTTGAAAACAAATAGATTCAGAAAATGATGACGGTGGATCTAACAAAAAGAGGAGAAGTCGACGCTAAACCGACGCTAAACCGACGCTAAACCGACGTTTCAATTTCACCGCATTCCAAGCCCATTAAACTTAATTGTTCTCTGAAAATATTTAGAATTTAGCGTCGATTTCGCGTCAGCCAACGCAAAATCGACGCTAAATTTCGTTGTGGATGAAAATATTTTGAATTTAGCGTCGAATTCGCATCGGTCCAACGCAAAAGCGATGCTAAATTTAAAATATTTTCAGTTTTCACGTAAAATTTTGAAAATCGAACATAATTTAAATTAGTAAGGATTTAGCGTCGGATTATAAATTTTTCGTATGTACGAGGTTATGTTACCCTATACCCCAAACGTCAAATCTTCTAGATTAGCAACGATTTAGTGTCGGGCCGATGCTAAATCGACGCTAAATTGAAATACTTGTTATTTAAATATATATTTACCATCGATTTAGCGTCGGATTATAAATTTTTCGTATGTACGAGGTTATGTTACCCTATACCCCAAACGTCAAATCTTCTAGATTAGCAACGATTTAGTGTCGGGCCGATGCTAAATCGACGCTAAATTGAAATACTTGTTATTTAAATATATATTTACCATCGATTTAGCGTCGGTTTGATGGTAAATCATTGCTAAACGAAGGCTAGATGGATCATAAAATTGTAAAGATAAATTCATTTTATGTATTAGCATGTACTAGCAATTTGTATGAAATGATAACCATGTTTTATTTTGTTTGTGACCGAACAATTTTAAAATTTTAAAAAGTCCAAAGATGTTAATGATACGATATATAAAGCTATGTAGATTTTTCATAAATATTTGTAACACAAGTTTCATTAATTTAATACATACTCATTATACATTTATAATATATAACATTTTCTATTTAGCTCTCATAACCATCACTCGAATTGTCATCCTCCTCATCGGTACTTTCCACGCTCTCATAGTTAAACTCGTCTTCGGGATTTTCTGCATCGGTAGCATCTGGAAGTAATTCAACTTCTCGATTTTGCGGATCTATGAGAATGATGTTGTCTGTATCTTGTTCTGGAGTTGACAGATCCACAGGAGTTTCATATTGCATAGGCTCGTCGTCGCCTTCAATTATAATTCCTCTTGGTGCTATTCTGAGCACGGATAACCAAGAAATCCCTGTTTTTCTGAGCCGTGGATATGGGATGAAACAAACTTGATCCGCTTGTGACGCGAGTATGAATGGGTCGTAGTTTGCATAAGAACGAAATTCATTAACGTCGATGACACCAAATTTTCCAACTCGAACCCCTCGCCCGACAACTGGATCAAACCATTTACATTTGAAAAGTGTGCACTTTAAGTTAACCAAACCGGGATATTGTACTTCGATAATTTCTTCTATAATGCCATAAAAGTCGGTGTCTCCGGCTCGAACGACCACACCATAGTTTGCAGTTGCTCGTCTTTTACCACGTTCGAACGTATGAAATACATAACCTCGTGTAAAATACATTGGGGATAATGTAATCTTCCCAAGTGGACCTTGGATCAACTCTCTAAACCATACAGGGTATGACGTGTCTCCATAATCAACCTGACAAATGTAGTAGGTTCTTATGGGAACTATACATAAAAACGCGCCTGTCAAAACATAGAATATATATTATTTAAATTAACTTACTTGGGTCTTCAACCATTTAGCAAAGTGTTGGGTTTTACGTTTTTCAATTTCATCATGTGATGCATTTGGGAAAGCCTCATGAACTTGGCGAATGAATTCACTAATAGAAATTATGGTTATTAGAAATGTATCTATAGCATATATATGATTAAAAAAAACGTTTTTACCTAAATCTCTAGAGTATAATAATATGTACCTCTCAAATGGTCTCACTTCCTCGCATTGTAAGAGAATATATGTGTGTGCACAATTGTAATCTTCGTACGATGACCAATCTTCTTCTGTTATGATTCCGGCATGCCTACCAACTGCGCAGAATATATTTGGGACATCGGAAACTGGATATGTTGGTACCACGCCACCATCATCATACCTACGCGGAGCTCTTTTTCGTGTACGTACAGTTGGGGGGAAGTAATATGAGCTGAAATGAGATGTTTCTTCAGTTAAACTTCCCGCAACAATTGATCCTTCCACCCTAGCAAGGTTTTTTGCTTTTCCTTTTAAGTGTTTCATGAATCTCTCGAAAGGGTACATCCACCGAAATTGAACAGGTCCTCCTAACTCGGCCTCGTAAGGGAGATGGATAGGAAGATGCTCCATCACATCAAAAAAAGACGGAGGAAATATCTTCTCTAAGTTGCACAATAATATCGGAATGTTATTATTTAGTTGTTGGATTCCATCCTCCGTCAAAGTTCGTGCGCACAGATCCCGAAAAAAAGCACCAATACCTAAAACCAATGTTCAAATTTAACCAATCAAAAACAATATGCAACAAAATCATCTATATATATATATATATTTATATACCGTTACTAAAAATATATGTACCTGCAAGTGATTCATGCACATTTGTTGGCAAAAGCTCTGCAAAAGCGAAAGGCAATAATCTTTGCATAAACACATGACAATCGTGGCTCTTCATACCAGAGAATTTTTTGCCTTGTTCTACAGACTTTGAGAGCTTTGACACGTATCCATCTGGAAACTTGACATGGGTGGAAACCCAGTTGAAAAATGTTGATTTGCCTTCGGCTGACAATCTGAAGATAGGCACTGGAGCTCTCCCATCTGTCGTAAGATGTAACTCATCTCTGGAGCATATATCCGGCAAGTCGAGTCTTGACTTGATGTTGTCTTTAGACCTGCCAAGCACATTCAAGATAGTGTGCATGATGTTATCAAAAAAGTTTTTCTCGATGTGCATAACATCAAGATTGTGGCGCAATAGGAGATCTTTCCAGTATGGTAGATCCCAAAAAATGCTCCTCTTATGCCAGTTATGTTCTGCAAGGTATCTATCTGGAAGATTGGTCGGAATATTGAGCCAATTACCACCACGTGTTGCTGTGTCCTGAGCTCCATAGTAATCAAGTTGACCTTCAATTTGCTCGCCCGATAGGTAAGGAGGTGCAGGGATACGTACACGTTTACCTTTTTTGAACAACCTCCTGTTCCCTCGATATGGATGGTTGATAGGAAGAAACCTACGGTGACAATCAAACCAACAAGATTTTCTACCATTTTTGAGTTGAAAAGCATCTGTCTGATTTAGGCAATACGGACATGATAATCTACCATGTGTTGTCCAACCAGATAACATTCCGTACGCTGGAAAATCGCTTATGGTCCACATGAGCACAGCCCGTATGGTAAAATTCCTTTGCCTAGAATAATCAAACGTACGAACACCGTCAGACCACAACATGTTCAACTCGTGTATCAGCGGCTGCAAAAACACATCAAGTGATCTTTTTGGATGCTTCGGACCAGGAACTAAAATACTTAAAAACAGAAATTCCCTCTACATACACATATTCGGCGGAAGGTTATAAGGTGTCAATATAACCGGCCACAACGAATATTGCCGACCAGACATACCGAACGGACTAAAACCATCGGTACATAGGCCAAGATAAACATTACGCTTCTCTTTAGCAAAATTTTTGTGTACCGATTTGAAGTGTTTCCAAGCTTTTGCATCAGAAGGATGATGAACTTCTCCTTCAGTAGTTGAATGCTCTGCATGCCACCTCATTGATGCAGCCGTTCGTTTTGATTGGTATAACCTTTGTAGCCTCTCAGTTATAGGAAGGTACCACATTCTCTGGTACGGCACTTTACTTCTACTCGCTCCTTGGGGCTTAAATCTTGGTTTGTGGCAAAATCGACATTCCTGCAAATCTTCATCATCTTTCCAAAATAGCATGCAATTATCAATGCATACATCTATCATTTGCGAGGGCAAACCTAAACTAGAGACTAGTTTATGTATGTCGTAATATGACTCCGCTGCCTGATTACCCTCTGGCAAATACTCTTTTATAAGAGCTGCCCAATCATCCATGCAACTCTCCGATTCATTATGATCAGACTTTATTGTCATCATCCTAGATGCCAATGACAATTTAGAGAGACCTTCTCTACACCCTTCATAGATTGGTTGTTTTGCAGAATCAAGCATATCATAAAAATTTTTAGCATCTACATTAGGTTCCTCAGCAACATCATCAAAGGTTGATGTAACTCCAGGAAATGCATCTGTAACCATTTCTTCTAATCTATTATGTTCTACCCCGATATTATGTTCATAATTAACAAATTGATGAGGGGCATATTGCTCATTTGAATACCCTTGATCCACAGGTTGATAACTAGTACTACCCTCATTTCCATCTTCATATCCCTCTCCATGATAAAACCAAACATAATATTCAGGTGTGAACCCTCTATTAAATAAATGCGTACCAGCAACATCAATCTCCTGCGATGTTGAATTTTTGCACTTCCGACAAGGGCACACCATCACTCCAGTTCGTCGAATCGCTGGCACACTACTCGCTTGAGCAATGAATATTTGAAGCCCATTGAGAAACTCTTCTGAAATCCCTCCATTCTCGTCTCTACGTCGATACATCCAACTTCGTAATGTATATATATCGCTCATCTTATTTAAACAATATAAATAGGAAAAGAGTTTTTAAAAAAAATATTTTGGCACTGGATTTTTAGAAAAACAAATTTTTGTCGATTTTTAGTTATGTAGATTCTTTGTCTCGTGTAGACTTTTATAGGAAATTTCTGAGTTTTTACCAACGTTTTTGCATCGAATTTGCATGGACATCTTCTGTTGAATTAGCATCGATTTAGCATCGCGCAATATTTGCGTCGAATTTACATCGTTTTTGCAGTGATTTAGCATCGATTTTGAACGACGCTAAAAAACTGGTACGCGAATTGGAAAACGTGCTTACCTACTTGTCAACTTCGACGCTAAATTCGACGCTACATTGCATTAACAAAGAGAACGCTAAAGCGACGCAAATTTAGCGACGATTTAGTGTCGAGAGTTTGATTTCGACGCTAAATCGACGCTAAAACGATGCTATATAGCATCAATTTAGTGTTGAATTGATTCGAGGCAATATTACGTCGAAATTGCGTCGAATCTCACCGTCGAAGCTAAAACAACGGTAATTCGACGCAAATTTTGCGTCTGTGGTAATTCGACGCTAAAGTTCGACGCAAAAACGCTGTTTTCTTGTAGTGTGCATGTCCAGACTCCAGGAGATCAGTTACTGGTTATGCTATGTTCATAGGGAATTCTCTTGTATCTTGGCGCTCAAAGGAGCAGGATGTGGTTTCCCTCAGTACAACTGAAGCTGAATACAGAGCAATGGCTATGGACACCAAAGAAATTCTTGGGTTTTCTGGTATATTAAAGGTCCTTCGTGTTCCTTTTCATCCTCCTGCTTATCTTTACTGTGATAATCAGTCTGCATTACATATTGCAAGAAACTCCGTCTTCCATGAACGATGAAACATATTGAGTCCGATCGTCACAAGGTACGTGAAGCTATAGTCACTGGAGTGCTCAAAACAATGTTTGGTAGGACCGATAATCAGCTTGCTGATGTTCTCACTAAGGCTTTACATCCGGCTCCTTTTAGAGAAAACATGAGCAAGATGGGTGTTATTAACATTTTTGCACCACCTCCATCTTGAGGGGGGCTATTATCTGATGTAATTAGATCAATTAGGATCCGGTTTAGCTATACCCGGTTTAGATCAAATTCATTCTTTCTGTTGGTTTACATTATTGTATATAACAGATGTAATCAATGCTTTGTGAAAAATAAGAAAACAGAAATATCTTTATACTCTTTGTTCACAAATGGTAATATAGTCGGACTACTGTTTTAAGTATAAAATAATATTCAACACATAGGTGGTATATCTGAAAATATAGCCAAAAAAGCTATGTTCTTTCCAAGAGATCCAGCCGAATGAGTTGTATCCCATCCTAACCGATAATTGTGGATATATGAGTTTATAGACTCATCGAACAAGGGTTGTGGAAATGGTTATATCTCACCCCAACTAGTAATTGCGGGTATTGAGTTTATAGACTTATCGATCATGTAACATACAAAAGTGACGAGAACATGTAAAACCATCTAATATACTCCGAGTCTTAAGATTGAGACTGCCTCCAGAAAAAAGGAGTGATGGTTTTTGCTGGTATTACATCAAATATAGAAAATATACGGTTAAATCAGGATACGAGGTGGTGAAGAGAAAGGAAACGGCATGGAAGCAATGACTTCAAACAAAATTCGCCACTTTCTTTGGCAAGCCTTGTCGAGAGCACTAGCGGTGACTGAACGACTTGCACATCGAATGGAAAGGTTGTGCCCTCGGTGTGTCCATCAAGAGGAGACTATTAACCATGTCATGTTCGTTTCCGTCAGCAGTACAATGTTAAACGCAGCCACGCAGGCCCGGTTTTAAGGGTGTGCTAGGAGTGCATTTGTATAGGGCCCTACATTGGGCCCCACAAATTCAGTTAAATTTTTTTTACCAAAAGGACCCAAAATATATGAAAATTTAGTAAAAAGGTCCTAATATTCTAATTTTTGCAGGAAAAGCTCTAAAATTTTGTAATTTTTTTTTGGCTCAATGCCCATTATTGCAATGAGCCGGTTTTGGTTGGGCATTATCAAATCTTCACGCATCAGAGTTTTCCCTTACTATCTCAGGTACATCACCATGACATATCAGAGAGATTTACACGAGCTTATCCCTGGATCATGTAGTACCTCTAGAAAACGTGGAATGACAAAGTATTTAATAATGTCGGCCGATCACGTACTGGTTTACTCGATATAGCCCAAAAGGACGCAACATAGGAGGAAGTGGCACAAGATTCATCATTGGCAAAGAGTCCAATACCTCTTCCAATCGAAACTTTTATGCATTGATGACTCATGGAAAGATGGAGACCATACATGTGGTGTTGGATGGGTCCTTGAACTACATGATGCATCCATGGATTCCATCGTTATACAATGAAAAACAATTTATACGTACAAGATGTTTTCTTCTATTTTCTATCCAACTCATTGTCTTGTATAACTTTGTCACCTTTTTCACAACTTATTTTGACCACTCTTGTTAAACTCTTGTTATTTTGGATTTGACTGTAGGAAGTTCTTACTAATACTTACATGTTTAATCTTGCTTTTTCTATTACTACTCCTTTGTGACTCTTTTCTTTTAATCTAATTCAGTTTTTTCGGGTTTAGGTTTAGTTTTGGGTAAAAATTTGAAAATACCTTAATCCAAAAACCGACCCAAATTTGTCAAAAACAAAACCAAACTAAAACCTGAAAAAAAACTGAACCGAACCCGACCCAAAGTTTTAAAATATCTGAATGGTTTTACAGTAGAACCTCGATAAATTAATACTCGATAAATTAATAAACACCATAAATTAATAAATTATCCCGGTCCCGAGTCGGGCCAATGTAAAAATCAACTCAATTTGATAAAATGATAAGATAATAATTTTTTTGAAACTCCTATGTAAAATATGGTCCTAATAATAGTATAAATTAATAATCATATATAATTATGTATATATATATGATAATGTACTAAACATGGTTTTAGTGATTTTTGTTTTAACTTAAAAATAAAAATCTCATTAGACCTTATCTTTTAATTTAAGGTAAAGTGTTACATCAAAAACTTTTATAATTGTTTTTTCGATCTTTACCATAAACTTGTACATCAAAATGAATTCACGTAATTGAACTATATTTTTATCCAAGAAAATTAGCATGGCTCTTACATCAATGCATATCTACGAGGAAATACGTTTCATAAGTAAATATGTATTTTTTTTTTTTTTTTTTTTTTTTTTTTTTGAATTACCAGGAGGTTCCGGGCCAAAGCCCATAATCCCCCCAGGCCCGAAACCACAGCATGTAATATTAGTTTCGTCCCAAGAACCACTCGAACCAGCGACCTCTAGGCTTTGCCTGAGATCTTTACCAGTTGAGCTATCGGCTCTTGGTAAGTAAATATGTATTTATTTGTGAGGCTTTTTTATTTCCACTTTGCCACATGCATCGAGGATGCAAAGTATTATGCAAACCTTCTATAAAAAATATGGTAAAGTGTTACATCAAAAACTTTTATAATTGTTTTTTCGATCTTTACCATAAACTTGTAAAAATTATAGGCAAAATAATTGATTTTTTATAATAACGCTTTCTAAATGTATTCATCGACATTAAGGATAATAACTATGATTTTTTCTAAATTTTATACATAGTATACCATTTTAATTTGATCGTCTATTATGATATTATCATCTACTCTATTGCGATAATCAAAAAATTTAATCAAAATTTCATCAATTTGCAAATAGATTCATTAAATTTCATAATATAACATTATTCAAAAAAATAAATTAAGAATTTTTTTACCTAAAACGGATTTCTCTTTATAAATTAATAATTATTAATTTATCGATAAAATAATATTCTCCCTAAATTAATAAATTATTCCGGTCCCAACATTATTAATTTATAGAGGTTTTACTGTATATCCCTAAAACTAAAAATTTGAAAAACTGAATTAAACGACCGAACCCAAATAGTTATTCGAAAGCCTAAACCTAGTTTAAATATTCAATTGGTGGATTTATAACTTATTCTAAAATTTATTTATTTCTTATAGATTTATATGTTTGTTTATAGGTAATTTTTTTTCTTACATCTAAAAAGCTTAAGTAGAAGCTCCTTTACTCCAATACTTTGATAATTTCTTCATTAACATTTTTGAACCAAAAAATATAAAATTTGATTCCTAGAAAATGCAGATGAATGGATGGCAAAATTTACAGAAGATTTTCAATTGATCCAAAAAGAGCCGTTGGAAGTGATCTGGCATGTCAAATCTAAAATTATATGTTATATAATCGTTTTTGTAATTGTTTTCATAATTTGTATCAGTATTAGTTCTAACGTTAAAAAAAACAAACAAAAAAGTTATACCCAAGTTTTTAAATGCAAAAAAAGAAGAACTAGACTTTATTTATTTATTTAAATATGATAGAAAATAATACTATAGGCAATATTGGACAGGGAAAATATCATAGAGAGGCACTTTATTGACAACTATTTTCAGAAATAGATACTTTTTTGGGAAAGTATACTTTTCTGGTGGTTAATATCCATCTTTTTCAATTGATCCAAAAAGAGCCGTTGGAAGTGATCTCGCATGTCAAATATAAAATTATATGTTATATAATCATTTTTGTAATTGTTTTCATAATTTGTATCAGTATTAGTTCCAACGTTAAAAAAAACAAACAAAAAAGTTATACCCAAGTTTTTAAATGCAAAAAAAGAAGAACTAGACTTTATTTATTTATTTAAATATGATAGAAAATAATACTATAGGCAATATTGGACAGGGAAAATATCATAGATAGGCACTTTATTGACAATTATTTTCAGAAATAGATACTTTTTTGGGAAAGTATACTTTTCTGGTGGTTAATATCCATCTTACCCTCAACTAAACTTCTGCCCCCCCCCCCCCCCCCCCCCAAATTAACTTTTTCTAACTAAAACATAATCTTATTTATTAAAAAAGCAAATAGCTGATCTTAAAAAAAAAAAACTATTAAGAAATAGATAAGATAAGTATCCACAATATAATAGCAATTACTTTACTAGCAAGTAAACGCTTACCCTCATAGCAAGCAAACCTCCTAGCAAGGAAAGTTTAGCGACTTACCATGAATAAACAATTACTTTTACATTCCTATATATAGAGGCACTTCCCTTTGTAAGATGGGCATGAGTAATAATCGATCTCTCTTTCTCACTCTTATAATTTCCTTTCAATATTTAGTTTTCTTCTTCAGAGAAACAAAGCTTTACGTTCATACATATATTATCTAGTATAGTTTATAACACGTTATCAGCACGACCGTCTCTATACCGTTTTATAACAGCCAATCATATACCGTTCTATACCAAAAGGGTAAGGTTTTAATTTATACTAATAAAATCTAAATTTAAATTTAAACTTATTTACTGTTTATGGAGTGAAAAGTTCGCCTCCTTCTTTGATTTTATGGTAGGCTCTGCCTCCTAAGTATCAGTGGAAAAGTCATATAATAGGCTATATCTTTTCCGAATTGATCATTATTTATGGTAGGCGTTGCCTTCTTGATCAATTAAAATTTATGTCTCTGTAATCTCATGATAGGCTCTGCTTTCTTGATTACGTGGAAGATAATGCCTATTGATCTACTTTTATGTCTTTATTGTTATTATTGCAATTTATTTATTATCATTGCAATTTATTTATTATTATTGCAAATTATATGGATGGCTTTGCCTCCTGAATTTGTTTTATATTATGTCGTTATTATGTTCAGTTATTTTAAATGCTTTATCATAATTCTTTAAAAACTGAAAATTAAAAGGCGGTTTTACTAAAATGATACTTAAAATTTGGTTATATAGTTATCATGTCGAACTTGACAAAGCTCGAGATTACTGCCCTTGATATATCAGGAAAGAATTATATGGCATGGGCAGTAGGTGTAAAGATGTATCTAAAAGCAAGTGGGCTTCTTAATACCATCGCGAAATCGGAAACGACATCCGATGGTTTAAAAGCAAATGCCATGATATTCATACGCCACCATATCCATGATGGTTTAAAAGATGAATATATCACGAAAGATAATCCTGCAGATCTTTGGCAATCACTCAAAGATAGGTTTGATCACCAAAAATATGTGATCTTACCAAAGGCAAAACATGAATGGTTGAATCTGCGGTTTGAGGATTACAAATGTGTCAGTGAATATAATTCCGCTTTGTTCGGAATTACTTCCAAGATGATGTTATGTGGAGAGAGTGAAGTGACTATGATATGATTGAGAAAACACTCCAGACATTTCATTCTGGAAATGTAATCCTGCAGCAACAATATCGGGCGAGAGAATTCACCCGCTACTCGGATTTGATGCAAGTCCTCCTTGTTGCTGAACAAAACAATTAACTCGTGATAATGAACCATGAGACCCGTCCAACTGGAGCGGCTCCACTTCCAGAAACGAATGTGGTAGCGTCCAATACAAATAATTTTCAAGGACGAGGGCTTGGTCGCGGTAAAGGCCGTGGTCGCGGACGTGGAAGAGGTGGTGGACGAGGCCGAGGACAAGGATGAGGATTCCAGGCCAATAGTTCCAACATAGAAAAAGCCAATAAAAACTTTCAGGAAAATGAAGTTGGCCGGGCCAACAAAAGAAAAACAGAGAATGCATGTTACAGATGCGGCATGAAAGGTCACTGGGCACGTACATGTCGTATGCCAAAACATTTGGCCGATCTATATCTAGAATCACAAAAGGCAAAAGAGAACAAAGTTGAAACAAACTTCATCACGGATGAAGCTGGACCTTCTTTTAGTGGCCTAAGTGATGATTCTCATCTTGACATCGCAGATTATATAGTTGATCCTGAAGCATCAACATAAGTAAAAGATAACTAAAACTGATATGACATGATATATAGTACTATCAGTACTTTGTATAATATGTTCGTGTTTTTGTAAATCTTGTTAAAATCTTTTTGTTGTGATATAACTTCCTGTTATATGAAGTTTTGTTTTGATATATTAATGTATCTTTTATTAATACTGTGACACCAGACAATGTCAGAATTTGAGATCAAGGACGGAGACACATGTCTAGCAGACACTGCGACGACGCATATAATACTTAAAGATAAAAAGTATTTTTCCGTTCTTAAAATGAAAGACTCCGCCGGAAGCGTGAGTACAGTATCAGGTGATGCAAAGATTATCATGGGTTCAGGAAACGTTAGATTTTCAATGCCAAGGGGGACAAAGTTTGAAATAAATGATGCATTATATTCCCCCGATTCATACAGAAACTTGTTAAGTTTCAAGGATATTCGAAGAAATGGATATCATATAGAGACTATGAACAAGAATGACATTGAATATCTTTGCATTACACTAGAGAAAACGCAAGCATTGGAAGAATTACCAATGATGTCCTCCGGATTATACTGCACAAAAATAAATATGACCGAGTCAAATGTTATACTAAACAAAGAGTTTACTAATACATTTAAGATCTGGCATGAAAGACTTGGACATCCGGGATCAATCATGATGCGAAGAATTGTGCAAAATTCTAGTGGACACCCATTGAAAAACCAGAAAAAATTTCAATCTCGGTCATCACCAACTAAAGTTGGGAATGAATCTCCAGTATTCTTGGAGAGAATACATGGTGACATATGTGGACCTATACATCCACCGTGCGGACCGTTTCGATATTTTATGGTATTAATTGATGCATCTAGTAGATGGTCACATGTGTGTCTATTGACAACACAGAATACGGCTTTCGCAAAATTCATTGCCCAAATAATCAGGTTGAAAGCACAATTTTCTGATTATGCTATAAAGAAAGTTAGACTTGATAACGCTGGTGAATTCACTTCACAATCATTTAATGACTATTGTATGTCAATGGGGATAGATGTTGAGCACCCGGTTCCCCATATTCATACACAAAATGGCATGGCTGAGAGTTTGATTAAACGATTGCAACTCATTGCAAGACCATTAATACTGAGAACGAAACTCCCAATTCATGTATGGGGACATGCTATATTGCATGTTGCCTCATTGGTCCAGATAAGACCAAGTGCATATCATAAACATTCTCCATTACAATTAACATCTGGTCAGGAACCAAATATATCACACCTCCGTGTTTTTGGTTGTGTGGTTTATGTTCCTATAGCCCCACCGCAAAGAACAAAAATGGGGCCACAAAGGAGATTAGGAATATATATTGGATATACGTCACCAAGTATAATTCGGTATTTTGAACCTACAAACGGTGATATGTTTATGGCACGTTTTGTTGATTGCCATTTTAATGAAGATGAATTTCCAACGTTAGGGGGAGGAATTAAAGAAATCCCGAAAGATATTACTTGGTGTACACCATCTTTGGTACACCTTGATCCCCCTACGAAACAACGTGAACTGGAAGTTCAGAAAATTGTACAGCTACAAAATATGGCAAATCAGTTACCGGACGCATTTACCGATACAAAAAGGGTGACGAAGTCTTATATACCCGCTGCAAATGCTCCATCAAGAATCAATGTTCAAGAAGGACAAATTGATGGAAGTAAAATTAATGAACCGAGGGTTCAATTAAAGAGGGGGAGGCCGATGGGCTCAAAGGATAAAAATCCTTGAAAGAGAAAGAAATTGGGAGAAGAGAATGAAAAGGTTCTAGAGGAACCACAAGAACAAAAATGTTCAGGAGATGAACATGATACAGAAAAATATGAGATTTCCATTAATTACGTCCATAATGGAAAATTATGGATTAGAAGTAAAATAGATGATACTGATGGAATATTTTCTTTCTCTGTATCAAAACCAAGTAATATAATACGGTTTAAAATATGATTAAACTTTCGAAAAATATACTTAATTTTTTTGCTACAGTAACCTTGATACAGTAACTTTTAAATGACTACCATCAGCGCTACCTAGTCGTTCTGATGTTTTTTCATAGTATTTTGTTGGTATTATACCTTCACGGATACAATTATAATCTGCTCTGCTATCCATTAATGCAATTATATTTGTTTTAAAATCATGTCCTATATGTAAAGTAATATTTGTATACCATTTTTGATAATTAATTTTATTAATTATTTGAATATATTCTTCAATATTTTCAGGTTCTATTTGATTACTAATTTCTAAAGATTGAGTACTTGATGATGCTTTATGATTTTTATTTTCTTCGATTAATGATAATCTTGCATCTATTTGTAATTGTTTTAGTTCTTGTTTATTGACTGTTAATTGTAATTCTTTAACTTGGGCTTTTAATTGCTTAACTTCACTTTACAGTTCTCCTGTAGTTACTTGTTTAAATAAACTTTGAGTTGGATATTTCTCAAATATTTTATTTAGATTAAAAGGTTGCGGTGTAGATAATTTATTTTCTTGATATATTATATCTTTCAATTTTACTAGGTATTGTTTCTTAATTTCTGGGTCATCAATTTTATCTATTATATCTAATAAAAATTGGTTATCGCTATCTTTAGTTATTACATTGATTATTTTACAATTGCATAGATTTTCAGATAATTCTTACGATTCTGTAGAAGAGTCGCTTGAATTTTCTATTTCATTTATTAAGTAATCACTATCAGTTTCTTCGGATAGTTCAGATTCTGATATTAATAGTTTAGTTAATTTTGCTTGAATATCTGGTTGATCTTGAAATATTTCGTTTATTTTCTTTTTCATTTTACATTCTGTGGATCTATGTCCTGGTCTTTTACAATTCCAACATACTATTTTTTGTGTATTTTTAGGTTTATATTTTTTGTTATTCTTTGAATAATATTGATTGGTTGGTTTTTTGTTGAATTCTTTATCTTTTTGGTAGTGTTTTGTTTTATTAAACTTTCTTTGTCTATATTGTAATCGTTTAACTCTTGATGGTGGATTAAATTTATTATATCCATATTGTTCACAAAATGAACCCATAGTTGTTTTAAATTTAAATTTATCATTACGTTTTTTATCTTTATGTTCTTGACATATTGCTAATCCTTCTTTTTTAACAAATGCAAATAATTGACCATATGTAATTGTATTCCAGGGGATGGGTTGTCCTCCAGAATAATTTTTTAGTTTGTTGATTACTCTTTCTGCAAAGAAAGACGGTAATCCTGAGATAAACCGTTCCTTCCAGAAGGGTTGATTACAATCATTTCTTTGAAATATGTTGGTTATAAAAAACATCTTTATACCATTTAAAATCTCCTAATGTTGGACATCTCAAATTTGTTAATACAATTTTTTTACTTTCTAATTCTTCAGCTGGATTACCAATAAAATGCATTGTTAAAGTATGTATTAATACTTCTACTGCATTTTGATGTTCTATTTCTTCATATAAACCATCTTCGTTTTCTACTCTTTTAATTTCAACATGATTAAGTATTGAATCTTGTGTAACAATATCTAGTGAATTGTCCCACCAATATTTTAACGTTCCATTAAATCCTGTTACCAACATAGCACATGCTTGTTTATCAGTACTACCTCTTGCTTTAAATGCAATAGCGGCCATACCCATTTCTTGAAATATTATTCATCATTTGATATTCTGAACGTCCATCAATATTCCATTCGTATATGCCTTCTCCGGTATATACGTTACCAGAATATTTATGGTGTTCTTTGAATAATAAATCTGGTGGAGTATGTCTAGAATAATAAGGTTTTTTAGATCTCATTATTTTATTTTTTATTCGATTAATTTCTTGATTATCATTTTCTGATTGTGTAGATGTTTGTATAGATTCATTATCATCATTTTCATCGATAGTATTAATTCCTTTACCCTTATCTAATTTATCTAATCTTGTTGCAATTGATTTTAAAATTTCATTTTCAGGAAATTTTACTTGCCTGGTTATCGGTTTAAAGAGTGGCGTAGCTACGGATGAAAAGGGATGTTGAGTATTTTGATTATATTGTTCCAATTTATTATTTTCATTGTTATTTATTTTATTATCTATGTTGTCGACTTGTTTAGAAAATGTATATAATAATTGACTTTGATAATTATTTTGTTGATATATAGATTTAATATCTTGCAATATTACTGGTTCTTTATCATTTTTATTAGCTCCTGTTTTAAAAGGTGTGGCTATTATTTGCCGTTCTGTATTCAATTTTAAATCTGTTAATGGTGGATGAACTGATTTAGTTTTAGTACCGTCTATTAGTTCCCATATTTGATTTAATGACGAACTAGTATTAATTTTTTTAAATGGATAATCAATATTATATGCTATTGAATATATTTCAAACCATATGAAAAATGGAATATTTATTTCTTTTATTGTCATACAATCATACCATTTTTCTCTAAATTCAGTGATTTGTTGTTTAGAAAAGGTTTTGAAATACCAATCACGTTTTTCAGTATTTTCTTTTGAATAAAAGTCTTCCTTTATATATTGCTTATCAATTTCATATTCTTTTGTTATGACATTTATAGATTTAAAATCTGATAATGTAGGAGATGTTGGATACGTATCTTGTTCAGGTTCAGCTATAGGTGCTTTAAATTTAATTGAATTATCTTGTTTAACACTTTGATTGACACTTTTTGTTTCCGAATCTGCACTAGATTGTCCAGTACGATATTCGGAAAAGGAAGCTCTTGAATGATAAGAACTAATTCTTGGTGGAAGTGGTTCTCTATATAATCCAAATTGTAATAATATTTTACCATCTCTTTGTTCAATTATTCTTGAAATATTCTTTTGCTCAAAATTTCTAGGTGGTTGAGTAATTTCAATTTTCCACTGATCTGGAATAGTTATTTCATCCCATTTTAATTGTTTAGGGGCGTATGTAGCTGCGGGAGTGTCTCTACTATGCACAGCTAAAATAGTTGTTTCGCTTTTATTATCTTGTAATAAACATCTTGAATTAAATTCAGAAGTTGATTGTTTAAAATAAATTCGGTAGAGTAGTAAATATCCATGTCTTTCATTTTGAAATTTCATTTCAGGTAGATGAACATTTAATACTAAAGTATTGAGTATAGTTGGATCATATAAGCTAACTTGAAAACTAGGAGCGCAATTAAAATAAATTGCTCCGTTGCATAAATTAGATTGTACCGCTCCAAGAAGCGAATCTTCAAATTTTAATAAAGTTTTATCTCTTAGTAGCATAAGTATTGGTGAATCTATACCGGTTCTTGATAAAGGTTTTATAGCAATTTGTATAAGACCAAAATGAATATAATTGAATCCTTTTTGTTTATATTTTTCTAAAGCTATTGATGATAATAATTTAATTTCTTCAAATTCATTTTGAAGAGATAAAGTTTGTTCATGTTCTTTTATTGAGTAAGCAGTCTTAAAATCAAAAGTTTCAATTTGATATATATGTTCTGGGTTAACATGAGGTAAATGATTTTTTGATATATCCTGATTAAATGATGTTATTTTTGACATAATTTCTCTTAAATTAATTGTTGATGCAGATGTTGATGCATGTTTAGATTTAAAAAATTTCTTAAACGCGGATGCCATGACTCATTCTAAAATTGGACTCATGCTAGAGGGATACTAACCGGATCTACTTCAATACAACTGCGGCTTGCCAACAGTCTTACTACCTCTCACGGGTCTTGCTGCCTGGAACACCTACAGTAACAGTACCTCTGTAGAACAGTTGGGATCTATCTAGATGGGTTTTAATTTAGGCTAAGATCACGAAATCCTTGATTTTGAAAACTTTTTTAAATAAAACCATGCAATGATTTGCATTGATTTATTAAAAACGTTTTATAAAAACTTTTGAAAGATCGTTTTAGCCTGATACCAAGTAATATAATACGGTTTAAAATATGATTAAACTTTCGAAAAATATACTTAATTTTTTTGCTACAGTAACCTTGCTACAGTAACTGTGCTACAGTAAAAATTTGAATTTTATTGATTTTTTAACTGAAATACAAAGATTCGATTTATAAACTTACAAAGGAAAAATTAAAAATTTATAACTTTGAAAACTAGAAGGCTTTTAAAACTTGGAGAGAATTTTTAGAGAGAGGTGAGAGTGTATTATCGCTCGTGTCCCTCTTCTTTGATAGGAAGAAGTATTTATAGAGGAATTGCTTGTATAGTGTCTTGATATTTTCTGCTTTTTGCGTGGTGTCGGCAATATAATTGAAGCATCTAGAAAAGTTGTTGCACTATTCTTCATGTGAGTCTTTTCTTTGCATAAGTCTTCATGTGGGTCCCATTTTGCATTATTCTTCTTGTGGGTCCCATCTTTGCCTAAGTCTTCATGTTGTAATTGATGTTTTGTAGATATCTTTTTCACATACAGATATACTCTATATATTATTTCGTAGATACAAACAGTAGTAAAAGTACAGAATAAGATACATAAATAAGATACAGAGTCTATCTACACAATAGTATACATTAATTTTGTTTGTTTTGTTTCGATTTTTTTTTTTTTGCAGGACTTAGCAATGCTTCTTTGCTTTGAAGAAAAATGAGCAAGTTGGACGTTGATATTATGGACAAGCCAATCTAGCCAAATATTCATGGATAGATGAACATGGATGAATAACCGTGGAGACATATTTAACATTAAAACAAGAAGTTTGAAAGCATTTTTCTGTTTATGAATTATTGGCTTTCTTAGTCTTCATTGTTTATTGACTTTGATCAAATGTGATGAATTGTTTCTCTTTCAAATCTCTAAACTTGAATCTTATCATTTTTACAAGCTTTTGAGCACCATCGTAGTAGACAGTGTGACATAAATGGCCTTTATCCAAATGGACAATACGTGGTGGATAGGTTAATTACATGGCAATCCACATGTAATCGTTCATATATAGCATCCACATATTACAATCCATATGAGCCCATCCATGTTTTAGATCATAACCTAACATTTTTGTGATCTGAAATACCGGGTTATGTCTTTGAGCATGAACTCTTTATGAAGCAATTCTGGTTTGTTAACCCCAAATTTTGCCTCTGCACAAGTACAACAAAATTCAAAGTCATTGATAATTGGAAACTAGGAATCTCTTTTGCATTGTTCATAGTTCTACATAAATTATTGTGGCTATGAGAAATCGAAATAAAAGCAAACCAAAACTTGTAATTGTTTTTTTTGCTCTTCACATAAATATGTCCATGAAACAATTTTATTACACAATTTTGTTTTTTTTCTTCTTATCCGAATCATAAATCATCAACAATATTTAAAAATACACAAACTTAAAATCTCTTTCGCATAAACAAGACATAAAAAAGACAGAGTTGTGACAGCGAGGAAGGAGAAGAACCGGAAGAATGGACTCGCCATGGATTCATGACGGAGAAATGCCACATATCTAGCATCCACATATTACAATCCATACATTCTTGCCCATCAATGAAAGTTGTACCTAAGACAATGTCAATCTCAACTTTGTATTTGTCGATGTAAGCATGGACCCATAATGGGTGACCCATTTCCCTTGCTCAAGCCCACCTAAATCTCCCACAAGCAGAGAGCATAGCCAACATATAACGCACCCATTTATCAAGCAGCTCCGCGAAATCAAGTTTCTTTCAGACATTTTGTCGAACGTTGCCTGCGACTATTTCCGGCAACTATTTTACCTCCGTCATAACTACTTTCCTCTATGTCATAGCTATTTTATTCTGACATGGTCGCTATCACAGCGATTAGTTAACACAATATATATGGACGATGAGTTATAAATGATCATTTGGATGGTAAATGTATGTTTAGATGTATATAAATGCTAGTAAGAATATTAGAAGTAGTTTAATCAACAACCGCGCTAGATTCACCATCACTAGAGCACCAACAAGCAATTTACCAATAAAAATCTTAGTCAAAGTCCCATGTGGTTTATGCTTAATAACATCGAAACTAACCATTCTTTCACATATTATACCATTCGATCGCTCATATTTAACATCCACATATTACAGTCCATCCATAAAACCTCTGCTGAATAAATTTATCGTTCTCCATATATTACGATGAGTTACGGATGGGCATATGGATGGTAAATTTTTGTTCAGATGTGTGTAAATGGGAGAAGAATATTAGAAGTAGTTTAATCAACAATCCCACTAGATTGATCAGATTTTTTCAAGCTTAATATGAAATCTAAGTCTCCAATTCAACCAAATCCTCACACGAATTTGAAGAGCCTAGGACAAGAGCATCGAGCTTATCACGGAGGTGAATATCGTCGGCGGAGAATCGACAAGCAAGTTTCAAATCGAAGCTCGATGGTGGAGGTGGTCACAAGATTGGTGGTGGCGGCGACGAGATCGATAGAGAAATTCAAAGGAGGAACAAGAAAGAAGAATATTGCTTTGAGAGTTTTATAGACTCATAGTTATAGATAGTGATGATAAATAAAAATGAGATTAGTTTTTCAATGATTTTGCCAAGTTTTCTAGTTCTAAATTTTTGACCTTTGTGAAGATTTTGGTAAAGATCTATGGCTAAAAGTTTGAGATCTATAGATATGGGAAGATGGAGAGGAGCGAGCGTGGATTATTTGTTTCAGATCTATAATAATTGGGAAGAAGAAGAAAAAGCCTATTTTTCAGATTTATAATTACAACCACTGGATCTTAACTAGTAAAAAACATCAATGGTCCAGATCTTATGTAATATAACTATATTTATCTTTTTCTACAAGTAGATGCACATCTATCCTATTACTTTTGTTTCTCTCGTTTAATTGTTGAGGACAAATTGGTCATTAAAAACTTTCAACAGTTGAAAAAGGTAGTCTCCCGGAAAAAGTGTGTTAGGTGAAACAAGAATCTCAAAAAGTGCCTTTGAGTGAAATTAACCCTATTGGACATGTGCACGCCTAGTACTAGCGCGTTACCTAGAAGAGAAAAACCAACATTGGGCCTTTTTTTATCTTGTCCTAATTAATCTTGGTATAGCATTAACTACACATACACAAAAAGAAAAGGAAAAAAATCCTGGTTTGAATCTATAGGATCTCCATTATATAAATCTTTACTCTTTCATAACTCTTGGTTAATTGTCCATCAGACACGATAACATATTAAAGCTCTTCCTTACAATATAAGAGTTTAGAGATCTAATGGTATGATGCCGTTTTTCAATCGTATTTTGCATGACTAACGTTGTTGATTTTAAATATTGATTAATTGAATCTCGAAAACTGTTGATATTATATGAATGGTTGGTTCAGTTATAGAGGAGAGCATGGAGAAATACAATAATTTATCAGACTTTCTCAAGAAATTCTACATCCCTTCGTACGTTCTCTCGCCTGAAACCGAACATGTGGCAGTGCCAATTAGTCCACCAGAGTGCCCAGTCCTCGTATTCATCAACTCCAAAAGCGGAGGTCAACTCGGTGGAGAACTCCTAAGAACCTACCAAACTCTTCTCAACGAAAAACAGGTCTCTATATGTATAAACCTAATTATGATATACTATAGAAAATCTATAAAACTATATATGGTTTCTCAAATCACGTTGATTTCTATATCTTCTTATGATCCTTAATTATAACTCTAAATTTTATTAACCAATATTTTCAAAGATGGATACAATCTAGGATATTTCTAGAAAAAAATTGATTATATAATATGCACATTTGGTTTGGTGTTCAGGTTTTTGATCTTGAGTTAGAGACTCCGGATAAGGTACTACAAAGAATCTATCTTAACATGGAGAGGCTTAAAGAAAATGGTTTGGCTCTCAAGATTCATGAGAAGTTGAAAATAATTGTGAGTTATCTCATTCTCTCAAAAGAAGGTGCTACTTAAGTTTTTAAATTGAATTGTGTGTTGTAATTAGGTTGCAGGAGGAGATGGAACAGCTGGTTGGCTTCTTGGAGTTGTCTCTGATCTTAAATTACCCAATCCACCTCCAATTGCCACTGTTCCCTTGGGTACAGGAAATAACCTTCCATTTGTATTTGGATGGGTATGTTATACTCCCTCCGTTCCTTTATGTTTAATGTTTTAAATAAGTTTTTTTGTTTCATTTTGATTGATGTTTTCAATTTTCTATGCAAAATTTCTGGTGATTTTCTTGTTTTTGACTGTTTGAATTCTGCAGATTGGTTTTTTATTGGTTGAATTGTTTTGGGATTAGAAATAAAACATGTTTTGTTTTGAAAAAATAAAAAAGTAAAGGATTTCTTAATTTGTGTGTTAAAACCTTAAACATCAAATAAAAAAGAACGGAGGGAGTATTAATCTATACATTATACACTAATCAACATTAACATATTAGATGGTAAATATGCTTTTCTTCTTTTCAATTTTTTATTTCCTGGTCATCTTCAGGGTAAAAAAAATCCTGGGACAGGTAGATCTTCTGTGGAATCTTTTTTGGATCAAGTTAGCAAGGCAAAAGAAATGAAGATAGACAAGTATAGATTAAATTATATTATTCTCTTCCAGTTCTCATATAATATACTTTAATTTTGGGTTAATATGTATGCATTTTATATCTTGATTAAGTTGGCACATACTTATGAAGATGAAGGCTCCCAAAAATGGCTCTTCTGATTCTATCGAGCTTCCGCATTCTCTACATGCGTTTCATCGTGTTTCTACATCAGATCAAGAAAATATGGTAAACCACATTCTTCTCCTTTTCCAATAAATCTACTTCTCACAACCTCTTACTTCTCTTCTTATTTGATCAGCAATATTTTCTTATCATTCCAGGAAGGTTATCAAACATTTCGTGGAGGGTTCTGGAATTACTTTAGCTTGGGTAAGAATTTTGCTCTTTGACTGCTGAAAAAATCACTCCTATCGTTAGCATTACTAATCAGTTTTACTGCAGGGATGGATGCTCAAGTATCTCATGAATTTCATTCTCAGAGAAAATCGTACCCTGAAAAATTTAAGAATCAGCTAGTTAATCAGGTTTACATACATTGCTCTTAATTTTTGTTTTAAAATGATGTAGCTCTCATGTTTTAATTAGTGGGATAACTTGTTCCTATTTCGCGTGATTACACCAAACTTTCAGAAAATTAACAATAATGTTTCCATTGATTAATTCATAATGTTCCAGAGCACATATTTAAAGCTTGGTTGCACACAAGGATGGTTTTGTGCCTCTCTTTTTCACCCTCCTTCAAAGTGAGTATATTTATATTTGTCCCAATGTTTTTGTGCATGTATGAGTTGTTATTTTTCAACTTCGCTCTGTCTAATTGAAATTTGTAATCCTGCAAAATTAAAAGATGTCAATGAAAACATATGCATGCTATGCCACTCAGTATAGTTGTTTTGACATTTTCGATTAAACTTGATGTATTCTTAGTTCTCGATGTCATGCTTATATGATTCGATGTAACATTTTATGTCGTTTGCTGCAGAAACATAGCTCAGCTTGCAAAGGTTCAAATTTGTAATAAAAGTGGCCAATGGACTGACATTGACATTCCACAAAGGTAACTAATTAAGTATTTATATTCATCCCATACATGTAAAATTTATATGAGACTTATTGTACAATCATGGATTGACTTGTTGGACTGATTTGAGATTTGAATTTTCTTTGTGATGGATATTTTCTTTAGTACTCATATAAGATTACAATTGCTACATGACAATGCCCCTATAACGTTTTTTCTGATTCATCCAAATATTGAGGGATTACTACATACACAGTATACATAAATTATCATTGATTAAACATTTATTTTGTTCCGGCAGCATCAGGTCCATTGTGTGTTTGAATCTTCCTAGCTTTTCTGGAGGACTAAATCCTTGGGGAACACCAAATCCAAAGAAACAACGGGATGTAGGTTTTGACATTCTCTTTCATATTGCTTCAACAATCGACTATAAATCAAATATATATTTGTTTCTTTATGATGTCTCAACAGAGAAGCCTAACTCCACCATTCGTTGACGATGGACTCATCGAGATCGTTGGGTTTAGAAATGCATGGCATGGGCTTGTTCTGCTAGCTCCAAATGGTCATGGAACAAGACTTGCTCAGGTAAATATATAAAGTGGTATAAGACAAACAAAATGTGAAAAAGTGCATATATTTTAACTCGTGTGTGTAGGCAAATCGAATTCGGTTTGAATTCAAGAAAGGTGCAGCGAAGCATGCGTATATGAGAATGGATGGAGAGCCATGGAAACAACCACTTCCACTTGATGATGAAACTGTGATGGTAGAGATATCACATCATGGACAAGTGAAGATGCTTGCAACCCACAATTGCAGGTCCAAAAGCATGTATGAGTCTTCTTACAAAAATCGGTCTAATGATGATGAAAATAAAGACTATTCATCAGTGGCTAAATGTGAGGAAGAGTTTAGAAAGTTTGGTGCGGCTGATACATTCAAGATTTCCAACGATCTTTGAAATTTGTCATCTTAGTTAGATATTAATTTATGTATTGACTCATAACATTATTCCTTCTTTTCTATGTCACATCTATGTGCATACTACTTTAAACTAGGCATGGGCAAAATACTCGAGCCCGAATACTCGAACCTGTAACCTTTATCCGATCCGAAATTTTACGGGTACCTGTTTGGGTATAAAGTTTTTAGACCCGAAAGAACTTGTATCCAATAAGATCCGATCCGAAACCCAAACTTGTACCCGTATGTCCATGCCTAAAGATGTTTTTGTCACTTTTTTAAGTAGTGTGAATTTTAAATTTGGTATTTTATCACATTTTCAATTAGTTAGAATTTTAGATTTGGTATTTCAAATGTTTTGTATTGTTATTACTTCAAATATTTTTCATATTACATGTTTTTTTTTTATATAGATTTCGAGAAAAAAACAGTTTAAGTAACACACCATTGAACATGGAATCGAACATGTAACTGAACTTATATCCGAAATATTTTGGGTATTTACAGGTAGATCCGACCCCGAATCAGGACCCGACCCGAAACCTAATAAGTTTGACTACAGATACATATATTCTAGACCCGACAAAACATATACCCGAATAGACCCAAACCTAATACCTGTTTGCCCAGCCCTACTTTAAACCTTCTTTCAACTTATATCCGTGTGGTGAGTGTTGGAACGTTTTTTTAAATATATTTAGGCCTTATTAAAAATGTGACACCCGTGAACCATTTTTTTTGTGGAAATGGAGGGGCTGTCGATCGACACACTTGTGGTCTGTCGATCGACAGGGCTCTTAAGGGCTGTCGATCGACACACCTAGTGGTTGTCGATCGACAGGTGCCGGAATTGGTTGGTTTTCTGGTTCGATTTAAGTCGTTCAATTGGACCGAGCCGGTTTGGGTAAACCTTAGGGCTTCGTATTTAAGGGTTTTTGGCCGCATGTGAGCGAACCAAGTCCCAAAAACGCAGCCAACAAAGTTTGAGAGGAGTTCTCTGTTCCCTGTGAGTTTTTGAGAATTAGGGTTCCGTTTCTTGAGAGATTTGGAGGAGATTTCTTGTGGAGATTGTCGTGGATTCGTGTCTAGCCTCAGCTCTACCGTTTTCTTTCCAATTAACTCGAGGTGAGTGCGTGACCATGGCTTCTGGGCCGGTGGATTCGTTAGGGTTGTTTGGTGGTAGGTCGAATTGATTGATTGTGATGATTGGTGTTGTTTCTGTTCGTTTTGTTGTGTATGGATTGTTGGATTGTGTTTGTTGTGCAGGTTTCGTGTTAACGCAGAGGAGGAATCGATCCGAGAGGATAATGATCGATTTCCCATGAATTTGCGACGGCCTGTCGATCGACAGTACCTGGGTGTGTCGATCGACAGGGTCACACGAGAGCTGTCGATCGACACCTAGAGGTTGTGTCGATCGACAGGTGCTCGAGGAGCTCTCGATCGACACCTAGTGGTTGTGTCGATCGACAGGTGATCGAGGAGCTGTCGATTGACACCTAGTGGTTGTGTCGATCGACAAGGTCCTGTGGAGTTGTCGATCGACAGGTGTGAGCAGGGGTGTCGATCGACACCTAGTGGTAGTGTCGATCGACAGGCCGCCTGTTGGGCTGTGGTTGAGTCGTGTTGTTGTGTTTGTGTGATTGTTTGATGCGTGTTTGCCTGAGCGGATACATCGCGTCTGTGTGCGCAGTCGTAGATGGGAGGACCGTCTCACTGGGTATTTATGATAATACTCACGCATCTCTTTTTTCCATGTGATGCAGGTAAAGGCAAATTGTGATCGTGGAATCATGGCAACGAAGAGGGAGATGATCTAGGGTCTCGTGTTGTGTGTTGCTGTGTGGTTTTATTGCTTTCCATTCCTGTTTTATAACTCCGCTAGGTTGCTGGTTTTATTGTATTGAAATTTGAGTTGAACTGGTTTAGTTATTTTTATGGAATGAATTGTTTGCTTTAAGTATTGTGTTATCCGTTGGTTGTCTGTTTGTTGTTGCTTGGTTGTTGAGGATAGCATTTATGGGAATGCTAGTCCGAGACCAAGGGTTTATTGTTTAAAAAAAAAAACGGGTCGGGTCGTTTCAAAAAATATGTTGAATGGTGAAGAAAAATGGGTATTAAGCATGTGGGCTAAATAAGAAATTGAAGTAAATAAAAGGGATGTGTATAAATTTGATCCACATTTCTTATGTGTACAATATTATTCCTCTAGTATATAATAGAGGAAACTCATATTATACTTTAAAACATGGAGCTTGGGTGGAGATAAAACTCACGCGAGCCAAACGGGACTGAACCAAATCTAACCGGGAATGGGCGTGGGCGTGGTCGTGGTCTTTATTTGATACTTAGGGACATTATTTCACCTTTTAATTGATAAAACGTTACAAACGTTTAGAATTTGAAATCACTCCTTAGGTTATAAATATGACATCTCTGATTCTCATTCTTCTCACTCAGAAACGGAAATCAAAAAGAAAAGCTATCCAGCAATCTCTCTCAAAAGTAAGTGTGTCTTGAGAGTATCGTAGGTGTTTAGTTCGTTAGAACCGTGATTTGAGTGATTGCAAATACGGTTGATTTGTGGTTGTATCTTGGGATCCTTGAATCAGTCATCTCGTCGCACTACGGGTGATTCAAAGGGTTAAGGAAAAAGATTTGTCTCGTCTCTGCAACTCTCTTCTTCCCTTAAACGTTTTTCTTATCGCGGTTTATCACTGATTCGTAGTGCTACATAATTTTGGTCCTACAGTGAGAAGAAGGTTTGAGAGTTTGGACTCTTCATCTTGTGCCAACACTTACATATGCCTCATTAAAAGATAGTAAAGGATCTTGAGACAATAAAGAAGACATGACAGCCCCATAGCTTCATCGAGAGCCATTAAGAATTGGTGAAAGTTGTCCTCTTGACGTTTTTTAGCAAGTTGTTCCATAGTCTTTGTTTGTTGATAATTAACTAGACTTGTCCAAAATTGAGCCAATTTCCCGTAATATACCTGCATAAGGAGACCTTTTTAATGAAAGTTAGCAAGCTCAGTTTGAAGCCGTTGAACTCACAGTCCATTACGTAAAGAAAAACGTCACGGAATCTAGTTAATTGGATATAGTTTTCTAGGGATGATGTCAGAAAATAAACCCCAAGGTGGATATAGTTTTCTAGGGATGATGTCAGAAAATAAACCCCAAGGTGGATATAGTTTTCTAGGGATGATGTCAGAAAATAAACCCCAAGGTGGATCTAGTTTTCTAGGGATGATGTCAGAAAATAAACCCCTCGGTGGATCTAGTTTTCTTCAAAAGAAGATCACGTGGTCCGTTGCCACGTCAGCGTGACTGGTGTGGAGATCTTGGTCGGCCGTAACCAGACCCCTCGCTCACTCCGCATCGACTCTCAGGTCAAAGAGCGATCTCCTCCGATAATATGACAGGTAACGCCCATTTCTCCACCGATTCAGCTTCTCTGTGGCTGTCGCCGAATCCGAGCAAGAGATGGGGAGAGCTCTTCTTCCTCTTCTACACTCCCTTCTGGCTCACTCTCTCCTTGGGCATCGTTGTTCCTTACAAGCTCTACGAGGTCCACTTCTTCTTCTTCTTCTTCTTAGAGATCTGATTAGTGTGAATAACTCTGCTCTTTCCTCTACACAGACTTTCACAGAGTTGGAGTATCTTCTTCTCTCCTTGGTTTCTGCTCTCCCTGCTTTCCTCATACCCATCTTCTTCGTTGGAAAGGTTTTGTACCTTCTCTTCTCTCTTTCTTTTACCAACCCTCTCTTACTCTGAGTTCATTGCATTTCTCAGGCTGACCGCAGTTTGTCCTGGATGGACCGCTACTGGGTTAAGGCAAGCTTTTTTTGTTTCCCACTCTTATTGAATTGAATCGAATCTTTGGGTTAGAGATCTCATGAAACTTATTTCTACCTCAGGCAAATCTCTGGATCATTATATTCAGCTATGTGGGAAACTACTTTTGGACTCATTATTTCTTTAAAGTTCTTGGAGCGTCTTATACTTTCCCATCTTGGAAAATGAATAATGTAAGCCAAACACACATTTACTCGATTACCTTGCCTCTGTTCTGTTGAGCTCATGGCATCTTTTTTGTGTTCAACAGGTGCCTCACACAACATTCTTCATGACCCATGTTTGCTTCCTCTTTTACCACGTTGCATCAAACATTACTCTCCGGAGGCTACGACACGCAATTGCTCATTTACCACATTCTCTCAAATGGTGTTTTGAGGCTGCGTGGATTCTGGCTCTTTCTTATTTCATTGCGTACCTCGAGACTGTTGCTATTGCTAATGTATGTTGTCATATTCACTTCTTTGATTAGTTTTGTGTTTCAATCTTGTTCGCTGAAATCCAGGAAAGCAACTTACTATGTGCTTCAAAGGCCATGTTTAGCTACTTAGTCATTCATATATTTTTGCTTTTGTTTTAATCGTGTGCAGTTTCCTTACTATGAGTTTGTGGACCGAAGCGCCATGTACAAAGTTGGATGCTTGTTCTATGCCATCTACTTCCTTGTCAGCTTTCCCATGTTCTTCAGGTATAGAAAACGTCTCAAACAATAATAATTCTCTGTATTTTGAGTTTCTTGACCTTCATCTCATAGAAGCGGTGAATTTTTTCAGAGTCATGACTATTGCATCAAATCTGATAAAAGGGGATAACTATTAGATTCATTGGATTAATTAATTGTGTTTTCCCTAGGCTATATTAGAGCCTTATATGTTTGAACATTGACACTCCAGGTCTTTCTGAAGTGTTTTGAGGAGTTCTTCGAACTGTTATTCCAGCTCTGTGATATAAAGTTTTTTGTCTCTGGCGGTTTTTTTACTGAAAATTTTCATCTTCATTTCTTACATATAGTTTAGTTTAATGTACTGAATACTTGGTGGTGGGGGTTTTGCAGGATGGAAGAGAAAGCGAGTGAGAAATGGGATCTATCTCGAGTGGCTGTTGATGCTTTGGGTGCGGCTATGTTGGTAACAATCATTCTTGATCTGTGGCGTCTCTACTTGGGACCTATAGTTCCCTTACCAGAGGGACAAAAGTGCCTTGAGTCTGGATTACCATGGTTCTCCCATTGAAATCCAAAGATGGCTGCGTCGACCAATTCAGGGAATTAACATTGGACTGAAAGAGAAACCTGCACAAGAGTTTCCCTACGGAATTGGGAAACAGTTACTGCGATTTTGGGCATGTTTCTGAGTTTTTTCTTCTACCAGATGACAAGCTGCTTTGTTATTTTCTTTTCTTTTTGGTTTCTCCTTGATAGACTTGTTTCCCAATGAAACCTTTGACGTTATCATTCACAGACCAGAATGGACTTTTTGTCATGAATTGGTTCCATTTTTTTCCTTCCCTCATGGTCACTGACTGAGATGGAACCACACAATCAGAACACTAGTCTCTTAACCTTGTTTTGATTGTTGCAAAATATCCTATACCCAATTCTCATCGCTGGGATCAACATTACCTGGTTCCACTAAGAGTCAGCGAGAGTAGCATCTAGCTGCTATACACAGAGATGATGTATAGTTGTATACAAGTTTATGCACACAAAATATCTCCAAGAGATGAAAACGAAAAATTACCTTATTTTACCTAGCAAGTCAATAGACAGCTTTGATCTACTTAGTACTTACCCTCTCCAAGCCATTTCAGTGTTGGTTGTATGTAATACCAATTTTATATGAAAAGGTTGTATGTAATACCAATTTGTATATAGTTAAGGCAATATGTATATGTCAACTTTAATAATATTATTATTATTATGGTTACTACGTAATGCCGTAACTTATTACAATTTGCATAATGAAAAAGAATAATATACATAATTGACTATTATCAAAAACATAGTTACATTTTATAGTTTGCATAATGAAAATGAATGGTATACGTAAGTAATTATTATCATTATCTGTTATATTGATTCCATAATATAGTTAAATATAACGATCTTCCGCGGCGGTCCATTCAGTTATACCAGGAGAGAGAACGACAATGGAGAGTTTAACAAATGATAAAAAATATCATCTTAATCATTGATTTGAGATTTTTGATCTATGGTAATAATATAAGATAAAGTGATTGATTTTGTGGATCAACAAAGAAAGATGATATCGCTTGTGATGTGTGTAAAAAATAAGAAAATAACATTGGAAGAAGAAAGACGAGAAATAAGAAAGAGATGGAAAAGAAGATGTGAAAAGAGAAGAAAGAGAAAGAAAAAGAAAAAGAGGCCTGAAAAAAAGAGGGAATTAGGGTTTTTTTTGTAATCTTAATTTATGTTTTTTAATTTTTTCTAAATAGAAATTGTAAATAAATTAGGGTAATATAGTTATTTTGCCTCTGAATGTTATATAGCTAATTATTTTTAGTGGCTATTAGATTTCTAATTATGAGCCAAAAACATAATATTCATGTCAATTTCTCATATTTAAACAAAATGAAATCCTAACAAGAATGGGAGTTCAATTTAAAAGCATTCACTTTTTCATCGAGAAGAAGAAATTAGTAGGCAATAATTGGCATGAACTTGACCAAACCAAAATAATTTCCGACATTATTGCGGCAGAGAACCAGCTTCTGAACGGGTTTAAAGATTATTACAGTAACTATAACGTCAGAAACGGCTGCGGCTTGGTCAAGTTTAGGCCAACCATTGCCTACTAATTACTTATCTCAATGAAAAACTAAATGCCTTTAAAGTCACGAATATTGAGAAGATGATGGCACATTGCGATAAGAACATCACTGGATGAGATAAACGAATTAGAGTTTTCATGATAACGATGAAAAGGTATGACGAGCGAGGCGTTTTGGTTTTCTAGAAGAGAAATGATAAATATATTTATGATGCAGCATAGTAGTGATACTATGTATGGTTTTATATTGAATTTTGTGTAAAGACTCAAAGAATGATTCAATCTTTCGGTCAAAGAATTAATGCAGAAAATTCTAGTCGTACAAGTTTGACGAATCATATTAATTTTTTTTTGATGCAATTGTATTTAGATTCACTGAATGATTTTATTACTGTATTTTGTTGTTTGACTTACTATTTACTTCACGTGAATACCGTTAGAAAAAATCAAATATAAATTTTGTGGGAACTACTAACAAAATTAAAGATATATATATATAGAAAAATATCGCTAAAAACAATATTCAAATTTTGTAATAATACATAGTATTTGACTAACTTCAAACAGTCAAATAATATACCTAACTAAGTCGATAAATTGTCTAATTTTGATATAAATAAAATTATCTAAAATAAACTTGTGCTAACAATTAAAAAAATTGGAACGTTACAGCTTTTTATTGATTAATATACAGTAATGAATAAATAAAAAATTAAAATATCTTGAAAATTGAAAATTCAATAAGAAAACACAATAATAATACATATTAGTAAACCTAATACGCTTGGTTATTAATGTTGGAAATAAAATAATCTCCTCTAGACGAATCAACTTTAGCCACATGGTATAATGGAGGTTCTCAAACCATAGGGTGAAGCTTATCACCAATGAAATGGCCCACACCGACAATGACTCAACAATGGCCCAAATGAAAACTCGGACTTGGTAAATTTTGACTACCCAAAGATAACGGGCTCGAGGGCATGTAAGACTCCCATTACGGGGTATAAAGCATTCCCAAAGTAAGTGTAAAATCTTGAGAATGGAGAAGTTAAGAAATCTCTTCTCAATGCGTCTAAACCAATTTTCCCACTCTCTTTTGATATTTGAATTTATGGTCAACGAGTGAAAACTATATTTACCCTACATACGGTGGGATAAAAAGAGAATACTCATGCTATGAGTTGTGATTAAAGTACGTTAAAATGAACTTGTGAAGCACCTGGCACCCCGACACACTCCTCTCTTTTGGGCGGCCAAACCACCCGAATCATCACAAAATTATGGGTTGACCCGGTACCCTTTGCCTTTTCTATAAATAGCTTTAAACACATTAAAACCCTAAGCTCTTTCGCCTCTATGTTCTTATGCTAAAATTTGTTCTTGTTTAGATTAAAGATTTGAATGTTTCTCTTGTTTAAACCTTGAGTATTTTATGCTTTATTGAAGTTTTCCTAATCATTTTGCTGATTTAATCATGTTTATCTCTTTAGTTTGCATGTTTAGCCTTTCCTTGAGTGAGTAGTGATCCTATGGATTATGGATTGAGTAGATTAAGATGAATTCGAAGTTGAGTTGTGTTGTTTAAGATTAGACTTTAAAGAATCCTTCATATGAAATAGAATTAAAGGTAGAATTGACTTGATCACTCAATATCCAGAATATAGTCATTTGGCGCGCGTAAGGTGTTTGTAAAAAAGTCTAGGAGAATTTCATATAAGCAATTCACATCTTAGCCGATGGAAGTTGATGCTTAAGGTGAATTGTGGATTTTGGACTTATGATTATTGCTTTTAGATTCATTAACTACAAAATGAAAATTCGCGTAATTAAGGATTAGTCTTAAATTAGTGATCTTTGCCCTAGGAATGAACTTGATAAGAGCTTTGCAACACATCTCAATGGATACTTCATTTGAGTCAATTGCATTAACCCATGATCCATATCGTTTATATATTGATTTCAAATTCGCTTAGTTTTGTTTAGTATTTGCTTTGTATTATTGTTTGCTTGATTTAGTTATTGCATATGTTATTCCATCTTGCTTAGTTACTTATTAGCTTTTTAATATTGCACGTAATTTAATAACTGTATTTAGAACATTGTTAGATCTAGCTTACTAAGTTCTTTGCATTTCCATTGTCCAAACCAAGCTTCTTGTAAAATATTGACCCTTAAATGTTATAATGACATTTGAGATGCACTTATGGTTAAGTAGTTAGGGATTTAAAACCTATATAATATCGAATTTGGAATCTCATTTGCATTTCACTATTTGATACGCATCGGGTTTTTGGCACCGTTGTCAGGGAGTTTTGCATTAAGTCCGATTTGAGTTAACTCGACTACAAAAATTTTAATAACCCTGCTTAAAAATCGATTAGAATGATTATAAATTTATATTCTTATGTGTTTTGAAAATAAATTGTATCCCCGCGATTTTGCTACGATTCGAATCCTAGTAATAATAATAATAATAATCATAATAATTTCATGAAAACTATAGTTTTGGTATAACTATTGCAACCGTTACGACGTTATCCCTCACATTAGTTTTGTAGGTCGAGTACTATCTACTGTTTTAGAGAACAGTTCATTCTTGAAAAAGTTTGGTTCAAGTGAGTGGATCCTTCAGCCTTCTTATAAAAATGGAACATCTCAAATGCCTTGAAGAATCCAACGGATAATATTAAGAAAACGCCAAGAGAGCCCTTTTTGTTAGAAAGACGTTGGCGACATCCCTGACCATATATATATCGATTATCAAGAAGGTTATATCGATTTTTTAAAGATCCACCTGCCCTACATAAGGCACTCTCACTTTTGACAGCGACCAAAATACAAGACATAGAACACAAAGAATCCGTTGCCCAAAAAAAAAAATTAAAAGAATCCTGATTATGTGATATTGGGGGGGGGGGGGGTTAACCTAAAATGGCATTCTTTTAGGTTATCAAGAAGGTTATATCGATTTTTTTAAGATGACATAGAACACAAAGAATCCGTTGCCCCAAAAAAAAAAAATTAAAAGAATCCTGATTATGTGATATTACCTCCAGCCTTACCACAACTATGCTTTCTCAAGACCTTCTTTCTTAATTTCATAACATCTAGGATTTTTATTAAAATCGCATGGAAAGACATCAAATACATCTAAGACTTATCCAGATTTATTCCGTTCCTCCCATCGTCTTAAAGGTTTATCATTATGATGACAACAGTTGAGCATCTAGAGGAACACACAACACTCAATTCTATAAGGGTTTTTCCCCACACGCCAAATACACAAAATCTACTTGGTTTATATACAAATGCATTAACAGGTCCCTCCCTGATATACAACAAACACTTGACCTTACTATCAAATATAAGTATAGACAGTAGAGTTACAACCAGAAAAGTAATATTCTCAAACAACAGTTTTGCTCTTTTCTTACCACAATTCCTTCCTCTCTATGACTATAAGCAAGGATCTCAAAATATCAACTGTGACAAACAGAGCAAAGACCATCTGATTAAAGAGCATAGTCATTATATAAAACACATGGTCATAACATGATAAGTATTAAGACATGTACATAAGAATTTTGACACAGTATATTAAAGGGTGTAAGCCCGATTTTCACATATATATAACTCAAACCCTGACTGACTTATAAATTACCTGGCCACTGTCATCTTTCAAACATATAAGATTTGTCCTTCCAGCAAGAGATCCAATGCCTCCTCCCTCTTTAAGAACTTTTCCTTCTCGGGTGGTGAATAACCAATTGAGTTCCTTCGAACAGATCTGGTAAGTAACTCTCTAGGTCATCTGGTGTGTACTTTATGTACTTTCCAGAATGCCTACCACCTTCTAGTTGACCCTTATTCCTTCCAAAGAAAGCCCGGTAAGCCGGAATCACTTTCTCTGATATAGATATCCTCAGTTCTTCACGAAGTTGTGGATCCGGGACCTTCCAAGCTGTTTGAAGCCTGTATAACTCTTCAAAACTGGCATTAAATCCTCTGAATTTTTCCTTTAAGGAATTACTCGAGCTGTTGCTTCTTTGTCCATAACTCGGGCTACCAATTGATCCTCCGCCCATGCTTTCTTCCCTCAAAGCAGATAGCACCCTGCTCCAGGACGACCTGAGGTAACCGGTAGCATATTGACGTATCAGTCCTCGCCGTTTTCTAACCCAATTATCACCCAAGAGTTTGCCCAAGTCAGAATCCTTCACCTTCTGAACTACATAGTAAATGTTGTTCATCAAGAACACATATTGCAGCCCACCATCCTCATACAACTTTGATTTCTCTTCCAGATTTGATTCTAAGGAAGTAATCAACCTTAGCATGCGTTTAGCAAGAGGAGACATCTCCTCTGTACAATCATCCCCAGGTGTGCCATCTAGTTCATCATTCTCCAGTAGCGAATTTAGGGTAACAGCATAATCCACAATCAATTTCATGTAATTCATCACATATCGTATCATCGGATGAACCTCGCCATTTGTGGTCGGTCTCTTTGACGTTTCATTCCTAACATTATTCTCAAACTCAACAAATGTCCCCCTCGCAGCATCACCCAGTGCTTCCAACACACCCTTGGCCTCGTTACACACAAAATTGTCAGTGACCATCACCTCTAGGTTCTGCGACACATTAGCCAACGCATCATACATGTCCAAAATTCTAAACAGCTTCTCTGACGATCTTCTACCTATTGCCACAGCCTCTCCAAAATTCAACAACTGCATCACACAGCTTTTGGTTGTCTCGTTGAAGCACACTTCTCTGCTCGATTCCGAAGTGCTGAAAATCTCATCGCATAGCTTCTTCTCACCAGCTAGAAGAACCCTAACAGTGATCTTCATAGCTTGAATCCACTTCTTCATCTTCTCATCCATAGACTTCCAATCTATCTTCTGCACTTCTTCTATACTCAGCTTCTCAACACCAAGAATCATCAAGCATTCGTCCAATGCATCACGCCTCACTGTGCTATAAACCTGAACACACTCCTTCTCATAACCAGCACGGATCATCCTCTCAGCAATCTCTCTCAAATCTTCTACTGCAGTCGGATTGATCAAATCCACCCAAAGATCACAACCAATGCTCCCTCCTCTCTCATGAAACAGCCTCCTTCTACTTCCACTACCACTACCCTCTCCATCAGCAACCAAACCAAAATTCTCAAAGTCCTCAACCACATCACCATCTGCAAAAGACAAAGAAACACGCCGCATGGAGCCATAGAGACGATCAGCGTCAAGAGGAACAGTGTTTCGAATCAATATACGCCGGAATTCATCTTCGAGATGAGACATAGCCATCTGCAAAGCACTGTCAGCTCGGTCCACCATGTCAGGCTTAGTCTCGGAAGAAAGATCCTCAAGGAGAGAGATGATCTCATCAACAGCAGAGAGAAACTCCGTAGCTTCCTCGGGAGATTCGTCGAATGAGAGAGAAAAGGAAGAGTAACGGTGGTTACCAGAAGACGAAGACGAGTGGCGAGAGGAATCGTTACCACCGTCCCAGCGATGGATAACCGTTTCGGCAGATTCCAAACGACCTAAAAGAGCGTCGTTATGATCTTCCTCTTGGTTACTCATCACCGTCTTGATATTCGATAAACGGTTATCGAAGCTGGAGAAGATAAGCATCATATCTTCACGAACCTCTTTCGGTGTGTTCAGACTGTTGACGATCTGCTGCGCCGTCGCCAGAACACGGTCCTCCGCTCCACCGGCTCCGGAGCTGATACTCGCCGCCGTGGTTGTTGTCGCGGCCATCAACGGAAAGCGAATTGAGAAAAATTGAAGAGGAACTGATCAATTTAGGGTTGAGAAAGGGCTAGGGCTTGAGTGGAACAAGACAGCGAAATTGGTATGACAAGGGGATTTTTCCGTCTTCATCGTTTTCGTTGACTCCATTTTAGTAACGTTTTTTTTTTTTTTGGTAACCGGCCATTTCCGGTTTACTTCACTTTTACTTTCACACCACAAATACCGTAATCGTATCTTTCTGGTTTAAATAAGATACTAATTCCATATCTACGATTAAATTTGCAAAATCAAGTTTAATGAAAGACGATTGTTTATGATCTGAAACCTAGATTCGATCTCCAAAATCTACCCGCTCTTAACTAGAAAATACAATAAAAATTGGGGTAAAGAAAATTAGGGTGCATTCTTCGATTTCTAATGATGGATTTATATTGAAGACATCGTGGAGGGGAGCGACATTAGAGTAACAAAGAGCACGGTATTATTGATAATAAATGCTAAAAGAATCAGTAACCATTACATGATCACACACTATTTCCCTGTGTTATTATACTTATATATCTTTAGCGTAAAGAAACAACAAGGATGAGAGTTACTTTAACCCATAATTAATAACAAATGGAGTTCTACTTCTACTTCTACTCCAATCTGATTCACCAATAACCTCCACAAGAACACTTTCCTTCTATGAAATGATGGAATCTGCTCGCGTCTCTCACCACTATCTCTCTTTCTGTAACCAAAGTTATCAACTCAACCGCTTTGTGACAATCTTTGCATATCCTATGGTTCTGAGTTATCTGCAATGCCTTCCATTCCGGCGTATTCACCAATCCATAAGCTATCGCAAGCTTCTCGCTGTGATATCTCATTACTCCTTCTTCTTCATTCTCATCCACGTCTGGTAAAAGGTTTTTCTCCTCAGCCAAGTACCCATACTCAGAAATTTCTTCCATTAGTTCATCAACTTTTTGGTACATTTGCCTGTTTCATTGTTTCGATTCCCACAGTTTTAGGTAATGAGAATGATAATAAGACATGGAAGGCAAATAAAAGATATAATTAATACAGTCACATGAGCTCTACCTTTTCATTGTTTCACTGTACGAATCATACTTATCTCCTGAAAGAAAACTGTGAGTCTGATCTCCAACCTCGACCCAAGTACAGGCCGGCATCATTGTCAAACCTTTGCTCTCCAATGTCTCCAAAACTCCTGCAGCTTCTGCTGTTTTTCCTGTACTGTTGTACACATTATACAGCACAACATAGTTTCCAAGCTTCTCAGGTCCCATTCCGTAGAGTTTTTCAGCAACCACTCTTCCGAGCTCCAAGTTTCCGTGCATCCTACAGGCATTCAAGAGTGCTGCCCACATATTCACTGTGGGTCTCAAGGGAGCTCGTCTGATGAAAGCAATGGCTTCATCTAACAAACCATCTCTACCCAACAGCTGAATCATGCAAGCATAGTGCATTGCCCTTGGCTTGATCCCATGAACCTCACTCATTGATAGAAAAATCTCCCATCCCTGTTCAGATAAACCTGAACAGGCACAAGCTGATAGAACTGCATGGAACGTGACGTGGTTTGGAGCTACTTTTGCAGTAAGCATTTTCTCAAACAAGTTAACCGCATCAACTCCTCTGCCATGATTTGCATATCCACCCATCAAAGCGTTCCATAAGAATGTATTTTTCCTCGGCAATTTATCAAAGATATATCTAGCAGTATCTACTCTACCCCATTTACTATAAAAATCTACAAGACCCGTGTTTGCAACGATTTCCGATTCAAAACCACTCCGAATTAAACAGGCGTGTGCTTGCTTAACAACCTCAAGCCTTGCAAGCTTTGTACAAATTTTGATCATTATGGAAAGTGTGAAATGATCAATAGACACACCTGAGTCTCGCATCCGATACAAGAAACACAGAGCTTCCTCGCTGAAACCATGGAGCGCGTAACCTTCTATGATGTTATTCCACGCAACCGTAGTCCTGTCAGACATATTATCGAAAACACATCGAGCATCCTCAATGTCCCCGCACTTGCTATACATATCAATCAACCCACACGAGATAAAAGTGTTATCAACAAGTCCTAATTTCAATGCACAAACGTGCAACTGTTTCCCCAAATGAATAGAGCCTACCCGAGCCGAAGCTCGCAGCATGACGGATAATGTGTGAGTCTGAGAATCAGAAAACTCCTCCCACATCATCTTAAAAAGCTGAAAAGCCTCAAGATAGTTACCAAAGTTGACAAAAACAGAGATAATGGAATGATAAGAAAACAAGTTTCTGTGAGGCATTTCATCGAATAACCTACGTGCCTCAATAAGCATCCCACATTTAGCATGCATCATGAGGATTTTGTCCATCATGTATTGCTTCGGCTCAAACCCATTTCTCATCATATACTCAAAAACCCTTTTAACACAACGAATTGACCTCAAACGAATGCAAGCTTCCACCAATGCATCGTACGTACTGACCTCAACACGAGCATTTCCTTGGATCTCCAAAGTCTCAAACGCATCAAACGCCTCTCTCAATCTATTACACAAAACTAACTTCTCTATCTGACTACATATCCCCACACCAGACTCCCTCAAAACAGGATCTTTCGGTGACTCATCAGCTTCTTGAATTGGCTGCGGTGGTTTCAGCTTTGGCTTTGGTTTGAGGCTTTGAACAAGAGAAGAGCAAGTGATTTTCCGAAATGGGTTCTTCCATCTTCTTCCAGAGAGCGAGAAATCGTATCTAGAAAACCGCGGGAAATGGAAAACCTTAGGATTGGAATAAGACTCTCGACAAGAACTAGTCTGAATATCGTCTAACCTTAAGCTCTGGTAACGCGCGAGAGGGATCTCCATGATCAATAAGAGAACCGGAGGATCCAGACCATAGTGATCGGATTACGAATCCGTACAAGGAAGAGAATCACTTGCTCAATGTCTGAAGAAAAAGGGTTTGGTTTCGGTTTTGTAGCAGAAATAGAGCGAAGAAGAACATTGGGAGCTCCGCTTAGTGGCAGTTGAGAGAAGCAGGTTGTAATGAAACCACGTCGTTTTCACATTACCAGATCTATTTAACCTTTTTGTATTCAACGAATGAAAATAGTTCTTTTCCTTTTTTTATTTTTTTTATTTAAAAGCTGATTGGTAATTTGTTCAATTTTTGCGATTACAGCTTTTAGATTTGTTTTTGCTTTTGCTCTTTACTTGGCTCTGCTTTTTGTGTTATGTTCCATAGCCGTTTTTATTATTTCTTTGCACGTTTGCCATTTAGTTGGAGATGAGCGAGAAACATTCACAAGCTCGTCTTCTTTGATTTCTTCTTTATATCAGCATAAATATGAGTTTCTTTACAATACAAATTCAGTCTACATCAATTTTGAAACCATCATACAAACAAGTTTTGCATCGAACGCATTATTATCTTTTGATTTTCTATCAAGACTTTGCATATACATTCTCTTGTTGTTCGGTTCTCTTTAGTGGAAGAAATCATGAAGCTAATGTTGTTGGGTTGCAGCTATCCCGAACACAAGCTAAGACATCTCTGTATTCTCTAAAGATGGTGAAGGAGTCATGCACAGCTCCATCACTGCTCTTCTTGTATTCAAAGAGAAGCGAGGAGTGATCAAAAGCAGTCAACTTCACAAACCCGTAATCGTAGTCTCTGAAGATACTCCATTTGGGTTTCAGCGAGCTGAAGGAAGCCAGGTGACATCCTGCACCACCAACAACCACATGGATAGTTCCTTTGAAGGTTCCAGAGTAGTGACTCTTTTCCTCGTCCACACATTGGTTCTGGTAAACGGGGCATGTTCTCTCGTAATTATGGACATGGCCATAGAAGGCAATGTCTACTTTATACTTTTGCCATAGCTTCTGCAAGCTCTCTCTTCCCATGGGCTCTTCGAATGATCCTTCTTGGCCATACCAATCATTTGTGGAATAACCGAGGACACGATGAGCGATAAAAATCAGCCAAGGCTGAGTCTTTCTGTCAACAGAGGCAAGACAACGCTCTATGAACCGGTATTGCTCTGACCCTTCTCTCCAATCATGTTCAGTGTCTGCTACACAGAACCGAAACATCCCATAATCTGCAGAGTACCAGAACTTAGCTTTGTTCTCAGCAGGAAAGTTGAACATGGTTTCCGCAGGAACCCCACACTCCCCTCCAGAGTCTTTACCGTCATAGAAGGATCCAGAGTCTGGCCAATCCCGCTCGTGGTTTCCACTGAAGAGTAACACAAGTTAAGGACAAGAATCCAGAAACCAATTGAGACTGATATGGCTACGCTAACCTTGCGATCATGTATGGAATAGTAGAGGCGATAGGCTCGACTTGAGCTGTGAACTGATCCCACTGCGAGATGTAACCATTCGCGTAAGTGATATCTCCAATGTGGAAAACAATGTCAATGTTCTTCAAGTCCTTAATGAGTTGGTCCGTCGTGTTGAGGGAACCAGGCTGATAATCATTGTACTCGTTCGACCCATCCCGCTCTCCCTTTAAAAATATAACCCAATGAATAAGCCCCGAGAGGAAACACTGAGACAACGCAATGTTTGTTGTATAGGGGACAGTAAGTAAGTACCTTTCCCATGTCGCCAAAGATTATGACCCGTTGTAACGAGTCTTGTCCAGGATAAGGAGAGGACTTAAAGGTGTAATTCTTGCTCCAAATAATCGAACCATTCACCAACTCATGACCCATCCTGTAAGTGTACCTAGAGGTAGTCGACGGTCCAAAACCGTTATCCCAACAATATGGTTCGACAAGAAAGTAAAATTATACTTCTAGACAGTGCATATACTTGAGGTTTGGCCAAAGATCTTTCAGAAAAGCGGTGTGGAAGAAACCTGGATCTCGCCAACCAACAGTACGAGCAGGAGCACCTGCGTGCAACCGTGTTGTAAGAATTCAAATTCAAGTCCAGATGAAGAGTAGAGTGCAAAGATCTGTTGTCATTATAATCTCAAAGTGAACATACCACACATGCTGTTTCTGGTAAAAGTCAAGGTACCAGCTGGTGATCTTCTACTTGGAATTCCCTTCCCACTCCATTCCACAAACGGAACAGCCTCGCCTATGTTGTAACCGCTCGTCCATGTTACACTCATCTATCAAAAACGTAATATAAAGCATGTTCTAGTTCGGTTCTCGGAGTTGAGAGTCTTTGATGCTTTAAAGATTTAACTAAACAAGTTTTCTCCTTCAAGAAAAATCACCATTGAGTCAGGCTATGGAAAAACTTACTTCGTCCCAGTTCTTCCCTAAAGAAAGACGCGGGTAAACAGGAGCTTTAGGATTGGTAAATGATACATGATTTGAAAGGGCTACAACCGTTGCCTGTAGAGCAATAGAGCAGGATCAATTAGACACTAATTGGTATTTGCACGTAGAACACGAAACTGAGGGGTTGTGTAATAAACTCACATTTGAGAGTCCCCCGGAGAAGAGGGCAAAGGAGAAATCAGCTCTCTGGTTTATAAGCAGGAACTTCAAAACCGCATTTCCGCTCTTCATATAGTCAGGATGGGACTTGGCATACATGTACTGCCAAATTTCAAAAACCGAAGTGAAGCGAGATTAAACGAAATAGCATTTCCAAAGTAGACTGAAAATGAAAAAGAAACCTTAATTGGAGCAGAGCAAATGAAAGGAGCTATCTCTTTGACGTCAGTTGGAGCGCATGAAGATGAGCTAGAACAAGAGAAACAAAGAGACATGTAACATGAAGCATAGTATGATGCATAAAAAGAGTCTGATGAATGTGAAAATACTCGAATTTTGCCGGAGAGAAGACTCCAACCCAATCGTCTGAAGAAGGCTCTGGGTTCGAGATATCGACATTTACCCATTCAGTGTCCTCACCCTGTATCATCATCATCCATCATCACAAGGTAATATAATCAATTTCAGAGTTTCACTTCTTGATCACACACAAATTTGAGCATTAGAATCAGTTTACAGGAAACAGCAGACCAAGGAACATAACATATAGAGGGAGAGTTTTTAGGTAAGTTGTTACCTGGGAACCAAGAAGATGAGGGGAGGCTTGAACGGAGGCAGAGTGATGCAGAGCAAAACTTGTGCTGTAAATATGAATCTGAGACAGTGCTTGATCTCCTCGTCCGTTTTCGTGACCAGAACACAAGCTCGAAGCCACCTGTAGAAGGAAACACAGAAGCACAAACAAATCCCTAGCCATATAATCTGAGAAAGTGCTTAATCTTTTTTGTTGGTGAAAGAAAGATGAAAGCAGATGGTCAAAACCCAAGAAGTGGAAGCTTTAGTGCAATACTACTTTGCAGTCGCACAATTTTCAAGACTTTCCTGGGTTTTGTTCAAAATTTCTCATCCAGGCGTTTGGGTTTTTTCTAGGAAGACTGAAGAAAGAGAGCTTTGTGTTGTGTCCTATTTTTTGTAATTGACATAATTGAGTGAGCACATAATGTCGTAACATTTGTTGACTTGTTAGAGCATCATTATTGCACACACTTAGGTATTTTAGTTAAATTTTAATAAAAAACGCTAGATACTTGATTAATTGTATTTGCAGAAGGAAATTGAAGACACGATTAATTGTTGTGTCCTCCGGACACGTGTCATTCAGAGATTGGACCGTGGGAAAATTACGGACCCAATACCACGAAAAACATTTCATTTGTTTCGATCTGAAAATCTCGTTCTCTCCTTCTCTCCCACGGCGATTCCGATCGATTCGATCATCGAAACTTTTCCGGTGAAACTTTAGATCGAAATCGACCGTCGTCTTCCTCTCTTCGCCTCTTCATCTCCGTCTCTCTCTTCTCGTGTTCGTATCATCAAAACTGTTCGTAAAATCGGTGTTCTCGTCGCGTCTCCTCCTCTTCCGATGGCGAAATCGGAGTTGTGGTCGCGTCTCCTCCTCTTCCGATGAAGAATCCGGTGAGGAATCGAGCGTCGTCATCTCTTCTCTTCATCTCTATCTCTGTCCCTCACCGTCAATTGTGGATTCGAACCGGACTCGACGATTCATTCCAAATCGGAGTGATCTCTATCGCTATCGTCGTCTCTCTATCGTCTCTTTCCTGATCTCTTTCTCTCTTCCTCACCGTGATCTGTGCATGTCGATTCGGTGTAATCGATATGTTTCTTCGTGATCTCTCCGTCGTTCTTCTTCTTCACAGGTTGGTCTCCCTTTCTTAGTAGAATCGTTAAATTCAGTGTAATCGAATAAGCTATGATGAGATTGAATCTGTCTAGGTTTGAATTTGTGTTTTCCGATATTAGAAATTATCCCATGGAATCATTTGGGATTTGCATAATAAGTTCAGTCTTCAGTACAAAGCTACCATTGGTGCTGATTTCGTTACCAAAGAGCTTCAGATTGGGGATAAGCTTGTTACTCTACAGGTGGGTTTTTCTTGTTAGAGTGTTTTCTTTGAGATTATGTTCTCAAAGATTTCACTTTTGTTTGGTTTGTAGATTTGGGATACTGCTAGACAAGAAAGATTCCATAGTCTTGGTGCTGCCTTTTACAGAGGAGCAGATTGTTGTGCCTTGGTATATGATGTCAACGTCTTGAAGTCCTTTGATTCCCTCGAGAATTGGCACGAGGAGTTTCTTAAACAGGTTCTTAAGAATTTCCTTCTTTCTTTCACACTTTGCTTTTCATTTGCTTTGGTAGGTTTATTATCGTAGCAGGTTGTATGCTGCATTTTAGTTTACTTATCGCACTACATGCAGGCTAAACGATTGTGGTTGGCTATGGCTTTCGTTGTTTATTATGATAAATACATGAGACACATTCTTTGGACATAGATATATATGTTATTTCTGTTTTGATATGAATTGTTAGCTATGACTATTTTAGAGGTATAATCTTCATATTTTGGTTAACATTTCGGTTCTACAAACCCAAAGGCCGTAGTCAAATTCTTTTTTGATGATGTGGCCAGAAGAGCTTATAACATTTGCGATAATAAACAGCTTTGCATATAAACTTGGAATCATATGTTCAATCCTTGTTGAAGTTCTTTTGAGTTGTTTTTGTTTTGTTATGTGTTTTGTACTAGTTGACAATCGATTAGTAGAGTAAATAATATTGCATATGGTTAGTCATTGTCTGATGGTTATTTTGAGATTGTTTTCTGAAAATTTGTTAAACTTATCATTTTTTGTTTTTCTGTGGACATTATGTGCTGTCTTGGATGGTTGGAGGAGGTTAAGAAGGTTGCAGAGACAATCTTCAAGCCCAATCTCTGCTTCATAAAACCTCCTATCAATATAGGTAAGTGTCTATTCTTGCCTTTACGTTTTGGTTGTGTTGTGGTTGTTGTGTGAATGTTGTGTGAATGTTGTTAGTTGTGTCTTAATGGAAAGTTAATGGAAACCTAACCTGATGTGATTGTGATAGAAAGTCTTTATGTCTGGCACTTAAATTCTGTAAACCTAACCCGAATTAAAGACAATTTAGCTTTGTTTAATTAATTAGTTGTGTTCATAAGTACTTTATACCCTCAAGGAGGAGAACACAAATTCCATCTCTGTTTCGATCCTCTCTGTGATCATTGTTTCTTTTTAAGTAAAATGCAAGTGAATGTTAGCAATCCATGGCCCTCCTCTCAAAGCTATGTTGACCTCTTGACTAGCCAACACGGGGTCAACAATGGAGAAACTTTTTCACCTTCAAACCAAACACTTTCACCTCCAAACCAAACACCTTCATCTGACCGTAGGGATCCTAGGACTAGATGGTCAGTGGCTGAAGAGAAAGTACTAATAAGCGCTTGGTTAAAAAAGAGCAAGGATCCCATAGTTGGGACTCAGCAGAAAGCATGGACTTTATGGCAAAGAATTGCAGACTATTTTGCTGCAAGTCCTTTTGTTGTTGAGCTTCCACCTAGGGAGGCTAATACATGTAAGCAGAAATGGAGAAAGGTGAGTGAGAGTGTTAGTAAGTTTGGTTCTTGCCTTGACTATGCGACGCGTAACTCACATAGTGGCCGCAATGATCCAATGGAGGTGGCTCACGAGATGTACTTAGCTGATACGAAGTTGAAGTTCACATTAGAACACACATGGAAATTGCTCAGGAATGATCAGAAGTGGGCTTTATATGTTACTCATAAAACTAAATGAAAGAAGAAGAAACAGAAGACATGAGAGCTCTCCAGCTCTAACATGGCTTCTCATGTAGAGGAAGAAAGAGAGGATAGGCCAGTTGGTGTGAAGGCTGCGAAAGCCATCTAGAAGAGGAGAGAGCAGGCTTTTAGTGGGCTTAAAGAGGTGTGGGTGATAAAGAAGGAGGACTTGGCTGCTAAGAAGAGACTATCCAACAAGAAAATAGTAGAAACTATTTTGGCCAAGCCTGAGCCCACACAGATGGAACTCACACTTATGAACCAGCTTATGCTTCAGATGTCTAATTATCTAGGTAAGTTCTGATTGTCTTTTTCTTAGTTCTTGTTATCTGATTAGGATATAGTTATATGATTATGATATAGTTATATGGTTGTATGTGTTTGTATACGAATTTTGTGTTGTTTGGATACTCCACTAATACTTGTCTTCTTCTTGGTTTTTGATTGTGCAGGACAAAGCCAGTGACAAAAGCAGTCACTTTACAGCTATATGTTGTCGGAGCAGTATGTGGTGGAGCTGATTTTGGTTGATTGTGGAGCAGTACAAGCCTTCACAAGCTCAATGTGTAATGTCGGATAACTTTTTGTTTCAAGTTGTGCACTTATTAGTAGTAGCTTGTCTTTATGTTACAAGTTGTGTAGCTTGTCTTTATGTTACAACTTGTATAACTTATGTGTACTCACGCGTAATGTAGTTCCATCTCTTTATAAAGAGAGTAATATATTTCATGTCTTTCAAGTTCAAGTCCAAACTTCTCTTCATTTATTTCTCTTTCAAGTTTTCAAGTTCATCATCATCCAATTCTCTTTATAAACTTGTGTTTGAAGTTTAAAACTTCTCTTTATAGTTCTTTTTTTTTCATCATCATCATCATCCAATTTTCATTAGTTATTCACAATTACCAAACCAAAAGAACTCTACTATAATTTTTTTCTTTTTATCATCCAATTTTCAATTTTTTTCACAATTACCAAACCAAAAAAACTATCTACAATCATTTATTTCATTTTGATATGCTCAAATTTACCCTGAGCTACTCTCTCAAATTAAGAGGTCGTCGTAGTAGGGGTCGAATCACTGAGAGTCAAATCAAACGATAGGAATATTGACTTCAAATTCTGCTAAGTAAAATAATGTAAAATAAATAACAAAAGCAATTGGTAACAGGAAAGATCGTTGATTTAAAATTCAATTAAACAAAGAGCTAGGCTTTCGGGTAATTCTCAGGATGAATCAGAATTGCAGGTTAAACAAAATCAGGATTTAATTAAGAACCGTTTTAGAACTTGGAACACTAATGTATAATTAACCAACTGTCGTTGCGAAAACTAACTATGTCTAAACCCTAGAAAACCAAATTTCTTTGCGAATTCAATCAATTTAAACAAGCATTAAATTCAAGTCCAATTTGTTCACAAAATCCCTAAACCAAATTTCTTTGCGAATAAGTAATTTTGCTCACCTAAGATCTAGTTCTGGCTAATCAATTACACTTTCGTGTCAATCTATCAACCTAAGATAACTAATTTAGAGTGATCAATTCTAAATCAGAGTTAAAGCAATCTAGGTGAAGAACCTAACAGATAATCCTAACAAGTGAGCTTACCCTAACAATTCATCATCATTCCATTCGAACTACCCTAAACCTAACAAGTAAACTACTCAGACATGGCAGCAAAGCAAATCATAGCTGAATAATACTGCATAAAGAAAGAGTAAAAGAAGAATTACAATAGGGTTCGAAGAATCTCAAAGTATAAAGTAAACTTGTCTCCCTAAAAACCCTAAAAATCTCTCTTTTAAAGCTCTGTTAAGTAAAATCTCCGTTATGATCTAAAAACCTAAAATAAACTATTTATAGAGGTAAAACTCGTGGTGGGCTTCTATGACGGTCTATTGGTAACTTCTGGCCCGAAAAGGAACAATTTTCCTTCTTTAAAACGTATTAGGTTGGCTTCTGCGAGTACCTATCGATCGATCAACAATGTGTATGTCGATCGACAGGTTGTAACGTAGCTGTCGATCGATCGGTGCCTTTGTGTCGATCGATCGACACGCCAATCTGACGGCAATTGAATTTCCGTTCTAACGACTTCAGCTCCTCTTTCCAAAATGCTCCAAAACGTTCCATAATCATCAATTAAGCTCCACACGTACAAAAACCTGCAAAGACTCTAAAACACTCGAAAAACACCGAAAACACTCGATAAAACCGGGTTAAATCATGGTCAAAAACGAGTAAAAACCATGATATATCACATTTCATCATCCAATTCTCAATTTCTTTTTGCAATTACCAAACCAAAAAAACATGTCTTCTCCTCCTCGACATATGATGAAAATTCGTTCCAAAACTTTGATGAATTTTTTTATGAAAACTTTGATGAAAATTTCGATCTATTATTTGAAACAGGATTAGAAGAGTGTATAACAGCTTGCAGTGAACCTCAAGTGCAAAAAAAAAGTGAGAAAAAGGCGAACGTATATAAACCGAGAACACGAGGACAGACACACTCAACTATTAAAAGATTACTTTAGTGACCAACCAGTTTTCTCAGCTGCTATGTTTCGACGACGTTGTAGAATGAGCAAGCCGTTGTTCATGCGTATTGTTGAAACACTCTCCAATGAGGTACGATTCTTTCAACAGAGACCAAATGCTACCGGAAGGCCCAACATCTCAGCCGTACAAAAATGTACAGCCGCAATTCGGATAATGGCATATGGTCTTCCAGGTGATGCACTGGATGAATACCTCCGGATCTCAGAAACCACTGCGATGCAATGCTTAGAAAATTTCGTCGATGAATTATAAATTCATTCCAACATGTTTACTTGAGAAGGCCTACACCAGAAGATCTCCATCGATTACTAGAAATTGGAGAGTCTCGAGGATTTTCCGGGATGGTAGGAAGCATTGATTGTATGCATTGGGAGTGGAAGAATTGTCTCTCGGCTTGGGCAGGACAATATTATAGTGGGCATGGAAAACCCACAATCGTTTTAGAGGCTGTGGCTTCATATGATCTATGGATTTGGCACGCATTTTTTGGACCTCCAAGTACTTGTAATGATATCAATGTTTTGGACCGCTCACCCGTTTTTGATGATATATTAGAAGGTCGAGCTCCAGTGGTCAGTTACGTAGTCAATGGACGCCAATACCATATGGCTTACTATCTAACAGACGGTATATATCCAAAATGAGCAACTTTCATCCAATCAATTTTTCATCCACAAGGTCCGAAAGCATCATTATTTGCTACTTATCAAGAAGGTGTCAGAAAAGATGTCGAACGTGCATTTGGAGTGTTGCAATCTCGATTTGCAATCGTTAGAAATCCTGCTCTTAGTTGGGATCAAGAAAAAATAGGTAAGATCATGAAAGCATCTATCATATTGCATAATATGATCGTAGAAGACGAACGAGACCAAGACACTCAACATAGAAGACGAAAATTCAGAGAAAGAGAAGGAGGCGGGATTCAATTGGACTACTCATTCTCTGTAGAGACACCTACAAATTTGAATAATATGATGGCCAATCGAGCTCGATTTCGCGACAAAAAAATGCATGAGCTTTTAAAAGCTGATTTGGTTGAACACATTTGGCAACATGTTCCGAGAACTCAAGACTCGAGCCGATTTAATCGTGTTATTTATCATGCTTTAATATGTTCTATTTTATTATATGTTTTACGGATTGTAATATACGTTAAAAATATTATGCAACCTATTGTACTACTATCTTTTTTGACTCTTCAATATTTATGTATAATAAATTTTTGGGTTTTCTGCAAATAAATTTTTGGGTTTTCTGCAAATAAACCCTCAAAGTGGCTAGATTTTGCGACTTTACCCTCCAAATAAAAAACCCACTGAACAACCCTTAAAGTATGAGTTAACCCGCAATATAACCCTCAGCCATATATGAATTTTTTCAGTCCGTATATAAGCGATTACATCTTCTTCTAAGAGAAAGCCATTCTTTATAATAAATTTCTAAATAAACATGTTTGTAATATACGGTAGAAAAATCTATATATGGCCGAGGGTTATATTGTGGGTTAACTCATACTTTAAGGGTAGATCTGTGAGTTTTTGACTTGGAGGGTAAAATTGCAAAATCTAGCTACTTCGAGGGTTTATTTGCAGAAAACCCTAAATTTTTTTATTTTTATTTTGCAATTTTTCTAAATTTTATCAAATAATTTTTTTAAAAAACTTTGTAGAGTGTCACCATTAGATGTAGAAATTTGGAATGAAATTTGCAAAGTGTATTTTTGAAGTGGGTGCAATAATGATGCTCTAACTTCACAAGTTTTATCCATTTACATAAGATTTTATATATTAAAAAAAATTCTAAAATCAACTACAGTATTTGGCTTCTAATTGTTTATGTGATTTTACTTGTGCAAATACTGTTGCTCCGATTTTTAATTTTTATGCTTGCTTTGGCTGACCAAACGTTTCAGTTAATTAAGATTACTCATTCACACCAAAAAACCTCTTAGGCTGTGTAAATGAAGAAAAAAAAAACACAGCAAGGTAATCAATCCCTCTAGTGATTAAGAACATCTCGCCCTTTATTCTTGTTCACATTCGACCAAGATTACAAGTAACATTTTGCTGAACCAAATTAAACTCAACAACAAGACTGTTCGATACAGCTACAAGACCTTAACACAAGTTCACAAACAGCTCTACAACACCAAAGCAGAGATCATACTTACAGCGATGATCAAAGGAGTAGGTTGAATCCAGCTTCTGATATTACATACACTCGTAATCTCACCTGTTTACAATCCGAGACCTTGAAAAATGTGGAGTGAGTCTCTTCTCGAGGTCAACCAAGCTGCAAATTATGTAAAAGGAAGATGAAAAATGATGCTTAATGAGAAAGAATCCAATCAGTTTTTGTTATGTCATAAGTGATTTTGAGAATTTCTGACTTACATCTCAAATCTGCGTTTAGCTTCTTTCTGTTTTGTACGGTAGAGGTCACTGTCTTTTGGTATGTTGCTCATGGGGTCACCTGCAAATCATATACTCAAGATTAAGAATGACATTATATGTCCATTACTTACACTATGGAATCAACTCCAACCAAACTATGTTCATTAAGGAACTCGGATTAAGAAGAAATGGCGTTACCAGAGAGCGTAGTAGACGGGTGTTTGTCGCCGAATTCTTTGTGGACTTCCATAGCAGTTGCTGTGCTGAGACGGATTAATCCCTGATGGAAAGAAAGATAAAGAGTAATTAGGTGCAGAGTTGCAAGAAAGTAAAGAAGAAAAAGCTGTGTTATGTTACCTTCTTCTCCTTTCTTTTAAGTATCTTGAGATGACATTTCTTGACATAGTGAGTCAAATGATAACGAGAATGCCTGGAAGAGAGTTCTTGTTTAACCTCTGGGTTAGCATCAAGCCACTCAGAGATGTCCTTTGATTTAACCAACTCTCCATGGTCCAAAGATTCTAACCACGAATACACTGGTAGCCACTGGTCAGTCCTCTGGAACCGAGCTGGATGCTGCTCTGTTTCATTCTCTTCCGTATGTTGCTGTCGTTAAACAGACAATCAAAACTCCGGCAATAGATAAGATAATTAATTTGGAGAAGAAGGTACCTCGTTCTTTGGTCTCATGTAATGTTGGATGGAGAGGAGGCGATCGACGAGCTCGGAGCGAGGCATGTGGCGTAGATCAGCAGGTAAGGAGTCGAAGTTGGAGCCAATCCAAGTCTCGACTTCGGAGGCGCTTACGACGGCTTTGGCGTCGGGGAAGGAGGTGACCCAAGCTCGAGCCATGGTCTCCCATTCCTGAGAAGGCTCCGTTCGTTGATTCACGTTTGAGATTTTTTCTTTTTCAGTTTCTAGGGTTTCGCCAGTCGAATTCGACATTTTTGTGCCTTTGTCTATTAGATTTGGTTTTTTAATTTACTCTATGGATATACTTTCCTTTTTACGCATATTATTTGTTGAGACGCTGATAGATTGGTCCAAATTACTCATTCGTTCATACATAAAAGATTCTACTTTCTAAAACCATTTTTAAAAAGAGATAATTATTCTAACAATCTTTTTAAATTCACATTTTACTCAAATAATTTTTTCATTTTTTGAACTCAAAAGTGTCGTAAAGACCTTTAAATTTTGTCTACTCCATTCAATAACAAAATTACCATTACCCTTTGAGAACAAAAAAATTAAACATAAAACAGAAAAAAACCTAATAACTCTAAAAAAATCTCTTCGTCTTCTCCGTTTCCTTTCCGGCGAGAGAAAAAACGATTTCCTCTCCGGCGACGAGTTGTGTTGTATTTCACGGTAAGATTCGAAACCCTTTATGAGTTTTCTTCTTCTTTAGCCATGACGAGTGTTCTAGTTTCAGATTTACGGATTTATGAAGTTGAATTTGGTCGATTACAAGTTTCGAAATTCCGGCGAGTGTTGAGGTTTCGTTATCATGCGTTGTAGACATGTAATCTCTTGATTCTAACCGATTTCGTTTGAGTTTGTTGAAGTTTTGTAAAATCATGTTCTGGTCCAGATCTGGATTTTTCTTAGATCTGGATTCAAAATCGTGTTCTGGTCCAGATTCCGACGTTATGGTAGACTTATTTCAATGAAATATATACGTTATGGTAGATTTTTAATAGACGTTGTGGTAGACTTATTTCTATGAGAGCAGACGTTGTGGTAGACTTTTTGCAAAGAGATACAAACATTATGGTAGACTTTTCGACTCTGGAGCTGCTAATAAATGAACTTTTTTTGTCTAGGTAGGATTGTGTTTCAGTCTAAGATGTTCTAATTTCTATAAATTTCTTTACAAGTATTCTTTGTACGTGCAATGCGTAACCGCATGAAGAGTGTAAAGAACATCCAAAAGATCATGAAGATGGTCTATACACCATTGTTTCTTGTTGTATTTAGGTAGTAATTGGTTGATCTTTGTATTGTTTAACATGCTTATTCTCCTATACGGCCTCATGGTTATGTAGCATCAAGTCCTCAACTTCACCCGTATATATGGCAGGTAAGTCCTTGGTGGTAGATTTATTTTTGTGCAATGGTAGATTTATTCTGTTCAATGGTAGATTTTTGACTCTGAAGCTGCTAATGAATGAGATCTTTTTTGGCACAGTATGGAAAACTTGTGTGATTCCAATATGAATGCTATTCGCCTCAAACATGCAGCTGATATCATGGATGAGTTACCAAGTGATGAGATTGTTCAGTTATCAGAGTCAAACCCTCATGATGGATCCAGTGATTGTTCAGCTATCCCTCGTGATTCGGATGAGATGTATTTTCATTTGATGGTAGATTTATTTTTATGAGACACAGACGTTCTGATTTGTAATATAAGTTGTGGTAGATTTATTTCTATAAGATACAATTGTTATGGTAGACTTTTTGCAAAAAGATTCAAACATTATGGTAGACTTCTATGAACATTTTTTTGTAGTGTAATGAATGAATTGACAACATTTATGTATGGTTAAAACATGGCTACTGAAATGTCTCTGTAACCATTACAATATCCTTAATACCCATACATTTAAGCTTTGCAAGTAGTAGGATTATGACCGTGTTGAAAATATTTTAAACACTTGTGTTCTTTCTTAGGTCGCTTCCGCTCCATGGTAATTTCCATAACATTTTTTATCCGTGAGAGTCTTGGCATAACAATTTTTGAGTAACCATTGTACAAGTAGTAATGATGACCCGCATGTTAGTTGTATTTGCTGGTCATTGATCTCTTGTGTAGTCCATAGCTTAGCATTCTCAACCATGTCTTGTTTTTAAAAAGCCGAGACACGTGAAAAGCATTAGTCCACTAGTAAAAAATCTACCAATAGTAATTACTAAATCTACCATCACTTGTATATAAATCTACCATCACTTGCATGATCTGCCCCTAGAACTGTACCTTTTGAATTGTCAACCAAGAACACCTATCGATGCTTCTCAAAATTCTGTCTACCACAAACAAGAATGATTTGTTCCGTTCCCAATTAACCTCCTTTTGTTCAAAAATCACTAGAGAACACAAAGAAAGATCAATCACAGAACTGAGTTATGCGGCGGCAACCCTAGTTCTTCACCATTGTTGCAGGTTTTTTCGTGCAAATTTGTTTTTTAAGGGTAAAACCGACATCTCGCTTTGCCTGCACATAACTCTACCACCTACCAAATAAGTCTACCGCAACTATAGTTTCCAAAACATGAAACAAGTCTACCACCAAGGACTACAAGTCTACCGCTATCACAATAAGTCTACCAAGTGTCTAATGTGAAAAAAGTCTACCATAGAACATAGCAAATTTACCGTAACTAGGTTGGATAACAAGTCTACCATCAATCAACTTAGGCAAAAAAAAATCTACCACTACAATCGCTCCTAACCAATAAGTCTACCACTGTTGGTCTAACAAAATAAGTTTACCAATCGAAGGTTGGTTTGGTAGACTGAAAAGATTGAATAAGTTTACCGCTCATTAGAATTCTACCACTACTACAATAAGTCTACCACAAGTATCCACCCATATAAATCTACCACTGCTACAAATAAGTCTACTCCTAATCATAACTCTACCGCGACTACAATAAGTCTACCGTTATTATACACAATTTTAAATAAACTGCAACTATCAATAAGTCTACTAGTCAAAATAAAATCTACCATCGAATAAAACAAATCTACCGTTCAAAATAAGTCTACCGAGATAAATCTACCGTTCAATTAATAAGTCTACCGCTCAAACGCAAGTCTATCATTGGTGAACTTAAGTCTAACGCTCAAAATATAAGTATACCGTTCGAAAAAAAATCTACCACCGAATGTGACACAATAAGTCTACCGTTCAAAAATAAATCTACCACTCATCAAATAAGTCTACCAGATCGACTATAAATCTACCATCGTTGAGCGGTAGACTTTTTATTTTAGGCGGGAACTTTTCCCGCCTAAAAATCCCGTTTCATTAATGGCGATTTCGTAAATATGTTTTTTGTTATCAAAGGAAAAAAGGTAAAACGGACTCTAAAATAGCCTCAATAATTAAAATCTAAAAAAGTTGTTTGAGTCAACTCAAAATCTAAAAAAGTTGTTTTAGTAAGTCTCCCTTTTAAAAATCATATATATTTTTGGTTTGGTTTTTTTTTTTTTTTCATCTAAACTTTTCACATTAGAAATTTTGAGACATTACATAGCCGGACGAAAAATAAATTTCTCCGGAGAGTTGCTCCGCGAAGGAGACAAAGATACTAAAATTACCAAAAAACAAAATTAAACCTATAACCAATCTGAGACCAAAACCAATACAAAGAACAAAACACCAAGACAATTCAAAGCCCCAAACTGAAGTCCATGTTTGCACTCAAACTTAGTAGCGATAACCTTTTAAACGACAAACTGAGAAGACCATCATAGGCCAAAGTAATCGGCGTCACATCTTCCCAGGGTAAATAAGCACTACCTCTCGAAATAAGGATGATTGGATTCTAAACCCGGTAAGATGGGAAGTAAACGTGTTCTTCCTAGAAACGGCGCAGTCGCAGTGAACACGACCATGTAATGCACCCCAATCAAAACCCTAAAAAAAGCCAGCACACGAACAAAGCTAATAAATAGAGAACCCAACCAGATATCACATCTCTAATGATAAGAGAGCAATAGAACAATTCCGAAAGCGGAGCCAAAAGGAACATACGGATCATAAGGATCCTGCAAAACAAACGAACAATCTAGAGACCACTGAAATAATAAGGAACTTGCAACGGTACTTGCTCGATCTCAGAGACGGCCAGAGCAGCGGGAAACCATAGGAAGATGCATCATCACGAACCAAGCCAGATTTGGTATATCGTAACCAAAGCAAAGCAGAGCCAAGGAGCCTGCTACTCAAATCCATCTACGGAGAGGCTAAAGACATTGTAGAAAGACTAACCGAAGAGACGAAGCAGAATTTGGCAAAAAAATCTAGATCGCGAGTGAAGGAGATCTGTAGCGTTTTCCCTTCGACGAGACTCAGACCAGATAACCGTGGGCCTAAAAGGTTCGGCGCTTCCTCCACCATGGCCTTGACCAAACCCGAGCCAAAACCAACCCCTCTCAAGTCAGATCTCTCTCAACCCATGAACACAAAACTACTCGAGGCTACTAAAAACCCCGATGCAAAAAGAGAAGAAAGCAAATTGAAAAGCAATAGGACCGGCATCGGTGCTATCAGTGCCACCGCACGTCGTCCAATCAAAAAATTGCCGAGATCTACTTCAAGGAAAAAATTGCCTCTTCGTGCGGCTATATCATTTAATTTGGTTTTTGTTTAAATTTATTAATTTAGAATTATCTATACTATAATAGATGGCCAACTATCTCTTTTAGGAAGACACATGACGCTCTCTATGATCAACACTTTTTTTTTAATTATTTTTTTCTTAAAAATTGTGATGTTCGTGAACCAATTTTGAGAATTGGAAGGGGTGTGTGTCGATCAGAATTTTGGTTCAATTTTAATCATTCAGTTTGGGCCGGTTCGGTTAGGGGAAACCCTAGGGTTGCGTTTATATGTTGTTTGGCCGCGTTTTCTAAGAGAAAACAGAGGCAAACATCAGATATAACATTCCCAGAGAGTTCTTGAGAGATTTTTGGTGTTAGACTCGTGAAAAGAGTCGTTTTGGTACGTATTAGAGTGGATAGACAAGTGGATTTCGTGACTTGTGGTGGTGATCAAGGCTGATCTCGTGGTTGTCTCAATTTCCATCAGTTTATATACAAAAATCTAAGGTGAGTGCGTGACCATGGCTTCTGGGTCGATGGATAGTTAAGGTTGCTTGGTGATAGGCTGTGATTGCTTGGTCGCGTGTGGTTATTGCTGTTTTGTGCAGGTTTCGCGTAATCGAGTAGGTGAGGGATCGATCATAGATGATCACGATCGATTCCCATGATCCTGCAGGATGTGTCGATCGACATACATGAAGTGTGTCGGTCGACGCATCCATGGCGAGGGATGTGTCGATTGACCTAGAGGTTATGTCGATTGATACATTCGTAGCGAGGTGGTGTGTTGTCCGACACCTAGAGGTTGTATCGAGCGACACAGACATCTGGTCTGTGGTGTGTCGATGGACACCAGTGAGGTGTGTCGATCGACACAAGACTAGTGTAACGATCGACACCTAGTGGTATTGTCGATCGACGCACGTCTGATTATGGCTGTTGAGCTGTTGTTGTTTGTTGTGTGATTTGTGTGTTTGCCTAAGAGGTCCATCGTGCCTGAGTGCGCAGTCGTAGATAAGATGACTGTCTCACTGGGTATTTATGATAATACTCACGCATCTTGTTTTTCCATGTGATGCAAGTAAAGGCAAAGTATGATCGTGGAATCATGTGTACGAAGATAAGGATGGTCTAGGGTCCTGGTTGATTGGTTTATGTTTCTGTTTTGCTTTAGAACTGCCATAGGTTGCTAGTTTAGTTCTGGAATCTTGAATTGGTTGTTGTTGACTTTGTTTCGTTTAATGGAATTGGAATTGTTTGAGTAATGTTATCCGCTGGTGGTTATGTGGTTGCTTGGTCGTTGAGGATAACATTTATGGGAATGCTAGTCCTAGACCAAGGTTTGGTTGTTTTAAAAAAAAAACGGGCCGTGTCGTTTCAATTTGGTATCAGAGCGCTTACGGTTTTAGGACGGGTTAGAACTGTTAGGATTGTAATTTGGTTAATTTAATAATTTTGTGGGTTTGGGATTCTAGATCATCTTCCTTCAAGTCTTTAATGAGATTCCACGGTAATTGTTGTTTGTATTGTGTTTTGGTTGTTTTCTAGTGTTTAGCTGGTGTGCTTTGGTAGTGCAGTATGATGGCTAGAGGTATTAGAGGACGTGGTCGTGGAGGCCGAGGAGGCCGCGGCAGAGGCCGTGGACCTGTGGATGAGCCTGTAGTGAGCGAGGCTCAGGGTTCCACGCATGGGCTTGTGACAGTTCATCAAACATTCCATGGGGGTCAGACCGCCAGTGTGACTGCCAGTGTGAGGGTTGGTGGGGCCGGTGTGGGTCCTGTTGGGGCTTGTGGTGTTGGCGCAGCTGGGATTTAGTCACGGCCACATGTGTAGCCCAGGTTGGAGATGATCATTTAGGTGATATGTTACGGCAGTTATTGGAGCGGTTACCGGGTATGGTACCACTTCAGGCTCCAGTGTTGCCACGAGTGGCGGAGGTGCAGCCGAGGGTTGCGGTTGCTGAGGAGGTTCCGTCATATATTCGGATGATGGAGCAGATGCAGAGGATTGGTACGGTTTCCTTTGGTGAAGGTGTTAAGCCTGAGGAGGCTGATGAGTGGAGGATGCAGTTGGAGCGTAACTTTTGCTCGATTAAATGTCTAGAGGGATACATGGTGGATTTGGCAGTCCATTATTTGGACGGTGATGCATATCTCTTGTGGGCAGGCTCTGTGGCAGAGTTTAATGCCAAGTTCATTCCTCGGGAGGCGTTGGATCGTCTTGAGGCGAGGTTTTTAGAGCTGGCTCAGGGAGAGATGTCAGTTCGTGAGTATGATGTGGAGTTTAACCAACTCTTGTGCTATGTTGGTAGGAGCCTGTAGGATGAGCATGCCCAGATTAGGTGGTTCTAAAGAGGACTTCGACCAACCTTGAGGACCCAGTGCAGAGGGATCAAGTTTGTGTGTAGAGCAAAGTTGGTGGAGATTGTTCCACAAATTGAGGAGGACCTGAGGGAGCAGTCTGTGGTAGTTAGCCCAACTGTTCAGCCTAGGAGACTTCAGCAACAGGTGGGTCCTAGTAAAGGCGGCAAGCCTGCGCAGGGACAGAAGAGGAATTGGGAGGACACTTCCAGGTCGAGCCAGAGTGGTAGAGGGTTATATGGTTGTGGGAGCATAAGAGGGCGAGTTGCCCTAAGTAGAGTGAGACTCCAGTGGCTCGGGTGTGTTATCATTGCAGAGAGCCGGGGCACTTCATGTTGAACTGTATTAAGTTGCAGCAGATGCCAGTGGCAGTGGTTCAACCAATGACTCAGCATGGGGCAGTGCAGGCAATGGCTCAGATTGCGGCGATGCAGCGTCCGCCGGCTACTACTGCAGTTGGTGAGCAGAGCTCGAGACCGATCATAGGTAAACCTTCTAACTCAAACTTGGTAAATTCAGTGGTGTTTGAATTCTTGTTTGTTTTTAGATTGTTTATTCTGTGATGGAAAAGTTTGGTTTCTTAGCACATGAGATTTGTGTAGGGACCTTGTTAGTGGGCGGTTTTTAGTTCCACGTGTTGTTTGATTCTGGAGCATCAAATTTCTTCATTACTCCGGAGCATGCGGAGAGGAGCGGAATCCGGAGTTACGCTGGTGAGCAGACTGGACCGGTTATGGTTGCTGGAGGGAAGTTTCTAAATACTCAAAGCCGGGCGAGAGGCGTGGATATTCTAGTGGATGGTGAGTTGATACCAGCGGACTTGGTGATCAGTCCGGTGGAGTTATACGATATTATCCTGGGTATGGATTGGTTGGATCGGTACAAAGTTCATCTGGATTGTCACCGGGGTCGACTTGTGTTCGAGCGTGATGGTGGGAGGTTGGTTTACAAGGGAGTGGGACCAACTTCAGGGAGTCTCTTGAGTTCTCTTGTACAGACTGAGGCTATGATCGAGAGGGATTGTGAGGCTTACTTGGCGACGATAATGATGCCGGAGTCTGTGGGTGAGGTAGCAGTGAGGGATATTCGGGTGGTCCAGGACTTTAAGGATGTTTTTCGGTCGTTGCATGGATTACCGCCGTCGCAGTCGGATCTTTTCTCGATTGTGTCAGAGCCTGGGACGGCGCCGTTATCTAAGGCACCTTACATGATGGCTCCTGCAGAGCTGAAGAAGCAGCTAGAGGATTTGTTGGCTAAAGGTTTTATTCGGCCAAGTACTTCACCATGGGGAGCACTGGTGTGGTTTATAAAGAAGAAGGATGGTAGTTTCCGGTTAAGCATTGATTAGCGGGGGCTTAAACAAGTTACTATGAAGAACAAGTATTCTCTTTTGCGAATTGATGAGTTGTTGGATCAATTGAGAGGGGCTACTTGGGTCTCCAAGATTGACTTGGCATCGGGTTATCATCAGATTTCTATTGATGAGACAAATGTTAGGAAGACGACTTTCAGGACTCGTTATGAGCATTTTGAGTTTATGGTTATGCCTTTCGGGTTGACGAATGTATCAACGGTATTTATGAGGTTGATGAACGGAGTCTTTTAGGAGTATCTGGATGAGTTCGTAATTATCTTCATTGATGATATCTTGGTGTATTCAAAGAGTCCTGAGGAGCATGGGGTACATTTGAGGAGAGTTCTGGAGAAGCTGCGGGAGCATAAGTTGTATGTTAAGTGTGAGTGCTAGATCCTACACAATAAACTTGTCAAGAACAGAGAATTCTAGGGTGAAAACACGTAAGCAAAGATCGAGGTAGCAGTTGTTTTATTGCTGTTTTGTAAAGCGTATGCCAATTGAGTCGTGCCCCTGAATGAGGCTTACAAGATATATTTATACACGTCTTAAGTCGGCCAGGCCTGTTCAAAGATAAGTACTAAAAACCTAATTATCCGGGATATGCTCCTTCCATAGTCGGCGGCTGTTTAGGGTTTTCGTCCTCGTCCTCGTACTGGGCCTAGGCCTAATAGGTTGTCTAGGCCCAACTTATTTACTTTGGCGCCACGTCGTCCTAGGACTCTCACCGCGCCATTTCTGGAGCTTGGGCCTTCTGATCTCGTTCTCCGCATATGCAGTGCTTATTTTCATAAGCGTAGGTCCTCCCAGAAACTGGCAGCGCTAGTCTTGGTGTCCTGCGTACGGTTTTGACACTTAGCCATTTTCTTGATAATCTCATACGGGGTGAGATTTGACCCCAATAGTTAGCCCCCCAGCTCAGCAGTATCAGTTTGGATGGTGCTGAGTTTATGGAGGACTAAGGGAGAGTGAGATTCTCAAGAAAGCGTGGCCGAGTTCGGAACGAGGCTATATCCAGCAATACCATTCGAGTAACTGAGCTTTCATGTTTGCGTCTAAAGCTTAGCTCAGCATAGGCCTAACAGTACTGCTTTTTTGGTTGAAAATCTTTCGTGAAATTGGTTCCGCAAAGGTTCCCGGAGCTTGCGTCTCGTTAAAGCGCTCCATCGTACGTAAAACTCTGGCGAGTTGTGCTTCGAAGCTCGATTCGTACGATTTGAAAAGTTTTTTTTTTTGTTTGATGCGGGAAATTTTACCTCTGCACCGTTGCTTCACTTACTTGCGACAAACACTGACCTCTTTCGTAATTGGAAAAAGCTGCTCTCCGATTGCCGAGGGTTATTAATGCTGTCGTCCGGAATTAATGGCTATATATTCAACCTCCCTTACTCATTTCTTTCATAACTTCATTCTTCCCAGAAAAAGGTAAACCTTCCTTTCTCTCTCTCTTCTCTCTCCTTATTTATTCTTTTGCCTTTTAGAAAACTAGGGTTCTCATCTCTGCGTCTCTCCGCCACCTCTGACGACCGCCGAGAGAGCATCCCCCACGAGTGTTTCTCTTCACCCGTCGACTTTGCTCCGCCGCTGCGGTCCCGATTCTTCGTCAAACCCAGACCAAGGACCTTTTGAGGACCGAGGAGTCCTCATTCTTTCGAATCCGTTTCCCAGTCTGCGGCGTTTTGTCTTTCGTTTGAGTCCTCGGCAATTTCGAGTTTTCTTCGAATCGTCAAACGGTTCGAGTCCTCGGTGATATCGCGAACGGTTCAAGTCCTCGGCGATCTTTGAGTTCTCGTCGAAACGCTTCGATCCCTCGGTGATCCTCGTCCTCGGCGTCTCGTATTCCCAGGCGAGTCCTCGGCGCTTTATCCACGTCGTTACTTCAGTCTGGGACGAGGACGAGCACTCAAGATTCTTGAGAACGAGCCGAGGCCGAGCACCCCAGGCTTGCAAGAACGAGCCGAGGCCGAGCACTCCTATTTCCAAAGAGGGAACCGAGGCCGATCACTCCGGGTATATCCTTAGTGGTTGACCTCGTCAGTCTGATACTTGGTCGATTTTGCGAAGTCGTCTCCCATGTCAGGATCCTCGTCATCTTTTGATTTGTTCTTGGAGAGCGTTCTGAAGCCGAGGGCGACTGGTGTTGGTGATGCAGTGAATCACGCCGAGGAAGCCTGTTCTGACGCTGGATCCAGCTCTTGGTTGCGCCCTTGTTCCAAACGGAGAGAAGGATCCCAGGCTTCGGATAAGCACCCAAGTAGCCCGCCTACTGCCGACGAACAGGTAAATGACATTATAATTGGCGATGACGAGCTAACTGCCGATGAGCCAATCCTTGTGGATGTTAAAGCCGAAATGGAGGAATTCGACAATGCCGTGGAGCAGAGGAGACTCGTTCATCAGTCCAGTTCGAGGAGACGAGCTCCCCGTCGATCTCAGAAAAAACCACGTCCAAAGAAGTTCAAAATTCCGGATCCACCAGGTTCGACTATTTCGGACTAGAAGTCACTTGGTGTTATGAGGCAAAAGTGTTCCATTTCCGATGAGATAGAACTCAGGGTTCCATCGCCCTCTGACCGTGCTGACCAACCTCCGGAAGGTTATTTCACGCTATACAAGAGCTTTTTCGATGCTGCGTACCTTCGTAATCCTTGAGTTCCTTGCGAAGTTCTACGTTTCGATCTCACAAATCACTCATCGTGGGATTCGCCACTTGGTAGGGTACCTCATTCGAAGTTATGAGTGCGAAGAGACCCTGACCGTCCATCATCTGCGAAACTATCTCGATCTTCGTCGCTCTCCTCCCAAAGACAAACTGTTGTACTACATCAGTCCTCGAAAGGATTTCCGGATCTTCAATGGTTTTGTTAGCAAAGACCGTCAATGGGCGGACTTGTTCTTCTACGTCCCGGTCTGTAGCGAGACTTTGGGAGAAGGGGTAGACTTGATACGAACAAGATGGACTAGGAAGGGTAGTTGATTTTATTGACTAGGACTGACCCTGCCTTGCGTATTGCTCCTTTTTCCTTGTTTTCCTTATATTTATCTTCAAAGTTTTTTTTTCTTTTGTTGGTTTTGCAGTGAGTAACGTGATTCTTAAGACTCCTGACGACACGCAAGCTATCCATACACTTTTAGCATCTCAAGGATGCAACTGGGACAAACACTTCTCTCTGCGGCATGTTGAGAAGGCGAGAGCTTTCTTCGGTGGTTCTTCAGTTTCAAGCTTCTTCTTCCCAGATTCCCCCGAAGTAGATCAGTCAGAGATGGAGAAGAGGTCTTTCCGAGACTTAGCAGCCGGCAGTGAGGGTACTTCGAAGGCGTCTGCACCGCCGAGAGATTCCTCGGCGCCGAGGGCAACTTCTACGCCCAGCGCTGCCCATGATTTGGTGCCGAGCGCATCTGTGGTTCCAAACCCCATGCCGAGCAATACTGCCCCGTTGCCAAAGAAATCTGCGCGTGTATCGTCGAGCCTCGTCCTTGCTATGCCAGCTAGCGATCCCAAAGCCGCGCGTCCCTCTGTTCCCTTGGCCGTTTCTCGTTCTGGGGACGATGTTAGGAGAAAGGCCAAAGGAAAATCTCAAGACGTAGCAGGTGCTGAACACCGAGGGAACGAGTCTCAGAGTGCGGATGGAAGAGAGCCAAAGAGGCCGAGGGCCGATCCTCCTTCTCCTGTAAAAGTTTCTCAGTCAGTATTTGACGATGACTCTACAGCCGCGCGTCTCTTCGCCACCCTAGCCTTTCCTGACGATCTTTGTGGTCCTGTTCAGGGATCATCCTCTTCTAGTACGATGTCTCGCGCCGGGCTTAGGGTGAGTCCTCGTTTGCTTCATTTAACCAGTCTATGGATTTTTCTTTTAACATTTTTCTTTTTTTTTTGCAGTTTCTGGCCTTTGTGAACCGCGTATGTCATGAGCTCGAGGATGAAGCTGAGAGACATAAGCTCCGCGCCGATGTCTGTGCGAAAGGAGAGTCAGTTGCGAAGGCCGAACGTAACAAGTATGCTGACAAGCTGGAAAGGCGGAACAAAGAGCTCGAGAAGGCTCTTGGCGATAATGAGAGACTCCGTGCGGAGAATGAGGAGTTGTCGAGGAGGCTTGAGGTTGCTGAAAAGAGTGCCAGTAATTCGCTCAACTGCCTGTCGGACCGCAACGCGCAGGTCACAGCGCTGAAGGCGAAAGTTGGAAAGAAGAGGACGGAACTGAAGACGGCTAAGGTTCTGATCGTGGACCTCTATGAACAATTTGCGGCTGCGAGGGCTAAAATTGAGGAACTTAAAGGCGTTCCGCAAGACAGAATGGTCTTCCAGATCCAGAGGGAAGCTAATCTTGACTTTGTGAAACAGCTTATGGGGCTGATTCCGGAGAGGAAGGTTCCCAAGCTCGAGGACGAGCTCGCATCTCTTACCGCAGATGTGGAGGCACACGCGGGCGACGAGGAGTACTTTGATGAGCTGATGGAGGCCCTCGGAGAATGCTTGGACGTTGTTCTTCCTAAGGTCATTTGCTCTCACTTTCTCTTAAGTGTGTTTTTGAGGAATTTTTTTCTTTTTCTTTTTGACCATGCTTGTTTTTCGGGATCCTCTTTCAGTTTGCCAAGCCTTCGACACGGAACCAAGACGTGCCGCTTGAAAAGCTCGCAGCGGAAGCTGGTATCGCGGATGTCTCTGGATCGCATATGCTTTCGGAGAGTGCGGGCGGACTCTTGCAGGTTTGGCGCGGATGATTTACTCTTAGAGATTTCTTCAGAATTTAGAGTTTGATCCCGAAGGTTCTCTTTTTTGCAGGAGATGAGAATTGACAGCGCCAGATTGCTGAAGGACCTCATGATTAGCGAGGATGGCCGCATGTCCTTTGCTGGCGAAGACGAAGTTGAGGAGACCACAGTTGCAGTCGAGCACAACCTAGCTGAGGGGACCGAGACTGCCGGAGCCGAGAATATTGCTTCTGGTGATGACGGAACCGAGAAGGCTGATTTTGAGAAAGCGGGTGAGGACGAAGAGGCTCACTCCTAGATTCGAGATCGTTTGTTCCATTTCTCTTTTGTTTACTCGGGATTTTTAGGACTTTGATTTTTTTTGGATTCCTGTCCCCTTTTTCGTTTCTTTTGCTTTGTTTCATGGATGTACATTTCAGATGTTTTCGGACCAGGCTTTTAGGTAAAAAGAACATAAGTCTTTTTTGTTTTGGTTAACCGCGTTGCTGGGTTTGCAGAACAGTTGTTCGGATTTAAACATCTGTTGATTTTTGACCAACGTTGTTGTTGGGTTTTTTTTACGGAGTAGTCGTTTGGGTGTACAGGTGCGCATCTCTTTAGACGCACCTGCTCCCGAACGAACACTTATTATTTCTATAGCGCGCTGTATCCGAAGTCGGATGTGTTTGTGTGTATTAAGAATCTGCAGATTTTTGTTCGTTTGAGGTCTCGCCACTGTGGCCAGCAGTGGCAGTTGGCGATGGCATGGTCTGTTTAGTAAGACTTTTATCCGATTCGAAGGAAATGCCAAATAAGAAATGCGACAAGTAAAGATTCAAACAATGCGAATGCATTGAACTTTTATTTCAGCAGAACGAAAGTGCGTTACAAGAAAGCGGGAGTATATGAGCATACGCACCCCACTCCCCCCCTTTTTTTTTGGAGGGGGGCAAATGAACCCATCCGAAAATAGGCTGTCTACGTACCCTTTGTAGGGATCAAGTCACTCGTAGTTCATGTAGAGACCGCTTTTTTTTTTTTTTTTTTTTTTTTTTTTTTTTAAAGCAAAGTCTCTTATCTAACATTGTACTAATGGTAGTAAGTCTTCAAGTGCATTGAGTTCCACAAATTTGGAATGGGAGCGCCTGCCATGTTTGCTAGTTCGTATACGCCAGGTCGGACTACCTTCGTAACTTTGTATGGTCCTTCCCAGTTGGCTCCGAGTTTGCCAGCATTGAGTTCCGCGGTGTTCTGAAATACTTCTCGCAGGACCAGATCGCCTTCGTGAAATTGTCTTTCCCTGACGTTGGAGTTGTAGTATCGAGCGGCTGCGTTCTGGTAGTTTGCGATTCTGATTAATGCTTGGTCGCGCCGTTCGTTGATGAGGTCCAGCTCGTCACGCAACAACAGGTGGTTTAAACCTTCTTGACCGGGGAGGAGGTGACGTCGAACCCCTGGGAATTGGACTTCGGAGAGAATGACGCACTCTGTCCCGTAAACCAGGGCGAATGGTGTTTCGTTAGTGGCTCGTCGTGGCGTCGTGCGATGAGACCATAAGATCCTTTCAAGCTCGTCGACCCAACGACCTTTTTTGGCGTCGAGACGTTTCTTAAGGCCGTCTAGGATTGTTTTGTTGGCTGCCTCAGCTTGGCCGTTGCCTTGGGGATATCTTGGCGTAGATTTGCTGAGCCGGATCTGCCATTTTGCGCAGAATGTTTCGAAACGGTTGGAGATGAACTGAGAGCCGTTATCCGTTACGATTTCGTATGGCACACCGAAACGGCTGATGATGTTTCGCCACACGAAACTTTCTACGTGTTTGTCCTTTATATTAGCATATGCTTCGGCTTCAATCCATTTGGAGAAGTAGTCAGTTAGAACTAGCAGAAAGCGTTTCTGTTTGGATGGATGGAGTGGTCCAATGATGTCCATGGACCAACGCATGAACGGATAGGGAGAGGTGACAGATGAAAGCATCTCGGCTGGTTGGTGAATTTTCGGAGCGTGACGCTGGCACTTTTCGCATTTCGCTGCAAATTTCTCGCAATCTCGTACCATCGTAGGCCAATAGTGGCCATGGCGTTTAATTTTAATTGCTAAGGCGCGTCCTCCCGAATGGTTGCCGCAACATCCGTTGTGGACTTCTGCCATGATCTGCCTTGCCACCTTGCCTTCGACGCTAGCAAGCAAAGGGCCGGATAAACTCCATCTGAAGACATTGCCGTCTAGTAAGATATACCGGGCAGCCTGCGCGCGTAACGTACGAGCTGCCCATTTATCTTTCGGTACCTCGCCTTCGTCAATGTATCCCCGGATTTGATCCATCCAATTCTCGTCGCAACCATACTCGGGCTCGGCAACGACTGTCGTATCTCTGTCTGGGTCGTATGTTTCGATCGGAAGTCGTGACGGATTCGGATCTGTTTGGGTTGGTGGATTATTCCCGTCCGTAGTGGCGTCGGTCATCTCAATATCCTTGCTACTTTTTTCTTTCGCGTTTCTGGCGGCTTGAGATCGGGTGGTGATAGCGAGGCTTAGCGCGGGCAGGATGCTGGGAAACTCAATGAACTCTACTGGTATGATTCTCTTTAAAGCCGGATCCGAGGTGGATGCAAGATTCGCCAAGGCGTCAGCGTTAACGTTCTCTCCTCTCGGAATTCGCGTGAGCGTGAATTTCGTGAATTGTGCGGATAATGCTTTTGCTAAGACTAGATAAGCTTCCATACGTTCGTCTTTTGTAGCGTACTCTCCGCTGAATTGGTTGACTACTAACTGTGAATCGGAGAACACGCTGATTTCTGTGATGTTGAGTGCGTGGGCCAGACGTAATCCGGCCAGGATGGCTTCGTACTCGGCTTCGTTGTTCGATGCCCTGAAGCCGAGTCGAAAGGATTGTTCGAGGATTTCTCCGGACGGTGATGTCAGTCGTACCCCAACGCCGGAGCCGCTTTTAGATGAAGAACTGTCTACGTGGAGTAGCCATTCTCCAGATGACGCTACTTCTTGGGAGGTGCCCTCTTTGGTGGTATCTCCTTCGGGGAGTTCGACGAGAAAATCGGCTAACACCTGGGATTTAGCGCAGGACCGCCCGCGATATTCGATGTCATATTCGCTAAGTTCAACTGCCCATTTGGCTAGCCGGCCTGACTGACTTGGACTATGGAGAACCGAGCGTAGCGGGAATGTGCTAAGGACGACGATTGAGTGGGACTGAAAGTATGGCCTCAGCTTTTGCGCCGCCATAACGACAGAGAGTGCAAGTTTCTCTAGCTGAGGGTATCTTGTTTCCGCTTCCGTTAGTGTCTTGCTCACGTAGAAGATAGGCTTCTGCTCGCCTCGCTCTTCTCTTACAAGTACTGCGCTGACGGCCGTGCTAGATACAGCGGTATACATGAAGAGAGGTTCACCGTTCTCTGGTTTAGATAGGACTAGAGGGGTTGCCAGGTATTCCTTGAGTTGCTTGAAGGCGTCTTCGCATTTTTCTGTCCATTCGAATTGTTTGTTGGCGCGTAGCGTATTATAGAAAGGGAGACATTTGTCGGTAGATCTTGAAATGAAAAGATTCAGCGCGGCTACCCGTCCTGTGAGTCGTTGGACTTCTCGCTTATTTTTTGGGGAAGCCATCTGGATTAGTGCGCTGATTTGCTTCGGATTGGCCTCGATACCCCGGTGAGTGACTAGGTATCCCAGGAACTCGCCCGAAGTAACCGCGAATCTGTACTTTGTGGGATTCAGCTTCATGTTGTGCAGATTTAGTTGTTGGAAACACGCCTCCAAATGAGAGACGTGGTCCTCTTCCTTCAGGGATTTTACCAACATGTCGTCGATGTAAACCTCCATAGTCTTCCCCAGCTGGTTTTCGAACATTTTGTTTACCAGTCGTTGGTATGTTGCTCCTTCGTTTTTGAGTCCGAATGGCATTACTTTGTAACAATAGATGCCGCGATCGGTGATGAATGCCGTCTTTTTGCGGTCGTCGGGATGCATCATGATCTGGTTGTAGCCGGAAAAAGCATCCATGAACGATAACAACTTGTTACCGGCCGTCGCCTCCATTAGGCGATCGATGTGCGGAAGTGGGAAGCTATCTTTTGGACAGGCTTTGTTTAAGTCGGTGAAATCGACACAAACACGCCACTTCCCGTTCGTCTTCTTTACTACGACTAGATTTGAGAGCCAGTCAGGGTATTTTACCTCGGTGATTGAACCAACGCGTAAGAGACGTTCTACTTCGTCATCTACGGCTTTTGCTCTTTCTGGTCCGAGTTTCCTTCTCTTCTGCTTGATTGGTTTGAAGGTTGGATCCACATTGAGTTCGTGGCTAGCTATATTGATGTCGATTCCAGGCATATCTTCGGCTGCCCACGCAAAAGTGTTGACGTTCTTTTTGAGGAGGGATACGAGCTTGTCTTTGATTTCTTCGTTTAACTCGGATCCGATTTCCACGCAACGTTCTGGATGATCATCGTCGATAATGACTGAGACCACCGGTTCGCAGAGTGGTCGTTCTTTTTCCTCGCGGTCATCTCTGGTTTGCATTTGATATGACGTTCGACAGACCCTTTGCTTCTTCGCGGTTGGTTTTCATTCTCTTTCTTTTGCTAGGGGTAGAGGAATTATCCCCTGTCTCCAGGTTGCATAGCCTGTGCTCGGCCATGAAACACATTCTAGATTCCTTCTGGTTACCCCATATGGTCTTCACGCCAAGAGGCGTCGGGAACTTTAGGCATAGATGATAGGTCGATGGAACAGCTCGCATTAAGTTGAGCCACGGCGTACCCATAATCATATTATAGATTGCAGGATGATCAGACACTGAGAAGTCGACCATTTTCTTGACATTGCCGGCCTGGACAGGTAGGCGAATAGTCCCCATTGTCATGGTCGTTTCTCCCGAGAAGCCTGTGATTGGTTTGGGCTGTCTCTTGATTTCTGCTAAGTCGATGTCCATTGTTTCCAATGTGTTCTTGAAGATGACGTCGATTGAACTTCCTGTATCAATTAGTACGCGTGCAACGCTATAGTAGTAGATTGTTAGGTTGATTACCAGGGGATCGTTGTGGGGACGGTCGATTCCTTCGGCGTCTTGTTCGTCGAAGGTGATCAGGAGTAATTGGTTGGCTGATTGCTTCACTGGTGCGGAAAGGTTCACGCTAACTTCGGCACGCCGTTGGTATGCTTCAATTGCTGAAACGTTGTCAGCGCAGTACTGTGATCCTCCCATTATCATGTTAAGAACACGCTGGGAACCTTGGTGGTCGGGATTGTTGTCTCGGCGTGGTCGTTTGGGATTTTCGCCTTCTTCCACCGCCGGTGTTTGTTCGGTGGCTGGAGCCTTTACGTCTTCCAATTTAAAATCAGACAAGTTGAAGTCACCTTTTAGATTTCCGGTCGTCAGTCTGGTGGCTAGTAACTTTCCCAGTTCTCGGCATCTCACAGTAGTATGCCCAGCTGCTTTGTGGAAATCACAATACAACTTTTCCTCGTAATTGTTCTGGTCTCTGGTCCAGGTGTTGTTCCAGGTTCCTCTACCGCGTCCGCGGCCGCGACCTCGGCCACGACCAGATCCCGATGATTCTATCTGATAGTTGTGAGATCCGGTAAATCCACCCTCGTGCCGAACGAAGCCGGGATTGTTCTTCTTTTGTGCGGGGGTGTTTGATTCATTCGTCTGTTTTGGCTTCGAAACCTTCGGAGTCCTTGCCAGAATTGCGTCCTCGACTCTTACGTAATCGGCGGAGCGGTGAAGAGCGTCTTGGATGGTGGTCGGTTCCCGTACCATCAGCTCCTGCCAGAAAGCCGAAGGGCATCGGAGTGCTTATTTCAAAGCAGCTAGCGCAGATTCGCTGGTCACTCCTTCCACCTTTGAAAGCATGGTTCTGAATCTCTTCATGAAATCGCCCAAACTGTCGTTTTCGCCTTGTTTCGTGGTCCACAGCCCTCCGTCGTAGACTCTACGCTCTGCGAATATACTGTAGTGTGTCACGAACATCTCCGAGAGTTGATAGAAGCTGTCAATGGAGTTTTTCTTCTGTCGATAGAACCACTGGAGTGCAGGACCCTTTAAACTTTCGACGAACATCTTGCAGTAGCCGGCATCTTTCTCGTGTTCTTTGAAGTTTTCTCTTCCCATGGAAACTTCGAAGGCCAGGAGGTGGTTTTGTGGATCGGTGGTTCCCTCATAGAACGGGAGCTTGACCCTTCCAGGGTCGGAGATTTTTGTTTTTGAGATGTGCTCGGCGAACGGCGTGTTGCGTGCCTCCTGGAGTACGCGATCGACGTCTGGTGCCTTTCCGGCGGTGTAGTGCATTTGTGATTTCATGTCCGAGAGCTTTTGTTCTTTGTGTGCTCTCATCTGGGTCATCTCGGCCTTGTGTGCTTCGAGTAGCGCTCTCCGTTCTTGGTGAAAGTCGGATGGCTCGGCCCTGAGGGAGTTCTCCTCTTCTGCGACGAGGTGTCTGGCGTATTCTGCGTCTGCGTCTTCTTGGTTACGTGGTCGAACTCTCCTTGTTGGTGTATCGCCAGCGCTTCGTGTGCGAGCGCCTTCCCTTGAAGGTGGAGGGTTGTTGTTTCCGCGGGCGTCGACACGCTCGGGAGTCTGGTCTCCGGCCTGTAGCGTCGGCGGCGGTGGTAGATCTCCTCGGGTCCTCGGCTTAGTGCGCGGAGTTGAGAAGCGGAGAGCATGCGGTTTGAACTGTCGAGTCGAGCGCCGAGGTCTTGTTGTCCTTCTGCGGGCGAGGAGTGTTTCGAACATCTTCTTCACCTCGGTTAAGGGTTCCGGGTTTGCAGTAGGGTTTGTGACAGCCTCCCCTCCTTCGGGGTTATCTGTGCGTGGCGGAGACTCGTTTTCTCTTTCTGTTTCGCTGGCCATCTTTCTGGATGTGAAGCGTAACGTGGTTTCGGTTTGTGTCAGAAAGTCTCTAGTCCCCTTGGTCGGCGCCAATTGTGAGTGCTAGATCCTACACAATAAACTTGTCAAGAGTTCTAAGGAAACAGAGAATTCTAGGGTGAAAACACGTAAGCAAAGATCGAGGTAGCAGTTGTTTTATTGCTGTTTTGTAAAGGTATGCCAATTGAGTCGTGCCCCTGAATGAGGCTTACAAGATATATTTATACACGTCTTAAGTCGGCCAGGCCTGTTCAAAGATAAGTACTAAAAACCTAATTATCCGGGATATGCTCCTTCCATAGTCGGCGGCTGTTTAGGGTTTTCGTCCTCGTCCTCGTACTGGGCCTAGACCTAATAGGTTGTCTAGGCCCAACTTATTTACTTTGGCGCCACGTCGTCCTAGGACTCTCACCGCGCCATTTCTGGAGCTTGGGCCTTCTGATCTCGTTCTCCGCATATGCAGTGCTCATTTTCATAAGCGTAGGTCCTCCCAGAAACTGGCAGCGCTAGTCTTGGTGTCCTGCGTACGGTTCTGACACTTAGCCATTTTCTTGATAATCTCATACGGGGTGAGATTTGACCCCAACACTAAGTTGAGCAAGTGTAGTTTCTAGCAGCGGGAGATGGTTTTCTGGGTCACATCGTTTCTGCTGATGGAGTTTTTGTGCATCTGGCGAAGATTCAGTCTATCCGAAATTGGCCTAGACCGAGGAATGCTACAGAGATCATGAGTTTTCTCGGGTTGGCAGGTTATTATCGAAGATTCGTTAAAGGTTTTGCAAGTATGGCTCAGTCTACGACGAAGATGAGAGGGGAGGATGTTTCTTTCGTGTGGTCTTCAAAGTGTGAGCTGAGTTTCACGAGGCTGAAGGCGATGTTGACTAGTACACCAGTGTTGGCGTTGCCTGAGCCGGGCGAGCCTTATGTGGTGTATACAGGTGCTTCGGGAGTTGGTCTGGGTTGTGTGTTGATGCAACAAGGTAAGGTTATTTCTTATGCTTTGAGGTAGTTGAAGAAGCACGAGAGAAACTGTTCTGTTCATGATTTAGAGTTAGCTGCAGTGATCTCCGCCTTGAAGAGTTGGAGGTCTTATCTGTATGGTGGCAGAGTTCAGGTGTTCACCGATCATCATAATCTGAAGTACATTTTTGCTAGATTTGAATGTACGACAGAGGCGATGGTCGGAGTTGTTGGCAGACTATGACCTGAATATTGTTTACCATCCTGGTAAGGCTAACACTGTGACAGATGCTCTTAGTCGAAGGCGGTATGATTCTGCTCAGGAGCGAGATGTGGAGGCCTTGGTGAGTGAGATTTGTACCTTGAGGCTGTGTGTTATCTCACATGAGCCATTGGGACTGGAGCCAATGGATCAGGCAAATCTTTTGAGTATGATTCAAGTAGCTCAGGTTAAGGATCGGGTGTTGGTTAATCTTTTTCTAAGGCTGCTGGTTCTGAGTATCAGGTTTCTGCTAATGGGACTATCTTAGTGCACGGGCGAGTTTGTGTGCCTAAGGATGAGGACCTGAGGCAGGAGATCCTGAGAGAGGCTCATGCGAGCAAGTTTTCTATTCATCCGGGAGCGACTAAGATGTATCGTGATCTGATACGGTATTATCACTGGGTCGGGATGAAGAAGGATGTGGCTAATTGGGTTGCATCTTGCAATGTTTGTCAGCTAGTGAAGGCTGAGCATCAGGTTCCGAGTGGGTTATTGTTGAGTTTACCCATTTCAGAGTGGAAATAGGACATGATTACCATGGATTTCGTGGTTGGATTGCCGGTTTCTCGGACTTATGATGCCATTTGGGTGATTATTGATCGACTGACTAATTCAGCACATTTTCTCGCCATTAAGAAGACAGATGGAGCTGAGGTCTTGGCTAAGAAGTATGTGAAAAAGATTGTGAGGCTGCATGGAGTGCTAGCGAGTATTGTGTCGGATAGAGATCCAAGGTTTGCTTTAGTGTTCTAGAGAGCTTTTCAGGCTGAGATGGGGACTAAGGTGCATATGAGTACAACTAATCATCCTCAGACGAATGGGTAGTCCGAGAGGACGATTCAGACACTTGAGGATGTGTGTGCTGGATTGGGGTGGTCATTGGGTAGATCACTTGTGCTTGGTGGAGTTCACGTATAATAATAGCTACCAGGCGAGTATTGGTATGACTCCTTTTGAGGCTCTATTTGGGAGGCCATGTCGTAGACCACTATGTTTTACCCAAGTGGGGGGGGGGGGAGAGGAGCATTTATGGTGCAGATTTTTTTCAGATGACGACGGAGAAGATCCGTGTTGTGAATCTGAACATTAAAGAGGCTCATGATCGGCTGAAGAGTTATGCTGATAAGAGGAGAAAAGAGTTAGAGTTTGCAGTCGAAGATCGAGTGTATCTCAAGATGGCTATGATGCGGGGTCTGAACAGGTCCATATCAGAGGATAAGCTGAGTACGAGGTACATGGGTCCGTTCCGGGTTGTGGAATGTGTGGGACTAGTTGCTTATCGATTGAAGCTGCCTCCGATCATGGAGAAGTTCCATGATGTTTTTCATGTGTCGAAGCTCAGGAAGTGTTTGCACACGTCCGAGGAGGTAGTAGTGAAGATTCATGCGGATCTTCAACCTATTATGACTGTAGGGATGACACCGGTAAGGATCATTGAGAGGAGTATGAAGGTTCTGCGTCGGAAGAGGGTACCGTTGTTGAGAGTCTTGTGGGACTGTGACGGTGTCCAGGAGGAGACTTGGGAACCAGAGGCTAAGATGAAAACGAAGTTCAAGAAGTGGTTTGAGAACCAAGTCGGGGACTGAACTTGTTTTATGGTTTCCAGTTTCGGATTTATGTTGTAGTCACCTTGTGTGGTGAGGATTGTGGTTTTGGATTCTGTATATTCATTGGAGTTGTAATGATTATGACATTTTCCAGATTTATAAGATGACTATTTCTTATGTTTTGGCTTTGGTAGTCATGTGTATGTGGTTAGAAGACTTCGAATTTAAAGTTTTATAGTGTAGAACTTGCTAGTTTGGAGGGACTCTAACGGGGCATATGTGTATATGCGTTTAGAGAATCTCGGGATATAAGTTTTATTGTGTGTAGAATTGTTTAATTCCAGAGAGATTATGCAGGGACACCCGGTGTGATGGGTGGTCCATATGATCTTTGATGGTCATGTTTGTGATGATATTCCGGGTTGGGAGTATCATGTTGAGACCTTTGGAAGTAGTTCTGGTCAGAGGTGCATTATAGACGTCGAGAATTGTTTGCATTCGGTCAGTGGTTCTTTTTAGGAGATTTTGATCTCTGGCATATCTTTGAGAGATGAGTCTCTCTAGGGGATAGTGGATTCTCTGCATACCGATCGTTCGTCAGGACTGCGCGGACTAAGAACGTGAGGGTATGGAGATAATTTAGAGATTGTGATCTCTGGTAGATCTTTGAGAGCTGTGTCTTTCCAGGGGATAGTGAGTTCCCTGCATATCGAGAGCTTGATGGACTGTGTGTCCTGAAGGTTTAAGAGGTATGGAGTTAGTTAGTACCAAACACCGTCAGGACTGCGCGGACTAAGGTGGGTTGGTACGAGGCATCAAGAGCTTGAGGGGTGACGATTCCGAGAGTAGGATGGTGTGGTTATGAGTCTATATGCATAGGACTCGATGTGAGCCTCAAAAGGGTCTGGGAGATGTAGTCTCCTGGGTTATTGGCATGTTGGCCAGGTGGTTAGCCAAAATGGCTGTGTTTTGGGGGATTCGAGGAAGAATCCATGTTTAGTGGGAGAGAATTGTGACGCCCGTGAACCAATTTTGAGAATTGAAAGGGGTGTGTCGATCGACACCAGTGAGGTGTGTCGATCGACACACATGTTTGGTCAGAATTCTGGTTCGATTTTAATCGTTTGGTTTGGGCCGGTTCGGTTATGGGAAACCCTAAGGTTGCGTTTGTATGTTGTTTTGCCGCGTTTTCTGAAAGAAACGTGAGGCAACCATCAGATATAAAATTCCCAGAGAGTTCTTGAGAGATTTTGGGTGTTGGACTCGTAAAAGGAGTCGTTTTGGTACGTATTAGTGTGGATAGAGAAGTGGATTTCATGACTTATGGTGGTGATCAAGGCTGATCTCGTGGTTGCCTCAATTTCCATCAGTTTCTATCTAAAAATCTAAGGTGAGTGCGTGGCCATGGCTTCTGGGTCGATGGATCGTTAGGGTTGCTTGGTGATATGTTTGTATGCGTTGTTTGATCATTTGGTGATTGATATGTGGTTGTGATTGTTTGGTCGCGTGTGGTTATTGTTGTTTTGTGCAGATTTCGCGTAATCGAGCAGGTGAGGGATCAATCATAGAGGATCACGATCGATTCCCATGATTCTGCTGGATGTGTCGATCGACACACAAGAAGTGTGTCGGTCGACGCATCCATGGCGAGGGATGTGTCGATCGACACCTAGTGGTAGTGTCGATCGACGCACGTCTGATTATGGCTGTTGAGCTGTTGTTATTTGCTGTGTGATTTGTGTGTTTGCCTGAGCGGTCCATCGTGCCTGAGTGTGTAGTCGTAGATGGGATGACCGTCTCACTGAGTATTTATGTTAATACTCACGCATCTCGCTTTTCCATGTGATGCAGGTAAATGCAAAGTGTGATTGTGGAATCATGGCTACGAAGACAAGGATGGTCTAGGGTCCTGGTTGATTGGTTTATGCTTCTGTTTTGCTTTAGAACTGCCATAGGTTGCAGGTTTAGTTCTGGAATCTTGAACTGGTTGTTGTTAACTTTGTTTTGTTTAATGGCATTGGAATTGTTTGAGTTATGTTATCCGCTGGTGGTTATGTGGTTGCTTGGTCGTTGAGGATATCATTTATGGGGATGCTAGTATAAGACCAAGGTTTGATTGTTTAAAAAAGAAAACGGGTCGGGTCGGGTCGTTTCAAAAATCAACCAAAGAAAAACGTCTTTCAGCCTTCTTTTCTCTTTTGGGTTTCAATTTCCGATTCATACAAGTTACAAGTATCCATTTACCCCCAAATTTAAAGAAGAAACGCTTAGAAGTTAAAACAAGTTCTGCAAAAATACAAAACCTTCGATCTCATGTATTGGCGTTGAAATCAATCGGATTTTCCGAGTAATGTCTTTTGGTTGTGTGTCATGTGCATATATTATGTCCGGTGTCTCACACTGTTACTCTGTTTTTCATAAGATGTTTCATGTGTGGTATGTAAATTTGATGGGAAGCAGATGATGAAGATTCTGAGAAGGAAAAAAGTTGCGTTTGTTGGGGATACATTAAATAGAAACTTGTGGGATTCTCTGGTTTGTTCACAAGGGATTAAAAGGTTTCAGATTCAAAATAAGTATCGCAAATTTATTATAAAGAAAATCTTATTTTTGGTTTTGGAAGTGCTTGAGGATAAAGAACGAAGAGATTAAGATTTATAAGTGAAGTGGAGGAGAAAGTTGGTAAGCTCTGGAGTGGCTATGTTCTCATGTCTTCTCATGATGGTTTTTGTAATGTAATTGTGTCACAACTATGCACGTTTACCTTTTTTTGTTTGTTTGTTTTGTCTTCCTTGTGTATACTTTGAGTTTAAAGTTAGTGTGTAATATGTTTTGCTATATTTAATCGTATGGTGTGACATGTCTTGTATTCTAATTTTTTTTTTGTCACGAACGCACTTACACCTTTCAGTTACAAGAATACTCGAGTATCAGGGAACCAAACGGGAATTGAAGTGTTAATATAAGAGAAAACTTTTTGACGAAGACGGTTATTCCTCGCAAGAAAGTTTGCTTTTTCATTCTTTTCCGTAGGACAGAACGTAAGAATAAATTCCGGAAAAGAATTACGTAACTCTTGAAGTTCATCAAGCTCCGACGTGAAACAAGGCCAATTGTTTGGTTCCGCTATCATATTCACCAATTCATGCGCATCTTTTCTGAAAATCGCACAAAATCGTCTCTTTTTACGAAGACTCTCCATAGCCCATAGCCGGCTTTGCAACTCTGCATGCAGTGGTAAAGTGACTCGACATATCCCTCTAGACCCCATCATATATGCCGTTCTATCCTGTAATTCCAAGACCCAACCCATACCAATCGTGCTATCTTCACTCTTCCACGAGCCATCAATGAAACAGTTGAAAACTCCGTCTGTGACCATGACCTGATCTAAGGGATCCTTGTTCCTTGGTGGAACCTCCGTAGCCTCATTAGCCATGAACCACTCTAAAGCTTCCTTCCTGGCAATTTCCACAATCGCTTGTGGATCTCTATGCACATTATTAAACACCTTATCATTTCAAGCCTTCCACAGATACCAGATGATCCACGGGTTGCAACGAGCAAAGTCCTCTTAGCCAGCTCTCCTTGGAGTACAAGAGATAAAATAATCCATGTTACACCATAGATTGTCAGACAAAAATACCAACAGAGGATTCAGGATATTCGATAGGGCCCAATATTGCCGCGCGGGTGAACATGTAAAGAGGACATGGTTAATGATTTCCTCAATGTCCCCACATCGTGGACAGTTTCGATCCTGTTGCAGATGCCTATGTGCAAGTCTCTCATTAACTGCTACTGCTCTAGAAAGCGCTTGCCACGGAAAATGCCGAATTTAGTTCGTTGTTTTCTGTTTCCAGACTTTCTCCTTTAAAGGATTCAGAGATGGTTGTTTTAAAGCAAAGGCCAATTCATCATCCGACGTTTGCCTGACCACATCATAACTAGACCGGACAGTATACATACCAGAATTGGTGAAATACCAGCGGAAACCATCATTGGTTGCAAACCTGGATGGACGCAACGATATAATCAGATGGATATCCTCTGCGTGTACACACCCTCGAAGTCTCTCCAAACTTCAATTTCCAGTTCTATGATCTATAAAATCTGAAACCCTCTGGTGTCTATTTGAAATCAGGATATACAACGTTCCCTGCGTGGATTTACATCGGGTATCCAGTTATCAGTCCAAAACCTGGATTGGGCTCATGACCCAATTGTACATCTCATGCCCTTGTCCAGTAGAGGTTGGGCACTGTAAAGACTTCGCCAGCCGTAGGATGGTCGTGAATGTTTTCTAGCTTCAAACGGGTGAGAGAACCAAAAGTACTTTCCTTTCAAAACTTTCGCCACTAACGAGTTGGGATATCGGTGTAGTCGCCAGAGCTGCTTAGCCAATAAAGCCTAGTTGAACTCTTCGTAAGACTTAAAACCAATACCCCCTGCACTCTTTGGGAGACACATATTCTTCCATGCAATCCAATGCATTCCTTTAGAGTGATTTTTTGTTTTCCACAAGAAATTGGACACCGCACTCGCTAGTTTTCGAAGGAGACTCTTCGGTAGGAGAAAAGTAGACATCACATAAGTCAATAGAGCTTGCGCCACTGATTTAAACATAATCTCTCCCCCCTCCCCTCCCCTGGATAGGAATTTGGCCGACCAACCATTTATTTGTTGATTTAATCGGTCTTGAACATATGCAAAAATTTATGCTTTAGACCCTTTCAGTTGTTCCGGAATACCCTGATACTTCTCTGAACCCCCTTTCGTTGGAATATTCAACCTTGTCTTGATTACGTCACGTTGTGCCTCGGGAACCTCCTTACCAAAAGTAATTGCTGATTTGTCAAAGTTGATACGCTGACCAGATGCATTTCCATAAATCTCTAGAACCTTGAGAATATTATCACAATGTTCCACATATGCTTTACAGAAAAGAGGCTATCATCAGTGAAAAGGAGATGCGACAGCGGTGGAGATGTGGAGGCTACCTTTATGCCACAAAGAGCTCTAGACGTCTTCGCCACTCAGAGGTTGGCAATGAGAACTTCTGTGCAAAAGATAAACAAGTACGGTGATAAAGGATCACCTTTTCTTGTATTATAATCAGTAGGAGTGGTAGAAAGGAAGGAGTGGGTGGGAGTGCCCCATATGAATCATTAAATAGTAGTATGTTTCCTTAAGTACATGATTATTTATGTAGCTCATTTGGCACAATTTCTCTCTTTGACCCCTACCAACCTGGGTTCAAAACCCCTTTTGCACCATATATTTGGTTTTTTTTGCTAGTTTTTATTGTTTACATGTAAATTATAGGTATTATGCCCTAGTTAATTTTTTTCATGCCTCCGCCACTGATTTTAATATAAATGTGGAGAAACATAAAATTTGGTAAATTATATTTTGGATAATTAGCATCAATACTGAAAATTAAAGGTATATCATACTGAAAATAATAATTAGGCCTCTAACTAAAAATGACAAAAATACCCCTAACCTAATGTTATTGTTTTAACCTAATCAAGTAAAAAACATCCTACCGCCGTTTATTCTTGTTTCTTCTCTTGGATATCACTTTCTATTCTCCTCTCTGATATCCATTGATTTCATGGTTAGCTTTTAATTGTCTTCTTCGATATCAACTCGAACCACCACCGCCGCGACTTCCTTCGCCAGCTCCTCTCTCCGCCAGCTCCTCTCTCCGCCGCATTCCTCTCTTCATGTCAACCACTTCCTTTCTCAAATTTCAACCAATCCCAATTTGAAGAAGAAGAGGGAAAAGGTGGAGAAGAAGAAGAGGGAAAAAGTGGAGAAGAAGAAGAGGCAATTTCTAGGGGAGGAAAAAAATACAGTTTTATGTTCGTCGGAGAAGAAGAAGTCGGTGGAGAAGAAAACGAGGAAATTTCTGGGTAAGCCTTTCAACTATGTTGATAGTTAACTATATTGTTAACAAAACCACTAGTTATTTACAATGATTAACTATACTTTATCATTTTTTTCCAGCTAATATAATCGATTTCCACGTTAGTATAGTGAACTACTATAGTAAACTATGCGTATATTTGTATACCTGAATATTATTGGGCATTGTTAACTTTATACTAAACTATCGAGTAACTCTATAATATATATTATAGTGAACTATCTCAATTTATATAGTTGGATATAACTATGTATTATCGACTTTAGATATTAAAGCTAACTATATATATATATATGTATATATTATAGTCAACAATTATTTCAATTTATGTAATTGACTATAATTAATCTCTTTTTCAGGACGCGAAGGAGGTGACACATATATATTTTTACAGAGGTGGCTGATTTTCAGATGCAGTGACAAAAATTTTAATGATTTTTTACCAACACTCATTAATCACATTATTGAGGGTATTTTTGTAAGAATGTAATAACATAATGTTATTGACCTAAATAGTTTTTAAGGCATGTTATACACTTAATTCCAGCACCAAAGACTAATATTCACCTAATTAACCCTTATATTTTTATGTTTCAGAAAAATTGTTAGTTGGCATGTTTATTATACTAATACTATCTGAGTTGAAAATCCAAATCGGTGTATTGTTATTAAAATATATTGTAAAGGCCATTTTCAATAAGTGTTTTCCACGTCTAATGGTCTAATGTCAACGTAAAAATATCTATATTAAAATTGGTTATTTTCTTGTTTTCTTTAGGCCCCAAAATCTTAGACAGGATATATATGTTTTATGTATTAATCTTCGTTGTTACTTGTTAACATAAAAACTGGTTTTTTGTTCGCCAAAAACAACCTGCTTTATATACTGGCTATTTTTTCCGACCGAGACATGAATTGTTTTTTGGTAAGCATTTCACAAAGAAGTCTTTTGATTTAATGAATTTTTATTTTTTTTATTTTAACTTGTTTTATTATTACTAGGGGATGTCCCATGTAGGCATGACCACGGTTACAGTTATTGCGGTTACGGTTTATTAACCACCGGTTACGGTTATCAATTTCTTTTAACCTTAACCTTAACCATTTAATATACGGTTAAAACGGTTACGGTTAAAACGGTTACGGTTATATACGGTACGGTTACGGTTAGATACGGTTAATATTTAGGTTATAATTATATAACTTTTTAAAAAGAAATATTTAAACAATAATATTATGGAAAATTATATTTTAATATATTTTAAAAAGTCATGGTCGTGCAATCGTAGGAAATGGTACTAAAATTCTAAAACAAACGGCAACTAATTTATCTTAACAAAGTCAATTAGTCAAAATCATTTATATTATGTAACGTAAACGACCATATTTTATTTTAAACTTAAGTAAATCTTTGAGTTTAATTAATATATAACATAATTCACAATATTCTCATCAAATTAATTAGATGCCATGTTTATAGGCATAACTTTATTACCACGATTTTTTTTTTGTTACAATTAATAGTTTTTCTAATCTTATTTATTTTTATTGTAAATTTGATGTGTTTAATATTATTTATATTAGTTAGAAAATAATCAATTTAGCACATTCAATTTTAATATTTAATTATTATTGATTTAATTTTTTCTAATTAAATATTATAAAATTAGACTCGATAAATATTGATCACACATAATTTTACTATGTCATATTTATCATACATAATTAATTATACATAATTTATTTTTATTTTAAAATAGTTACGGTTAAATTTTTAACCTTACGGTTAACCGACGGTTTTAATATGGTTACGGTTAAATAACGGTTACGGTTAAAGATTACGGTTTAACCATAACTAATCAACTTTACGGTTACGGTTACGGTTTTTCAACCGTTTAATACGGTTACGGTTTTTCAACCGTTTAATACGGTTACGGTTTGATTACAGTTTAAAACGATACGGTTACGGTCTGAAATACGGTTACGGTTAGATTTTGGTCATGCCTGACTCCCATGCTATGCGTGGGTTTTTGTGTTGAATAATTCATACTAAATTGTATTTGATTTCAGTGATAACAGATGTGTTATTCTTTGTGTAATGTTATTCTTTGTGTAATGTTCTCTATAATATTACTTGAATGCATTGTTTCTCAGATTCGAAATTTCCCTTTCGAAACAGTTTGTTCTTTCCAAACATCTTTCATGTATTCAATACCCATATATATAAATAATGTGATTCAACTCCGCATTTCAACATAACTTGAACTTCAGAAGTCCAATATTTTGTTTCCATGTTCTTGATGATCATAAATATTTTGTTTTTTTCCTTCCTTTTTACCTCTCTAAACCTTTAGGATATTGTAGTATCTCAACTCGTTGTCTTTTGTACATGTATGAACGTGTGTTTTCTTTTAAGGCTAATGTGATAACTAACATTGCAAAGGAACAAATATGTGTAAAACATATTTAATATTCTCAGCTAGCGTTCGTTACATTATTGTTAACTTCTCCAACATATCCCATCCATAAAAGTTCATAAATATACTCGTCTTTCTTGTCAAAAAATCAATTTTGGTTACATGTCCCGATCAACGGTCATTGTAGATATGTTCTTCGCTCTTTTTTACTTTATAGTAGATAAAACACTATAGATAAAACAAAATTAGATCTCTTGTCAGGTGCTTAGTACAATAGCAAAGCCACAAGCTAAAGGGAGTAAATAGCATTTAGGCATTTCACATTTTGTACAACTAAGCTAAAGCTAAATTGTGTGCACAATCTTAAAATGAGAGTCTAATCATTTGGAAAATACATTTGCCTAACACTAAGAGAGCTATGTAATCTGGTGTATCTCAACACATCTTTGTCAGTGCAAAGTTAAATCCCCAACCTTGATGGAAGTATTTATGTCTTCTGGTTTAAGAAATATAAGACATAAGCAAGAGGGCCAGAGAAGGTAAGACATGTATTTTAGATGATATGCATGTTGCGCCATGCATTTCTTCAGATTACATAAGTCATGGTCTCGGGCGAAACTAGATTTATTAGATAGAGAAATGTCGAAGAAGAGTTAATTAGTCTGGTTTGTGTTATTACTTACTATAAAAGCATGGTTTATTGTGTAGAAATTCAAAACAGTACTGACTTGATAGAAAACATGATGGCATGTCTTGATTTGATTCAGTGTATTAGCAAACTATATTCACTCATTCATACATAATTAAGAGCAGTTATGTATTCATAATTTTAGAACTTACAAAGCAATTGTTGTGAACGATGATGGTGAACCTTGAAAGCAAATGACACTTACTTGAATTGGGTTATGATCAAGGTATATGTGCAAAGAAGATTGAAGAATCAGCTGCTATACATTTCAATGGACACAAGAAACCATGGACATGAAGATGTTTTGAAGAGAAAGAAAACTTTAGTAACTTGTTCTTTTGCTTTGTTTTTGGATAATTAGAAAAAGAGTTTTTACATCACCCTTTTATAGACCTATTACAGAGCGTAATCATTCTAAGTAGATGAGTTTTGGAGAAGCTCAAATTTGTTTTTGTGGAGAACTTCCGTGCACGCAAGTCGTCGAGAGTTGCACGCCAAGTCTCTTTGTGTCTTCAGTTTTGTCTTCTTCTCCTTGGCTTGGTCAAGAGTAGTTGCTGGGTTTTTCTGCAATTGGGTTTTGTCTTCGAGGCCCATTAGATGTGTTTTTGATGTAGTGCTTCTACTCCCTGCAACCCCGGTGTGGGTGGAACATTCAGACTTAGCTTGTTTATGAGATCAACAAAGGTATTGGTATATCATGGTTTTTACCATCTTTTGGCCATGATTTAACCCGGTTTTATCGAGTCTTTTCGGTATTTTTCTAGTGTTTTAGAGTCTTGGCAGGTTTGTGTATGAATGGAGCTTAATTGGTATTATGGAGCATTTTAGAGAATCAAGGAAAGAGGAGCTGAAGTCGCGAGGACGGATTTTCAATTACCGTCAGATTGGCGCGTCGATCGATGGTCTGCCTTATGCGTCGTTCGACGGAGAAAGTTATTTCGTGAAGAAAGAGGATTTTTCCATTCTAAAGATTTCCTTTTGCGCCCCAGAAGTTCCAACAAATAAAACCCACCACGAATCATAACCTATAAATACTCAATTTTCTTTTAGTTTTCATTATGTTTTCTTTTATCAAAAGACTTAGAGATTCAGAGAGATTTTGAGAGTTAGGGAGACAAGTTTCCAGACGTTTCAGATTTCTTCGAACCCTTATGTATCGCTTTCTCTATCTTTATTTAATGCAGTATTATTCAGTCATCATGTTTTCTGCATCCGTGTCGGAGTAATTCACTTGTTAGGTTTAGGGTTTTTCAAAGGAATTAAGATGAATTATTAGAATTGAATTCATGTTAGGATTATCTTATGGTTCTTCATCTAGATTGCATTAATTCTGATTTAGGATTGATCACCCTTAATTAGACATCTTAGGTTGATTGATTAGAAGCGGAAGCATCAATTGATAACCTGACCATAATCTTAGATGAGCAAAATCACGTATTCTCAAAGGAATTTGGTTTAGGGATTTTGTGAATAATTGAAACCTGTACTTTAATGCTTGCATAAATTGATTAACTTTACAAAGGAATTTGGATTTCTAGGGTTTATACATAGATAATTAATTCAACGGAAGTCGTTTAATTTTACATTAGAGTTTCAAGTTCGAGAACGAATCTTCATTAAAATCCTGACAGTTTCATAATTCTGCAATTTATCTATTCCTGCGAATTTCCCGAAAGCCTAGCTCTTTGTCTAATTGAAGCTTAAATCACAATTCACTTTCAAGTTTATTTACTTTGTTCTTTTTTCTGCATTCATAAATTCTTGCTTAGCTTAATTCGAAGTCAAAATTCCATCGTGTGATTACGATTCTCAGTGATTCGACCCCTAAGTACTACAATTGATCTCTTAATTTCAGAGAGTAGCTCATTATAAATTTGAGCATACCATTAGAGTTTTGATTCTAGAATTTAGACTAAGTTTTTCTTTTCTTTTGTTACTAATATCGATTTCCTCTCTTTTGTTTTTTATGTTTCAGGTGTATGCATTCTCGCAAAACTAGAAGCAACAAGGATCAACAGTTAGAGGATTTCGTTGACGAGATAGCTGTGTTGGAACGTGTTAACAGGAAAACAGTACGGCAAGGTAAGATGGTGCGTCAGCTTTTGGTTGTGATTCCGAATGCTGAGGGTCAATTGGTTGACAAGGACGGTAACGTGTACAATGATCAGGGTGAGAGACTCAACGCAGCGAGTAATGTGATCATTGAGGAAGTTGGGGCTGACGACGCAACAAAAAGAGAGTGTGAGCGCGCTCTAGCTGATCCTCGGATTCAGGAGGTTGTGGTAAACCACCGTACATTGGGAGACTACAACCGTCCTGAGGAGTATTACACCAACATGGCAGCGATCCGACCTCCTAGATTTGCTAGGCAGGACTTTGAGTTGAAGCCTGCTTTCTTCTCACTGGGGGCTCATCATCAGTTCCATGAGCATCATTCTGAACACCCCATGGATCATCTTGAGAGATTCGAGGACATTGCATCCAACATCAAGGAGAATGGAGTATCTCTTGACTTCGTTTTCTGCAAGCTTTTCCCATACTCTCTAGCTGGGGAAGCAGCTTAGTGGTTGAAACAGTTGGAGCCGGGCTCATTGATAACATGAAATGCTACCAAGAATGCCTTTTTGAGTCACTTCTATGATGAGTCGCGTTCAGATGATTTGAGAACGAAGATCTCCTTTTTTCAGCAGGGTCCAACTGAAGCATTCAAGGCTTCGTGGGAACGATTCAAAGGTTATCAGAGAGACTGTCCACACCATGGCTTTGTCGACGTTCGACTGACTGCCTTATGCTCATCAATAACGTGAGTGCAAGCAATAGTTTAAAGAAGATTGATGAGGAGAGACGAAGAGAAGCAGGTCTATCAGGTGGAGCTGAGATTGCTGAGGTGAAGGCCCAGATTGATTCGGTTCACAATCTTTTGGTGGGGAAGAAATCGGTTCAGTTTGCTTAGGAAGTTGACACATTCTTTCCAAATGATGATGGAGAATAAGAAGATGTCAACTACATCAACCAGAATATGTACCCGAATCAGAGATTTGGTAATCAGTCAGAGAACAGGGGGTACAATAACTACAATCAGAGGAGTTCATTCTCAGGAAATCCTAGTTCTCCAAGTTATGCTCAGAGGTCTTACACTACAAGAAAACACAGAATTTGTGACGCCCGATTGTGACGAAATTTTCAGTCACATAAATTTGTGACGCTTTTGCTTCGAAATTGTTACAGATTTATGACGAATATTTACGATGTTGCAAAAGCGTCGCAAATGTACAACGGAAATAGATCGTCATATTACTGTCACATATTTGTCACTCTTTTGCGACCATATATATGTGGTCACTAATTTGTAACAGATTTGTGATGATTGTGGTGCGTCACTAAAAGTGTCGGGAACAAAAAAAGTAGGTGGCAACGTGTTTAATTCGACTTTCAATAATCACCTAATTCTCAACAAACTTCCACCAAGTATTCCCAGATTTGTGACGGATTTGTGATCACAAAGACAAAATTTGTGACGGATTTGTAACTCCTCTAATAGTTTTCCAAAATGATTAATATATTAAAAGGTAAATGCTGTATTTTCCGAATGTAAACTACTACAAATTACTGTGTACATTACAATTACCACTCGCAGTTTTGAAAATTCAACATTTATAAATTTTTTTAGCAAACCCTAAATATTAAACATAAAAAGTATGTGATTACATTATAACTATGAGAATGATTATATTTTTTCCCAAATGGACTTTAAAAGTTACATATAATTGTTTTAAAAAAAAACAAGAATGAAGTTTAGCTTGGTAAGGTCTATGTCATATAATCTAGCCTCAAAATGTTTAGGGTTTAGGGTTTGGAGTAGTGACTACTAAATTCGTCGCAAATTGGTTACAGTTTTGTGACTCTTTAGTCACGAATTTGTGACACGCAACTAAATTTGTGACGAATGTGCAACTCCCAATTTGATTTTGGAAAACTTATTAACATATTCAAGTCGAAGAATGTATATTTGAAAGGTCAATTATTCAAAATTATCACTCACATTAGATCTAACACTCACATCTACGAAAATTCAATTTTTTTTTAATTTTGAACTAAAACCCTAAATTGTAATCATAAAATCCATGTATTATATAAGAATGTAGTTGAATGATTGTTTTTTACCAAAAATGAACTTAAGAGTTAAATATAACTCCATTTTATGTCACAAGAAGTATGTCAAGTGAAAACAATATTAAGATTGGACATTATAATGCCTCTAAATATTTTAGGGTATAGGGTTTCGAGTTGTGACTCCTGCAGTAGTCGCAAATACGTCACAAATTTGTGACGCTTTACTGACGGATTATAGATATCCTGAATTATAGCAAAGCAGGAAGCTAAATTATTTGAGACCGCCAATATTTAGCGAAAATTTTACGCTTACCGCTTAACACTTAGCCAAAAAAAAAGAAAAATCAATTTTTTAGTTTTGTCTTATCTTAATTCACTCTATCGTCTCCTCTCCACCATTTTTCTCTCATCTTTCTCCATCTCCAAATCTCAATTGAAACTCAGATCTTCCTCTTTTCTTGGTCGATAACCAGACTCGTTTTCCTTAATCTCCTCACCGCTTTTCAAAACCGGCGTCTTCCTCTATCTCTCCACATCTTTTCAAACCTCAGTCTCCAATTCCTCTTTTCTCTCCAAATCTTTCAAGTTTCAAAATTGAGTAATGGTAAGGTCTATTTCGGCGTCCACGATCTCACTGCTGGTAATTTACTTCTCCAATTTGTTTTGGTGTCTTTGTTTCTGCGGCTTGTGTGTCGTCTTAGTCAAAGAAATTTCTAAACCCTAGTTTTTTGTTTTATTGATTTACAGCTCTTGATGATGAGAATCGAGCAGGTCTTGTAAACTTTGAAAGTGAGTTTCTTATATGTGTTGTTAATTGTATTGTGTTGTACTTGAAGAAGAAGAATATGGGATTTGGGGGTTTTAATTTCTGACCTTTCTATTAGGTCTCTACGACATTGATGTGTTTAGAAGAATAGATTCGTGCTTTGTATATTGTTTCTCTGGAGATTTGCTATAATTGTTGTGTTTGATTCACAGAACAAGTTGCATAATATGGCTAGTCAGCATTCAAAGGCACTCACTACAAAAGCAGGCGTCAGGATTGTATTGAGGTTAAGATAACTCTGCAAATATTTGCAAATCAAATCGAGATCTCCATGAGAAGCTCGACAAGGATCTGCAAACTCAGATTTCGAAGCTTCTTCCTCTATTCCTCCTTGGTCGTCTATTGGTATTTAATTGTTTTATGTGTTTAATTGTGAGAGAATGGTGGTCGGCTCTAACATACGTGATGAGCATGGCGGTCTCGTTTAATACAACCCTTCATCAACCTTCTCTTAGTCATTGGTAATCTTTAGTTTTCTTAATTTCACATACTTGTGTCTTTGATTCTATATATATTCATCTTAATTTCACACACTTGCATCTCAATTTTGTTGCAGCTGTAGCATCAAGATTTATTAAGGGTTAAAGCCTCAATCTTCTAATCTATTCTTTACACTTAATCGAATTCATGGCACGAATCTGCCAAAACAGTTAACACGACCGCGTCTTCTAACCCTGAGCTTCCTCTCCAACATGATATCAAACCCATCATACAAGCCCCACTGCACCTCAATCTCTTGATGTGTGCTTGTGGTGTCACCACCATCTCGGCTGCATCTTCAACTTCTCTTCTCCTCATAGTCTTAAATGATTTGTAAATATCCTCCCTACATAATCTTTTATGTTTTAGCATTCATAGATGCTTGGAGGTAGAGTAGAGAATTGGAGTTGGAGTAGAGTATTCCTTTGCTCTCTCTCTACTACTTGAATAATCAAACTAGTTACAAAATCTTGTTTGTCTTTTGAGTGATTGTGATTTCTCTTTCTGTTTACTAAACCTATTTGCAGTTTCTTATTGTCTAGGTTCTTCAAGATCCATAAGCCAAAAGAGAAGAGGTTCGTACAAGCTTAACAACTTTTAAAAACTCTAGGGAAGATCTTCCAAGTTAAATCTAGCTTCATTCCCTTCTTATACTCTGAGATTGTTTGCAACCTTAGCAGGTGAATTTTAAAGACTAATTGGTTATTGTTTTAGTTGTTTGAAAGTTTGAATTTTTAGGATTTTAGTAGCATATGTTCTCTACACTATATAAACTACCAAATTCTGACACATTACTCTTGATTTGATTGTATACAAAGCTCTATTTGTATTCAGGTTCTGCTTAAACTTATATTGATTCTGTTATTGTTTTGCAACTATTGTTGATTGCAGTATTGGAGAATTGAAGTATATCTTCTGTTGTAGTCACACCCCAGGTTAGTCCCATCTAATCTGAAAATCAAGATAAATTACTCCATGCTTGTTAGTTTGTTGTTGTTTATATGATGACTATTTTCTTAGTGATGATTATGATGTTTGGTTTTTAACATTATTAAGATCTTTGAAAAGAAAAAAAGCTTTTAAGATCTTGTGTGGTTTTTGATGTTCTATTTTTTGTTTTCGTATTATGATTAGTTTCTGTTCTAACTTAGCAGCGATGGAGTATATAACTCGAAGATTAAATACGATTTGGTGTAAATTTACAGCCTGATGAAGAAGATCTCTTCCCAGATTTCGGGTCATACTATCTTAATTTGCGGCAAGAACTAGAAGATGTCTTCAGAATCATTACTTGTCAGGTTTTCGCTTTCTAGTGTCATTATTTCTATGTATGCTTTGTGGGTTATAAAATGTGTTCTTCTGCAAGGGTTGGAGTTGAATTTAATTCTTCGCCCATATCCTTTTTGGATTTTACTTTCTTTTGAAACATTTCAGTTTCATTCCATACTCATTAACGAGTTATATGCCTATAGGTTGAGCACCTCTTCAAGTATGCATGGTTGGATGTTGACAAGTGAGTAAAGAGTTTATGTTCTAAATTGGTTAACATTTTCTTGTTTATGTATGAGTTTCTCTTAGTTCTGAATTACCAGCATTCTTATGTTACTGGTTTTAGGTTAAGGTGGTCAAAGAATCAGCAAGTAGTAATCTACAAGTTAAAAAGGACAAGCATTGGAAATGAGTTTGGTGCTGGAGCTTACATGGACTCCAATGTAATTTCGCTTCTCATCTTTGCTTTATATGATTTTGGTTTTGTCGAAGGAATATCTGTTGAATTAGTTTGCTCTATAACTTATCTAAACTACTATTCCAGGCTTTATAAGCTATTCTTAACAGCCATGGACAAGTAGAAAGACTTCTCTGCGAAGGACATACTATTAGCTTTTGAAAATAGTTAATTTTGTGTATGATATGTGTATGTTTTTTTGTATTTTATGCTTGTGTAATACATTAACTAATGCTCTTAATATTGATTTTAATGTTTTCCAAGTTTTTAGAAAGCAAAAAAATCTGATAATTATTAATAAAATATGTGATTGAAGAACAATAATTAGGTCTTAAATACAGTTGTTCGTAACAAAATTGTCATTATGTGAGAAACCATAACCCATTTTTGTCATATATTCGTCACTATTTTGAGACTATTTTGTTACTATAAAAGCAGTCACAAATGTATGACTTCCAAAAGTAGTCGCAAATCAGTCACATAAGTACCACGAATAAAACAGTCACAATTCTGTCGCTAAATTGCGACCATTTTATAACGTTACAAATTCGTCACACATTTACAACCTTTTAAGGTCGTTACAAATTTGTCACATATTTGTGACGCAAAAAAACATTGTCATAAAGTCGTCGCAAAAATATGACGCCTTTGCGACGTCGTTAATTTGCGACGATACTTTTGCGATGACTTATTTCCGTCGCATAATCGTCACAAATCGGGTTTTTGCGACGGATTTGTGACTCTTTTAGGAGTAGCAAATGCTGTGTTTTCTTGTAGTGTTAGTATCAGAAGGGGGATTTTCAGAAACCTTATGTCAGCAACAACAGCAGCCAAAGAACCTATGGATCTTCATCCTATCAACCAATTCCTGCTAAGTCTTCAGAGAGTGACACAAAAGGTATGTTTGAGCAGCTTCTTGAGGGACAACAAATGTTGACAGTAAGCCTCAATGGGAAGATGGACAACGTCTACACTGATTTGAATGGGAAGATGGACAACATCTACACTGATTTAAATGGGAAGATTGAGGCTATGAACATTCGCATAAAGAATCTTGACACTCAGTTCGCTCAAACCGAAGAGAATGTGAAGAGACAAGAGGGTTTTCTTCCAGCTAGAACGGATGCAAACCCAAGACAACATGGTGTTGCAGCAATTACAACTAGAAGTGGGAAGATTGTGAAGCCAATCCTGCAAAACGACGCCTTGAATCAGTTGATTCGCGAGTTAGAAGATGCAGAGATTTTTGCACTAGACCCTCCATCAATCGACGCACAGAAGGAGCAACGATCGACGGGTGAGAAAAATCCCGATGCTAGCTCGACATCACCTCGACAGGACCTCGACGAAGGATCAACGAAAATTGGTCTCGTCGATCGACGCTCAGACACTTATTTCGATCGACGCTCAGACACTTATTTTGATCGACGGGATACGCAAAAACCTAAAAATATGCAGGGTTCGACTGAGGTTGTTGAGAGGGTTTTCAAACCCAAGATACCCTACCCTAGGAACCAGAGGAGATCTAAACATGAGCTAGAAGAGGCTAGATGCAAAGCTATCATGGATAAGCTACGGATTGAGATTCCATTCTTAAATGCAATGAAGCTTTTTCCTGTAATTAGAAGGTATGTGAAGAGGATGGTTACTAATAGTTTGTGTCTTGAGGAAGAAGTTGCTATGATCTCTAAACAAGTTAGTGCGATAATTATAAACAAGATTCCAGAGAAGCTCACGGATCCAGGAAGTTTTGTATTAGATTGTTTGATCTTCACAGACAGATTTCCAAGATCTCTTTGTGATTTGGGTTGAAGCATCAACTTGATGCCACTCTCAGTTGCTATCAGTCTTGGTATGACTGACTTCCAACCAACAAGGATCTCACTTATCCTTGCAGATAGATCAGTAAGGATCCCAGAGGAAATTTTGGAGGGTGTTCCAATCAAGGTTGGAGATTGCTTGATCCCTACAAACTTTATGGTTCTGCAATATCATGAAGAAACCAAAGATCCTCTTATCTTGGAAAGACCATTCTTAGGTACAGCTGGAGAGATGATTGATGTCAAAGAGAGAAGGATTACTCTACGTGTGGGTGATTTGGAGATGAAGTTTGATATGGATCACTTGGTGAAGAAGCCTACAATAGATGGTCAGACTTACTATGTGGATACACTCACAAACATTGCTCAAGAGGTCTTCAATGAGACACATCCTACTGACGCATTGGAGAGGACTTTGATTCGATCTATTGCGGAGACTGAGGAGTTGGATGAGGCTGCAATGGGGTATGCAAGGCTAATGGATAGCAATGAGAGAGTAATGAAGTTGTTTGCCAATATGGAGTTGTGTGGAGTTTCTGAGAAGAGTGTAAGGGATGACGATTGGAGTGAGGAGAATGCTCCAAAGATTGAACTCAAACAACTTCCAGCAGGATTAAGGTACGCTTTCATTGGTCCCAATTCTACTTATCCTGTCATTGTTAGTGCTTCTTTAAACAACGCAGAGCTCACGTTACTGCTAAGCAAGTTGCGCAAATTTCGCAAGGCTCTTGGCTATTCTCTTGATGATATTGCAGGAATATTGTGCATGCACATGATTCATCTTGAGGATAATGCGAAGTCTTCGATTGAGCATCAGAGGAGATTGAATCCAAACTTACAAGAAGTTGTCAAGAAAGAGATCATGAAGCTTCTAGAGGCAGGGATCATCTATCGAATTTCAAACAGTCATTGAATTAGTCTTGTTCACGTGGTGCCAAAGAAAGGAGGGGTTACTGTGGTAAAGAATGAGAAGAATGAGTTGATTCCTACAAGGACTGTGACTGGTCACAGAATGTGCATCGATTACAGGAATCTCAACGCAGCAACAAGGAAAGACCATTTCTCTTTGCCCTTCATTGATCAGATGCTGGAACGATTAGCGAATCATCCCTACTACTGCTTCCTTGATGGTTATTCTGGATTCTTTCAAATCCCCATCCATCCGGATGATCACGAGAAGACTACTTTTACTTGTCCTTATGGCACTTTTTCATATTGCAGAATGCCATTTGGACTTTGTAATGCTTCTGCGACTTTTCAGCGATGTATGATGTCTATCTTTACAGACATGATAGAGAATTACATGGAGGTTTTTATGGATGATTTCTCTGTCTTGGAGATTCTTTCAAAGGTTGTTTGGATAATTTAGAGAAGGTACTTGCTAGATGTGTGGAGAAACACTTGGTTCTGAATTGGGAGAAGTGTCACTTTATGGTCAAAGATGGCATTGTACTAGGACATAAAGTTTCAGAAGTTGGAATTGAGGTAGATCGTGCTAAGATTAGAGTTATGACAAGCCTACAACCACCGGATAATGTGAAGGCGGTTAGGAGTTTCCTTGGACATGCTGTTTTCTACAGAAGATTCATCAAGGACTTCTCCAAAATAGCCCGCCCACTCACCACCCTACTCTGTAAGGATGTTAAATTTGCTTCATTGTATATCTTCTTTTGAGCAGATTAAACAGGCCTTAGTGAGTACTCCTATTGTGCAACCTCCGGATTGGGATTTGCCTTTTGAAGTGATGTGTGATGCTAGTGATTTTGCTGTTGGAGCTGTATTGGGACAGAAAAAGGATAAGAAACTGCATGTTATCTATTATGCAAGTCGGACTCTTGATGAAGAACAAAGGAACTATGCTACTACAGAGAAAGAATTGTTGGCATTGGTGTTTGCTTTTGAAAAGTTTCGTCCTGACTTGATTGGATCCAAGGTGATAATGCACACTGACCATTCGGCGCTGAAGTATTTGATGCAGAAGAAGGATGCTAAACCAAGGTTATTGAGATGGATTCTTCTTCTCCAAGAGTTGGATACTGAGGTGAAAGACAATAAGGGAGTTGAGAATGGAGTAGCGGATCATCTTTCGCGCATTCGGGTTGAGGAAAATGTCCCCATAGATGATTTCTTCCCTGAAGAACGTGTGAACTTCATAGAGAGTGAGTTGAAGGAGCTTCACGATGAAATCCTTCAAATTTCTCGAGCTGCAGATGGTTAGTCGATCGACGCACAGACCATGCAACAATCGATACTACAGATTACCACACGTCGAGGAGGTTTTTTCTCGAGCAAACCGTCGATCGACGCCAGTCCTATCAACGATCGACGGGTTATCCAGAATCCAGAATCCTCAACGAAGTGTTTAGTAGTCTAATCTTTGCTGTTTCTACATCTTCACGACCATGATCCGTAGATATTGCTAATTACCTTGCTGCAGATGATCCTCCTACGGATTTAAAAGGCTATGAAAAGAAGAAGTTCATGAGGGAAATTAGGAGATACTATTGGGATGAGCCTTATCTCTATAAGTTTTGTTCACATGGTATATATAGAAGATTCATAGCTGAGGAGGAGACTTGAAGAGTGCTATATCATTGTCATGGTTCTGAGTATGTTGGACACTTTGCTACTTTCAAGACTGCTTCCAAGGTTCTTCAAGCTGGGTTTTGGTGGCCTACACTATTGAGGAAGCTCACAGTTTCGTTTCAGTGTGCGACGCTTGTCAGAGAAGAGGAAAAATCAGCAGGCGACATGAGATGCCACAAAACTTCATACTTGAAGTCGAGTTATTCGTTTATTGGGGTATTGATTTCATGGGTCCTTTCCCATCATCTTATGGGAATAACTACATACTTGTTGTTGTGGATTACGTCTCTAAGTGGGTAGAAGCAATTGCGAGTCCTAAGAACAATGTTGGAGTGGTTGTTAAGCTGTTTAAAACCATCATCTTCCCTCGTTTTGGAGTGCCTCGCGTAGTTATTAGTGATGGTGGAACACACTTCGTCAACAAGGTTTTCGATGGATTACTTGCTAAGTATGGGGTTCATCATCGTGTGGCCAGCCCTTACCATCCTCAGACAAGTGGGCAGGTGAAAGTTTCCAACAGACAGATCAAGGAAATCCTAGAGAAGACAGTCAATTATACAAGGAAGGATTGGTCTACTAAGCTGGATGATGCCCTTTGGGCATACATAACCGCTTTCAAAATGCCATTAGGGACTACTCCGTTTCATATGCTATATGGGAAAGCATGCCATCTTCCAGTGGAGCTTGAACACAAAGCAGCTTGGGCAGTAAAAAAGTACAACTTTGATATTAAACCAGTTGCGGAAAGGCATAAGATACAGCTTAATGAGTTGGACGAAATCAGATTTCATGCCTATGAATACTCTAAGCTGTACAAGGAGAAGACAAAGACATATCATGATTAGCGCATCATCTCCAGGACATTCGAGCCAAACGATCATGTACTCCTTTACAATTCTCGTTAATCTTTGTTTCTAGGTAAATTGCGTTCTCGATGGTCCTGACCTTTCACTATCAAAGAGGTCCGACCGCACGGTGCTGTAGTTCTCCATACTCCAGATGGTAGCCGAGAGTTTGTAGTCAATGGACAACGAATCAAACATTATTTGGCGAGTACTGAGATTCCGGAAGGACACATCGTGTCCTTACCAATTTCTCCCAATGCCTAGAATTCTGACAAAGTTGAGCTAACAACTGTAAACAAGCGCTGGGTGGGAGGCAACCCACTTGTAAGTTTATATACTTTTCTTTCTCTTGTTCCATTCGGTTTTTTAAAATAAAAAAAGAAAAGAAAAGAGAAACATGAAATTTGGTCTCATCCATCGACGGACAGGCGTAGCGTCGATCGACGCTCGTGCGGTTTCTGCGAGGTTAGTATTTAAACCCCCGACTCTTTCATCTTCTTCCTCATAAACCTAAAATCGCATACTCCTCTCAAAATCACCACCTCTCTCGATTTTTGACCAAATCAAGTGATTTATGAGCCTAAATTCATTAGAATCTCATTCTCTACCCATTTTTCATACTCCCATTCTCGATTTACAAAGGTATGTGCTTCGATTTCTCTCTTTTAGGTCCGTTTTTAGGGTTTGGAATTGAGAAGCAAATTGATGGAATTGGGTCTTTAGAACGGTTTAGGATGTTGTTTTCTATGCTAATATTAAGTTGTGAAGTGATTGTGGTTGAATTAAGCAAGGATTAGACCGGATTCAATTTTGTTCGTCGATGTGTAATTTTTCCAGAGCGTCGATCGACGCAGGGTTCTAGCATCGATCGACGCAGGGTTCTAGCATCGATCGACGCAGGGTTCTAGCATCGATCGACGGGCATTCGCAGAACTGAATTTTTTGCTAAAATTCGATTTTTGTATGTGTTTTGTGGTTGTTTTGTAGATGAATCACATCAAAAGAGCACGTACTGATGATGCTTCAGGTTCTAATCCCGCTCCACCATAACAAGTTGCTTCTCCTTGGCCATGACTTGAGGAAACCAAATTCTCAATTAGGCGTCAATATGGGAACCTCAAGAATGTTTTTGCTGATCCACCGGTAGTAAACATGACCATTAGTGAGACTTGGGATGAGTATGATACTTTACTTTACAATAAATGGATTGGAGTGAATTTGAAGCCTACACGGGTTGCTGATTAGAAGACTATGAAAGACTTGGGGATCAAAGATGATGTGTTGCGTTTTTTGGCACGAGCAGGACTTGGCACCATTACTATCAGGAACATAAGCTGTTTCCGGATTTGGTGAAGCAGTTCTTTGCCTCGGTTTGGGTTTACTATGAGGAGGGTGTTGAGACTCCTCAGACGGGTACATTGACTTTCATTGATCTTTGCCGGATTTATGGTTTCCACACTCATCTCACTACTACATGACTCCCTACCACATTTGCTGAGATGAGGACTTTCTGGAACCTCTTTGCACATGGTCACTATGATACTTCCGGGACTCAACACACTGACATCAAGCACCCCACAGTTCGATATCTGGCTCGTCTCCTTGCTAACACCATCCTCTACAAGAACGAGCCAGGGAAGATGCGCATAGATGAGCTTGTCTTAATGTTTATCTGTCTCAGGGAGGATACTTTGTTTCCAACTGGCACGCCTCTTTTGGATGTTGATGCTAACTTATGAGCTATTTTTGCACATCAGTTGATATCTGTGAAGTACACTACCTTCACTCTGAGCAGCCCCAAGTCCTTTACAGCAGGTAGTCTTCTTACTCCTATCTTTGAGTTATGCAGGATTGACACTTCCAACCTCACTGTGAGAGGAAGTTGGACCCTGGATTTCGCTTTCCTCAAGAAAGCTACTTGGGTTGAGCCTGGTCCTTACTGGGTCTTCTGCGAAGCCGCTGGACAGCATATGGTTCTTTGGCCTATTCGCGAGCTACTTATCGTCAGATATGGTGCGCTTGCACTAGCTTTTCAGGTTGATCCATCTTTGCTTAGACGAATTGAGAGACGTTCCACTTCTCGCAAGAAGGCGAGTGCTCCTACATGTGCTTCTACACGGGCTAATACTTCACATGCAGCAGGAAAGCCTCAGCCAGAGCCTCTTTGTTTCATCGACATTCCTTAGCAACCCATGTCTCAGGATGATTTCCAGGATTTCGTGGTTAGTGGCTTTGAGAGGATTTGGTCTACCATAGCGACGCTCGCCAATTGTAGTTGTGTCCGTCCGATTTCACCACCACCTTCACGTCCGGCTTCCCCACAAGCAGACGCTGATGCCGATGATGAAGCCTAGTCTTCATCGCTTACACCCCGGTTTCATTGTTTCTTTTCTATTGACTTGTCATTTTTCTTTCTTTTGAGTCATTTTTATTTCTTTCTTTGAGTCATTTTATGTTTCGATTTCTAAAATTTGTGTACTTGATTGGATATTATGACGTTGGTGTTTTTAATCTTGTTTATTTTCATTGCTTTTGCAGTTTATAATATTAGAATTAGTAGCCAACAAAATTCCGTGAAAACAGAACACATATGGCTCGTTGCAGAAACTTCCGTCGATCGACGGAATGTTTTTTCCAACGATCGACGCAGTATCAGCGTTGATCGACGGGATATTCTTGCAACGATCGACGAGTAGACACCCACAAGTCCGACTTTTTTACAATTTTTCTAACTTTTTTTCTTTTCTTTTCTTTCACCAATTTCAGGCTTGATTAACACCAGGGACAATGGTGTTTAAGTCTGGGGGAGGTAGTTGCTAACATTGTTTTCTATTTTGGAGTCAAAATTTGTTTTATTGAGTCAAAACTTGTAAGGGATAATGACCTTTTCTAGGAACAAACGCTCAGTTTTGCGACTTTTACTTGTTGCGACGAAGCCTTTGGATGGAGCGAATTCAAAACCAGATGATAGTATAGGTTCCCCTCTTATCGCGGTTTGCAAAACAAAGTAGATCAAACTCCAGACTAGCACACTTGATCTCCATCTCGCTATATTCTCTCTGATGATGTCACGACAGTAATCGTTCCAACATTCAGGACTCCTTATTCACTTTACCACTCTTTGTTGATCCTGAATGGTCAGCTCATTTTTAGTTGGTACCCAACCCCTAGCCTTAACCTTTTGTTCAAGCCTCATGCGATCTTTTTCCCTTTGTTTTATGTGCAGGCATGTGTATAAACACCGGAGAGAAAAAGGTCCGACGCAGTTTTTCATTCACAAAATTACGCAGGATGAGGATTTGGTTGGAGAACTTTACAATGAGCAACGATGCTAGGAATTCCTTGGGATTTCATGCATAACAATGGTAATTTTCGAGACTAACACTTATGTAGATCTTTACCCCCTTGTTATTCAAAAAAAAAAAAACAAAAATTTCATAAGGGAAAGGGAATGATCATTTTCAATAAGTCTCTAGTTTCTACAAAAATCCCAAGGAATGGAGTGGATGGATGTGAGTAGTGGAATTTGTGATTCTTGTACTTTATGATGATGTTTGGTTCCTAATTACGATTTGGAGAAGAGAGTGCAACGTGAATGAGAAACTGTGGGCATCAACTGGACCATTCTCTCTTTCTTGTGATTATGCATAATGTCTGCATCCACCAAATAAAATTTGGTAGCCCTAAACACCTTTAACTCCACTAAACACCAACAGTCTTTTTTACATAATACCTAGTCTTTTACTTGGTTGATATGAATAGAGAGAATTCCATTATCACATTGATCAAGTGTGCGATAGTTAGGAGAATGTGAAATTGATGGGTTTACAGGTTAAGATTTGAGGCCTAACCTATGATGGTTGAGATTCGTGACCGCCAAAGGTACTTTGCTTATATGCAGCGAAAGAGTCAAATAAGCGAAAGAAATGTTTATAAGTGAGTTCCCGCGATTTTTAAACCTCGACTTCATTCTTAGTCTCTAGTTTGCTTGAGGGCAAGCAAAAGCTAAGCCTGGGGGAGTTGATATATCATGGTTTTTACCATCTTTTGGCCATGATTTAACCTGGTTTTATCGAGTCTTTTCGGTATTTTTCTAGTGTTTTAGAGTCTTGGCAGGTTTGTGTATGAATGAAGCTTAATTGGTGATTATGGAGCATTTTAGAGCATCAAGGAAAGAGGAGCTGAAGTCGGGAGGACGGATTTTCAATTGCCATCAGATTGGCGCGTCGATCGACGGAGAAAGTTATTTCGCGAAGAAAGAGTATTTTTCCATTCTGAAGATTTCCTTTTCGCCCCAGAAGTTCCAAATAAAGCCCAGCACGAATTCTAGCCTACAAATACTCAATTTTCTTTTAGTTTTCATTACGTTTTCTTTTATCAAAAGACTTAGAGATTCAGAGAGATTTTGAGAGTTAGGGAGACAAGTTTTCAGACGTTTCAGATTTCTCCGAACCCTTCTGTATCTCTTTCTCTATCTTTATTTAATGCAGTATTATTCAGTCATCATGTTTTCTGCATCCATGTCTGAGTAATTCACTTGTTAGGTTTAGGGCTTTTCAAAGGAATTAAGATGAATTGTTAGAATTGAATTCATGTTTGGATTATCTTATGGTTCTTCATCTAGATTGCATTAATTCTGATTTAGGATTGATCATCCTTAATTAGACATCTTAGGTTGATTAACTAGAAGCGGAAGCATCAGTTGATAACCTGACCATAATCTTAGATGAGCAAAATCACTTATTCTCAACGGAATTTGGTTTAGGGATTTTGTGAACAATTGAAATCTGAACTTTAATGCTTGCATAAATTGATTGACTTTACAAAGGAATTTGGATTTCTAAGGTTTATGCATAGATAATTAATACAACAAAAGTCGTTTAATTTTACATTAGAGTTTCAAGTTCGAGAACGAATCTTCAATAAAATCCTGACAGTTTCATAATTCTACAATTTATCTATTCCTGCGAATTTCCCGAAAGCCTATTCTCTGGCAAACAAAGTTCACAGCATATTCAATGTCTGGTCTCGTGATTGGTAGATACCGAAGTTTGCCGGCAAGACTTCGAAAATAGGTTTAGTGGAAGAGAAGTGTGCATAGGGTTGCAATCAGTCATCACCGCTTGATGTAAGATATCAGAAGCATATGCGGTTTGATGAAGAAACAGACCATTATTGTAGGACTCAATCTGGATTCCCAAGAAATATCGTTGAGGACCTAGATCTTTCATAGAGAATCCAGTGTTGAGGGCTTTGAGGAGTTTGTCGAGAAGAGGTTGATGGCTGCCTGTGAGAAAGATATCGTCAACATACAGAAGTAGGGTAAGAGTCATTCCATTTTGATCATAGAAAAATAGTGAAGGATCAGATGTGCTGCAGGTGAACCCAAAGGCAATAAGAAAGCTACTAAAGGTGTTGAACCAAGCTCTCAGACCTTGTTTCAAACCACAAAGAGCTTTGGTGAGTTTACAAATATGATTGGGTTTCTCTAGATCAACAAACCCACGGGGTTGAAACATGAAGATTGGCTCTTGTAGTTCTCCATGTAAGAAGGCGTTTGAGACATCTAGTTGTTTGATGACCCATTCCTTTATCGTAGCAATGTCAAGAACAAGGCGTATAGTAGCTGTCCGGACGATAGGGCTGAATGTCTCAAGGTAGTCTAGTTCCTCTTCTTGTTCAAACCCTTTTGCAACTAGATGTGCTTTGTGTTTATCCGAGTCTCCATTTGGTTGGAGCTTTGTTCTGAAAACCCATTTGGAGTGTAGGATGTTCATGTCATCAGTTGCAGGGATTAGAGTCCAAGTGTTGAGCATATGTATGTGACCCATCTCATCCATTACGGCTTCATTTCAACCAGGGTGCTTTATAGCAGAAGTAATGGTTTTTGGTTCCTCAGTTGTGTATCTAGAAGTGATGTGAGCATACCGAGGATTTGGTTTGACAATTCCAACTTTAGCTCTTATGGTCATTGGATGAGAAATGTCTGAAGCAGCTGGATTTTGGTTTGTTGGTTCTTCTTCTCGACCGATTTCTTCATTAAATTATGTTTCGTGATTAGCTTCCTCACTGAAAACAGTTGGCGTTAAGTTAACAGGAGAGAAGGCATTGAATTGATCAGGATCCTCATTAGAGCGAGCTTCCGTAGCGGCTTGAGAAGGTGATGGTCTTAAGAGTAACTAAACCGGAGGAGAAGTTTCAACACGAGAAGCTCTTTCCGGTTCCGTGTATTGCCAAACTTGAAGCAAAGGTGTCTGATATTTTGGAATCAAGGATTTATACTTCTCTTGAAAAGGGAAGAGTTGTTCATCGAAGATAACATGCCTTGATATATAAACTTTTACTGTTGGTGGGTAGAGACATCGATAACCCTTGTATTGGCTATGATAGCCAAGAAAGACACACTTCAAGGAACGTGGATGAAATTTGTGATGAACGAAGGGTCTGAGATACGGATAAAAAGTCAAGCCAAATACGTGGAGAGCAGAATAATCTGGTTTATGACGAAGAAGAGTTTCATGAGGACTTATGTTGTTCAAGACAGTAGAAGGAAGCAAATTACAGAGGTGATTAGCTGTGAAGAAAGCCTCAACCCAAAATTTTAACGGTGTGTGACTGTGAAACAACATTGATAGACCAAGCTCAACCAAATGTCTATGTTTTATCTTAGCCATGCTGTTTTGATGAGGAGTGTAAGGACACAAAATCCTGTGATGGATTTCATGCTCAATGAAATGTGTTTTTAGTTTGTTGTTTATGAATTCTCCACCTCCATCACTTTGGAACTCTTTGATTCTAGTATCCAATTGATTTTCCACCATGCTTTGAAAAGCAATAAAGACCAAAACAAAATCTGATTTAACTTGAAGAGGATAGAACCAAGAGTATCTTGAGAATTCATCAACAAAAACAACATAGTATTTGAATCTTTGAGTAGATACAACTGGTGACGGACCCCAAAGATCACAGCGAATACGATCTAATGGTTTTAAGACACGAGAATCAGAAGCTAAAAACATTAATCTTGAGTTTTCCCCCATCTGGCAAGGCTCACAAATGGAAGAAGTTCTGCTCATATTGACTTGAATCTCCTTGCAGGTTTAAAGTTGTTGGAGAATTTTGTAGTTTGAGTGTCTTAATCGATGATGCCATGTTTCCTCACTAGCTGCATTTTGACGATTAGAATAAAGAGCTACAAGTATTTGATTCTCCAATACATATAGGCCATTACTTCGTGGTCCTTGTCCACCACTGTCTGAGTTAGTAAGTCAATAACACAAACCTTGTTAGCATCAAAATAGACTCCACAAGGATAGTCATCACATAACTTGGACACATATATAAGAGATTTCTGAATTCCAGGGCAAACTAATACTTCATTCAGTGGAAGGTTACCTTTTGAAGAAGAGATTGTGGTGGATCCAATGTGAGTAATTGGAAGATATGTAACATCACCAATCAGCACTATGTCATTGCCTTGATAAGTCGTTGAAGCCTGCATATTACTTGGAGATGCAGTGACATGAGCAGAAGCACCGAAATCAGGATACCATTCTAAGCCGGAGAAGTTTCATCTTTTCTTTCAAACCTGTCATAGCAGGTAATGGCAGTATGACCAATGCGGCCACAGATTTGACACACTGGTCTTTGTCCAATATGTTGATAGAACCCTCTTCCTCTTGTTGTATAGCCTCCTCTTCCTCTGTTCTGGCCGGAACAACCATGACCACGCTGATTAGGATGTATTGAGGAGGACATGGATCATATCTTTCTGGAGGACGGGGATCATATCTTTCTATGTTAAAAGCAAAATGAGGGGGTAACAAAGACAAGATCTTCATAAGACTGAAGTTTAATGTCGAAACCTTGGATTTCAGAAACAACATCATTGAAGGTTGGAAGAGCCAATTTACTCAGTGAGCTTTGTATGACCGTGGTTATTGGATCATATTCTCTGCCTAGACAATTCAGAAAACCAAATATTTTCAGGGACTCATCAATTGGTTTACCAATTGAGCTCAAAGAGTCACAAATTGTTTTGAACTCTAGATAGTAAGCAGATAAGGACTTATCCTTTTTGATAAGCAGCTAAAGACTATGACGAAGGGAGAACTCTCTGGCAACACTTCTTTTATTGAAGTTGTCAACAAGAGACACCCATATTTGATGAGACCTAGCGAGACTGTGGACATGACCAAGAACCTCTTCGGAGAGGGTTCCAAATAACTACGAACGGACTAGTTGATCAGTACAGAACCAAGACTCGTACTGAGGGTTTTGCTCCTCGGGGGTGACCTCGCCATTGATGACTTGACGTGTCTAAGATGGAGCCGTTACAACGCCATTAACAAAGCATATAAGCTTTTGACTTGAAAGGAGAGACTCGAACTGCGTTTTCCACAACAAGTAATTGTTGTCGTTGAGCTTAAGAGTGACAGAGCTCGAGACGAGAACATTATCCAGAAACGGGTAAACTGTGGCCATTGAATCACCTGTTAAGGTATAACCGCTCTGCTACCATGAAGATGCTTTGAAGAGAAAGAAAACTTTAGTAACTAACTTTTGCTCTGTTTTTGGATAATTAGCAAAGAGTTTTTACATCATCCTTTTATAGACCTATTACCGAGCGTAATCATTCTAAGTAGATGAGTTTTGGAGAAGCTCAAATCTGTTTTTGTGGAGAACCTCTGTGCACGCAAGTCGTCGAGAGTTGCACGCCAAATCTGTCCTTGGCTTGGTCAAGAGTAGTCTCTGGGCTTTTCTGTAATTGGGCTTTGTCTTCGAGGCACTTCAGATGTGTTGTTGATGTAGTGCTTATAGGACAGAGCTTGGGATAAGCAAGTATCAGTCATAGTGGACAAAGTACGTCGATTTCGATCATCCTTACATATTTAGTTGTAGGCCAGTCTGTACCAAATAGACTAAAACAGCGGTATCTTCTTACATATACCTCAGATCAGAACAAACTTGGTGTCCCTGAAAAGCCAAGGCTCGGAGTTTTCCAATGGTATACTGATCATCTTCTAATTCTTTCTTAACAGGCCGGAAAACACCTGCAGAGTTAGCTGGTCGTAGACTCGATCTGCACAGATCAGTCACATAGAAACACTCGTAAGTTACGAGTCGTAACTTTTAGTCCAAAACTCTGAATGACAAACTTCTTTCGGCTAAAGCTAGATATAAGAATTGACTACATACCAGAAAGAAGTGAAAGTTACCCTTTTACTCAACTTCTCTGGTGTATTGTCATTGAACACTTGGATTCCTTTACCTATCCAAGTTCCATGACCAAACTTAGGAACCATTTTAACCTTTTTCCTTCCAAACAAAGAATCAGTAACTTAGTTCATGTCAAGCGAAATCGAGATTGAAAATTGATAAAGTTTTATATCTACCTTAGAAGAAGTATATAACCCTTCACTTCTTCTCCTACTATCTATGACATAGAGAGATTTTTGTTCTTCCAGACAAAGACACCGGTTAGGAAAATCAAATAAAGAAAGGAAGTAAAGATCAATTAAACAACAAAATTATTAAGCTTCCGTATATATTATAAACTACTCCTATTATTTGTTTCATACAATCATAATTTTAATTAATCAGTGAATATAAAGCGTCTTGCAACTAACTGTGTTCCTTAACGCTCAAATCCGCCTCTTCTTTCTCAAGACCCTATCTTGTCAGCTTCTTGGTTAGGAGCCATTAGATCCGTCGCCTACGCCATCCACAACAAATGTGAATTGAAAACCTCGTTCTCCACATGAAACGTTGCAATCAATACCAGTCTAACCAAACTTTCTTAAGGATATATTGTCGATGGATTTGTAACCGGTAGAGGTGCTATATATTTTATCCCAGACGCAGGGCCAGGCCCGAGAGGCATGGGCCTCCAAATTTTTTCAGTTTGTTAGTATTAGACAAAGGCCCCCAAATTTATTATTTTTGCAAAAAAAGGTCCCCAAATTAAAAAATATATCTAAAAAACCTTAAAAGAAATTGTTTGCCTTTAGGCCCCCAAAATTTCAAGCCCGGCCAAACGTGCGGATATATAAGCAGCATAACTTAATGGGGGAGACAATTTGAACAAATTGTGTCTGAAGAAGTTAGTAACATAGGCGGAGAAGAGGAAACGAATGCTTCTATAATATGGAGAAGAAACAAAGCGTCTCATATTCTAAATAGACGAAGTGCCCTAAATTGAAAACGTGTAAAAATAGAGCTCTATCATTAGTTATTTTTATTGTAAATTTTGCTCTTGGCGAGTGAAAATCAGAATGCTTATGTGGCATCAATTTAGAGAATTTCATTTTGCTGATGTGGATGGCCTAAAAATTCTTAAAGAACACCCGAACTTAATTTAATTTGCTATAAAAATACACAAACTTTTTTGGCTTTCTGATAAATACATCAACTATTTAACATTGTCTTTTAAATACTCAAACTTTAGAAATCTGTCTGTTTTACTACACCGACGTTAACGTAGTTAATTCGACTACCAAAGTTACCAAACGCTACGTGTTTGGTACAGAAATAAACTCTATTTTGTTCTCTTTTATTCTGCCCCAAATAAATTTGAAATCTAAGAACCTTAAAATCCCAGATTCATATGCAAATTCAAAGCTCATATTCATACGCAAATTCAAGACACGAACCAGGTTTAGTGACATATCAAAGATGTGAGGTGTGCAGATGTTTGTTAGATGGATTTCAAACAAGATTGAAACAAAAAGTATTGAGAAAGGAACTTTGTTTGACTGATTCTAGAATCAACAAATTTTTATAAAAAACAAAAACCCAGAATAAGTAAACCTTGAATCAAATCTAAAATTTCAAAAAACAAATTTTGTTTGGGTGTTTTAAAGTGATCATTAGTTGTTTTCTTCTCTTTTCGGAGCATAATAACCATATTCATCTTTTTTGGATCGGAAATCAATTATTTTGTGAAGAAATAGTTAGGATTTTGAATGACAAATCGATTTGGAGAAGATAAAGTAGAAGGACAAAACCGATATTTACTACAGCTATTAAAAACGTTGGTTAACTTCCGTTAGTGGAATGAACACCGTTAACGTCAGTGCAGTAAAACCAACAAAATTTTAAAGTTGGAGTATTTAAAAGACAATGTTAAATAGTTGGTGTATTTATTGGGAAGCCAAAAAAGTTTGTGTATTTTTTCAGCTAATAAAATTAAGTTCGGGTATTTTTTAGAAATTTTTTCCGTTTAGTTAGTATAATTATTGAATGCTGTAAGTTTCTTTTCGCATGTAATATTCTAATTGGTGTTGATGTCTATGTGTGGTTTCTTACAATTCGATAAATTATTGATAGTCTAACTCTCTCACTCCCGTGTTAGTTACTCACAATTGATGGTGTTGGTTGTAAACATGGTTGCATTAGTTAAACTAAGAAAATTATAATAATCAAACATTTAATAGTTATTTCTTCTGATTTCTTACATTTTCAAATTTCATCTAACTATCGTTCTATTAGAATAGAAAAATGTCTACTATAAATGGAAATGATTAGATTTTTCATGTATTTCAGTGTGATGACTATTGCCTCAGCCAACTAATAGAAAATTTTAAATGGGATTTTGAAATACACAAAACTTTGTGGTGACAATATTCAGTTGTCTGTTTTGATTGTCATTGGTTTTTGTTATATGGTTTCTTCTCATGCAATACCTACCTTCTTAATATATGTTTTCCAAATTATTTATAATTAAAATTTGATGTTATAGGAGATTGATTCTAATGAATGTAACATATTGACACTTAACATCTATTCATTTTTATGTTCATTGAATTTTATTTAACCGCGCGTTCGTGCGGGTTTGTTTCCTAGTAAAAGTAAAATAAATACATTTTCCCATCTTTTCCTCAGGTCTCCTCCATTCAATGAACCACTACACCATTTCCCCAACAGCTCTTCCACATTGACCTCTCTGAATCATTTGACACAAAGACATTTTGGTCTCTGCAAGCATATTGTATTTTCATTCTTTTCGAATCAATTGGTATGGACCTCGCTATCTCATTTTTCAATTACTAAAATTTAAGATTTAATCGTGTATATGTTTTTTTTTTTGGAGTGAGTTTCACATCAATTTGTTCTCAGATATGGAAGAAAACTTTGAGGAGGTGAGTGTCACGCCTGCCATGTGTTAGAAAGCACAAATCGAGAATCTTCCACTGGATAAATTTTTGAAAGGGCACGTTCAAACCAAATCTTTGAGAGTGTTCTTCTTAATAAGAAAATGTATTCTTTATAAATAATCAAGCAATTAAGATGAATTCGAATCTCGGGGAGGAAGAGGAAAAGCATAGAGAGTATAGAACCTTTTTTTTTTTGGTCACTAAGCTATAGAACTCTTCATTATATAATTATATCGTACGTACGTAGGCGTTGGTGAAGATATGTAATAAAGGATTAAGGTACCATTATCATATCTTAAACATATTAAGATACAACATAAGAAAGCAATAGATTACAAAGCATGCAGCAACAACAACAACAACGACAAAAGACATCAAAGTTTCAAAGACAAACTAGGGCATGGTATTATCAGCTTAGATAGCCGACTTTTATTTACTTATGCTAAACCATACACTTCAACCACACGATGACATAAGCTCCCACTTCACTTGACGCTGCCACAATCCAAAAAAAAATGAAAGAATATAAATTATAACATTGGAAAATTTTAACCATAGTGTTAAGAACAAGTAATTAGCCTAGTAAAGTAAAACCAGAGAGATGCGAGCTTTGTACACAGAACAAACAAACGTACGTGTTGCAGTTAGTGCTCATGGAGATGGGATATGGAATGCTAACACCGCACTTTCCAGGAAGACCCGAGGCTAGACTTGGGTTGACACTCTTTGCAGCGGATTGTAGACATCGGCATGCTTGTTGACGGTCCGGCGTGGTTTGAGCCATACCGTTCAACTTTTTGACTCCTGCACAGCACGGAACCGGTACTGCCCCGCCTTTAGTTAGGTAGTTGGCACATGGGGCCAAGCTACTTGCCACTGTGCCACATGTGATTGCTGCATCTACTGATGCAACTATGCACACTGTCAAAACAAGGCATGTGAAGAACCTGAGAGCCAAAGCCATTATGTTGCTTTGTTTTTGGGTGATTACAAAATATGGAGTTGAGTTGATTTTTATTTTCTAAGCTAGCTTGTGTCTTGTTGTTGGATGTGAGAAAAGTGAGAGGTGATAATGGGTTTATATAGGGAGTTTAGATGGTGAAAAATGGTGACCAAAGTTAGGTTTGTTAGTAGTTGGATTTGCATTTAATTAATTCAAATCTATTTTAAAAATAAATATCACATATTGTTTATTTTAGAATGTACCTGAAATATCAATATAAATTAGTCATTTACGTTTTATATCAGATTGTTTTGAGTTGATATTTTAGATAAATATACCGTCTGTAAGCTAATGATTTGCTTTACGTTTGTTGCTGTTTCACCGGCAGTCCATTTCATTTTGTTTACAGAAGAAGACAAAGTTATTACATATGATCAGTAATTTCTCATAAATAAATGTAAAAGTAACCCAATGTGTAACTAGCTAGGGAACATATGTGTATCCTAGATTCCTACACCAGATTAACTAATTTATTACCTTATTAATCGGTTATGTGCACATAAGTTTATGAAGTATTTATAAACCTTTGAATACTTTAAGATAACATGTTGTGATTCAAAGCAGGGTCTTCAGCTATGTACATACGATTCTCTTTAAAAGGTTAAAAGATTGGATCATTGAACGACTAATAGCCGTACTATACTAATTAAATTCCAATTCCATCACAGTTAATGCAATGTGTAACTTATAGACACGTGTTTTAAACATCAAACATCAAACATCACAACTACCTTAATCACATATCTCTCCGATTCCATTGGACCCACCGTTTTACAACTAGCATTAGCAAATCAAATAGTGTTGCTATTAACGCATTGTCAGTGACTAAATTACGTTTACTTTAATTTTAGGGAAGATGAGATTTACGACTAATTTTGTGATCGGGTAGTTAGTGTAGGACCCGAATTTCTACAATAGGGCAACTGATATATAATAAGATAAATTAAGAACAAATTCATAATTACAATACCAAATTACAAAGATAAAAAGGAATTGCAGAGGCGAGACAAATCTCTTTCCTTAAATCTTTAAACGCCCCGTAGTGTGACGGTTTCATAGCGATAAGATTCCCAGGATACAACTGCATTGTTTCTGTCTTCCATCACCGAAGAACAGAACCTATCGAACCAAAATTCTGCGTGTACTCTCAGACTCAAGAAAAGAAGAGATCATGAGGGAATTGTTTTTTTAGAACTTTGATATGTTTCAATCTTGTTAGTGTATCATGAGAAAGAATATGGCTTGATTATATAGCCAACACCTCAACCTTTACTAGGGTTGGAGCAATAAAGGGAGTCAAAGAGAATTAAGTCCTCAACATAATAACATTTGACCAAATAAGTTTTTACCTTAGAGACAAAACCAAAACTGATTTTTCCTTAGCTTAATTGTGACATTAAAACTCATTTAACTAGAAGAGATTTATATTGACTTAGTCAATATTTTTAGTCAAAATGAATCTAGACAAAAAAAGACTAAGTCTTTTGGGTCCTAGGTCCATTTGCACAACTCCGAAGCCCATCATCAAAGTCCGGCCCGAATATCTCTTCTCTAGAATACACCAAAGTGTACACAAGATTTAAATCTTGTTATGAGTTCTCCACTTTATATACTTAATAAGCTTTCCAAGTCATCGACTTTGGACCAACATTTCTCATTCAAATGAACGCCATTTTTGACAAATGAATACACTATCTCATAGTGTTCATTACAATGAATCCAACGATTCCAAGTTCCGGTCATTCCGACAATTAAATTGTTCGAAAAAGCCACCGGAATATTGGCCAACGCCATTGTCAAAAAACAAGTTCCAACAATCCCCCACATGAATAGAAATGATTCTAAACACTGGACGACTAGACAGACTTGACCGACACGACAAGACTCGAAAAACGACTTTTGAGAGTACGAGCGAAAAATTCACTGTATCTGGGCTAGTAGCTTTTCAGCCTTGAACTAGTCATTATCAATAATTGTTGGGTTTACTCGACCAAGAGGTGAACATGATGTCTTGAACCACCCGAACTTTGATGTAAACCGAGACAACAACTATATCACAGCTTCATTCTCTCACAGAACTAGGTTCTCTATTGTGTTCATTTTGGCCTTGAACATTCCTGGTAATCATGAGTGAACTTGGAGAATATAGCCTTACTTTCATTCTTCTAGAAACGGCCGCATTTCACACTCACTAGGTGATCTGCCATCAACTTTGTTTTAAAGAAGCATCCTGTATTACTTCACTGATATCTCAAAATTATGGAATCATTAAAAGCCAATGCTTAGCCTTATCACACACAGGTAACACTGTTTATCATCCTAGGAACTGGGTGTATACATTGTCTCACAATGTTTTTCTCTTACTCAGCTTTATTTTGTTGTCCCTTTGAACCTATGTCGTGGGATTTCCAATGACATAAGTAGGGTATCCATTAAGCGTCATGTTCTGTTATAGGCTTTAAACCCATTCCTCTTGATGATTTTACCACATGATCTCTAGACCAACCTTTAAGGATCCTCTAGGTTGTCACTTGACTTGATGTAATAATCATGATTATTCAATTTGAGATCAAGTGTCTAATAGTTTTATGTCATTTTTCATATGACAAAATTTACCATTATACATATTAATAAGTCCTTCATATCAAACTTGCCACTTATCACACTTATCAAGTGCATAGTTTGAGTGATCCACTAATTTAAGTCCAATTGTGATCTTTCTAGGAGGTGGCACTGTGACTTTAATCCAAGCACCCCCCCATACTTTTAGGTATTTGTACGAAAGTACAATACCTTTCCAAAGTCCATACGGTATTTTACCAATGACTTTGTATGGTATTCTATTGAGGATATAATTTGTGGTAAGCGACGCTTTCCCCCACATTTTCTGGATTAACTCAGATTCCTCCAATAACGCATTTTCATTTCTTAAGATTACAAACTATTTCTTATAATTTTTTTCCGAGATGATTTTATCTCAATATGTTTCTTTGGTCAATGAATGTTTTTCCTCTTCTAGGAAAGTCAAAGAAACAACGTATCTTATGTCCATAATGACACAAACGTTTTTCTTTTTTCATTGATTTTAGAACAGTGTTGGAACTTGTTTTTTGACAATGGCGTTGGCCAATATTCCGGTGGCTTTTTCGAACAATTTAATTGTCGGAATGACCGGAACTTGGAATCGTTGGATTCATTGTAATGAACACTATGAGATAGTGTATTCATTTGTCAAAAATGGCGTTCATTTGAATGAGAAATGTTGGTCCAAAGTCGATGACTTGGAAAGCTTATTAAGTATATAAAGTGGAGAACTCATAACAAGATTTAAATCTTGTGTACACTTTGGTGTATTCTAGAGAAGAGATATTCGGGCCGGACTTTGATGATGGGCTTCGGAGTTGTGCAAATGGACCTAGGACCCAAAAGACTTAGTTTTTTTTGTCTAGATTCATTTTGACTAAAAATATTGACTAAGTCAATATAAATCTCTTCTAGTTAAATGAGTTTTAATGTCACAATTAAGCTAAGGAAAAATCAGTTTTGGTTTTGTCTCTAAGGTAAAAGCTTATTTGGTCAAATGTTATTATGTTGAGAACTTAATTCTCTTTGACTCCCTTTATTGCTCCAACCCTAGTAAAGGTTGAGGTGTTGGCTATATAATCAAGCCATATTCTTTCTCATGATAAACTAACAAGATTGAAACATATCAAAGTTCTAAAAACAATTCCCTCATGATCTCTTCTTTTCTTGAGTCTGAGAGTACACGCAGAATTTTGGTTCGATAGGTTCTGTTCCTCGGTGATGGAAGACAGAAACAATGCAGTTGTATCCTGGGAATCTTATCGCTATGAAACCGTCACACTACGGGGCGTTTAAAGATTTAAGGAAAGAGATTCGTCTCGCCTCTGCAATTCCTTTTCATCTTTGTAATTTGGTATTGTAATTCTGAATTTGTTCTTAAATTATCTTATTATATATCAGTTGCCCTATTGTAGAAATTCGGGTCCTACAATCTTAAATCTTTAAATTTCGTATAGTGTTATACAATCTTAAATCTTTAAATTTCGTATAGTGTAAAAACAATCTTGAATCTTTAAATTTTGTTATTGTTTTATTACACTAACGAAACTGATATATGTGTTAAGATGTTTTCTTAAGCACAAGTTCATGAGTTTTGCGGATTGATGGAGATTGGTGGTGATAATAATTTCCTATAATCAGAGATATTTTTTCTGATAATCAGAATTTGCGGTAGCAAGTTTAATATCGCATTGGTCCTGCATAATTTTCTAATCGCAGGATGTTCTGGATTTTATTCAACCAGTTTTTTGCTCGTGTTAATTGCATGATTTGCTATTGGTTTCTTGGTCCAGTTTGATTGGTTTAATGCTCCAGTTTGACTTTGAATGTTATTGTCACTTAATAGCAGATTATCGATCAAGTCTCTGGCTATTAGTTAAATCGTTTGTTCAGATTTGTCTTTTTCTGGAAAATCATTGTTGGCATACTTATGCAATTATTCGTATGGTTTAATTGCATGAATATTGTCTTTGCATAATTAAAGTGTTGGAATTTTAGTTGTTCTAAAATATTTGGTTTAGTTGCGTAATAATTGTTTATGCAATTTACGATTTTTGCATAATATTATTGCAGTTATGTGTTTGGTTTTAATTGATATACTAATTCGTTTTGTTTTTGTGAAACAGATTCGATTTAAGTATGACTAACGATAACCAATTTCTGTTAGATGTTGAAAATAAAGATGCAATGATCGAGATAATCGTTGGCGGTGAAATCGGGTCAAGTGAGTCGACGCCTCAAATTAAGTTTGAGAGTGGTCTGCCATTTGTGAACCCGTCGGTGCCTAGCGCTTTAAGCGTAGGACTGATGCCAAGAAAGACTTATAAGTCTATGGCGTAAATTTTTTAAAAATTCGCATTAGCGAAATTTCAAGGGAAGTCTCAAGTGACTTTGACCAAAGAGAACCTATGTGACGTGGTCTCTAAAGTCAATGTTGTTGAGGACAACCCGATGAAATGGTGGTATACCATTACTCACATATGCATGGATAAGGATATGTTTAAGACATATCAAAAATGCAAGAGTGAGAAGCGGCGGTTAATGAGTAACGCCATATAAATTTTGGAAAAGTATAACAAGATTAAATATCTTGTGAATACACTATGTGTATTAGAGAAAAGTAAATCCAAAATCAAATAGAGCCAAGCCAAACCAGACTTGGTTTTAGATTAAATTTTGGTTTTGAATTTGGTCATTGAATTGATTTTTTGAACAAAATTCAAATCAAAATTATGATTAAATTTATAATTAAAATTATCATAAATCTCTACTATAATTTGATACTTCTAACGTATGCAAATTGATGGTGTGAGATGATAAGATTTGACTTTGATTTCTAAAATCAATGAAAAAATCGTTTGTGTCATTATGGACATAAGATAAGTTGCTTCTTTGACTATCCTATAAGAGGAAAAATATTCATCGATCTCAGAGACATATTGAGATAAAATCATCTCGGAAAAAAACTATAAGAAATAGTTTGTAATCTTAAGAAATGAAAATGCGTTATTGGAGGAATCTGAGTTAATCCAGAAAATGTGGGGGAAAGCGTCGCTTACCACAAATTATATCCTCAATAGAATACCATACAAAGTCATTGGTAAAATACCGTATGGACTTTGGAACGGTATTGTACTTTCGTACAAATACCTAAAAGTATGGGGGGGGTGCTTGGATTAAAGTCACAGTGCCACCTCCTAGAAAGATCACAATTGGACTTAAATTAGTGGATCACTCATACTATGCACTTGATAAGTGTGATAAGTGGCAAGTTTGATATGAAGGACTTATTAATATGTATAATGGTAAATTTTGTCATATGAAAAATGACATAAAACAATTAGACACTTGATCTCAAATTGAATAATCATGATTATTACATCAAGTCAAGTGACAACCTAGAGGATCCTTAAAGGTTGGTCTAGAGATCATGTGGTAAAATCATCAAGAGGAATGGGTTTAAAGCCTATAACAGAACATGACGCTTAATGGATACCCTACTTATGTCATTGGAAATCCCACGACATAGGTTCAAAGGGACAACAAAATAAAGCTGAGTAAGAGAAAAACATTGTGAGACAATGTATACACCCAGTTCCTAGGATGATAAACAGTGTTACCTGTGTGTGATAAGGCTAAGCATTGGCTTTTAATGATTCCATAATTTTGAGATATCAGTGAAGTAATACAGGATGCTTCTTTAAAACAAAGTTGATGGCAGATCACCTAGTGAGTGTGAAATGCGGCCGTTTCTAGGAGAATGAAAGTAAGGCTATATTCTCCAAGTTCACTCATGATTACCAGGAATGTTCAAGGCCAAAATGAACACAATAGAGAACCTAGTTCTGTGAGAGAATGAAGCTGTGATATAGTTGTTGTCTCGGTTTACATCAAAGTTCGGGTGGTTCAAGACATCATGTTCACCTCTTGGTCGAGTAAACCCAACAATTATTGATAATGACTAGTTCAAGGCTGAAAAGCTACTAGCCCAGCTCGTACTCTCAAAAGTCGTTTTTTGATTCTTGTCGTGTCGGTCAAGTCTGTCTAGTTGTCCAGTGTTTAGAGTCATTTCTATTCATGTGGGGGATTGTTGGAACTTGTTTTTTGACAATGGCGTTGGCCAATACTCCGGTGGCTTTTTCAAACAATTTAATTGTCGGAATGACCGGAACTTGGAATCGTTGGATTCATTGTAATGAACACTATGAGATAGTGTATTCATTTGTCAAAAATGGCGTTCATTTGAATGAGAAATGTTGGTCCAAAGTCGATGACTTGGAAAGCTTATTAAGTATATAAAGTGGAGAACTCATAACAAGATTTAAATCTTGTGTACACTTTGGTGTATTCTAGAGAAGAGATATTCGGGCCGGACTTTGATGATGGGCTTCGGAGTTGTGCAAATGGACCTAGGACCCAAAAGACTTAGTCTTTTTTTGTCTAGATTCATTTTGACTAAAAATATTGACTAAGTCAATATAAATCTCTTCTAGTTAAATGAGTTTTAATGTCACAATTAAGCTAAGGAAAAATCAGTTTTGGTTTTGTCTCTAAGGTAAAAGCTTATTTGGTCAAATGTTATTATGTTGAGGACTTAATTCTCTTTGACTCCCTTTATTGCTCCAACCCTAGTAAAGGTTGAGGTGTTGGCTATATAATCAAGCCATATTCTTTCTCATGATAAACTAACAAGATTGAAACATATCAAAGTTCTAAAAACAATTCCCTCATGATCTCTTCTTTTCTTGAGTCTGAGAGTACACGCAGAATTTTGGTTCGATAGGTTCTGTTCCTCGGTGATGGAAGACAGAAACAATGCAGTTGTATCCTGGGAATCTTATCGCTATGAAACCGTCACACTACGGGGCGTTTAAAGATTTAAGGAAAGAGATTCGTCTCGCCTCTGCAATTCCTTTTCATCTTTGTAATTTGGTATTGTAATTCTGAATTTGTTCTTAAATTATCTTATTATATATCAGTTGCCCTATTGTAGAAATTCGGGTCCTACTTGACGAATGGATGAACAATACCTGTTCTTAAAAGACCTTAACAAATAATCAGTTTTCGTTAGTATAATAACGAAAATTTAAAGATTTAGGATTGTATAACACTATACGAAATTTAAAGATTTAAGATTGTAGGACCCGAATTTCTACGATTGGGCAACTGACATATAATAAGATAAATTTAAGTACAAATTCAGAATTACAATACCAAATTACAAAGATGAAAAGGAATTGCAGAGGCGAGACGAATCTCTTTTCTTAAATCTTTAAACGCCCCGTAGTGTGACGGTTTCATAGCGATAAGATTCCCAGGATACAACTGCATTGTTTCTGTCTTCCATCACCGAAGAACAAAACCTATCGAACCAAAATTCTGCGTGTACTCTCAGACACAAGAAAAGAAGAGATCATGAGGAAAATTGTTTATAGAACTTGTTTGATATTATTTCCAATTGTATATCATGAGAAAGAACATGGCTTGATTATATAGCCAACACCTCAACCTTTACTTAGGTTGGAGCAATAAAGGGAGTCAAAGAGAATTAAGTCCTCAACATAATAATATTTGACCAAATAAGCTTTTACCTTAGAGACAAAACCAAAACTGATTTTTCCTTAGCTTAATTGTGACATTAACACTCATTTAACTAGAAGAGATTTATATTGACTTAGTCAATATTTTTAGTCAAAATGAATCTAGACAAAAAAGACTAAGTCTTTTGGGTCCTAGGTTCATTTGCACAACTCTGAAGCCCATCATCAAAGTCCGGCCCGAATATCTCTTCTCTAGAATACACCAAAGTGTACACAAGATTTAAATCTTGTTATGAGTTCTCCACTTTATATACTTAATAAGCTTTCCAAGTCATCGACTTTGGACCAACATTTCTCATTCAAATGAACGCCATTTTTGACAAATGAATACACTATCTCATAGTGCTCATTACAATAAATCCAACGATTCCAAGTTCCGGTCATTCCGACAACTAAATTGTTCGAAAAAGCCACCGGAATATTGGCCAACGCCATTTTCAAAAAACAAGTTCCAACAATCCCCCACATGAATAGAAATGATTCTAAACACTGGACGACTAGACAGACTTGACCGACACGACAAGACTCGAAAAACGACTTTTGAGAGTATGAGCGAAAAATCCACTGTATCTGGGCTAGTAGCCTTTCAGCCTTGAACTAGTCATTATCAATAGATGTTGGGTTTACTCGACCAGGAGGTGATCATGATGTCTTGAACCACCCGGACTTTGATGTAAACTGAGGCAACAACTATATCACAGTTACATTCTCTCACAGAACTAGGTTCTCTATTGTGTTCATTTTGGCCTTGAACATTCCTGGTAATCATGAGTGAACTTGGAGAATATAGCCTTACTTTCATTCTCTTAGAAACGGCCGTATTTCACACTCACTAGGTGATCTGCCATCAACTTTGTTTTATAGAAGCATCCTATATTACTTCATTGATATCTCAAAGTTATGGAATCATTAAAAGCCGATGCTTAGCCTTATCACACACAGGTAACACTGTTTATCATCCTAGGAACTTGGTGTATACATTGTTTCACAGTGTTTTTCTCTTACTCAGCTTTATTTCGTTGTCCCTTTGAACCTATGTCGTGGGATTTCCAGTGACATAAGTAGGGTATCCATTAAGCGTCATGTTCTGTTATAGGCTTTAAACCCATTCCTCTTGATGATTTTACCACATGATCTCTAGACCAGCCTTTAAGGATCCTCTAGGTTGTCACTTGACTTGATGTAATTATCATGATTACTCAATTTGAGATCAAGTGTCTAATGGTTTTATGTCATTTTTTCATATGAAGAAATTTACCATTACACATATTAATCAGTCCTTCATATCAAACTTGCCACTTAACAAGTGCATAGTTTGAGTGATCCACTAATTTAAGTCCAATTGTGACTTTTATAGGAGGTGGCACTACGACTTTAATCCAGGCACCCCCACACTTTTAGGTATTTGTACGAAAGTACAACACTTTTCCAAAGTCCATATGGTGTTTACCAATGACCTTGTGCGGAATTCTATTGAGGAAATAATTTGTGGTAAGCGACGCTTTCCCCCACATTTTCTGCACTAACCCAGATTCCTCCAACAACGCATTTTCATCTTCTTAAGACTACAAACTATTTCTTATAGTTTTTTCCGAGATGTTTCTTTGATCGATGAATGTTTTTCCTCTTATAGGAAAGTCAAAGAAACAACGTATCTTATGTCCATAATGACACAAACGTTTTTTCTTATTCATTGTTTTTAGAAATCAAAGTCAAATCCCATCATCCCACACCATCAATTTGCATACGTTAGAAGTATCAAATTATGTGGAGAGTTATGATAATTTTAATTTTAAAGTTAATCATAATTTTGATTTGACTTTGGTTCAAAAAATAAATTTAATGACCAAATTCAAAACCAAAATTTAATCTCAAACCAAGTCCGGTTTGGCTTGGCTCTATTAGATTTTGGATTTACTTTTGTCCAATACACATAGTGTATTCACAAGATCTTTAATCTTGTTATACTTTTCCAAAATTCATATGGCGTTACTCATTAACCGCCGATTCTCACTCTTGCATCTTTGATATGTCTTAAACATATCCTTATCCATGCATATGTGAGTAATGGTATACCACCATTTCATCAGGTTGTCCTCAACAACATTGACTTTAGAGACCACGTCACATAGGTTCTCTTTGGTCAAAATCACTTGAGACTTCCCTTGAAATTTCGCTAATGAAATTTCTTAAAATTTACGCCATAGACTTATAAGTCTTTCTTGGCACCAGTCCTACGCTTAAAGCGCTAGGCACCGACGAGTTCACAAGTGGCAGACCACTCTCAAACTTAATTTGAGGCGTCGACTCACTTGACCCGATTTCACCGCCACAATTATCTCCATCGTTACATCCTTGGTTTGATCATCAATCACAATTTGGTTTCGTTAGTCATACTAAATCGAATCATCAATCTCCACCAATCTGCAAAACTCATGAACACAATAGAGAACCTAGTTCTGTGAGAGAATGAAGCTGTGATATAGTTGTTGTCTCGGTTTACATCAAAGTCCGGGTGGTTCAAGACATCATGTTCACCTCCTGGTCGAGTAAACCCAACAGCTATTGATAATGACTAGTTCAAGGCTGAAAAGCTACTAGCCCAGATACAGTGGATTTTTCGCTCGTACTCTCAAAAGTTGTTTTTCGAGTCTTCTCGAGTCGGTCAAGTCTGTCGAGTCGTCAAGTGTTTAGAGTCATTTCTATTCATGTGGGGGATTGTTGGAACTTGATTTTTGACAATGGCCTTAGCCAATATTCCGGTGATTTTTCTAGGCAATTTAGTTGTCGGAATGACCGGAACTTAGAATCGTTGGATTCATTGTAATGAGCACTTTGAGATAGTGTATTCATTTGTCAAAAACGGTGTTCGTGTGAATGAGAAATGTTGGTCCAAAGTTGATGACTTGGAAAGCTTGTAAAGCTTGGATATTTGGCTAAATGTAAAAACTAGCAAATATTTCATATTGGACGTAAGAGATGAAATATCTCAAGCATAGAATAAAGTGGAGAATTTATAATAAGGCTAAAAACCTTGAATCCAATTTTGGTGTATTGGATAAAAGAGATATTTAAACCGGGCTTCGGCTTTGGGTTTGGAATTGGCAAAGAGCAAATAGCCCAAAAGATTAATTCTTTTGAATTATTTAGTTGTGTTTGAAACTAAATAATATATTGTCTCTATTTAGTTGAATTCTAAATAATATATGTCTCTTTAATTGAAATCATTTTGTAACGTTAATTGGAAAAGTCAATTGCAATTGATTTTCATGCGTTAGTATAAAGAATTCAATTACATTTATTAAGAGAAGAATTCTCTTGTCTCCTCTTTATTGCTACGTTGAGCACTTTGGCTATATATAATGCCTTTGTATTTCTCTTGAAGATACACACATAGAACCACAACGTAAAGTAATCCTCTTCATGATCTTATATTTTCTTGTGTCTGAGAGTACACGCAGAATTTTGGTTCGATAGGTTTTGTTCTTCGGTGATGGAAGACAGAAACAATGCAGTTGTATCCTGAGAATCTTATCGCTATGAAACCGTCACACTACGGGGCGTTTGAAGATTTAAGGAAAGAGATTCGTCTCGCCTCTGCAATTCCTTTTCATGTTGGTAATTTGGTATTGTAATTCTGAATTTGTTCTTAAATATATCTTATTATATATCAGTTGCCCAATCGTAGAAATTCGGATCCTACAGTTAGCTTGTCTTAGAGGGGGTTATTGGTTTATGGATTTTAATGGATTTGGAAATCCAAACAAAATATACTGTTATTGGTTTTATGATTTTAAAATCCATATTAAAATCCGGTGTTATTGGTTCTATGATTTATAAATCCTAATTAAAATCACGTGTTATTCAATCTTACGGATTTACTTGTGGATTTGATTTCACTTAGGATTTTAATGGATTTGAAAGGATTTCATGTCAAAAATACAAAGGATCAAATCCGAGGGGAAACCTTCGGATTTACAAAGATTTCTAAATCTTATAAGATTTACAAATCAAATAACACAGATTTATAAATCCACAAATCAACTAAAATAATCAAACCAATAAATAAAACACCATCAAACAAAATAATAGAAAAATTGTGTCACGTATGTATTTTTCGTCTCTTCTTCATCATTTTATGTATGTTTTTCTTGCTTCTTTCTTTTTATAGGCTTGTTCATCTTTCTTGCTATTCACGTGATCAATTTCTCTATGATTCTTCACAATAAGGATTTTAGTGAATATTATTGCGAAATCATATACTAATCATCGTAAATAATATATATAAAGATACAAAGGTGTATGTGTTAGTGTTCGTTTTTGATGGGTTAAGTTTTATTTGTTAAAAGTATACTCAAACATGGATTCAACAAATACGGGAGAACAAGAAATCCTTGAAGAATGAGAAAGACATATATCACATGAAAATAATGAGTTAGATGTTGATATTACTTTATTGGTTAGTCAATGAAATCCATTTAGTTGATTTGTAAATCCATTTTATTTGATTTTGAAATCTACGTTATCTATTATTATGGATTTTAAAATTCATGGATTCATCTCAGATTTCTAAAATCCAAATGGATTTTAAAATCCATTAAAATACACAAACCAATAACCCCCTCTTAGTCTATGCATTAACTGCTTAATTAAATTTCCATTGTCTTTTTTATTAGTTTTCTTAAAGTAGTTATTAAGAACATAATTTCTGCTTCATACCAAAATTATTAGCCTTGTAAAGCAAGCCAAAATAATGTTGTTTGTATGAAAATTTCTTCAAGTCATCGTTTTGGAATATTAGTGAAGAGAAAATAAGCATAAAAATGATTGATTAATTAGTGGGTTAATTCAAGCCCTTTCTCAATAAAATAAATAAAAAAATTAGTGGGTTAATTCAATTAGAATTTAGAAGTAGTTTGTAGTTGGTAGTTATTCGTTGGAGAGAGATTTACATTAGTGTCGGCAGAGATTTGTGTAGTGAAATTGTGGCTTCCAATTACGTACTACAAGTTACAATACTACACATGGGGAGGTTTATCAATCTTGTACGATGTCCCTTGACACGGTTCTTGACCGATAGTATCCAACACCATACACTTCACATCGAAACCTCTCTGACAGATCGGAGAAGGCATTTATCACATGCGTACGTAGAAAAGGAAAACAATATTCTTATATATTTTTGTATATATGCTATGAGCAATGCATGCGATTAATGAGTTTATGGAATATAGAGTTGTAATGTTGTTGACGGATTTATAGAAGTTTATTCTATGTACGTTGGACAATTTCGGCTTGGTGTACATTTCGTTTGAGGCTACATTTTGTTTCATGAAAGATTATGTAAAGACTATAATATTTTTGGATAGCATTTTCGATTTTACTGACACAGTCTATGATCATAGATACATATGCACTGAATTGATGTGGCATTACCGTAAAACTCTTCCAGGCTATAAGAGATCATTTTTCCTGAATGATAAAGCTAAATCTAATTTCTTTGTTGACAAACGCACAATATTTACAAAAACTAACAATTAGGTGACATAAGTGCTATCAATTGACGATTAAAAAGAAAGAAGAAAAGAGCAAACAAAATAAGATACATGGTTTGTTAGTTGAGTTCGGATTTCGGAACACTCACTTTGCTATTATGTATTTGAATTTTATGCACCATTACGAAATTAGAAAAAAAAAACTCCATATGCCTTTATATTATGTATCGAAAACTAGTCAGTTCTTCTATCTTGGAACTAAATGGATCACATCCTTCGAGTAATGTGAAATTTGTTTTAATCTAATGGCCACATTACATAAAATTCCATAGTTAATCAATGTGATGGGGCTAGTAGAGAGAATTGTCATGTTTGGTGTTGGATACGTGTCTCTCAGTTACACTTTGCATTTAATTGGGCGGTATTTATATTTAAGGGAAGTTGACTAAAATAACATTTTTAGATTTTGAGTCGACTCAAACTACATTTTTAGATTTGAATTGCTATTTTTGAGTCTGTTTTACCATTTTCCATTTGATAACAAAAAACGTATTTACAAAAATGCCATTAATGAAACGGGACACGTAGGCGGGAACTTTTCCCGCCTAAAAGTAATAAGTCTACCGCTCAGCGATGGTAGACTTATTTTTTGGTCCGTAGACTTATTTGATGAGCGGTAGACTTATTTTTGAATGGTAGACTTATTGTGTCACTTAGGTGGTAGATTTGTTTCCGAACGGTAGACTTATTTTTTTAGCGGTATACTTAAATTCACCCAATGGTAGACTTATTTTTTGCGGTAGACTTATTAGTCAAATGGTAGATTTATTTCCGTAGACTTATTTTGAACGGTAGATTTATTTGTCTTCGATGGTAGATTTTATTTTAACTAGTAGATTTGTCTTCTTTGGTGGTAGATTTTTAGTCATAGCAGCGGTAGATTTATAATTGTGGATAGTGACGGTAGACTTATTTTAGTAGCGGTAGAGTTATAGTTAGCGGTAGACTTATTTATGGCGGTGGTAGATTTATTTTGTGTATAAGTGTGGTAGACTTATTGTAGTAGTGGTAGATTTATAATGAGCGGTAGACTTATTCAGTATTTTTGATCAATGAACCCAACCTTTGACTGGTAGACTTATTATTTTAGGACCAACAGTGGTAGACTTATGCGTTGGTAGCAATTGCAGTGGTGGATTTGTTTTTACTAGGTCGAGTGATGGTAGACTTTTTATCCAACCTAGTTACGGTAGACTTTTTTTCACATCAGACATTTGGTAGACTTATTGTGATAGCGGTAGAATTATAGTCTTTGGTGGTAGACTTGTTTCATGTTTAGGAAACTATAGTGGTGGTAGACTTATTTGGTAGGTGTCAGAGTTATTTGCAGGGAACGCGAAATGTCGATTTTACCTTTAAAAAATAGACAAATTTGCACGAAAAAACCTGCAACAATGGTGAAGAACTAGGGTTGCAGCCGCATAGCTCGGATCAGTGATTGATCTTTCTTTGTGTTTAGTGTTTAGGGTTAAGGGTTTAGGGTTGAACAAAAGGAGGTAAATTGGAAACAAAACAAATCATTCTTGTTTATGGTAGTCAGAGTTTTGAGAAGAATTGATGGGTGTTCTTGGTTGACAATTCAAAAGGTGGTACAGTTCTAGGGGCATATCATGCAAGTGATGGTAAATTTATATACAAGTGATGGTAGATTTAGTATGTACTATATATTTTCATATATTTTCTATCTTTTCGTATGAACTCGTACTCGTGTTTTAAGGATATTGTAATGGTTAGAGAGACATTTCAGAAGCCATGTTTTAACCAAACATAAATGTTGTCAATTCATTCATTACACTACAAAAAAATGTTCATAGAAGTCTACCATAATTTTTGAATCTCTTTGCAAAAAGTCTACCATAACAAATGTATCTTATAGAAATAAATCTACCATAACGTATATTACAAACCAGAACGTCTGTGTCTCATAAAAATAAATCTACCATCAAACGAAAATACATCTCATCCGAATCACGAGGGATAACTGAACAATCACTGGATCCATCACAAGGGTTTGACTCTGATAACTGAACAATCTCATCACGTGGTAACTCATCCATGATATCAGCTGCACGTTTGAGGCGAATAGCATGCATATTGAATTCACAGAAGTCTTTCATACTATGCCAAAAAAATCCCATTCATTAGCAGCTTCAGAGTCAAAAATCTACCATTTAATAGAATAAATCTACCATTACACAAAAAATAAATCTACCACTAAGGACTTACATGCCATATATACGGGTGAGATTGAGGACTTGATGCTACATAACCATAAGGCCGTATAGGAGAATAAGCATGTTAAACAATACAAAGATTAACCAAATACTACCTAAATACAACAAGAAACAATGGTGTATAGACCATGTTCATGATCTTTTGGATGTTCTTTACAATCTTCATGCGGTTACGCATTGAACGCACAAAGAATACATGTAAAGAAATTCATGGAAATTAGAACATCTTAGACTGAAACACAATCCTAACTTGCCAAAAAAGATTTCATTCATTAGCAGCTCCAGAGTCGAAAAGTCTACCATAATGTTTGTATCTCTTTGCAAAAAGTATACCACAACGTCAAAAAAGATTTCATTCATTAGCAAATCAAGAGTCGAAAAGTCTATCACAACGTCTGCATCTCATAGAAATAAGTCTACCACAACGTCTGCATCTCATAAAAATAAGTCTACCACAACGTCTGCATCTCATAGAAATAAGTCTACCACACCGTCAAAAAAGATTTCATCCATTAGCTGATCAAGAGTCAAAAAGTCTACCACAACGTCTACATCTCATAGAAATAAGTCTACCACAACGTCTGCATCTCATAGAAATAAGTCTACCATAACGTCTATTATAAATCTACCGTAACGTATGTTTTTTCCCATAGAAATAAGTCTACCATAACGTCGAAATCTGGATCTGAGAAAAATCCATTTCTGGAAAAAAATCAGATTTGAGAAAAATCCAGATCTGGATCAGAACGTGATTTTACAAAACTTCAACACACCCAAACGAAACCGGTTAGAAAGAGATTACCTCTCTACAACGCACGAAAACGAAACCCCAACACTCGCCGGAACTTTCATTCGCCGGAATTTTGAAACCTATGAACGAAAAACATATTGAAGTTCATAAATCTGAACCCAAAACACTCGTGAATGATAGAGAGAAAGAAAACTCATGATTTGTTTCAAATCTTACCGTCAAATACAACAAATTTCATCGCCGGAGACAAAATCGCTCGGAGTCGCCGGAGGAGAAGAAGAAGAGATTTCATTGAAATCTGATTTTTTTTTTGGTTTTGTGTTGTTTTTTTTTTCAAAGGATAATTGTATTTTCGTTAATAAACGAATTTGGAGTATTTTTAATGTCTTTGTAACTTTTTTTAGCTCAAATTTAATAAAAAAATAAAAGGTTGTTTGAGTAAAATCTATATTTAATTTACATAGTACGTCTAATAGCTGATATTTTATTAGATTATGTACATCGAATGACAGCAAACTCAAAACAAAAGTAGATTTTGTTTTGAATTAATGTAAAATCATATTCAAAAAACCTTTTTTACAAGATCTGTGTCGTTCTTTTAAAGCTGATTAAAAGGAAAATGAAAAAACAGAACTTCACTTAAAGAAACAGAGCTTCACGTGAGCTAGAAGAAAGATAATTTTAATGGTTCACTAGTGGGTTAAAAGCCAAAGCTCCATAGTCTCAAAGTAGTCGTGTTCGCCCATGCTTCGCATCGCATTGATTCGATTCCGAATGTTCTTGTCAATCTGTTTCACCAAGGCAGCGGTTGTGGAAGTAATTTTTCCATGTCGACGGTTGTTCCGCTCATGCCATATATGATATACAGCAGATTGGAAAGCATATCGATATAAGAACAATCTAAATTTTGGTTTGTGAACTGAAAGGAGTTGAACGAGCTCTTGTTACAATAATCTTAATCATTTCTATCATGAAATCAATCCCAAGATCATCTAGATTTGAATTAACCCAACCACAAACACTTTCTTGTAGAAGAAGAAAGACTAACCTTGATCCATTGCTTAATTGGACTTGAAATGGAATCAATTCACCAATTGATGTATTCCTCCCTTTCTCCTTTCACCTTCACGATCCCTTTTGATGGAGAAGGAATCAACTCCCTTCTCTATTTGTTTTGTGTGATCGATCAATATTTATGTTTCTTGTTATGGGAAAAAGAACGTATGTTTGGTGTATTCCTTAATGTGGGTTTTATACATTTTGATAAGTTGTGATGGTTCATCACAAAACCCACGTAACCACCTTTTTAATTAATCACCACTTACATATATATAAAGCATAATCTTAATGTAGTTATAGTTATTCTTTTATTAACTACATATGCAATATATATAATATACAAACATTAGAGAAAGGCATATATATAATAAGGTAAGGGAGGAGGGTTATCAATACACCCGAATTCTAATAGCTTTAATCGAAACCGATCCATCACGGTGTCGCCTTTAATATTAGAAACCAAACTTTAATATGAACTTGATCTTTAATAATTAAACCGTAAGACACATAGGTCACATAGAATATATAAATATTCTTACATTCTCCCACTTGACCTTAGTGTCGATTTAATGGTTTAATAACTATAATGCACGCTTTTATACCAAGTCCATCTAACTTTACATATCATAATAAAATTAGAATTGATCGAATCATGGCGGTCACAAATCATTGAACGATATGATTCCTTCCATGTATCACAAACCAATTCCAACTTTATATTGATATTGTCTTTACATTGAGAAGAACCTTAATTCTCAAATACATATGTTATCTTAGAACCATAAGTGTACACATACCTTTATGATAACATATCTATTAAAATAGAAACATAACTTTAAGTGAATTCAAAGTGTTACATACATAATGAGCATACTACAAACTTTACAGCAAGGTCTTATCTATAATACCCATACGTTCTACATGGCCATTGAACGCCTTGGGTGGTAATCCCTTAGTTAACGGATCCGCAACCATCATGTCCGTCCTAATATGCTCAAATGACACTCTATGTCTCTTTACTTCTTCTTTGACAGACAAGTACTTTAACTCCATGTGCTTAGCACCCTTCGAGTACTTGTCATTCTTTGAAAAGAAGACAGCTGCGGTATTATCACAATAAATTCTCAGCGGCTTAGCTATACTGTCGACAATTCTAAGCCCTGAGATAAAGTTCCGCAGCCACAATGATTGAACCGTGGCCTCAAAGCATGCCACAAATTCAGCCTCCATGGTGGAAGTAGCAATGACAGACTGCTTTCCACTTTTCCATGATATTGCTCCCCCAGCTAGTAGGAACAAATAGCCAAACGTCGATTTTCTACTATCGACGCATCCGACATAATCTGAATCTGAATATCCAATGACCTCCAAATGGTCGGATCTCCTATATGTAAGCATGAACTCTTTGGTGCCTTGCAAGTACCTGAGAACTTTCTTTGCAGCTTTCCAGTGGTCCATTCCGGGATTACTTTGATATCGACCCAACATACCAACAGCAAAGCTGATATCTGGTCGAGTACATGTTTGAACATAGTTCAAACTCCCAACCACTGATGCATAGGGAATTCTTTCCATTTCCTTACGCTCCAATTCATTTTTGGGACATTGCATTTTATTGAACTTATCTCCCTTCTGAATTGGAGCTATCCCTCCGGAGCATTTATCCATTCCATATCTTTCTAAGACTTTATTGATATATCCTTTCTGAGACAAACTTAACAATCTTTGTGATCTATCTCGGAATATTTCTATCCCGATCACATAAGATGCCTCAGCCATATCTTTCATTTCAAAATTCTTAGAGAGATATTTCTTTATATCATGTAACATGCCCATGTCATTTGCAGCAAGCAAAATGTCATCAACATATAGAACTAAAATCACAAATCTGCTCCCACTGACTTTAATGTAGATACATCGATCAACGATCATCTATGACGTTATGGTATCATTAAATTTCATATACCATTGTCTGGAAGCTTGTTTTAGTCCATATATTGACTTCCTCAGCTTATATACCAGATGTTCTTTTCCATTGGCCACAAACCCTTCAGGTTGGTCCATATATACTTCCTCCTCTAGGTCTCCATTCAGAAAGGCGGTTTTCACATCCATTTGGTGAAGCTCAAGATCATAATGAGCTACCAAAGCCAAAACAATTCTTAGAGAATCCTTCTTTGAAACTGGAGAGAAGGTCTCTTTATAGTCAATGCCATCCTTTTGAGTGAAACCTTTAGCAACAAGGCGAGCCTTGTATTTATCAATGATGCCTTTCGAGTCGCGTTTAGTCTTAAAGACCCATTTACATCCGACGGTTTTGAAACCATCAGGCAACTCTACTAAGTCCCATACTTGGTTATCACCCATAGACTTTATTTCTTCTTTCGAGGCATTAAACCATTTTTCAGAATTGATACTTTCCATGGCTTTTCGGAATGTGTTCGGGTCTTCATCAATGCTCAAGTCACATTCAATTTCAATAGCGTAAACCATATAGTCATTTGAAATAGCAGATCGTTTTTCCCTTTCAGATCGCCTTAATGGTTCTTGTGGTACACTATTATTTTCTTGAATTGTAACAGGTTCATTTGTTTGTTCAACTAGTGGGTCATGTTGTTCTATTGTGTCGTTTGACTGTGATACAACAATAGGACTAACTACCTTAGGTGCAACAGCAAGTGAAAGGACTTCAACCTGAACTTCTTTAATGTTCACCTTTCTTGGTTCACCACTCCCACTAGTTTCACCATTTTCAATGAACCTAGCATTGCCCGTTTCAACTATTCTCATACTATGTTTAGGACAATAAAATATATACCCCTTTGATTTTTCAGGATAGCCAATGAAAAATCCACTGACAGTCCTGGAATCAAGTTTCTTTTCTTCTGGATTATATAGCCTTACTTCTGCTGGACAACCCCAGACACGTAGATGCCTTAAGCTAGGTTTCCTTCCTGACCACAGTTCATAAGGAGTCTTAGGAACTGCCTTACTAGGAACCCGATTCAGCACATACGTTGCAGTCTTTAATGCATATATCCACAAGGAAAGGGGTAAAGAACAATTACTTAACATGGTCCTAACCATTTCTATTAAAGTACGGTTCCGCCTCTCAGCTACACCATTCTGCTGAGGAGTACCAGGCATTGTGTACTGCGCACAAATGCCTCTACTTTCAAGTAGTTTTGCAAATGGACCTGGACATTGTCCACTTTCAGTGGTTTTCCCATAAAATTCACCACCTCTATCAGATCTCACAACTTTCACTTTTCTATCTAACTGCCTTTCCACTTCATTAATGAATATCTCTAAGACATCCACAGACTTGGACTTTTCATGCAGTAGATATGTATAACCATAACGTGAGTAATCATCTATAAAGGTGATAAAGTATTTTTTACCGCTCCAAGATGGAGCGTCGAAAGGGCCACATATATCGGTATGTATTAACTCAAGCAGCTGAGTGCTTCTCGTGGCTGGTTTTTTTACAACATGTTTGGTCTGCTTTCCTTTAATGCAGTCTATACACACATTGAGGTCACTAAAGTCCAATTGAGGAAGAATTTCATTCTTTACCAACCTCATCATCCTTTCTTTGGAAATATGACCTAATCTTTGATGCCACAAGAAAGCAGAACTTTCATCTGATGCACTACGTTTAATGCCTCGACTTTCAATATTAAATAATGATTCAGAAAAGTTCGAATCAAGATTGAATTTATAAAGTGAATCAAACAAAGTACCACTACCATAAAAGTAATCATTTCGGTACAATGAGAAAACACCACGTCCAATCTTAAAATCAAAACCTAAATGATCCAACCTACTTATAGAAACAAGATTTCTGGCACATTCAGGTACATAGAGACGCCCTTCTAGATCTACATGACATCCAGTGTCCAAGATCAATCTGTACGTCCCAATGCCTTCAATTTTTGCCTTCATCCTGTTTCCCATGAACAAGTACTGCTCAGGTCCTCTTATGGGCTGGATCATACTGAATCCCTGTTTAATATGAGACACATGAGTAGTAGCACCAGAATCTAACCACCAAGTATTATTAGGTACTTCAATAAGATTCAATTCAGAGCAAACAAAACTGAAATGTTTACCTTTCTTATCGAACCATGCCTTCCTTTTAGGACAATCTTTTCTGAAGTGTCCCATCTTCTTACAGAAGAAACACTTCTTTTCTTTCTGGATTTGACTTTCAGGTCCTTTCACGAAAGTCGCATCCTTCTTTTTGTCCCATTTACTTGGTTTTCTTTTCATGCTGCTGGCACTTCCAAGACCTACGAGATTAGCAACTTGTTCCTTCATCTTCTTTAATCTCCCTTCCTCTTGAATCAACATAGCCTTTAATTCCTTAAAGTTCCATTTCTCCTTAATGGTGTTGTAATTCACCTGGAACTGGCTAAATTCAAAAGGTAGGGAGTTCATGATGAATTGGACCAAGAATTGCTCATGAATCTCCATTCCCAAGGAAGTTAACTTTGCTGCCAAGTTAGACATGTGCGTCACATGATCATGGATTGGCTGAGACCAGTCAAACTTTTTCGTAGTAAGCTCACTCATGAGACTTCCCACAATCGACTTGTCAGCCAAATCCGATTGTGAACACTCCCTAATTTTTCCTATGAATTCCCTTGCTTTCTCTGTCTTGGGCATAGATGGCTTAATATTTTCTGCCATCGTCATCCTCATGAGGTTCAAACTCAGCCTGTTAGAGCGCTCCCAAGTCTCATACTTCAACTTTTTAGTTTCGGTGCTCTTTTCTGTAATGGCAGAGGGTTCCTCATCTGTTAGGATGGCACGGTCCAATGCCATTGCTCCCAGTGTAAACCAGATTTGATCGGACCATTCCCCATAATTCAGCCCATTGAACTTTACGACAGAGTTAGCAGATGCAAACAAATTTGATGAAGCTGCAAACATTCATACATGCTTACCCATTAGTGCTTTGAAATTTTACTACAGATTCATGGAAGGCTTTTAAACTTTAAAAAGCATGTATTTAAGCAACCTTTGGGCAATACTCAAACACAAGCACTTTTATTGATGCTAAATTTTTTTTTTAAAAAACTTTACAATTAATCATATCTTACAATAATCAATAAGCTTGGTACCTTTGGGTATCCATACTATTGACTATTGTAAGCAATGATTAATCCTTTTCATATTATTAACTATATATAATGATCCACCTTTGGGTGATCTCCAAAGATATAGATAACAAAATAATTGATCAATAAAACTTTATGTCATTTTTAGCATCTCTTTTATCATGATCAATTAGGAAATTTTTTATTTCTCAATGTTTATATAATATATAACAAGGCCACTTTGGTGACTAACATGTTCTATACAATACAAACATTAAGTTTTCATCGGGTAAAGTTTCTTTAAATTGTGTTAGTATTTCATAACACAATTACCCTACTTATAAAAAAAAATAAAAAAATGTAGCGGAAGCATTTTAATTTTATTTTCGTATTTTAAATTAATAAAAAATACCAAAAAATGTGTGTGTTTTAATACCATTCAAAAACACTTGCAATATGAATGCACATTTTCATGCATGCAACACCGATTCAAAAAACTCATGCACACGACCTAATCGGCGGTTAAAAACAAAACTCATGCATACAACACCAATTATGAATGCACCTAATCACGAATCCATGCACAACCATGATTCTTTATCATGCCACACTATTCTTTACAATCCTACGGCATTTATTAATGATTCAATCATTACTTCAACTTAATGCACCGTTTTATGAATGCACATGAACCGTCGTCACTTTCACGTTCATACACAATACCGCATGCATATGAAACCGATCCACTCAATCAAACAAAATCAATTGAAAAACAACCGAAAACAATTTTTCAATTAACACCCAAAAGCAAGCGATTCAACATCCTAACGATAACGAACGTTTAATAGTTTCAACCGTAATGCTGTAGGTATAATAGTGGTGAATTAAACAAATCTAGTTAGGCTCTGCTACCAAATGTTACAATAATCTTAATGATTTCTATCATGAAATCAATCCCAAGATCATCTAGATTTGAATTAACCCAACCACAAACACTTTCTTGTAGAAGAAGAAAGACTAACCTTGATCCATTGCTTAATTGGACTTGAAATGGAATCAATTCACCAATTGATGTCTTCCTCCCTTTCTCCTTTCACCTTCACGATCCCTTTTGATGGAGAAGGAATCAACTCCCTTCTCTATTTGTTTTGTGTGATCGATCAATGTTTCTGTTTCTTGTTATGGGAAAAAGAACGTATGTTTGGTGTATTCCTTAATGTGGGTTTTATACATTTTGATAAGTTGTGATGGTTCATCACAAAACCCACGTAACCACCTTTTTAATTAATCACCACTTACATATATATAAAGCATAATCTTAATGTAGTTATAGTTATTCTTTTATTAACTACATATGCAATATATATAATATACAAACATTAGAGAAAGGCATATATATAATAAGGTAAGGGAGGAGGGTTATCAATACACCCGAATTCTAATAGCTTTAATCGAAACCGATCCATCACGGTGTCGCCTTTAATATTAGAAACCAAACTTTAATATGAACGTGATCTTTAATAATTAAACCGTAAGACACATAGGTCACATAGAATATATAAATATTCTTACAGCTCTTCCCAGTTAGTTGTGTAGTCCGAGCCGAGTAGTGTGGAAGCGACTTGTCTCCAAATTTCACCCGAGACCCTGCATCCAAAGAAGAGATGGTTCCGAGTGTCTTCTTCATGCCCACATAAACTACATAAAGTATTCAACCCCACATGCCAATACTTCATCTTATCTCCCGTTGTCAACCGGTTGTGAATCGCAAGCCATAAAATAAAAGAGTACTTGGGGGTTTCCTGGGTGAACCACACCCCTTTGTACCAAGTATTTGTGGCGTGCTTTTCCCGGATAAAGTTCGAAGTAGTCTTGGTTACAAACCTATTATTAAATACATCATCATAGTATTTCCATAGAGACGGGTCTGCTCCCGGCTTCATTTCTCGCTTCTTTTTATCTATTTCCTCCTCAATACTATTCAAAGATGAAACTCTGTGCGTTCTCATGTGCCTCATCGCCTCTGCAAAGGTTGCGGATAAAGGAATCCCCATGTCATTAGGACCACGAGACCCCGTAAGATCATATAATCTCTCAAGTTGCGACCAGTGATCGAACCAGAATGATGTATCACGTCCATTACATACCTCAATTCGATGAAAGGACTTAGCTAGCTCCCAATATTTTAGTATCTTTCGCCACATCCAAGACCTTTTAGTTGTATTCTCTTTGATAGTCCAAAACCAATCTTTCCCGATTAACATCATCTTTATCCATTTAACCCATAGGGATTGTTGATTCGAAACAATTCTCCATATAAGCTTCAAACAGGTAATCACATTTGCCTCCTTTATAGATTGAAAACCCAATTCTCCCTCGGCTTTAGGTAGACAAACCTCTTTCCATGCCACCTTTGCTTTCTTTGCATTCAGACCAGGATCTGACCAAAGGAACGCGGCATATAATTTTTCACTCTCAGTAATGCAATCATTCCGTAATCGATAAGCCGAAGTCCAAAAATTTGTGATGCTACAAATCACAGAACGAAGCAACTGCAAACGACCAGCATAAGATAGATGGTGAGCCGTCCAAGAGCTTAGTTTTATGCGGATCTTCTCCACAAGAAGGCTATAATCAGACCTCGACATCCATTTAGTTAATAGAGGTAAGCCAATGTACTTTACCGGGAGTTGTCATGATGCAAATGGGAATTGTGCCAATATATTCTCCTTCTCATTTAAGCATAAATCTACTTTTGTTTTTTTCTTTTTTGCTTAAATGAGCTCGAATAAATAAGACACAAAGAAATTAAGATAGCTCATAAGAGCTTTATTTATGCAAGGAAAGTAAAAGATGAAATTTAATCTAAGAACACCAAAACCAAAATGATTTAGATTGATTTCATATAAAATTGAAGGAGGAAGTTGCTTGATAGCAAGTTAGCAACCCTCAAAGTTACATTCAATGTTTATATACGAAGTAATCTACCTTGTTAGGTTACCCTAATTACATGGGCTAACAAATGCTTATCATTATAGATTATCTTATGAACACATTCTTGGGCATTCTTATGGATCTTATTTTCCTAAACGATTTCTCTTTTTTTCTTTTTCTTTTAGACTATGTTAAACTATATTATTATAGATTATCTAATAATTAATAGAGCTCAAATATTATATTTTTAAACAACCAATTATAAAAGATAAATAAATTTTGAAGTTTAGCAGTATAGATACATTGACGTTTCAGTCTTTGGACATTCTAACATACTTACATACCAAAAAAGCTATTGTTCACATATGACTATTGAAACAAAACTCTTCTCGTTAGTAGGTCGAAGAAACTAGAAGGAATGAGTGAAGTAAATGCAAATCCAACTACTAACAAACGCTTAATCATCATTTTTTTCCCTATATAAACCCATCATCACCTCCCACTTTTCTGATCACATCCAACAACACACGATCTTAGAAAACAAAACTCAACTAAACCTCCAATTTTGTAATCACCCAAAAACAAAGCAATAAAATGGCTATGGCTCTCAGGTTCTTCACATGCCTTGTTTTGACTGTGTGCATAGTTGCATCAGTAGATGCAGTGCCACTTACCTATCGAATGGCGGTGCAATACCAGATCCATGTTGTGCTCAATATGGCTCAACAGGACCGCCAACAAGCGTGCCAATGCCTACAATCCGCTGCAGAGAGCATTTCTGGTATTAAACAAAGTCTAGCCTCTGGCCTTCCTAGAAAGTGTGGTGTTAGCATTCCATATCCCATCTCCATGAGCACTAAGTCCAACAAGTAAGTGTTTTTTTCTCCTTATTTCGTGCAAACTCATAGTCTTGATCGTTTGTACAGTTGCAGCATCAAGTGAAGTGAAGTGGGAATGAACTCATATGATCGTTTGGATGAAGAGTATGGTTTAGCATAACTAAAATAATAAACGTCTATATGTACGCTCATCTTAGCATGCCCTAGTTTGTCTTGTTACTCTGTAATCATTTGCTTTCCATATGTTGTATCGCAGTTATGTTAAGATATATGTGATGATGGTACCTTAATTAATCTTCTTTAGTTATGTAATTTCTCCAATGCATGGCTTCGTACAAAACAAAAGTAAGTGAATTTACTCATTGGCAAAAACGAAAGGGGACTTACCTTACTAAACAAGCAGGCCCGGCCCAGAGGGTAGGCGAGTTAGGCAATGGCTTGGGGCCACCAACTTTTTTTGTTAACTTTTTTTTTCATCTGAAAATTGATATTAAAAAACTTTCACCAAACCTTACAAAGAAAGTTCTACAATTCCAAACCTTACAAAGAAAGTTCTACAATTCCAAACAATGGAAGCATAAACCACAATGAGGAAACGAGCTTAAAAAACAAGAATACAATCTTGAGGTAATAGAATGCAGAACATAAAATAAGCATAATTTGAGATGGAGATCTATTAGTCAATTTGCAGCTCAATCTTTAGAACATCAACGATTAGAGTCTAGACGAATCACCACCCGAACAGCGATTCATTACCCTCCGTAGCACAATAATAAGGCAGATTCGTTGCAACCTAACTTTCCTAAACTACTCCGACTTAGCGGAACCAGTTGGGGCGGCACATACGGACCAAAGCCCAAACACAAACTTGTCTCTTGAACATATTACAAAGGGGAAAATCAGCAATGGTGAAGACTCCAATCTCAGGCAAGGAGAGACTTATATTTGCCTCACCACAATCACATTACAAGGCCAACAAATCATGAACCAAAGAGACTCTCCACAAACCCAAACCCAAACCAAAAACTACTGCTTCAAACTAAGGCAACCCATACTAATCGAGACAAGAGACACTCTCTTTCTAATATACTTGTACTGAAGCAACAAAAGCCACAATGAATAAACTAAAGAAAGCAGCTAAACACTAACAATCCGAAGACAAAGACAAAGCAAAACCTCTAAGACCAACAACATTATTCTAAGATAGGACAAGAGCCAAATCGGCACTATGCATCTAGGAAAGCAGAGAAATAAGCTCATCGAAGACAACAAGAACCGGATCTGCAATCACCGACTAGAAGGTGAGCCGAACCACAAGCAAAATCCTGAAACCTCAATGGATCTAAGCTGAGCAATCTCGAGACCGGTTGTGGACAACGACTATGAGCCAGATCCACCACCCAAGTTCGACGACACCTACCATAAAACCACATTCCTAGCCATAGCCAAGGATCTAAACTCAAACCTACTAGAAAGATTATGTAGAAGGCTAGAAGCAAAATTGCAGAAAATTAACACTAAGAGACTAATCTACACAAGCTCCAGCGTCGGCGCTAAGAGAGCCACCGAACGCCGGAGCCAACCTTGCAGATCACGATGAGGAGGACTGTAGCGGCGGCGGAGAGCTAGAGAGAAATTAGGTTTTTTATTTCAGAGAGAAATTACGTTTTTTGTTAACTTATGGGTGATATGCTCAAATTTACCCTGAGCTACTCTCTCAAATTAAGAGATCAATTGTAGTAGGGGTCGAATCACTGGGAGTCAAATCAAACGATAGGAATACTGACTTCAAATTCGGCTAAGTAAAATAATATAAAATAAAGACAAAAGCAAATTGAAACAGAGAAGGATTGTTGATTTAAAATTCAATTAAACAAAGTGCTAGGCTTTTGGGTAATTCTCAGGAAGAATCAAAATTGCAGGTTAAACAGAATCAGGATTTAATTAAGAACCGTTCTAGAACTTGGAACACTAAAATATAATTAACCAACTGTCGTTGCGAAAACTAACTATGTCTAAACCCTAGAAAACCAAATTTCTTTGCGAATTCAATCAATTTAAACAAGCTTTAAATTCAAGTCCAATTTGTTCACAAAATCCCTAAACCAAATTTCTTTGCGAATAAGTAATTTTGCTCACCTAAGATCTAGTTCTGGCTAATCAATTACACTTTCGTGTCAATCTATCAACCTAAGATAGCTAATTTAGAGTGATCAATTCTAAATCAGAGTTCAAGCAATCTAGGTGAAGAACCTAACAGATAATCCTAACAAGTGAGTTTACCCTAACAATTCATCATCATTCCATTCGAACTACCCTAAACCTAACAAGCAAACTACTCAGACATGGAAGCAAAGCAAATCATAGCTGAATAATAATGCATATAAAGAGAAGAAGAATAAGAACAATAGGGTTCGAAGAATCTCAAAGTATAAAGTAAACTTGTCTCCCTAAAAACCCTAAAAATCTCTCTCTAAACTTTGTGTTATAAAATCTCCCGTTCTGATCTCAAAACCTAAAATAAACTATTTATAGAGGTAAAACTCGTGGTGGGCTTTTATGACGGTTTATTGGTAACTTCTGGCCCGAAAAGGAACAATTTTCCTTCTTTAAAACGTATTAGGTCGGTCTCTGCGAGTGCATGTCGATCGATCGACATAAGGTGTGTCGATCGACAGGCTTCAACGTTGTTGTCGATCGATCACCACCATGTATGTCGATCGACAGGCTTCTTTATATCAGCTTCTATTCTTGCAAATCCGACTCCAACCTTGCTTACGTTCCAAAATGCACCGTCTTCACCAAATAAGCTCCTCACGTGCAATAACCTGTTAAGATACTAAAAAGACTCGAAATACAATGAAAAGACTCGATAAAAGGACTTATATCATGGTCGAAAACCGGTAAAAACCATGATATATCAACTCCCCCAGACTTAGCTTTTGCTTGCCCTCAAGCAAACTAGAGACTAAAACTGAAGTCGAGGTTTGAAAATGGCGAGAACTTACTTATCTTCGGGAACATTGCTTTCGCTTTCTTGACTCTTTCGTTGTATGTAAACAAAGTACCTTTGACGGTCACGAATCTCAACCATCATAGGTTGGGCCTCAAATCTTAACCTGCAAACCCATCAGTTTCACATCCTCCTAACTGTCGCACACTTAATCGAAGTGATGATGGAATTCTCTCCAATGATATCAACCAAGTAAAAGGGCTAGGTGTGATGTTAAAGGCTTTTGTGTTTAAGTGGAGCTAAAGAGTGTTTAGGGTTACCGGATTTTATTTGGTGGATGTAGACATTATGCATAATAACAAGAGAGAGTCGGATCCAGTTGATGCCCACAGTTTCTCATTCACATTGCACTCCCTCCTCCAAAACGTTATCAGGAACCAAACACCTCCTTATCATAACATGTTCCACTTTCCACATCCAACTTCCTCATTCCTTGGGATTTTTCTTTTGAAGCTAGAGACTTATTTAAATAATCATTTCCCTTTCCCTTACTTATTTTTCGAAATAATTTTTTTTTTTTTTTTTTCATTTTTTTTTTTCAAGACTCTAAGGGGGGAAATGATTTTACAAAGATATTAGTCTCGAAAATTACCATTGTTGTGTATTAAGTCCCAAGGAATGCTTAGCATTGCTGCTCTCTTTCAAGTACTCCTACCAAATCCTTTTCCTGTGCAATTTTTGTGAATGAAAAACTGCGTCGGACCTCTTTCTTTCCGGAGTTTATACACATGCCTGCACATAAAACTAAGGAAAAGAGACTGCATGATGTTTGAACAAAAGGTTAAGGTTAGGGGTTGGGTACCAACTAAAAATAAGCTGGCCATTCAGGATCAACAAAGAGTGGTAAAGAGAATAAGGAGTCCTGAATGTTTTACTGTCGAGATATCACCAAAGAGAATATAGCGAGATGGAGATCAAGTGTGCTAGTCTGGAGTTTGATCTACTTCGTTCTGCAAATTGCGATAAGAGGGGAACCTGTACTATCATCTGGTTTCGAATTCGTTCCATCCAAAGGCTTCATCGCAACAGCTAAAAGTTTCAAAAACTAAGCTTTATTCCTAAGAAAGATCATTATTCCCTACATTTTGACTCAATAAAAACGAATTTTTGACTCCAAAATAGAAAACTATGTTAGTAATTACCTCCCCCAGACTTAAACAACACTGTCCCCAGTGTTATTAAATCTAAAATTGATGAAAAGAAAAAGAAAAAGTCAGAAAATTTGTGAAAAGAACGAAATTCGAACCTGTTCTGCTGGCCTGTCGATCGACAACCATTAGGTGTGTCGATCGACAGGGCTTCATGGGGCTGTCGATCGACACACACCAGGTCTGTCGATCGACAGGTTCGTCAAAAGTCTGAAATCTTGGCTTTGACGACTTATGTTGTTGGAGAAATCTAAAGAGAAACTGAAGATCACTGAAACAAAATACCATCAAATACCACAGCAAAGAGTCGCAAACAACAATGTTCACAAATCCTAAAAATCAAAAGGAAAACAAAGAACAAACTGACTCAAAGAAAGAAAAAATGACTCAAAAGAAAAGAAAAACTTATAGGTGGGTTGCCTCCCACCAAGAGCCAAAATTTGATATGCTCAAATTTACCCTGAGCTACTCTCTCAAATTAAGAGATCAATTGTAGTAGGGGTCGAATCACTGGGAGTCAAATCAAACGATAGGAATACTGACTTCAAATTCGGCTAAGTAAAATAATATAAAATAAAGACAAAAGCAAATTGAAACAGAGAAGGATTGTTGATTTAAAATTCAATTAAACAAAGTGCTAGGCTTTTGGGTAATTCTCAGGATGAATCAAAATTGTAGGTTAAACAGAATCAGGATTTAATTAAGAACCGTTCTAGAACTTGGAACACTAAAATATAATTAACCAACTGTCGTTGCGAAAACTAACTATGTCTAAACCCTAGAAAACCAAATTTCTTTGCGAATTCAATCAATTTAAACAAGCTTTAAATTCAAGTCCAATTTGTTCACAAAATCCCTAAACCAAATTTCTTTGCGAATAAGTAATTTTGCTCACCTAAGATCTAGTTCTGGCTAATCAATTACACTTTCATGTCAATCTATCAACCTAAGATAGCTAATTTAGAGTGATCAATTCTAAATCAGAGTTCAATCAATCTAGGTGAAGAACCTAACAGATAATCCTAACAAGTGAGTTTACCCTAACAATTCATCATCATTCCATTCGAACTACCCTAAACCTAACAAGCAAACTACTCAGACATGGAAGCAAAGCAAATCATAGCTGAATAATAATGCATATAAAGAGAAGAAGAATAAGAACAATAGGGTTCGAAGAATCTCAAAGTATAAAGTAAACTTGTCTCCCTAAAAACCCTAAAAATCTCTCTCTAAACTTTGTGTTATAAAATCTCCCGTTCTGATCTCAAAACCTAAAATAAACTATTTATAGAGGTAAAACTCGTGGTGGGCTTTTATGACGGTTTATTGGTAACTTCTGGCCCGAAAAGGAACAATTTTCCTTCTTTAAAACGTATTAGGTCGGTCTCTGCGAGTGCATGTCGATCGATCGACATAAGGTGTGTCGATCGACAGGCTTCAACGTTGTTGTCGATCGATCACCACCATGTATGTCAATCGACAGGCTTCTTTATATCAGCTTCTATTCTTGCAAATCCGACTCCAACCTTGCTTACGTTCCAAAATGCACCGTTTTCACCAAATAAGCTCCTCACGTGCAATAACCTGTTAAGATACTAAAAAGACTCGAAATACAACGAAAAGACTCGATAAAAGGACTTATATCATGGTCGAAAATCGGTAAAAACCATGATATATCAATGGGCCACATTTTTTGTAAAAAAGTTATCTAAGCTAATTTATGGGCCACATTTATATAAGAAAACTTATATAAACCACACACAAAAATTATCTTAGGCCACAAATAAAAGATGTTTTAACCATTAATATAATATATATGAATTTATGAACTATCCCCTTTCCTATTAAAAGACAAGTCACTTTAGTTAGCCTAATTAATTGTTATAATTTGATTGGTTTATTATGATGACATGGATTGAAAAATGATGACATGTCTTTGAATTAATTGTGACATGGCTAATCCCCCTAAAATCATTGGATAACAAAAACAAAAATACACATAATATACAATAAAAGCTTTTTAAAATATATACTAAATAATAAATTTGAAATGCTCGAGATTGAGCTAACTAATGTGGAATATATACAGTAAATTTTTTTTAAATCTGCTACTACTAGGTGGTTGATTTCACAGCTTCTTGATGTGGACCATGTCGTTTCATCTCTCCGTTCTTCGCTGATTTGGCTAAGAAACTTCCCAATGTGATTTTCCTCAAGGTTGATATTGATGAATTGAAGGTAAATAATCAAACCAAATTCTCCCCTTCTTTCATAACAAGAGATTGCTAAAATTTCTTCTATAAAGGACCTTACATAGTCCTCTCTTTTGTTGTTTTGATGGAACAGTCGGTCGGAAGCGATTGGGCGATTGAGGCGATGCCAACTTTCATGTTCATGAAGGAAGAGAAGATTGTGGACAAAGTTGTTGGAGCCAAGAAAGATGAACTTCAGTCTACCATTGCCAAACACTTGGCTTAATTTAAAGCTTTCTAAAACGTTCTTTAACTTTATAACAAGTCTTTTTATGTCTTTAAGGTATTCTATTACTCTTGAGATGTTATAACTTATTCCCCTTTGTTATGTGATTCCATTCTAACTCTCCTTCTTAAAGAAAATCCAATTTCACGAAATTACTATTGACTTGTGAGTAACAAAATTAAGATTGTGACTTGTGAGTTTGAAAATTCTATTGATCTTACTTCAATGCGTATAACTTTCTACACTTGTCCTCAAAGTGTTACGTTTTCGCAAAGTAAAAGAGAGTTTGCTTTGTTGCTTATGCCCAAAAAGTAGTTTTCTTCTGAATTATGATGTAATATGGATCCAAATTAACTACACCATACGTGTAAGCATTCCTCTAGGTGATTTTAATATATTTGACTAGGGGATGTCCTGGGCTACGCCCGGGTATGCTCTTTACATGTTTATGCAATTATAATAACAAGTAAAATTTTAGGAAATATATTATGGGTACAAAGGAAGGGCTAAACTCTTCAAATATTTTACCAAATGTTTCTTGGTGTCTATAGAATATTCAACAGTCTATATTTAATTATTTTAAGTTTGAATATTACTGAATACTGACTATTGACGATTGAAAGTTTTTTGTGAGGAAGAATATAACTCCCGTCCTTAATCTTTAGTTACGATTTCAATTTTGGTGATTGAGTCATATATTTATATGTTTAAACTTTAAAAGCTTTGATTTCTTCATATATTTCTATGTTTAAAGGCTGTGGCAAAAAAAGGGTTTTGATTTCTTCCCATTTTGCATGTAACAAATAATGAAAAACAAATAACATTAAGTGTAAGTTAATCTTCTAAACTTCTACAAATGGTTAAGCAGACACTCATTAATTCTCTTTGTCATTCCAATTTTTCTTATACGGTCTTCTACTCTCAAAGACAATGAACCCTAACTTGTCTATAGTTTTTTTTCTTTACATATTTGGCTCCGCTCCTTAGTACAATATGATGAAACTCAGTGTCCAACTTCATTTTCCACTGTCAATCACTTTAAAAACTTATCTTGTTTTTGATTACAACAATATATGGAGCATGATTTAGTTCAGAAAAATATATCATTGTTGAAACCGAACATACATCTTCATAATTGAAGAGTCAAAGAAGCTCTCACAAGAAAAATATCAATGTTAAATGTTTGAAACGTTCCATTTGTCTCCAATTATTCAGACTAAAAATGTTTGAAACTAAAAGTAATATGAAAAGAAACTTCACAAACGTACAATCCAACAATGCGTAGTATGACGAAAGTGTAGGAGAATGTAGTGAAAATTAGACAGTAAAAGTTATATGTATATTAGAAGAAAGGTAGTACAAAGAATGTCATTAATTAACATAGGTAGATGTAGGTGTATATGCATATTTTGTTTTAAAAAAAATTAGTTACCTTCAAAACACCATATAATTGTACCACATTACCATGATGGTCAATCTCAATTCTCATTACCCTGTTCTCTGTGAACTCTGAAATCTTAATCACAAAAACTTACCATGATCATTGATAAAGAGAAGTCTCCATTTATCAAAAACAAAAAAATAAAGAAAACTCTCTAGTTAGGTGAATAAATAGATTATACTCTCAAAATCATGATATTATAATATAACTCATTTCATATTATAGGATAAATCAATAAGAAGATGATATTTTGGTAAACAAATTATGTAGCATTTTCTTGTGTTATCGAAAAAAATGTTACATGAGATGGCATAATCATTTATAACTATATAATTATCATATCTATTTTCTGTTTAATGGACCATACAATTATTTTCCTAATTTCCATCACAGTCGGAATCATGCTATCATAACAATAGTATTTTGAAAAATACTTTGATCCATTCTCCAACTTACGAACTTAGATTTTCTGTTTAGATATTAGGTTTTGTTTAATACTTTAGTTTTTAGAATAATTACAATACAATTTCAATTTTTGGAAACAAATTATATTCATATAAGTTATATTATTTTTGTGTGATTTAAAATATGAATAATAACTTATCATATTATTGTTAGCATGTTAAAACCAATTTATGATATGATTAATGATAACTTTTCACATTCTTCTCATAATGTTAAGAGTAAATGTACAATTAATATATGTATTTAATTTTAAATTAAAAAAATTATTATAAAAATATGATGTGCTAATGATGTGGAGGTGATGTGTCTTAAGGAGAAAAGAGAAAAGGTCTTTTTATATATATAGATACTGGAAAAGTTTATTTACCAAGTCTGTTTCCGTTTTTTACTGCATCAAAATTTTATTTCAAAAATAAAACAAGTGCGGCATGTTCCATTAGTGATTTTATAGTTTCAAATACTATATGGATCCAGTATGATAACAAATCACCTCAGCATATTCCTGCTACTAAAAGATATCACCTATAAAAGATTTTGTTTGTTCAGATACTTGAAACTATTTTGAACATCAAATCCAAAATATATTTAAAGATTTTATGAAAAAGCACAAACTAAATAGCATATCCAAAATATATTCTCATAAAATATTCTAAAAAAGATGACGTTCGTTCAACTTCTAATTATCTATATAAATCAATCATCTACCTAATAATTCTATCAAACAACTTTACTTCCATTCCCATCTACAAAATGTCTTCTAAGACAACCATTCAGGCTGTATTTACAAGTGCTTCCATTTAAAGGCTTTAGGTTCTAACCTTTTTCACATGAACAATCGTTGTTTTGATTCTTTTAATATGTGGTAAATTTTGATTATAGATCTAATAACATCCATGTGATTGTTCTCTTTAATACATATTTTATTTATTTATTTGTTTTCAAACTAATTGGCATGGCCATCAAGGATATTCATATTATAAGAGACTTGGTTAGGCGGTGATAGCCACTCAATATGGCTGGAGTTGCCCCTCAATATGATTGGATGTGCAAACATACTAGAAGTGATCTTCAATGTAACATGGTAAATTTTCATTGCTTACAAACACAATGTGCATGAATTTGCTTTTCTATTTTCTCCAAAAAAAACCAGTGCTCTTAGAAATGTTAAGAATAAATTGGAGAAGCAGATGAAAGATTTTACCTAGCGTTTGCAATTGGAAAAACAATTATAGATCATTCAAATATCAGTTTATTTTTTGAAAATATCTTTAGATTAAGCTAATTTGCATATTGTGCCGTGAAAAGTTATTTGCTAAATTTGAATTATTTCGCTATCATTTCATCAATAAAAAATTGACCTTGAGTATGCAAGGGTGAAAGAAATTGCAAAGTTTCCAGAGGCTTTGCATATCACATGGTCACAATTGAAAGAAACTATTGCAATGATCATAAAGGAATTAACTAGAGGTGGCTCCAAAGAAGCAAATCCAGTTAATAAGGAATTTGTTGTTGAAGGTTAATTACAGTGAAGATTTATTTTTTTAACAACAAAATTGAGTGACTAAAGGTAAACAACTAACATATGTAATTCTAAATTTCTTGATGTTCATGATTCTACACAAAAATACATATTATATATATATATATATATATATATATATATAATTTTAATAATGAGGATTTTCTATGTCCCATAGTGTTACAAAGTAAATGCCTCATGTTATAACTTATAAGTTTTTAATTGGTCATGTCACTAATCTACAGTCTATACTTGGTTCTAACTATGCATGGACTGTTATCATCAGAAACATAAGGCAAATGAAGCAAAACATGATTGATTGATAAACACTAGCTGTAGTTTTCAAATTTTAGTTGGCCTAATTAATTGTTATAATTTGATTGGTTAAAATGATGACATGGATTGAAAAAATGATGACATGTCTTAGGTAAAAATGTGACATGGCATAATCCTCAAAAACTATTGGATAACTAAATTAAACAAATCTTATATAATAAAACCTCACGGTTTTCTGATGGAATCTTACCTCTTCCACTTGACGTTTACAAGAAGGTAAGCCAATTTACTTACAACAAACTCTTTTTTTAGAATATGACATGAAAATACTTTATAATTTAGTAACATTTCATTGTTATTAACGAAATTAATTCGTTAGAACCGAGATTTTCGAAACAAAATCTCACCTTACTAATATAATCTGGTTTTTTTGAACGGATTTAATTTGTTCAATTTATACTAAGACTAAACATAATTAACACCAAATTTAAAAAATAAATCATTTTGGTTTTCTGATTTTTATATCTTCTCAAAAACCAAAACCACAACAAAATCATATTATAGATATTACGGTTTTGGTTTGTTTAGGAACCAATTGAAATATTCTAAAATATATCCTAATGTAAAATCTAATAAAATCAAAAACTTAGTAGATTATTTAGGTAGCCCTAATTATTCTATTTCCTATATAAAGATAGTGTCAAATTCAATATATTTCATTTATCATTCTCCAAGCAGCAGTAGTTGTTTTTTAGCCTTCAAACTTCTATATTTCATTGCATCTCTTAATTTATTTTTAATTTATAAAATAATATTATGTTTGTGCATGTGAATTAATTGAATGGTTGTAATCGATTTTAGAGTCGAAGTTTCTTTCTTTATATATTTTTATTATTTGTATATTTATTCAATATATTTACTTATTTAGATTGCCAATATTATTTTACCATTTTTGTTTCTCTTCTTCTGTTCTTGAGTAACACATTTCAGAATTTTAAATATATACTAATGAATATAGTAGTATAAAATACGATGTCTATAACTATATCTATGCCAGAAGACGACACCATGTTTAAGTCTAATATATTTGTTTTCTTTCATATACAATATATAGTTTCTGACATATATATAATACAAATTTATTTTTGGATTAATGTGAAAAGAGTTGTCGTTTGAGATGGCTTAATTACGTGATGACACTACTACTAGAAACAAGTTCGTTATTAATATTATTTTATTCTTAGGATATATTGATATGATTTTATTTATAATGCGGTATCTAAACTAGTGTGTATTTTATTTTTTAAAGATAGTTTATCGTTACTTCACAATTTCTAGAAGAATAAACAAAAATGTCGAAAACAATTGTAACACGAAGCTCAAGAAAAAAACTATAGAGCAAGCAATGAAAAGAATTTCATCAATAACTTAAAATAAGATAGAGCATGGTTGACAAAAGAACCATCACTTCTAAATAGTGGGAGTAGATCAATATGAATATAACAAAATTTATAGAAAATAATAGAAGAAAAACAAAAACGGAAAAAGAAAACAAAATCAAAGAAGAATAAGGAAAAGAGGAAGATGACTAAAAACTGGAAAAAAAATAGCGGAAAAGATAAAGGCAAAAGCAAAATAAAAAAAACAAACTAAAAAATCGAAAAACAAAACAATCCGGATTAATGAATAACAACATTAAGGGAAGAACTAACCAAACAAATATAAATAATTAGTCTAATTAAATAAATTTATAAGAAAGTTCAAAACTATAAATAAAATATTAATAAATTATAACAATTTGGATATGTGCATGTGCATCACCTGGGAAGTTGAAGAAATGATCGTTTTGTTTGGTGTCATATTTTTTTCTTTGAAGAATATGTAGTTATTTCCTCCATTTTTGCAACATTTAATTGTTTTCTACTATATTAATTGTTTGCATGCATAAAACTAATAACCATATATTTTAAAATATTTTATCAATGATAACATTGCATTAATAAATATTTTAAATAACTAATTTTCTTCAAAATGTTTATACCCGCACACGGTGCGGGTTAGTCTGCACACATTAGTTTTGTCTTTCGTTTTATTATAATTTAGTAACATTTCATTGTTATTAACAATGGCAACCATTTTCTTCCTTTTTTCTATATTATGAAATTTTTGCTTTATATGATTTATCATTTATAATGTTTTTATGATTTTATGTATAAATTTTTTTATATAATATTCATTTCCGCACAAGATGCGGGCAAGTCACCTAGTTATACTTTTATAAGTTAATATTTTTAAGAAAAATTAAATAATAAATATTTTAAATTTTTTTCTACCTTGCCCCACATATTTTGTTAGACTGGCCCTGTGTACAAGTCACTAATTTATACATAATAGTTCCTTCAGCTGCTCACATTACCCCGCTAGGGCTTAATTGGCTCTAGCCTTGACAACTCATATGAAAAAAAAATAGAATTTTCGAAAAGTAATTCATAATTTGCGGAGAGCATTATTGATAGGTGTCACCACACTTTAGCCTTGTTTCTCAGGCGGTACATCATTAACCTTGAAATCTTGAAAGTTCTTTAAAATATGGTTTAACATTAATTTTAATATTGATTAAATTAAATATAAAACGTGAACCAATCACAAGGTGGTGTGAGAGAAGACACTCTCTCAAAATGTTTCTTCTAGTAGAAACTTTCACACGCTCTTTCCTAATTTAATTTTTTTTTGAATTACTTTATTTCTAAAGAACACTATTAAGTATCACCAATGGAGATGCTCTAAGACCATATGAGTTCCCCAGTTTAAAAAATCTATGAACTTTAATTAAGCCAGAAAAGGAATAATACTCATTTCAAAATAGAATGACATGTAGCAATTTTAGAATTTATACAATTTTGATCTTTTGATTAAATGAGGCCCGACTCATTGCACTATTGGTATAGAGCATATATCCCAGCCATAATCATATAGAATAGTCATGTAACCAATAAACTTGGATTGAAAATATAAAGAAGTAAAGAAAAAGGGAAACCATTTATTTAAATAAAGTTAGACACGATTTTGAAAAAAAAAGAATGACACGCAACAATTTTAGAATTTATATAAGTTTGGCATGGGTCCATAATTTATTAGTTTTGACATGTATCAATATAATTTCAGAATTCGAATTTGTTAACCTAGTTTTCTTACTTTTGACGTTAGACATTTTTGCTAATTACAAAAAAAAAAAAAAATTATTGTGAATTTTATCAAAAACTATAAATTGAAAATGTTATAAGGAGCTATTATGCATGGACCGCCCAGTTTCAAATACAGTCCAAAACTCATAATTGGGAGAATTAGAATTGAACAAAATAAGCGTCTTATATTTTTCTATATTGCAAGTTTTTGAAGTAAAATAAAACAAACAGAAATTGAAGATTATTAAGAATTTTACCAAATGTTGTTGGCTCAAACGGTTCCAAAAAAACATTTTTTTTTTTTTTTTTTTTTTTTTTTTTTCAAAAAAACATTGTTTCATCGCTAATGGAACATAGTTTAACATCTCCATCTGCAAAACCTAATATTTTCGAATGACTATGAATTAAAGGTTAGAAACACCCATCTGCAAAACTAAATATTTTCGAATGACTATGGGTTAAAGGTCATAAACACAAAAAACTCGTTAGAAAAAACATATATTTTGAAGGATATGATTTTTAAATTTATATGTTAAAGCTCCACTCTTGGACTAATTAAGTATTGCATTCTATATAGTATACATAATTAATGAGGTTAGATCATCAACAAGAAATAATCCATGTTATGAGAGACCGTGAACATGTTGAACAATATAAACTTTTGGTTAGAAAAAGCATATGCTTGGAAGGATATGAGTTTTAAATATGTGAAATTCTATTCTACAACTAAGTATTGCAAAACTTTATTTTGAAGAATATGAATTATTTGTATTGTAATGATTGTGCAAAATCGTTTTTCCTCTGTATGAAATGGCCATAGTTAATTTAATAGCAAAACAAAAAGGTGGTCCAATGGAATCGGAGAATCTGATGGGGCTAGTTGGGAGAGTTCTAATATTTGATGTTGTATACACGCGTCTCTCAGTTACACATTGCATTAAATTGGACGGTTTATTTAATACACATATAATACGACTAAGAGAATCTCCAATTTATTACACTATTTAAATGTAAAAATGGGTGTAACATCAAAATAGTGTTGAATTTTTTTCCAATATATTACACTATTTTTTACAAAAAAATATATTTAATCCATATTCTTTTTTTCCAATTTATTTTTAATTGTTCATAATATACTTTATTTTTAAAATTTACAAATTAGTCCTAATTATTTATTTTTTTCAACAACAAAAGTTATTTATATAAAAGTTAGAAATAATAAAAAACTTTCAAACTGTATATATTAACCTAATTTAGATTTTTTTTATTTAAAATTTAGTTATAAATTATTTTTGATATTTATAATGATCAATTTTAAAATAATTTAGAATTTGAAGAGTCTTTTTGCAAATAAAAAGTTAAACACTAAAAATGGTGTGACACCATTTTGGTATTAGAAATGGTGTTGGATTGGAGAGGATTTTGCAAAAAAATAAGATTTGGTATAGGATTTGGTGTTGGGTTGGAGATGGTCTAACATATAAAAATTTATTAATTATTATGTAAGAAATGAAAAAAAATCTTTTAATTACAGTATGTAATGAAGATACGAATTTTTTTCGAATTTGTTTTCACTATTTTACAAAAGAATTTTCTTCTTTTTAGTTTTATTAATACCAGGCGATAATATTACTATTCACTCACAAAAAGCGATATTATTAGTTTATTACTAAAACTTGTTTAGTAACGTCGTTCAAAACGTATCTCAAAATAACCAAATTGTTAATAGAATAACAAACAAATATTTGACATATTTGTATAATCTCTACCCATACACGTACTACATACTACTACTATTATTATTGTGATATATTCTCCTTAATTAATGCAAATCCAACTCCCAACAAACTATACTGAGTCATCTCTTTCCCCATCTCGAATTTTCTATATAAACCCATGATCACCTTCCACTTATCTCACATCCAACGACAAACACACAAGCTTGAAAGAATAAAACTCAACTAAATCTCCATACTTTGTAATCACCCAAAAAGAAAGAAAACAACAATGGCTTTGGCTCTCAGGTTCTTCACATGCCTTGTTTTGATAGTGTGCATCGTTGCAACAACAGATGCAGCAATCTCATGTGGTACAGTGGCAAGTAGCTTGGCTCCATGTGCCACTTACTTATCGAATGGCGGGGCAGTACCAGATCCATGCTGTGAAGGAGTCAAAGAGTTGAACAGTATGGCTCAGACCACGCCGGACCGTCAACAAGCGTGCCGATGCCTACAATCCGCTGCAAAGGGTCTCAACCCAAGTCTAGCCTCTGGCCTTCCTGGAAAGTGCGGTGTTAGCATTCCATATCCAATCTCCATGAGCACTAACTGCAACGAGTAAGTGTTTTTGTTCCGTATCTCTCTTATTTTCTTTTTACTTGGCTAATTACTCGTTCTAAACACCATGGTTAATTTTTTGTAATGTTGTAACTTATATTCTTGATTGTTTGTGTTGTTGCAGCATCAAGTGAAGTGGGAGCTTATGTCATCATATGGTTGAAGTGTATGGTTTAGCATAAGTGAATAAAAGACGGCTATCTAAGCTGATATTACCATGCCCTAGTTTATCTTAATGCTTTTGTAATCTTTTGCTTTCTTATCTTGTATCTTAATATGTTTAAGATATGATAACAGTACCTTATTAATAATCTTCTATTTATATCTCTTGTCCAACGTCTTCGTACATGATAATCATATAAGAGTTCTACTATCTATAGTTATGGAGTATATATAAAGCTCTTAGTTTTGGAGTGAAATTATAAAACTGAGACCAAATATGGAGACAAAATGGTCACTGGTTCCTAATTCCCCTATCCAATTATTAACTTTACGTACGAGGACTTTAACTTAAATAGCACCAACATAATTAAATAACAACTAGCAACATCGTATTTTTTGAATCTAATAAATAGTACAATATTACTAATACTAACCATCAAGATTTAATCATGCATCAAAGAAAACTGTGAATAATCATCATTCATACTCGACGACTTCAACTATACAAATCTTTTAGTATTTCTTTGTACATAAGAATGCTACTTCCATATCTTGATCTGGAAACGTTTTGAGTCCAATCATTATAATGATATTTCCGGAATTCTTTGAGTATGTAGATGTCGTTCATGTTCAACCTAAAAATTAAACGTATTAGTAATTTTTTTTCTTCTCCCAAGAGCTTTGGGAATCATATCAGCGAGTTTGGTATCAAATTACTAAGTTTTCATTCTGTATGAGTATAGATGCGTCAAGTTACTAAATTTTCATTCACGATATAATCGCACAAGAATAGATTTTGTGGACTTTAATGTGTTGAGTGCATAAAACTTAATTAATCAAGCTTCTTGTGACTTTAAAGAGAACCTTTTCAAGAATCTGTATTGACTTTCCGTTGTGAAAAAATTATTTGGAATACGTCTTTTATTCGCTCCGACCCTCCTGAATTTTTACATTTGTAAATATAATACGGGCACTACTATGCGTATTTGATCTAAAATGTATTGATGTTTAAAAAAAATATATAGTTAAATTATTATTATATCTATATATAAGATAATTTTTCTCTTTTCTCATGAACACATATCACAATCCACATCATTTCCACTTCATATTCTTTCTTTATTTTTAAAATTTTAAATTCAATACACATAAGTACCATTATATATTGGGAGATTAGATATAATAACCCACAAAATATCAAAATAACCAAAATAACCTAAGAAAAATTTATGAGTTTTTTAGAAATATGTTTACACTATTACCCTTATAATTAGTATGCGGACACTTGGTAGACTTATGGAAAGTTTACATTTTATAGCAGACTTCAAAATTCTATTTGGTTTCATCTAGTAGACTTAAAAAGTCTATACGTTTTTTAACAAATTTCACATGACATCTAACAGCTTAGAATTTGGTTTGCGGATAGTTGGCAGACTTACACAAATCTACGAATATTCGTAGACTTGATGTATAACGCCTCGACTTCATGTGGGCTCCACGTCCACTCTCGACCCACGGGCCAAAACTCATCCGACGGTCAGTGCGTTAGTCCAGGAGACTCGTAATGCATGTTTACTAACCCTGCAATCACCACGCGATCTTCCCCGTATTTGGCCTTACTCGCACGGTACTGGATATTACTTCCAGTAGGTCACCCATCATGAAACTGCTCTAGCTCAAGCACGATTAATTCTGGAGTTCTCTCATAATGTGTGACCAAAAAGATAAGAGCACTTTTGTTGACATAGTAGCCAAATCAATTCTTTTAAGTCTCACCACATGCGCCACGTATTTCCAGAATCTGGGGTGTTACAATCACCCCCACTCACAGAACGCAACGTCCTCGTTGCGTACCAAAATCGTCACCCTGACAGTGTTATACCCAGAATTGTCAAGGTTCGTCTCTGATACCACTTATAACGCCTCAACCACCCTTCATGACGGTCGGTGCGTTAGTCCAAGAGACTCGAAATGCATGTTTACTGACTCTGCAATCACCACACGATATTTTCTCGTGTTTTGGCCTCACTCGCACGGTACTGAAAATTACTTCCTAGTAGGTCACCCATCATGAAACTGTTCTGGCTCAAGCACGCTTAACTTTGGAGTTCTCTCCTGATATGTGACCAAAAAGACAAGTGCACTTTTGGTGACATAGGTAGCCAAATCAATTCTTTTAAGCCTCACCGCATGCACCACATATTTTCATAATTCGGGTGTTAGATGATGAGACTTGCATCATACCTATGCACACTTGATGCAAGACATTGCCGACTATCTGCATACCAAAAACGAGTAGACTTCATGCAAGTCTACCAAAATATGCAAATTTTATGTAACTCTAACGATCTATGCATATTAAATATAAGTCTGCAAGATAGGTTTTAATGTCTACAAAAACCATGCAAACTTTACAAATGTCTACCAAAATATGCAAACTTTATACAAGTTTATAAATCTATACAGACTTATATTTTTAAATAAGCTATTAAGTCTAGCAAAAAACATTTAAATTTTACGTTGCTCTACCAAATTTCTCCAGGCTATATATAAATTTGCGACATATGTTATGGGAGATGATGATAGAATAAAATTTATCTATATTTAGTATAATATATATATATTGATTTTATTTATTTTAATAAAATCATCGTTTTATAATGATTTTAAAAGTAAAATTAAATTAGAAAAACTTATTTAACCTTATTTTGTAAAAAGGAAAATTTAGGTATTGTATACAAAATATATCAAAAGTAGGTTTTATCTAAGTAATAAAAATTATGATGGGTTATCCTAACTATTCTTGAAAAATATTAGGTTACCTTAGGTAATTTTCTCTTATAAATTTGATGCTAACATTACGAAAAGAATTTGAAAAACCACAATGTTATACTAATAAATATAGATAGGTATATATAGTTATTGTAATAATAATAGGTTTAATAAATTTGGTTATACAAATATATTTCATATTTTCTATATTTTCAGTTACGTTAAGTTATAACGCAAGTACTATAAAACAAATTAAGATATGAACAAGTCCTAACACTTTAACAAATAAGTCTATGTAATGCCCAATTCATATAGCAAAAATAGAAGTTGTTAAGTCTTACTTATAATAGAGAATAAAAAAACAATTAAGGTATCCTCAAAAAATAATTGCAATTATATACCAAAAATGAAAAAAGCGAATAAGATCGATTGTTGTTTTGTTAAGTAATATACTGAAAGTATTTATATAAAAATATAATATAAGTTTCATTTTATTAAAAACTATGTGTTTTGTGAATTTATTTTTAACAAAATAAAATTTTAAATGTACCTATAAGCGAAGAAGAAATATAAATCTATATGCTTCGAAGTAAGAGAAATTTTGAGAAGTGTCACTTTATAAAATGTCATATTTTAAAAAGACATTTAAAAAGCCACTTTTATAATATAATTGACTTACAATTTTATTTATGTTTATGTTAACTATGTTATGTTGGACTTTACGGTTGAATGTTTGTTAGGGTTTAACTCTTTTTTAAAGTTCATAATCTTAAAGTAGAGTTTTGGAAAATATATTTGACTTAAATCTATTTAAGAATTAACAATTATTTATGAAAGATAGATGCAAAGAAAGAAGATAAACATGACGCAACAAGTTCGTTTATGTTGCTTTTTTCTAGAAAGAAAAAAAAAGACATAAGAGAAAAGATACACAAACAATGGACGCGGAGTTGTTCTCATCAATTTGGTGTGTGAGGGGTACATAAGAAGTTGGTTATGAGGCAATGTTAAGTGGCATACCAATCATAACCGACGAAGAAATGTATTAAGATAAGGAGAAATGAAACATTTTCACCGTCTTTAAGTATCCACATATTCTTCTCTCTATTTTATACTTGGAAATATTGTGTTGTTATGTTAGTCTCTACTAATTTTGTTTGTTTTTGCAAAAAATTAACCTGAGTTATCTTCATTACTTCAAAATAATACAATTATTTTATTTAAAAAAAAGCAATTTATCCATGAATTAATGAACCTTTTAACTCATTTAAATAGAATAATTCCAATGAAAATATTGATTTAGAGACGTAGTTATAAAGTTGTATGTTCAAAGAAAATAACATGAATTATCTTAATTACTTCAAAATAACATTTTTTTTTACAAATGATGCAATTTAAGTATGAATTGATGAACCTTCTCCTATAAGTGCATATAAGATAAAAATATGATTTAAATATATTTTCAAAAACATAACCTTAGATGTCCAAATAAAAACTACATAAAGCATTAAAAATATATGTCACAAATTATTTAGGTAACAAATATAAACCAAAAGCAAAATACATTTACGACAAGATCCGCGCGCATGCGCAGGTACTCACCTAGTGTTTTTTTTTTTTTGTCATCCGAACTACCTTTGTATTAGAGAATTTATCAAGTGTTACACACAGTCAAGGAGATGTGGCAACAAGCCCAAAAGAGATAAACATTCCAATACAAGGAACATTACTCTAAACACAAAAGAACACTAGGTTACGGGTTAAGGAGCTAACCAACATAAGCCTATTTTCACCAAAAAATTCAATGTGCTAAGAAAAGAGGATCACCCACTCTCATTCTCAAAAAGATGACGAAGCCACTGGGGAAAACCAACCGAGACATAAGAATGAACTCGTTCTCCCCTAATCACACTCTAAGCAATGATAAATGCTCCTCTATTAGCCACACTATTCTCCAAAAATAATCTCCAACCATTCACATTTGCCAAGGCCTTGTGAATCTCCATCGTCTGAAAAGCAAAAGACGGCCAAGCTTTAGGTCGCAAAGTAGCTTCAACCAATTCAGCAAATTGGGATGCAAAGATAACCCTCTCCACTCTATGGAAGCTCATACTTTCAATTGCCCAAAGCAACACCAACAGTTTAACATCAAGATGGGAGTGTTGGCTTGCAAATCATCCCCTACTATGCAGGACCACCTTTCCTCTATCATCCCTCAAAATCCAAGCCGCCCCAAGAAGTTGTTTACTTTTGGACCAAGCCAAACCTATATTACATTTAAACCACCGATCAGGCGGCGTAGTCCAAGTTTTGACCAAGGGAACAAAAGACAAAACCTCATTTTCTTTATATCTGCACTCTATGGCATGAGCTTCCACCCATTGCTCACTTTCGTCTCTAGCCTTCTCCACTACTTCTAAGGCAGAAAATAGTCTACCTTCAAACAGAAATCCATTTCTATTCTTCCAAATAAACCAAATCAAGCAAGGAGTGATTTGTCTCATCTTCACAGGAATGAGTTTATTCTTCTGACAACTCAGACTATAAGAAAAGTTTTGGAACAGAGCATCTTCATGGAAACCCAACTCTGGAGTATGAACATTAGAAAGAGCCCAAACTTGTCTAGCTAAGGTACATGAGAAGAAGACATGATTGATCGATTCACCTTCAAGGCCACAAACCTGACACCTAGTATCAACCTTCATTCCTCTTTTGTTGATAAGGTCCACCACTAAGATAGCTTCACTCAACATATTTCAGAGGAACACTTTGATTTTAGAACTGGTTTGTAATTTCCAGATCTCCTCTTGCATTCCGTTAATGGAAGGTCTACACTCTGTGAGCCTAATACCCTCAGACTTGTTCCAATTTTTAATCATCCACTAACCTGACTTAACTGAGTAATCACCACTTTTCGTATGTTTCCAAGTCCAATATTCATCCCTTGACACCACATGCTTCAACCTTTTGATTCTATCAATATCCTCTTGGTAAAATAAGTTCTTGAGGATCCTGTCATCCCATCTCCTTGTTATTTGATCAATTAAGTTGGATACCTTGAGGTTCAAATCAGTCAAAAGATTCATCATCAACAGAAGTCTCATCACCCCACCTTCGATCCATTTCTCAGACCAAACATGGATGGATTTGCCATTGCCAATTTTCCTCTAGATCCCCATTTGCAACAATTTCTTTCCATGTATAATACTTCTTCAGCCATAAGAAGGTCGTCGTCCTTCTCCAGCACTTAGAAAATCTGTTTGCTCAAAATATCGACTTTTAATAAATCTAGCCAAAAGGCTCTCGGGATCTTGCACAATTTCCAAGCCTGTTTGGCAAGGAGATCTTGGTTAAAGCTTTTAGTATCTTTGAACCCCATTCCACTTTGAGCTTTAGAGAGACACAACTTTTCCCAGCTAACCCAATGTATTGTCTTCTTTGCTTCTTTTGAGTTCCACCAGAAATCAGCCATTGTACTGGTGATCTTAGAGAAAGTAGTCTTAGGCAACTTAAAGCAGGACATAGCATACACAGGAAGTGCCATTGCCACTGACTTTAGCAAATTTTCTTTACCACCTCCTGACAGAATTCTAGCGAACCAGCCTGACATTCTTGTTTGCATTCTCTCTTGAATATAGCTCAACATCTCCACTTTAGACCCACTGAAACACTCAAGGAGACCACCTTTGTGCTCTCCTCAATCAGATTTCCAAAGGTAAGAGACGACTTAGCTAGGTTAATGACTTGACCTGTAGCTTCTCCATAGGTTTTCAGAATCTTTTGAAGAGTAGAATCCTCATCTACCAAGGCTTGACATACAAACAAACTGTCATCAGCAAATAACAGATGATGGATGTCAAGCCCTTGATCCGAGAATCTCATTCCATTGATTTCACCTCTAGCAGCCGCAAAGTTAATAAGATGAGATAGACCTTCTGCACATAAGACAAACAAAAAGGGAGATAGGGGGTCTCCCTGTCTTAAACCTCTAGAAGGATTGATGATTCCAAAGGGCTGGTCATTGATAAGCACCAAGAAAGTGACAGTAGTAACACACATCATCACCCATTGAGTCCAAACACCATGAAACCCCATAGCTTTAAGGAGTTCTTCTAAGTACTTCTACTTCACGTTATCGTAAGCCTTTGACATATATGTTTTCATTGCCACATAGCTCTTAGACACATTAGGATTAGACTCAATTGACATATTTGTTAATATGCAATTTCAGTTTCATATCTAGAACTTGGATAAAGGATTTGTGGTCAAATTAATTTGGATATATTAGATTTATTAAATTAAATAAAAACCATCAAAATCTAAATTTACGTGGTTTTATATAGATTCCTAAATTTGATGTAGTTTTGGATACGCATAACCACGGTTACGGTTATTACGGTTAGGGTTTTATAACCACCGGTTACGGATACAAATTTTTCTTAACCTTAACTTTAACCATTTAATATACGGTTAAAACGGTTACAGTTATAACGGTTATGGTTATATACGGTTACAGTTATTTGATGACTACGATATGGCTAACATCAATTATAATAGCCGTTAATTTATTTAATTTCATCAAACGTTTTAAACTAATATCAAGCTAAATTTTATAGTATGAAATTATATATGATTCAAAAGAATCATGAATTTTATAACATTATGCATACTAATAATGATTTGATTAATAAGAAAAAGAATATAATGCCTAGTGATTGTGGGTGGACTAATAGAGTGGATCTAGTGGGACAATGAACGATTTAAATCACAATTCTAATCACACTAACTTTTAGTTAATATAATTATAGTAGTTTAAACATTTTTGTGTTAGTAACTATTTGTAATATTAGTTATCCTTAAGTATAATAAATTATTAATTTTTTATTTTGTTTTTAAAACGGTTATGGTTAAAATTTTAAAGTCATAACCTTACGGTTAACCGACTGTTTTGATATGATTACGGTTAATAGCAGTTACGGTTAGTTTTTTTTTTAACCATAAATAATAATTTTTTATGTTAACGGTTATGGTTTTTAACCTTTATGTATGGTTACGGTCTGGTTACAGTTTGAAAAACCGGTTATGGTCCGAAATACGATTACGGTTTAATTTTGGTCGTGCCTAGTTTTGGATCAATTCTTACCTTCTTATTTTGGTGGTTTTGTAATGGAAAGTTTCATTTTGTGTAAAATTCTAAAAGAGACCCAAGGTAGAACAATACATGAAACTTTTGGTAGAACTTTGGATCGATCATTCTATACAGAATGAAACCTTACAATTAGTTTTAGTTCTGAATTTGTTTAACGAAATTTTGTTTTTGTTTGATTTGCTAATCCAGAAAGTTAAATGGATTTCGTTTGCTTAAATATTAGAAATGAATACTAAAAAGGCTGACCAGTTAGACTGTCTAGAGTGACTTGAAGAAAAAAGTTTGGAGACGATTTTCCAATAAATTGTGTTTATTTTCCTCTGCTTATATTCCTCGTGACCCAAGCTTGTTCTACCTGAGTTGTATTATACATTAGATTAGGACCCGCATAATATGCGGGTATTAGATATTAAAATTGATTATTTATATAGTTATGATTCTTATAATTATATTTTACATTAAAACACATATAAGTAGATTTTAAATTGAAACCCGTATAATCGTATTTTAAGTTGAAACCAGTATAATTATCAATTTGTTTATCATAAATTGCATTTTGTTAACCGCAATGTTTATCATAAATTGCATTTTGTTAACCGCAAGATAGAAAATATAAATTAGTTCAAATCACATCTCATTTATATAATAAGATTATTTTTATATAATAAGATTATTTTATTTTCTCTATAATTTTTGTTTATTCATTTTTATAATCTCTTTAGGTTAATGTTTTTACTAACTATTCGTTCTATACTTTCAGTTTTTTTGCCACTTATATATCTTCTCGATTTCTTTCTTAATTTTTTATATATACAGTTTGGATTATAAATTTCATTTTATTTCCTAATTATTTTAGATTATTATAAAAAAAAATTCTAATTAGTTTGAACTATTAGAATTTTCCTTTTCACGATTTAGTTAGTCACTTAACAATTTGTTTTGTTAGTTTTCTATTTTTTTTCTAATTAAGTTAAACTATTACAATTTTTTCTTTTCACTATTTACTTAATTATTTAACATTTTTTTGTTAGTTTTCCGTTTTTATTCTTTTTACACATGTCATCATCTCGATCGATATTAGACACGTGGCAAGATCTCGTGAATTACAATTTTGACAAACTCTACTTTATATAATAAGATTTTGTTTGCACAAGGTAAAAGTTTTTGGCACGTTGTAGGTTCGTTTGATTTAAGGATATCATGTATGAAAAATGGTTTGATGTTCTCAAATCACTTCGTTTTAGATACCCAACGAATCCCCTTACAAGTTACAATGAACAAAATTAGGTGATTTTTACTTTGGACAAGAAACATATCTCACTATAAAGGATAAACGTGCGATTTCTAAAAACGATGATAGAACAAACAATTTCAGTAGTAAAGGCAAAGCGAGACAATCGCCAAAAAAAAAAAAAAGACATCAGAAAGTAAGCAATTGTTTACATCTAAAAGCCAATATATAATCTTTCAAGGTGCAAACTTGAAAACTTTTATTTCCGTCATTAAAAGAAGATTCTTGCTTCAAGGAAAAGAAAAAAGAACACATTTGAGACGATTTCATATGATATGTATTTGTTGTCGCAAGAAACTGAGGCTCTTTGTTCTATTGATTCACACTCTGTGTCGCCCACATCCATCACAGTCCATGAGTGGCAAAAAATGAAATTGGAAAAAGTATCCAAAATTGGATTCTATAATTACACCATACAATTCAACAGCAGAATCTGAGAACAATTCAAGCTTGTACGAAAAAAATGTGCTTACATCATTCATCTTCTGCTATGAAGCTTGGCTTTTTGCCTCGGTAGAGGTACTCATTGCACAAAGAAGACGTTACCCAATCTTTCCTTAGCCTCAAGATATCTTCTGTAAAAGTCGATCCAGAGGCTCCAATGAAGACGTTGGACATGGCGCATATCGTTTTATCCAGCATTGCATCCACCTACACATTAAAAGCAGCCCAATGACCGCAACTGAATAGTGATTCAATGCAAATGCAAGACACTGATCGAACCCAGTAAGATCATAATTTCTTGTGAAGAAGAAGAATAATAATTTCTTCAGTGAGACGTGGTGAAGAAAAAGAATAATATGTAATTTCAATATGTACCAAACTCAGTGTATCTATATTTTTAAGAAAGGGAGGCGAACAAAAGACAATACACTTAGTACTGCGACTGAGAGAGAGAAGATAAACAGTGATTTGCAGTCATGTTGCGTTGCTTTACATTGCATCAAATCACAGCTGAAACAAAGGCAATGCCATTACAGCCCCAACAATCGACACTAGCAACACTATTATCCAACCCGGTAATGCTTCTTTCTTGTTCCTTCTCCTCTTATTCAATCCCACTTCTTCCTTTCTAAGACCAACGCTTTTCTCTGTCTCGTTTTCCTTCTGAGGAGATTCCTCTGATGTTGCCTGTTGCGTGGCTTCTACTTCTTCAGCTACTTGTTGCTGGCTGTACTTCTCTACATACTCAGGAAATAGTTTCCGGAATGTTGCACTGCCACAACAGTTTGAAAAAAAGTCAAAAACATGTAAAGCTATATTCTTCTCTGAGATTATCCAAAACTCAAACAATAACAGTTGACGGTGATTATGAAACTCACTTTTTACAATTGAAAGCAAGAGATGATTTCGCCAACTGTTGCTTCACGGCTACACTAGTGTTCACACTTCCTGTTGTCGGACTGTTATCCATCTGTGTACCACATGATTGTAATGCAGAAATAAAATCAAGGGTTAGCTGAGAGATTCTTCGAGAAGCAAAGCTCTAGAACTACAATGATCTTACCATAAACGAGAGAAGTCCTGTAAGTATGCTGCATTGAAGAAAATGAATTGATCAACTAACCATTACTCACTCTTTCATTTAATAAATTGCAAACATTTTGAATGTACATCAGATCTTATACCTTGACACTGACCACATTGGATTCCAGCTTTCTGGATGAACTGTACATGCCATGGTAAAGCTTATCAGATAACAGACAAGGTCACTGAAATTAATTTAGAATGAAAAAAGCAGCTTGCGCTTACAGTCACTCATAGACAAGCAGATTTTCTTTTGTGTCACAAATCGACCATTTGGTGTGGTCATTCTGCAACAAGAACAAAAATTTACTTCATTAGAAAGCAGCAAAAATACATAGGAGAGTGAAGATGGAATTCTGAAGAAGCAAAGAGCGTACGTAATTCCAGGGGGCTTGTAAGGATATTCTGGAGGGAACTTGATCTTCCCATAGTAAAATCCACCTATTCAAGAGAATTCAAGTTTTAGAATTATGTAGATGCTACTTAACGTGCAAGTTAACAAGGAAGATTTGAACCTGCGAAAGGAGTTCCATCACTGCCTTCCAAAACATAATCTGTAAACAAAACAAGTATTCAACATTTCTTATTATTGGTAAGAGATCATGAAAATATGATTCAAAAAGTCTCCCTCACCATACCAACAATCTATTTCATAATTCTTTGTATATGTGCAACGGAACAAACATATAATGTCAACATTCCCATAGCCAAACTTTTCAATATAATAACAAGAAAACAGAAAAAGAAAAAAATCAAGAAACATAAAAGACAATTAAAAGAGCAAGAAAGACTTACGCCACTCGAGAATATCATTAGGGGAAGGACGAGCAACAACATGGGAGACTGGTTCCTAGCAGTGGATAACAGAACATATCAAATATGCAGCCAAAGTAATGTATAGAAGATAAAACTTATCATGGACCAAAAACCATGAAACCTTGGACAGACAGAAACTATGGTTCATGAAAAGAAACCATACCTTGCAGAGTGCTCTGTATTCCTTCTGAAGACGCTTTATACAAGCTTTATCTGCCATCTAAGTAATGAAAAACAGTAACATACACATATTCATTCCTTTATCAGGCCATTTGGACAAGAAGGGTTCTAGTATATAAACGAATCGAATTTATTTCAAGAACAATAAAAAATCACATGGGGAAAGAAACAAAGAATCACGGACCTAGGGAATGCAAAACAATTTTTGTCTGAATTGTATTACTATCCAAGTGGCGGAATTACACAGAAAACAGACTGATTTTGTACGATCAATTTTAAGTCAAGTCCAACCACTTAAGGATGCAAATACGTAATAAGCTGTTAATTATTACTACTAGTATCAAAAGATAAATAGAGGCAACTCCTTACAATTGATTCACGAAAGATCAAGTAAAGCAAAATTGCCTAAACCCATGAGATTGTGATTAAAAATCCCATAAGACAAATCGAATGAGCAATTTAAAACAAAGAAACCCATGAGCCGCGTACCAGTTCGATGGACGCGTCAATTGCGATCAGAGCAAATAAAACACAGCGAAGCAATTGGTGAGAAGAGATCGAAGGAGAAAGCTGTGAAAATATCTTTAAGTGTGGGTTTCTTGTTTCTCATTTGGACGCCAAGGAAAGAGAGACGAAGAGAGGTTCAATTCAAGGGGCTTGCTTTTTACTTTAACCGGAAACATAATTGACCTTCACGTGCTTCGCCGGTACGGTTTCACTATTCTGTTCCGGTTTACTATTTGTACACATACAGTATGTGTTTTTTTATTTATAAGAATTTCTTAATGAAAAATCATAATGTTTAGCGGTGTTTCTCTTTTGTATGAATACAAACAATGTTCCGTTAGGCAGCATCACTGACGGAGGTAGCTTTATAGCATGGGAGGCAATTGACCCGCATGATTTTATTTAATTAGTGTTATTTATGTTAAGTGTTTAGATCGATCCTAATCCAAAATAATAATTGACCCCTATTAACTATTGATTCAACTATAACCCAAATAAAAGTATAAGTATTTAAAAATATTAAATCCAATACAATTCATTCAAACCATATTAAACATAAAATAAGCCCACTAAACGGAATTAAACCTATTTATCTATGTTACTTACATTACCTTTTAAGTGATAAATTTTTAAGTGATTGTTTAGTTTGTTTTATCGAAAAATATGTGTTTCACACGGTGACAACCGAAACGGTGATAAAACGATTCGGAAGTATGAGTGAACGTAAAATACATCTTTAAGATGTTTATGTATAGTGATTTTTTTAATGGAGTTTTTGCAACAAAATTTATGTAAAAATTTATTACGACCCATGTGAATTGTTTTTCTAGCTCCGCCACTGTTTAGCATCTAGGCATTTGATAGGGTTATAGCGCCTAAAGCGATTAATCGGGATCTAGATGTTGATGAATTATTGATTTACTTTCTTATTTTTTTAATAAAAATTATAGCAAATTATAAATCTATAATATTACAAATACAAAACACGTCATTATTTGAGTTTTTTTATTCGAAAAAATATTTTTGTTAGTTAGGTAATCTCTTAAAATACTTTAAATCCGATGACAAATAAAAAAATATTTTAAATCCGAATAAATCAAAATATACAACACTAATAATTGATATATTATTATTATTATTATTATTATTATTATTATTATAATATATGTTTAGCCATTTAAAATAATTAATTTTGTTTAGAAAGCGCATGAGTGAGTTCTTATCATGTTGAGGGTACAATGATATGGTATATAGATGGATTTGTCTCTGATTCTTTTGTAAGCTCTCTCTCCAGTATAGCATAAAATTAGACTGAATGCTCCCTTAACAAATCAGTCTAGCATTATAGAGATAGTGTCTGTAAAAAAATTGTTACATGATTGTTTGTTCTGAACGGGAACCCGATTTGCGGCTGCATGATAAGTTGGAGTCTTTAGGTTAGTCATTTATTTCTTCTTTGTGGTGCCTATCCAGAGTCAAGAAATTAGTCGTTCTTCGAATATGATTTAGCTAAAGCTATGTGAACTTCAACTACCACAAATCTATATATCTCCTATGCTCCTCATCACTGGCTTGATATATTGAACAAGATATCTCTCCCACATGCGCCTCACTGCAACATATACCTCACTAGGGTATGTACACGCGTTAAAACTTAACATGGTATAATATACAATAATTATTAAGTTATTGACAATTTTGTGACGCCCGTGAACCATTTTTTTGTGGAAATGGAGGGGCTGTCGATCGACACACTTGTGGTCTGTCGATCGACAGGTGCCGGAATTGGTTGGTTTTCTGGTTCGATTTAAATCGTTCAATTGGACCGGGCCGGTTTGGGTAAACCTTAGGGCTTCGTATTTAAGGGTTTTTGGCCGCATGTGAGCGAACTAGGTCCCAAAAACGCAGCCAACAGAGTTTGAGAGGAGTTCTCTGTTCCCCGTGAGTTTTTGAGAATTAGGGTTTCGTTTCTTGAGAGTTTTGGAGGAGATTTCTTGTGGAGATTGTCGTGGATTCGTGTCTAGCCTCAGCTCTACCGTTTTCTTTCCAATTAACTCGAGGTGAGTGCGTGACCATGGCTTTTGGGCCGGTGGATTCGTTAGGGTTGTTTGGTGGTAGGTCGAATTGATTGATTTGTGATGATTGGTGTTGTTTCTGTTCGTTTTGTTGCATATGGATTGTTGGTTTGTGATTTTCGTGCAGGTTGTGTACTATTGCAGAGGAGGAAATCGAGAGGATCATGATCGATTTTCCCTGAATCTGCGACAGCCTGTCGTTCGACAGGCCTGTCGGGGTCGGTCGACAGGCCTGTCGGGGTCGGTCAACAGGAGGCTGTCGGGGTCGGTCGACAGGTGGCTGTCGGTCGACAGGCCTGTCTGGGTCGGTCGACAGGTCCACAGGAGGCTGTCGGGCAGTGGTCGACAGGCCTGTCTGGCTAGGTCGACAGGTACCTGTAGAAGGTGTCGATCGACACCTAGAGGTAGTGTCGATCGACAGCCTGTCTGGTTGGCTGTGGTTGAGCGTTTGATTGTGTTTGTGTGATTGTGTGATGTATGTTTGCCTGAGCGGATCCATCGCGTCTGAGTGCGCAGTCGTAGATGGGAGGACCGTCTCACTCGGTATTTGTGATAATACTCACGCATCTCTTTTTTCCATGTGATGCAGGTAAAGGCAAATTGTGATCATGGAATCATGGCAACGAAGAGGGAGAAGATCTAGGGTCTCGGTTTTGTGTTGTGTGTTGTTGTTATTTCCTTTCTGTTTTAGAACTTGGTTAGGTTGCTGGTTTTGTGGAATTGGAATTGTGTTGAACTGGTTTAGTTATTTTAATGGAATAAATTGTTTGGTTTATTATTGTGTTATCCGCTGGTTGCTTGTTTTGTTGCTTGGTTGTTGAGGATAGCATTTATGGGAATGCTAGTCCGAGACCAAGGGTTTTATGGTTTAAAAAAAAAAATGGGTCGGGTCGTTTCAGTTTGGTATCAGAGCCCTTACGGTTTTAGGACGGGCTAGAACTGCTAGGATTGAAATTGGTAAATTGTCAATTATATGGGTTTGGGGGTTCTAGATCATCTTCCTTCGAGCCTTCAAAGAGATTCCACGGTAAGTGTTGATTGTTGTGTTTGACTCTTTCTAGTGCTTAGCTGGTCCGCTTTTGAGTGCAGTGTGATGGCTAGAGCAGCTAGAGGGCGTGGTCGTGGGGGCCGAGGAGGCCGAGGCCGGGGTCGCGGACTCGTTGCGGAGCCAGTCGTGAGTGAGGCTCAGAGTTCCGCGCATGGGCCTGCGGCAGGTTAACAGTCGGTTCATGACGGTCAGACCGCCAGTGTGACTGCCAGTCTGGGGGCTAGTGTGGGTCCTGTGGGGGCTGGTTTGGGTCCCGTAGAGGCTGGTGGTGCTGGTGGTGTTGGTGCAGCTGGGGGTGCGGTCGCGGCCGCATGGTTAGCCCAGGCTAGAGGTGATCAGCTGGCTGATCTGCTGAGGCAGGTGTTGGAGCGGTTACCGGGTGCGGTACCAGTGCAGGCTCCAGTTTTGCCACGAGTGGCAGAGGTGCAGCCGAGGGCTACTGTTGCTGAGGAGGTTCCGTCATATATCTGTATGATGGAGCAGATGCAGAGGATCGGTACGGGTTCTTTTGCGGGCAGTGTGAAGCCTGAGGAGGCTGATGAGTGGCGGATGAGGGTGGAGCGGAACTTTCACTCGATTAGGTGTCCCGAGGGATACAAGGTTGACTTGGCGGTCCATTATTTGGACGGTGATGCACACCTCTGTTGGAGGAGTGTAGCGGCTAGATGGGCCGGGACTGCGATGTCGTGGTCAGATTTTGTGAAGAAGTTCAACTCCAAGTTCTTTCCTCAGGAGGCGTTGGATCGTTTAGAGGCAAGATTCTTGGACTTGACTCAGGGCACGAGGTCGGTGCGGGAGTATGACGTGGAGTTTAACAGACTCATGGGTTATGCTGGTAGGAGCTTGGAGGATGAGCAGGCTCAGGTTCGGAGGTTCTTGCGAGGACTACGACCGGATTTGCGGACTCGGTGCAGAGGCATCAGGTTCGGGAGTAGAGTGGAGCTGGTTGAGGTGGCTGCGCAGATCGAGGAGGATCTGAGGGAGCAGGCTGCGATTGTAGTTCCAGCTGTTCAGCCTCGGAGGCCTCAGCAGCAGTAGGTGCAGCAGGCAGGTCCTGGCAAAGGCGGCAAGCCTGCGCAAGGACAGAAGAGGAAGTGGGAAGGCGCTTCGGGATCGGGCCAGAGTGGCCGAGGCTGTTTCATTTGTGGGAGTCTAGACCACAAGAGGGCGAGTTGCCCGAGGCAGGGTGAGGTTCGAGCGGCTCGGACTTGCTATCAGTGTGGGGAGTCGGGGCACATCAGGCCGAACTGTCCGAAGTTGCAGCCGTTGGCGGTGGGAGTGGTCCAGCCAGTAGCTCAGTATGGGGCGGTGCAGCCTTTGGACCAGATCGCGGCGATGGAGCGTCCGC